>CAWUFW010001821.1:1167500-1767500 GCA_963921515.1 Calotriton arnoldi
TTGCACAGTGACAACAATCCCGTTGCCCCCAAACGTAGCACCACGTCCATGTATCAAATAGGGCTGTGTGTGGAAATGTCACATTCGGTAGCAGTCCTTAAGTGGTGTCCCCCATCACATGTGACAACAGAACGTCTCTTCGCATGCCTACTCACACACATCTGTGTGGACACAGTCTGTTTTGATGGATGACCTTGTTCTACATGGCGAGAAGTTGGACACCATACGCACATTGCTGGGGACACGTAGGAGCACAGGTCTGCCACCAACTATCCCAGCCACAATGTCTGGCTCACAGAGGTGGAGCTGGCAATAGGGACTCACCCCCAATTCACAAGCGTCAGTCAATGCCTCCCTGTGTACGGACAATGCACATGTAGGCACATGATCTGTCATTATAATCATCACTCATCACAGTTGTACACAGGTGAAGTTGCGTAGACTTTACTAGCATGTGCGTGTCAGTACGGGCAAGGCAAGGGCCACAACATGCAGACCAATGTTTAAGACACTTACAGGCAGCTTAGGAACATGTCGAGGTGCAAGTAATGGGGTGGCAAAAGTGCACACAATTCATTACGGATGTCAACGGTCTCAGCCCACCTTGCCTTGCTGGACGAGTCATGTGATGTTTAGCGTCTGCTCATCGGCCCCGTGTCAGGGGACACGACTCACAGCCCATGGTATCTGCATAGTGCTGTAGCACCGGACTGCGCTGACTGTGTGTTCTGCTGACAGTGAGCAGGTGAAGGGCTCCTACAAGGTCACATGTCGTGCTACATTGCCATGTGTGTACTCTCCCCCCAGCAGTTTCTCCGCTTTTGGAACGTTGCCAGGCGACGCTGTGCTGCTCCGCCCATGGGACTGCATCACCTTGCACAGGTGTGTGTACACACGCGTAGGTCCACGCACATGCATTCTGAGTCCAGGCGAAGGCAGACATGTCCACTGTTGTGGTGGGATATGTGGAAATTCCTCCAAGATGCTACAAGGTGTGGGGACCTGTGCTGTGGGTGACAATCAATTGTGGCTGCAGGAACGTAGTTACTCGTCCATGTGTGCGAGCGCTGCTTCATGGGCAATCTGTTCCAAGAGTACATCATTGTCGAGGTCAAGGTACGCGAGGGCGGGCCAGTCCATTACCTGGTCCGGGCAGCTGTGCTCCGTCCACGCCGTTTCACCAATCCGCAACACAGCCCAATAGGGGAGCGCCTCGATGTGGTCACTGCACACGAGGAGTTGTGCAATCTCCCATGCCCAACTGCCTGCACATACGCCAAATATCAAGGCATCCCATGCACGGGTGTCACGGTTACACTCCTGTTCGTGGGCCAATAGGGGGCGCACACACGTGTCATAATCCAGTTCAGCTACCGTTGTGTTGGATAGGCAGACATCCATGGCCCACTCGAATGTGCATGATCGACAGTGGAACCAGGGCTGGACGCAGGTGACGTGAGCAAGACGGAAACTCAGACGGTAACTGATGCGCAACACTGCCAGTGGCAGTGATCCCAACAGATGCAGCATTCGTGCACGGTACAGTTCCACATGACAGGGGTTGTGCATGTGCCCGGGATTGCCAGCCATTGCCTTTGTTGGTCTCGTAGCACCGGCACACTTCTGACAGGCGGCAGTTGTGTGGATGAGATGCCACTGCTCGGAGCAATGAGTCGTGTTTGTGTGCAACGTTTGGGCATATGAGTTGTTTCTTACTTATGTGTCAGGGGCATCCCAAGCAGGTGTGCCTCAGGCAGGGACAAGTGTGTGTGGGGTGTGGACACGTTGGTCTTTCATTCGCGCAGTTCGTGGTGTGGGAGTCGTCACGATCTGGTTTGGTATCTCTCGCAGGGAGTGCCAGCCGCATTCAGGACCAAGGTCGGGGGTTCAGGTGTCCTTCAGCCTTGTGTATTGAGACAATGGATCTTTCATTCCTGATGTTGGTCTGACTACTGCTTGCATTTTTGAAATGTGATGTGGCCTTCGCGTTGCTATTGATGCCAGGCCTTTGACTTAGTGTGCACCAATAGCGATACACACACAACAGTTGGCATGTATGAGCCAGGAGCCCGATTGGCCTTGCGCTCCTTGTACAATATCTCTATTTCTCTCTCTCACTCTCACTCCCTCTCCCTCTCTTTCTCTCACTCTCTCTTTCTCTCTCTCTCTCTCTCACTTTCGCTCGCTCTCTCTGTCCTTTGATGAGTGCATGACACACCTTCTTATCTGGAAATTTGTTTTGCAGGCTGTGACTTCCAGATTGTCCTGGGTGGACCCGCCATGACTCTTCAAAATAGTTATTTTGTGTTTATTCTGTATGAAACTAATTATTTGCTGAGTCTAAGATAGATGTATGATTCTCAAATTTCTGACGACACATGTAGGTTAGGTGTTGTTATTGTGCGACATCGGGCACATTGTTTTGTTCATGATTTCGTGAGGTTGATGTGACATATCTTTGTCCGGGTGTGGTTGGGGGGTGCCCGGAGTGGGGCCCCAGGGGGGGGTCCTGGGTGTGGTGGCGGTGGGTGTTGTTGCCCTCTCGGGGCTCCGGGATGCATGGTGAGTGGCTCCATGGCATCTGTTGTTCTTCATGTGTGGCTATGGGCTGTGCTCCCTTGTCTGTTGCAGGTTGTCGTCCGACTTTGCACCAGGTAAGAGCAGATGTTAATTTCCTGCTGCTAACGCGCCTTGTCGCATCTTTTGTGGTGTTATCGCGGATCGGGCTGGTCTTTGAGAATGTTGTGGAGTGGTGTTGTCGCGGCTTTTTGCACGGGTACGCCTACTCTGCATATCATTAGCGTTAGTTGCCGGGGGCATCTGTGGCGATGTTTTTTGCGACTGCTATCGCAGGTAAACTGGTGTTATGGGCTGTTAGCACCAGCTTGGGAATGGGGAGATAAATTTATCGCGGATTTGGCTGCGATAACGTGCCGATAACTCGGCGATAGCTCCTTGAGAATATGCCCCTAAATGTTTTTGCACATTTTATAGTAACCTATCTATACTGCATTTAATAGAAATAGACAAATAATGACTGATATTCACAGTGCTTTGATCGCAAGCTGGGACCTTGTAGTGCTATAAATATACAAATCTCTGTTCCCCACTCTACCAGCCAGGATTCAATTAACGACTGTCTGGTTACACGCATTGGCAGTGATCACATTAACCCACTGAGCTTTCTTAATGTAAAGGAGTGCATCTCCCACTGATTACTTTCATCTGCATATATTTTTCATTTGAAGTGGGTGCATTATATTTCATATGCATTTACTGCTCACTGAGGCTCAGAGCTTGGCACCACCTTCGGATGTTCGTTGTTAAATACACTAATTACATCCCTTCGAGTCCCTCGCCCATTTAAAGTTATTTTTCACTGAAATTCCTCACTGGCCTGTGAAAACATACTTCCTCCTTGCCTTGATGTGAATTGGTTTGTAAATACAAGAGAAGGGTGACCAGGGGGGAGGAAGGCAGTGTCCAAGGCTGACACAGAGATATACTCCAGAGAGGAAGGTGAGCCACTGGCAGGAGCTGCTGTAAGGGCCTCTGGCAGCCCCCCCTCACCCTGGATCTCTGGGGCCAGTGCGCTGTGCCAAGCATTGTCGGACTGGCCTATAAAGCTAGATGGCAGTGCCCTACGGCGAGAGATCTCTGAGGCCAGTGCACTGTGCCAAGAATCGTTGGACTGGCCTATAGAGCAAGCTGGCAGTGCCCGACGGCTGGTCTCACAGATCAGTGTGCTGACTGTTTTTTGGGCTATTTGTGGGCATGTTGTATGCTCTGGTGGACCAGTTTTTACTGTTGATTTCTCTGGTATTACTGCAAACATTGCCTATCCCAAACACAAGTGCATGCATTCTTCCATACCTTGCAAAACACTAATACAGCTGGAAGTTTAAAATAGGGGTGGGAGATAAATTCCGTTCCACAGGTGGAGTTTGCAGAGTTTTGGCCACTCTGCGTTACGCTTGTAACACAGAGTTCTGGATAAACTCTGCCAACTGCTGTGTGGCGGCGTTTTTTCTAGGGTGCAGCTTGCCAACGGTAAGTAGGCGAGCAAGATTTGTGGGCGCTAGGAGGGCACCTGGCAAGCTTTTCTCAACGTTGGCAGTCACGGACGGTCACGACTGTTCGGGGTAAGAAAGCTGCCGCTGGGGCAGAAAATCTATTTGAGCAGCAACAAAGAAACAGCACCCTCTGGCACGCCGTGTGGTGCCGTTCGCACTGATTTTGCAGCGCGGAACAAGCTCTTGGCGCTAAAAATCAGCACGAGCAGTGCGACATGCCGATTTTCACCAACTCGTGGAACTGAATGAAATCTTGCTGAATTTTCAAGTAACTCTGCGGAATTCCACAGAGTGAAACTCCCTGAGTTCCGCACACCCCTAGTTTAAATGTGGCCTGATTTGCAAATGTGGGTCACTTTTTTAGCTATCTGATTCACTTATGTGGACCACTTTTGATTTGGGGCCTGGCCTGGTTTCTGACCCAGCCTGACCCTGATCACAAGAGCTCTAGTGACAAGTGCTCTCTCAAGCCAAACCAAACAAGCATTGTCAAAGCCAATAGGCCTAGCCTTTTTTTATTATTGATGGCACACAATGTTGATTGTGGTGATAGTACAATTTATGATGGTGGAAATCGCTGTTGTGAAAGTTGTGGTGTTAATGGTATTTGTGGTGATGGGGTGCAGCTGGTAATGGCTGGGATAAGTTTGGAAGTAATAATGAAGATTATAGAGATGATGGTAGTAGTAATTGTGATGGTGGTAACGGTAATGGTGGTAAAGTTGGTGGTAATAGAATGAATTGTAATAAGGGCGGTTATGGTGGTGGTGGTAATGTTAATGTTACCTGTGGTGGTAATGGTGGTAATGGCAATGCCAGTAGATGTGGTTGTAATGGTGGTGCTGGTAGTGGTAATAGTGGTGATGTTGGTAATGGTACTAGGGTAATGTTGTTAGTGATACTGGTGTAAATAAAGGTGGTGTTAGCAGTGCTGGATAATGTGTTTGTTACGTTGGTAGTAGTGGTAGTAGTAATAGTAGTGATAGTAATGGTTTTGGTGGTAATTGTTGTAGTATGTTGGAAATGGTGATGATAATAATGGTAGCAATAATGGTGGTGGTAATGGTTGTAGTGGTAACGATGGTGACTGTGGTAATGATGGCAGTGGAGGTGTGGTGTTGTCAGGATGGTAATGATGATAGTGGTAATGTGGAGGTACTGGTTATGGTGGTGGTAACATTTAAAATTTGTTCTGCAGTTTTGTTTACATGATTCCTGCTAAATTGGTTTTTAGCCATACATTTGCAAATAAGTTAGACACAGTGTCACCTCTGAATTTAGTATTTTAATTTGCTTCTTTGCCATTTAATTGCAAGACCGATTAGATAAAATCTTAATGGCAATGCTGCACTTCACATTGAGAAATAACTACGGGACGAAACAAAAGGTGGCCCCAGACTGTAAAGAATCCTGTCTGCACTGTCATTTTTTGCATGGTTGACTTACTTAAAATTGAATATGCGATGCTGCTACGTATCTTGTTCCAAATCGTCTCCACCAACGGCATGCTGGAGAAATTCTTAATAATGGCAGCCAATGTTGCTACAATACACTCTTAATTAGGGAGTGTTTAACAGATCTGAAGCATTGCCATTGTGTGTTATTTTTGTGTTTGGGCTGCGTGTTTCTCTTTAGAGATACTACTCTTCGGGGCATTGGGCTCAGAGACCTGTTCATACCCCTACATTGATCTTTCTTCACGGGCCACCATGCAGCTGATGTAACATGGCTGTTTACAGAGTCAAGGCTTTTCTCAGCCGAACAACAGACCTACCAGAAAAGCTGTAACTGTACAGAGCGATATTATATTAGTTGCAGTAAGGCGCTAAGCACAAGCACTGTGACCTTTTATCCGCTAATATTTCAAGAAGTCTCCAGTGTGTAAAACTTTCACCTGGCGCTGCTAAAGTTACCTAGCGGGTGACGTTATTGTCTACGCTGTAAGAGCAGCACAGCTAGAACTGAAGGCAAGCTGGTGTCCTCATTTATGTTTATGCAACAAGTCCACTTCAAAGAGGAGTGGCGTGGGTGCCGGGAGCTCCTGTGGGAGCGCGGCACGGAGTTAACAGTAAAGGGGAGTCTGGATGACAGCCCTGTCAAGTACCACGCATCAGGCGTTAGACAAACGCATTTTGGAGTGTGATCCGCAGCACCGCACTGAAATGCAAAGTCATGCATTTATAGCGTCTCCTGAAGCTGGAGCGCTGAGCAAAGGAAGCATTGTGCGGTCCACGCTGCTCTGGCAGCCGCAGGGTCAGAGATGACTGACAGACTCTGACCTGGGGGATGGCTCAGCTGCACTTCTGGCTCCATTTACCATGGCCCCATTCATGTGACATGATGGTGTCACGGAGACTGCAACAGTGTCCCATGATTTGCCCAATTGAATGCCGAGATAAGACTAATAGGCGGGCCGTCCACAGCACGAGTGGGCGGCAGTTATGACATTATGTTTTTTTAAAGTTTGGCTGGACTCGAGCCCGCCGCTGATCGCACCGCTATAGTGCCGCCAGTATTTTGGTGCCTGCAGCCTCTCATCAGAGATGCCACTCGATTCTGTCCGGAACGGACCGCGACCGCCGGAGAGAGTTTAGTGCCACTGCCTCTCATGACGCTGGCCCGTACCGTGGCTCACTCTCTCCGCCAGAGTTTGTCGCTAGTTTCAGGTAATTTAACCTAATATATTGAATTATTTCACAGACCAGAGGCAAACTGCTCAGACTGCGCAATGGTGCTGCGGTGGGGCTGGGCAGCGATCCGAACGGGACCGCTTAGCTGACAGACGATGAGTGGAGTTGGTAACTTTAATTTTAATTATTTATTAGCTAGCTCTAAAGTTCTTGAAAATATCATTACAGCCTGACTGAGCCTCAGCTCAGTGCTCTCCTCAGCAGCCTCAGGCCCCAGTGTGGCGGTGGGCTGGGCAGCGCTCCGCGAGTCAGCTGACTGACAGTGACTCTGAGTAAATGTATGATAGCAGCTGAAATCCGTGCTGGGGCCTCTCTCAGTCTGTTTGGTCGGCCGGTCCCACATGGAACAGAGAGCCTACAGACTCTGTGTCAATTGATCATACATTAATTTGATTGGTTGCCAAGGAGAAGCCAGGAGGTCCAGTCGGCACAGGCTGGCTAAGGCAGGAACTCTGTTTAATATCATGGTTACACATTTGTTTTGCAGTACGATCAGATTGCAAGGGCACTAAGTTTGTGCCCTTCCATTTCTGGTGCAGCAGTTTTAAGCTCTTCTTAGAGTTTCTCGTTGCTTAAATGTGTGTAATTTCTGCTATTTATATGTTTCCCTGGTCTTTATTGCTTGTTTTTGCTTGCAAGAAAGTGTCACTCTAAGTGTCACACATATTCGTTGAATGTCACTCATAAGTAGGCCTGGGCGGAAAACTACGCTACGCTCGCGTAGTTTGCGAAGTTTGCGCTACTTCGCACTACGCGAATTGCACGTAGCACAGTGCAAACACGCGTAGCGTAGCGTAGCGTAGTGCAGCGGTAATTTTTGCTTGCTCGCGGTCCTCAACGTCAAGTTGGCGACCGCGAGCAAGCAAATGACATCCCGGCGAGACTTTTCCTCGTTCGCGATCAGCAACATCAAGTTGCCGATCGCGAGCGTGGAAAATAAACCTCCCGGCGAGATTCTCAACGCGGGGAGGTCAGGTTTCTCATTGCGAGTGGTCGCGTATGCTCGCGACCGCTCGCGATGAGAAACTACCAGTCCGCGTTGAGAAAGCTGCCGCTCGAGAAAAAATCTACTCGAGCGGCAGTAAAAGACAGCTCGCACTGTGCAAGATGCCGTTTCCAATGATTGCACAGTGCGGACAAGCATCCGGCACTGTGCAATCATTGCGAACACGCACTACGCAGTTCGCGTAGTGCTACGCGTAGCTCGCGTAGCTCGCGTAGTGCGAACTGCACTTTGCGTAGCTTCGCGAAGCGTTACTTCGCGAACTACGCCCAGGGTTACTCATAAGTACACTGAAAATATGAAAATGTCACACATAAGCAATCTGAAACCTTGGCAGCTATGTGGAAGGCACTGCTGGTTTTTGATCCATGGCAATAAAAAGTAAAGGACTGCAATAACTGTTGGGTGCTCTTTCACCCTAAACGCGCGGCCTGACAGACACTCTAATTAAGATCTGCAAAAAAACATTGACAGAAACAAAAACATATATATTACCTAGTGGCGGCTGCCATTAGGTAGTTATAGTTAGGTCTGCTTTTCCATAGAAAGAGCATTTTTTGGTTTGCTAATAACTTTGGCCCCATTGACGAATCTTCATGAAACTTTCCCCCAAAAAAGTTGCACCTCAGCGCCTGCCTGGAAAGTTTTGGGGTGATCTGTCTGATGCGGGGCGAGAAAAAAGGGGGGTCCCAAAATGCAAAATCCCCTTGCATTTTCCATAGACTTCTTTAGACAAGGCTAGAGCAAAAACTGCTGAATGGAATTACACCAAATTCGGCCGGAAGCTAGACCTTGATCCCCAGATTATGCTTTTTGTGATTTAGTGTAAATTCGTTCAGTATTTATTTAGAAATTAAGGGGCAAAAATAATTATATAGCTGACTTGTTGAGTCCGGGAGAGGAGCGCCAATTTAAAAATAGACCATTCTGATTGGCCCAGGGAGCTTTATTTCACTTGGGTCATCTCACTTCTGTGGAAGTCACACTCCCAGGGAGCGAGCGCTCGGATTGGCTACCAGCAACATGAGCAAAATGTTGCTAGGAGCCATTACAGGACTCGGGTACTTAGTCCCCTGTCCTGAAGTTATAAAGAAAAAAGAGTATAAGGGGCAGGGTAGGAATACTCTTTCCCCAAAGGCCACATGGGGGGCGACCCACCCTGGGGCCAAAATCAAAAACAAAATGGCAAAAAATGCCACAATCCCTCAAGACTCTGGCGGGATTGGAAAAGAAAGGTAGCCAGACAGCTTTTAGTAACCGTATGCCCCTGGAAGTCCACCCCCGGGGCTGTGTTCATAAAGTGGAGGGGGGTTGCATGGCCCCCTCCATGAGCCTCCAGAGGCCTCGGTGAGCCAACCCAGAGGTTCAAAATTACTTTATATGGGTAGGAGGGCTGCACGGCCCCCTCCCCGAGACTCCAGAGGCCCACGGCAGCCCACCGCTAGGGCCGAAATTTCTTTATATGTGGGCTGCGCTGCCCCCTTTTCCAAGACTCTAAAGGCCCCAGGGAGCCCACCCCCGGGGCTGAAACTGTACAAAATGGGGATGGGGCCGCGTGGCCACCTTTCCCAAGCCTCAAAAGGCCCCGGGGAGCCTACACCTGGGGCCGAAATGTAATAAAAGGGGAGAGAGGCCATGCGGCCCCCCTCCTCGAGCCTCAAAAGGCCCTGGGGAGCCCACCCCTGGGGGATGATTATTTTAAGGGAGGGGAGCAGCACATCCCCCCCTCCCTGAGCCATGAATGGCCCGGGGCCTGCTCGCATGCTATGTGCCAGGAAGCCCAAACCAGGGACATAGCGGTTTCCCTGCCCACACTGGTGCGGGCAGGGAAACCTGTGTGTGCTCTTGCTTGTTGGGAGCATTTATGAAGTTCAAGCGGAAGCAAACACCAAGTCTGCTCCAGAGGGGGCGAGAGCTTAAAAAATGCTATCACCCATTGAGAGCGGACTTTTAATCTGTTTCCCTGCCCGCACTGAAGAGGGCAGGGAAACATATCAAAAGAGTACTCCCACCTGGAGGGTGCAGCATTAGGAGCTGCTCCCTCTGGACGGGCTCCTGCTGTATGCGGAGAGGTGGTTGGGACCACGGGGGCCTTGGGGCTCCCCTCGTAGTCCCCAACGAGAGTGTGGTGGGTGCCTTGGGTCAGCACCAGGGCACCCACCTTTAATTGTCCAGGGACCCAGGGGTGGGGGATTGGGTTTCTGGGGCCGAAATCAGCCCAGGGAGATGGGCTGCATGCCCCTCTCATCCTCAAAATCACACTAGGCCCCTGGGGATGGAGTCCCCGGGCTGAAATCGGCCTGGGGTTGGGGACACGTGCCCCACCTCCCACTAAAAAGAATGCTGGGCCACGGGGATGGGGTCCCCTTGGCAGAAAACAGCACCGGAAAGCCCAGGCCCTGTGGCCAACCCCCTGCTGTGCATGACCAAAGGCCCTGCACAGTGTAGGATTGGCTGCCTTTATGGGGGTTGGACTTGTGGCCCTGCCCCCAAAACCCTACAAATGTACTGAAAAAGATTAAAGGAATTTTATAGTTAGGTAAGATAAAAAGATGTGTTATGTCTAAAAAAAAACCTTAGCAACTCACTTAAAAAACTAAAGGTTAAAGTAACATTATAGTTAGGTGAATTTGTCAGTGACAACCTTAATGTTTTGAACACAAAAAACACAGAAATTCACCAGTTGTATTTAGTAGAGCTAACTATAACTTGTGCCTCTGCCATGCCCCGCTCATCACTATTTAAAGAGCAATGTGTACAAAAGAAGTTTGGATGATATCAACAGTGATGTCATCAATGATGTCATTTGAGAGGTCATCAGTGAAGTTATAAATGATGTCATAGAGCATGTCATGAGTGATGTCATCTATGAGGTCATAAGCAGTGCACAAGTTATAGTTAGCTCCACTAATTATTACTGGTGCATTTCTTTGGTGTTTTCAGTACAAAACATTAATGTTGTCACTGACAAATTCACCTAACTATAACGTTACTTTAACCTTTGATTTTTTCAGTGAAATCTATCTATCTATCTATCTATCTATCTATCTATCTATCTATGTATCTATGTATCTATCTATGTATCTATATATCTATGTATCTATCTATCTAGCTATCTATCTATCTATCTATCTATGTATCTATGTATCTATGTATCTATATATCTATCTATGTATCTATATATCTATGTATCTATGTATCTATGTATCTATCTATCTATCTATGTATCTATATATCTATATATCTATGTATCTATCTATGTATCTATCTATCTATGTATCTATCTATGTATCTATGTATCTATGTATCTGTCTGATCGCTCCCAGATTGTCAACCTAGGCCCGTATCGTTCGGCTCCTATAGATTTGACCAAGGGAGTACCCCAGGACTCTTGTTTGAGCCCTACATTATTCAACATCTATATTGCTCCCTTGGCCAACCTTTTGAGAACACATGGGTTCATCCCCATATCATATGCCGACGATACCCAGCTACTCTTTCCATTTGATAAATTCACCTCAGCGGTCCGACTGGCCTTCTCTAATGGGATGAGAGCCATATCACACTGGATGAAGAATAATTTCCTCCAGTGTAATGTGGGAAAAACAGAGATAATGCTCTTTGGAGAGGCCCCCCTCCTATGGACCCCAGATTGGTGGCCGATCTTCTCTTGAAGTTGCATTGGCTCCCCATCCGCCAACGGGTTAAATTTAAAATCTGCTGCACCGTCCATAAGTCATTGCTTAACTTGGGCCCTTCCTACCTTTCCGAGAAATTTACGCCCTATATACCATCAAGATCCCTCCGCTCGAGTGCTAAACACCTTCTGGTGGTGCCTCGAGTAAGGAAGGCAAGATCAGGAGGAAAAGCTCTCTCCCATCTTGGTCCTAGTTATTGGAATGAGCTCCCCTTGCCCTTAAGGAAGTGTCTGGATCACTTGCAATTCAGGAAGTTGCTCAAGACCAATCTTTTTCGCACTTGCTAAATTCTGCTGGAGTTGCTTTACACCCTCACTGTCTGCTCTAAGCGCAGAGATACCCCTTCGGGGGTCGATTCTAGCGCTATATAAACAAATAAATAAATAAATAAATATATCTATCTATGTATCTATCTATCTATCTATCTATGTATCTATCTATCTATGTATCTATATATCTATGTATCTATCTATCTATCTATCTATGTATCTATGTATCTATGTATCTATATATCTATCTATGTATCTATCTATCTATCTATCTATCTATCTATGTATCTATCTATGTATCTATATATCTATGTTTCTATCTATCTATCTATCTATCTATGTATCTATCTATCTATCTATCTATCTATGTATCTATCTATCTATCTATCTATCTATCTATCTATCTATCTAGCTGTCTATCTATGTATCTATCTATGTATCTATCTATCTATGTATCTATCTATCTATCTATGTATCTATCTATCTATCTATGTATCTATGTATCTATCTATCTATCTATGTATCTATCTATCTATGTATCTATGTATCTATCTATCTATGTATCTATCTATCTATCTATGTATCTATGTATCTATGTATCTATATATCTATGTATCTATCTATCTAGCTATCTATGTATCTATCTATGTATCTATGTATCTATCTATCTATCTATGTATCTATGTATCTATCTATGTATCTATGTATCTATCTATCTATCATCTATCTATCTATGTATCTATCTATGTATCTATATATCTATGTATCTATCTATGTATCTATCTATCTATGTATCTATATATCTATGTATCTATCTATCTAGCTATCTATGTATCTATATATCTATCTATCTATCTATCTATCTATCTATGTATCTATATATATCTATCTATCTATCTGTCTATCTATGTATCTATGTATCTATGTATCTATGTATCTATCTATCTATCTATCTATCTATCTATGTATCTATATATCTATCTATGTATCTATGTATCTATGTATCTATCTATCTATGTATCTATCTATGTATCTATATATCTATGTATCTATGTATCTATCTATCTATCTATCTATCTATGTATCTATCTATCTATATATCTATCTATCTATGTATCTATGTATCTATGTATCTATATATCTATCTATGTATCTATGTATGTATCTATCTATCTATGTATCTATCTATGTATCTATATATCTATGTATCTATCTATCTATCTATGTATCTATCTATCTATCTATGTATCTATATATCTATATATCTATATATCTATCTATCTATCTATCTATCTATCTATGTATCTATGTATCTATATATCTATCTATGTATCTATGTATCTATGTATGTATCTATCTATCTATCTATCTATGTATCTATCTATGTATCTATATATCTATGTATCTATCTATCTATCTATCTATGTATCTATATATCTATATATCTATCTATGTATCTATGTATCTATGTATCTATGTATCTATCTATCTATCCATTCATCCATCCATCCATCCATCTATCTATCTATGTATCTATCTATCTATCTAGGTATCTATATATCTATGTATCTATGTATCTATGTATCTATCCATCTATCCATCTATCCATCTATCCATCTATCCATCTATCCATCTATCTATCTATCTAGCTATCTATCTATCTATGTATCTATCTATCTATCTATCCATCTATCCATCCATCCATCCATCCATCCATCCATCCATCCATCTATCTATGTATCTATGTATCTATCTATCTATGTATCTACCTATCTTTCTATCTATCTATGTATCTATGTATCTATCTATCTATCTATCTGAAAAGCACAAATAAATACATATACTGGTCCACCACCTACAGGAGTTAAGTGTACCCCTTTTAAGGTGGCTCTGCACATGTGATCAGGCAAAATGCTGTCACTCACAATGCAAGCCGCCAATAGATGAAGTGGGCTGGCCCATTGTACCGTGCTTTATACTGTGGTGGGTGGAAGCAAAATGTGAATGACACTTGAACAGACCAATTACTGAAGAGAGATGACCAAAAGCCCCAATATGTGTGAATATACGTGTTGGAGTGCGGATTTCTGAACCTCAGTCTCTTAGAGAAATCATCAAATATATTTCCCCATTGGTCGTATGGAACTTTGTTAGCCGACTTGAATTGTTGTAAGGGAGCAAACATCAGAAATACATTTCCAATTTGTGAAGCCAAATATGACTCAACAATGAAGACCAAGAATGGCGATTCTCAGATGAACATGACAAGAGAATCAGGGTTTCATTAAAGACACGGAGGCTAACATTATGCATAATCTCCTTTATTATGCCACTCCTCAGCAGCCCCTTTAAGGAACACTAATACAACAACAATCCAGAATTGGAACAATAAAGAACCAACAAAAGTCTCTAGCATGGAACGTTCTGCCTCTTTAAATGCGAAACTGTGAAGATAAACACTCCTTCTCCATCTCACTTATCCACGAATCCGGACGTTACACTTGTGCATCTGCAAACAAAGAACAACATTAAACTCAAAAAACTTACAACCTTTTAACCCAAACTCCTAAAACTTCACTTAATCTTAATGCATTAAAACTTCATAAACTTTTATCCTTTACTAAAAACCACAAAACACATATTTTTTTTCTTTATTTTTTATATAGAACAAACAACCAGAATACTTCTAGGGAGTGGTGGGTGGGATAATGTTAGCCTCCGTGTCTTTAATGAAATCCTGATTCTCTTGTCATGTTAATGTGAGAATCACCATTTCATTACAAGACCGGAGGCTAACATTATGCATGTTGAAAGCCCTTCAACACAACATGCGACATATGCTCGATTGGTCTAAAGTAGTGACTTGCAAAAGTTCCCACGTTAGACCAATCTGCTGCCTTCAAAATCCTTTCCAAACTTACACCAGACCAACAAGCCTTACTTGGCATTGCACCTCTTACCGAATGCGCTTTAAGCTTCTCCACATCCACTCCAGCCTGAGTGTAGGGTACGCTGTCTTCAGAGCTGTGCCCTGCGCCCTTTAGACACTCAAAACAGCCCCAGGCGACCCCCCATGGGCATGGCAAGGCAGCACGTATCGGGGAGGTCAAGGGTGACGCTCCTTGTCCTATCATTTAATGGCCCGGGGTGGCTGCGGCAGGAATTTGAAATCAAAAATATGAATCCAGAGCCTTTTAGTCACCATCACTCCATAAATGAGATGACTGGGGGCAGTGGCATTAGTAAGGGGGGGGGCGGACCCCCTCTTACCGGCGGCAAGAGCAGTTACCCCCACCGACGGAATAAGGTCTAGCTACGCCACTGACTGGGGAACTTCGTTCATTGACGCCAGCAGCACTAACACTGCACTTGCCGCCTGGCAGTAAGCCTCGTTGTGATGGGCAGCAGGCCTTACGGCTGCACGCATGCGCATACTACTAATGCTGACCAGTTAGAGCCAGGGGAAGATAGGCAGGTTGCCTGCACAGCGCTGCGTAAGGCAACTAAACCACAGTCCAATCAGGGTAACCAGCGGTCCCATCAAAGCATAGCACAACATCCATTAGCAGCGATCGAAAAGGAACTCTGTAAACAGAACCAGACCCAGCCAGTATGCCCCGTGGAAGTTCATGTTCCTAACCACCCAGTCTCAGGCCCATCCATCTTTGTCAGGTTATGTGATCCACAGCTTTTGGTAAAGGATGCCGAGTTGACGAGATCTTGGCGCTTTGGTGCTACTGCAAGTCTCCACATGCAGCTGACGAGGCCAAAAACAACCCCTTTACCGTCAAGAGTGGATGCGCATCCTGGAGTGGGCGCTGGTAGTAATGAGATAGTAGCAGCTGGTATGCCTCAAGGTGAGGTTAATAGGCCACACAACTGCGTATCAAGCTCCCCTCCGCCCAGGCCGGTTATCCTTAATGTACCTCTTGAAGCCACCCCCTATGTGGTAGTGCTGGGGAATGTACCCTCCCTCTCACCAGGTACCTCGGAGAACTTTGATCAACTAAAAAACAAAGTCTTGCATTGGTTGGACTTAAATACAACCTTGAGGGTCCGGGTGGAAAGACATATCAACATGGTACGAAGAGTGACTTGGGTAGGCAGGGTGAAGAAAAACTGCGGGAGATTGTATCATACATTTTAATAGGTCTCATGTGACAGGGAGAATTTTAGCATCTATTAGGCACCCCATCCTTAGCAGTTCTGTCTCCACTATTGTGGCCCTTCCCCTGGGGTTCTTCTATAGACCATCGAACTAAACTTCACAATTTGGCCATAGGCAAGTCCCGGGACAATTGGCTCTAGCCCGGGATACATGGCATGGGGTCGCCCCTGATATAGCCCTTTCAAATAGTTTAGCCCCATTGTCATCTTTGGATGTGATTGACTGGTCGAGGTCAACCCTCCGGTAGTGGACCAGAAGCCCCCCCAGCCCTGATTTCTCATCTTTCTATGCTCCCCGGCTGTAAGGAGTGTAAATTCATCAGCTGGAACATTTCTGGCCTTGCTGGCAAGTTTAGTGATCCCAAGTGGCTGACTTTCATCAAAGGATTCAACGTAATCTATCTCCAGCAGACATCGGCCACCATGAAATGCTTCTTTCTGGAGGGTTATAAGACATTTTTTATGCCTGCAACTCCTTCATGGGTGGGCAGACCAATGGGGAGGGTTGATCATTTTTGTGTCTCTTGCTATTCGAAGCAGCTTTGATGTCTTACCTACAGAAGCCTCTACCCTGCAAGCTCTTTCATTTTTTAAGGGGTCTAGTAAGTTGTTACTGTTGAATTTTTATAACGCCATTTCCTCGCCCTCAGGGATTTGTAACATTCAAGTAGTGGGCTCACATTTAAGAAATTCGAAAGGTCTTAATTTGCAAAATGTAAATATAATGGTTGCTTGCGACTTTAATGTCCATTTATGTGGGGATCTGAGGGTTGATGAAATACAGGCCCCAGGATGTTTCCTTATGTCTGGCATGCACATGGAACATACCCAACAGGGCACAAGTCTTATTGCCATATTAAATGAGATTAATTTAGTCTCATCAATGACTAAGCTGCCCCCGTGAGGAAGGATATTAACCTCACTTTTACAGGGAGAGGTTGTGAGTCGTTTAGTGGCTTTATCTTTGTCTCTGTGCCTTTCTTCCCCAACATTTCTGAATTTGTAATCTCTTCAAGCCCCTTTAGCAATCACAACCCTGTGTGGGTTACAATCTGCTGGTCCTCGTTGGGTCAAACTCCTAGGGTGGGTGTAAAAGGGACCCTCAAGGCCACTGATGGGGTAGGAGGCTCAAGTGGTCCCAGATAATCCCAGACTCCTTTTATATCTCCCTTTACACTCAGTGTAAGAAGGAGTTTGAAATTTGCACATCTCAACAGAACAATCCATCCAGTATTCTTGAGGCTTTCTCTGAGATCTTAAATACCATCTCAACGTTATTGAAGGCCCCAATCTCTCGGCATCATGGTATGTTGCCGAGGTGGTTTGGTTCAGGCTGCTCCCAGGTGCTGAAAACCCTTAAGAGAGCACTGAGGGTCAAACCCAGGGATCCCTCCTTAGTCAAGAAAAGTCACAGTTTTTATAAAAAATCGCTGGTCAGATGTAAGAACAACTTAAAGGAGGAGGCCTGTTAGATCTGAATGAGGCCAGCATTCTGAAGTGTAGTTCCAAATTTTGGAGTATTATCAATAGCTCTGTCTTTGCAGTAGATGAAGTTGCTTCCCTGGAGGCTCATATCACTGAAGACAGTTGGGTGGGTCATTTTGAGGAAATCTATAATTCTCCACCCTCTGCTTCCAGTGGGGGAATGGGTGTGATAGAAGGGAAATCTGCCTTAACATTCTTTGCCGAGGAGGTTAGGAAAGGTATATTGGGTTTATCTAAGAACAAGGCCCCTGGTCCCGATGGGATCCCACCCGACCTCTACGTACAGGATGTGGAGGTCTGGGTACCTGTCCTGACCACTGTTATTAATGCAGCAGTGACGGCAGGCCCCCCTGTGTCATGGGCAACATCTATCATCGTGCCTGTTTTTAAGAAGGGAGACAGGGATAGCACTCATTGCTATAGGCCCATTTCGTTGCTCGACTCTGTGGTTAAGGTGGGGGGACGTATCCTCCTGGACAAACTTTACAAGTGGGCTGATACCAACAATGCTTTGTCTGATGTGCAGTACGGTATTCGTTTTGGGAGGTCAACTGTGGACCAATGCCTGAATTTGTATTTGGTTCTAAGCAAATATACCGTTGCACCCTCCGGCTCCATTCACCTGGCATTTATGGATTTATCATCTGCGTTCGAGTGAGTTAATAGAACCAAACTTTGGCAGATTATGTTGTCTATGGGGGTAGATCAGTACACTGACCTATTTCTGAGGGATCTCCACAGGGACACTGTGGCCGTGGTACGCTATTCAAAACCTATAAAGGTCACTCGCCATTTCCAAATTCAAAGAGGGGTAGGGCAGGGCTGCATACTGGCCCCATTCCTTTTTAACTTATATGTCAACAACCTGGGGCAGGTTTTATCTGACCTAAAAGTAGATTGCACACAGGTGGGGCTGCAGTGCCTGCCGGCTTTATTATACGCAGACGATTCGGTCCTTATGGTCAGAACTGCTGGGGGTCTGCAGTCATTGATGAATTCTTTTGTCCACTTTATGGAGGAGTTGGATCTATCAGTGAATGATAAAATAAACCTTTGTGATGGTTGCTGGCCCCCGATCCATAAAATCGACTACTTTTAAAGTTGGGTCTTCCCCTGTGCCAAAGACCAGCATATTTCCTATCTGGGGCTGCTGTTTGACTCTGCTTAGAGTTGGCATCCCCTGCTTATTAGGAAAAAAGAGGACTTTGTTAGGGCGAACGCCGCTGTTTTCAACTTTGCCTCACGGTTGCGTGGTAGACCCACTGGGGCTCTTTTAGAGATCTACAGGGCCAAATGTATTTCTAAAGTAATTTATGGAAGCGAGATCTGGGGATCTACTGCTTAGGTATGTGCCCCAACATTTTTGGTGCACGAAGAAATGGGAGTGGCTTATTTAACTGATATCACGGCCTTTCACCCTCTCTCCCTTTGGTTGAATATTTGGTCTAGGCCTGGGATCCAATTGAGCAAGGAGACCATAAAGAATTGTCTGACCCCTGATTACTCCCATTACATTCCTTGGTTTAAATACATCAGCGACTGCTTTTTGAATTTAGGTAGGGGAGATTTATTTAGAAACCCAAATAGGATTTGTATGAAGGATTATAATTGGGTGAAAGACCATTTTTTTTTTGCCGGAGGCTGTTACCTAGGGAAGAGGGTGCCATACTGAAGCCTAGCCTTCACCGATATGCCATGTTGAAAACCGTGCCCTCCACGGAGTCTGACCTTCTGTGTGTCAAAAGTAGGTATGACCGCTTTTCTTTAACCAGGTTTCGGTTGGACCTGCTGCTTTTCCTGTTAGCCTACCCTCGTGGGGGGAATAGGGGCCATAACCTTTTGTCCTGCGGCTGCGACATTAGGTCTCCGCAGGGCACTTTACATTTTACAAAGTTTTGCAGCTTTTATGCTGCGCCCAGGAAGCTTTACATCCTCCCCACACTGAAAAGGGTTAACTTTACTCAGGTTTGACCCGCCATTATATATTTGCAAATGCTTTCAGGAGATATCATTCTTAATGTTCTTAGCTTTTTAAAAGTTGCTGTTAGGTTGAGAAAAAGTTGTGATTAAATTATTTTTGTGCATTGGACAGCTACTATTCTTTTAGATCTCTTTTTATAGGAATTTTTAACACTGTACTCATTGATATCTCTCAGTGAACTTTCATACTCCGTATGTTTCTCGGATATTTAAATTGATCATTTTGATGATGGTTTTTAATTGATGTGCATTTTATAGCTTGTTTTTCTTTTATGGTTTTTATTTAAAAAGCCAGATAAAGTTTACATTGATTGATTGTCCTAAGATATAGTGGTTAACATCTCTTCTAGGCTCCAGCCTGTGCAAGAGGAGGATGAAAAAGAGAAGGCAGGGAGATAAAATGTGATCTATGGAAATTAGTCTCAACTTTAAGTAACAAGCATTGGTAAAGCCAATAGGTCCTGTTTTTTTAACCGATTGGCTTGGCCAATTCTTGCAAAAAGCAAAATGTGTTTGGCAATGATACCTAGCATCAGCAAAAAAAAGAGCAAAAAAATCATCATGCGTGCGCGTGCCTAGATAATGATGCGGGCGCCATTTGTTTCAATTTGTCAATCCAAGATGGGAGACACCATTCGGATTTGTAAAAAAACCAAAGTGTAATTCCAGTTGAGCAAAAGAGCTTTTTACTCTGCGAATGGGCCAGGCAGAAAATGCCAGCTTCAGGGCCCTCAAATAAATAAATGATAAAAGTGTTATAGTCCACAACGAGTTTAGGGAACAATGGAGGAGTTGGTGGGGTGAGTGGGTGTGGGGAAGCAACAGGGAGTGGTCGAGGGTGAGTGAGGAACAGAGAAGCATGAGGGGTGGCCCAAAAAATAATAGAAAAAAGGTAGGGAGGGTCAAGGAAAGCAATGGAGAGCTTGGGGGGAGTTATAAGGTAATACCTCGAAACACATTGGAAGCAGTGGGCAGGTGTTTGAGGGGAAGCAGCAGATGGAGGAGAGAGACAGAAAAGACATGCATTCTCATGGCGTGTTGAAAGAAATAAAAAAGACAGTTCCCTTAATTTGAGCAGTGGAAGGATTCAAGTCATCCGTCAAGTTCAACATGCTGAGATCCAATGAGTTTTAGTAGGAAATTAATTTTTAGCGCAGCACGGTACCCACATCTGTATGCCAGGTAGTTCAAAACTAATCTGCCCCCATACATTCTAGATTCAGAATCCCTCATGAAAGTACGCATGGCATACTAGAAAATAAACACTCTATAACATCTAATAAGTTGAAGTGAAAGAGATATAAATACAACACTCGTATATCCCCATAAACAGACAATATAACAACTTAAGGGCGACATACACACAAAATACAAGACAACAACAAAATGACAAACACTATACATAATCTACATATCAGACAGGAGGTCTTCTACAGCAATTTATTCCATTGACCCGTGATGCCGCACATTCAGTAGTATCACCTTCAGAGCCACTTTTTCCTTTACAATAACATCTTTCTTCTGTTTTTGTCTTTTCTTAGGCCATCACGGACACAACTTAGACACAGGATCCCTGCCCCGTAACAATCTAGGAGGTCTAACCTAAGCGGTGGTGTGGGGAGTGATGCGATACAACCACAACGTCTCCCTCAACTTGTTTTTCCATTCACAGCCAAAACACCGCACCCACACAATGCTTTCCGTCAACACATGATTAAACCTTTCCACTTGTCCATTCCCTTGAGGTTCAAATAACGCAGTAGTAACATGACTAATATTAATTACTATAGAGAAAGCTTTCCATGTCACGTGATTTTAACTGCATTCCATTGTCAGTGACCAAAACGTCTGGAAATCCCTCCCTGGCAAAAATCTCTTTGAAAAACTCAATCACTGCATTAGTGGTGGCTTGTGTAACAAACTTGAATACTGGCCACTTAGAATGGTAATCCACCAAAACCATGGCAAAACGGCAATCCAAGGGTAAAGGATTAAAAGGTCCAAAAATATCAAATGCTACTTTCTTCCATGGAAATTCCGGCCATTCAACAGGACATAAAGGAGCTGGAACCACCTTTAACATTTTTTCACTATTGGCACACACCTTACACTCCCTCACCACTCTGTCCACCATCCTGTCTAAACCTGGCCAGCAAAACATTGTCCTAACAAGTATTTTCATGGAAGACACACCCATATGTCCTTCATGGGCTAATTACAAAATGCGGTAACGCAATCCACGGAGTGGTATACACTTTTCTTCTTTAAACAACATCTCAGCCTCCAACTCTCGAAAGATATTCCAGAATGGAAGCAATTCAGCAGAACTACTCTCCTCTTGTGTCAACCTACCTTCACATACTCTATCACACTCTTCAATAGCTGATCACTTTCCGCACACTCTTTCCACATCTCTTCACTGATACTCTCAAAACTTTGAGAGACAACATCTGAAATGGTGGCAATGGTGTCCACTTCTCTCAATTCATCTGAACTTTCTTCATGAACACATGGTAATCTGAACAAACAGTCCGACGTAGCATTGCTTTTGCCAGGAACATAGACATCAACCTGGCAAGGCGTGCTGTGGCATTCCTTCCCCCACCATGAGACAAAATACTTACAAGGGATTTGTGATCAATTTTTAAAGGAAAGCGAGATCCCTAAATATAATGGCGGCAGTTTTCCACCGTCCACACACATGCCAAACATTACCTCTCTATGACAGCATCCCTCCTTATTGTCATTCCATTCTTCCTTCCCACACTTTCTCCACTATACAAACTTGCATCCACTATACTAATGCAATCCTTGTTGACACAAAAAGATTTTAACATTGGCACTCTCACAGTTTCAGACTTATTCAAATCAAAGGCCCTTTGTTGTCTCTGACTAAATAAATTCAGTATTCTTCCTGGTCAGTTCTCTGAGAGGTTCCATCTTGGTGGCAAAATCTCTGATGAACTTACTATATTATTTACATAGCCCCGCAAACTAAAGTAATTTCTTCTTACTGTCCAGTGCAGGTGTTTTGACAATGGCTTTTACCAAAGATTTCTTTGGCACAACACCGTCCCCCGACAATGTATGGCCCAAATATTCTACTGAATCACAAAAAGGTTTGCATTTGTTCTGTTTCAACGTAAGACCACGCGTTTCCAAAGTATCACATACATCTTTCAAATGCTTCAAATGCTCCTGTATATCCTTGGAAAAAATGAGGATATTGTTGAATCTTACCAGGCGTAGCCGCGTTGTATTTTATAAGTTCCTTTATTAAGATCTGGTTGCAGGATGGCATTCCAGTACAATAAGTAGGTTTCCATGTACATCTCCCCTTCAGCCTGGTAAACCTTATACTACAGCCCCACCAGGAGCAGCCTGCCTGCTGCTCAGCCCATCTTCCAACTGTCACACGTCATCCACACAGGCACCCAAGCATTCCAAGCATCACAGTCACACCAACATTCCACTCTCAACACTCACACTGGCTGAGCAGGTAGGAGAAAGGTAAACTGGAATACATATACTTAAATAAACAGGATATAACATATTTATCTCCTTTCAAATGCAAAATGAAAAGAACAATACAACATGGGAGAAACTATACACAAGAAGGTACAAAAGCAGAAAATAGTTAAAAACTCAGGGATGCAAATTAAAATACAACATCACGAGAGAGTCTGAACAATAAGTAACCTGAAAGGAAGGGTGAATAAATTGACAAGCAATATAAAATAAATTGACAAGCAATATAACCCATCGTCCCCAATAAAACAATTTAGAATAAAATGTAACATGTAACAAAGGGTGGACCGCACCCCAAAACTACGATCCCAACAACAAGGGAACAAAAGTGTAAACAGGATTTCTAACGTAAGGAACATGATCTACACACTGAATTGTGACACCCCTCAAGTAAAGGGTAAAACACTTGGGACTGTAACCCAAAAAGTCATCCCTCCTGTAAGGGTTTTTGGCATAAACCGTGTAAATGGGAGTAACACCCATAACCTACCCCTGACGTAAGGGTTAGAGACCAATGTATACGTGTAGCACCTGGTGACTTACACACCGTATAGACAAGACGTGTAGCGCATGGCGACTTACACACCGTTAACTGAACCCAGAAGTAAAGTAGTGTAACTACGAAACAGAAACTGTGAGAAACCACCCACCAAGAGACTAGAACCTCCCTCATGTAAGGGAGTGTAAGATGGGTGACCACTACCCACTAAGAGATTAGGACCCCCCTTATGTAAAGGTACCTAGACTTCCAAAGAGATGGGCAACTAATCCCATAACGCAATCCCACGTGTAAGGGATATGTACAGTGCGATGCAGCAAAGTTGCATAATAAGTACTGTAAAATGTCAACATACCTGTAGAGAAAAATGTGAAAATGATGACATACAAATATAGAGAAAACCACTACCATACATAGTGTAGCATGTAAAAATGTTGAATATTTGTCGATTTGCCGTTTCTCCATAAACATTGACGTAAGAACCATGTAGTACCTTGACATCACTATAACACATTCAAGTGATGAACATTACTCCAATATGAACTCTAAATCATGCAAACTCTTTTTCTTTGTCTCTTGTATTTTTTTGTTTTTTAAAAACTGTAATCAGACCAAAACCAGCAAAACAACCTGTGAGCAATGTCTCACACAAACTACTTGCAATGATAAACCATAAGAGAGGTGAACACAGAATAGAACACTAAAAGTACAAAACACCTCTATGTTGCTGCAGCTTTTTTTTCAGAACGCTGAGTTTGGGCAAGACCTACGAGCCATAGCAGCAGATTGTCAAGAACATAAATGTTAAAACACAGTACGCCGAGGCATTTTGAACACCACTTGTACAGCAAACGTTGTTCCTTCCCTCTGGTCAGCAAAGTTATGCAGCATGCGGTTTGAGCAAACATGAATGAACAGAGCACAATGCGCATCATCAAATAGCGCAGTCTTGAACTTGACAGCAGGCAGCAAAATCGCTTTATCAAAAAACATGTAGCCTAGTGTGCGGCAGCAAGCTCCCAACCAAAGGTGAGTGCTAATAAAGATCCGGCGCCGGGTGTTTAATGATGAGTGTGCCGCGGCTTGATCAAAATTAACATCCCTTACGCTGCAGCTTGTTTACATAGAAACGCCAGGCAAAAAAAACATTAAGTCCCACCTCACATCCAGGTTTGCGTTGTATAAAGGAGTGCTGAAGATTCCTGTATGACGAAGACAGTACACAGTCATTTGAAATTTGGGTTTGCCAGCATGCATTCGATGTAAGGCCAAACCGACCACACTGCTCGTGGGCTGGCCGAACGAGCTACAAAGCACCTCACAAACCCATCCATACCTTTGAACACTTGAAAAATTGCCCTTTGAAACACTGATGCCACCGAGGCAAGTCCAAAAGACATCTTGTTATTTTGAATTAATCTTTGTGGTGTGATGAACACAGTCAGATACCTAGAGTCTTCAGTCAATTCTATCTAATGGTATGCAGACCCTAAATGAAGTGTGGAAAATACTTTTTAACCCTCTAACATTTCTACAACTATATTTATATTAGGTAACGGATGACAGTCAATAACTATATTGGCATTAAGTGCTCTAAGGCCAATTCATAATCTTAAGCTTTGGTCAGCCTTACAAGCCAAAACCATGGGTGATACCCACTCAGAAAACTCAATTTCCTTGATTATACCATCATTCCCCATTTCATCCAGCATGCTCTTTAGTTTGTCCCTCACATATATGGGTACCCTTCTTCATTTCTGTTTCACAGGTTCTGCCCCTGTGCTTGAGTTTAATCCTATGTGAATAGCCCTCTATTTTACCTAACCTCTCTGTGAAGACATCAGGAAAATGAGAAGTTACCCATAATGAATAATCAGCTTTATTGAGCACCAAGACATGTTCTTTGCTACGGGGATTCAATATAATGTGCAATTTCCACTGGTCCCTCTATCCCAATACATTCACTCCTTTCGCAGCCCCATACAATTTGATTTGAGCTTCCTTATCTTTAAAGCTAATGACTACCTCTTCATAGCCAATAACAACAATGGTAGATCCATCAAACCTTTCAGCTACAATATCTGATGCTCGCAAGTCATTCACTCTCAAAACATCACCAAACCTCTCCCAAAAATATTGTTCTGTAATTATTGTCAACAGAGACCCAGAATCTACCATCAATGTTAGTTCTTTACCGAGTATGTGAACTTTGCATTTCCGAGGATTTTTGACTTCACCATCCTCTTCATGTTTCCCATGAGTATTGATAGACAAAACCATTCCTTTATCAATGTCCCTAATCACTTCATTGTCACACGCACACCTTACACATGCTACTTCACTTACTCTATCTCTTGATGTATTAATAGTTTTCCTGAAATCTTTACACACACATGCAAAATGCCTAATTTGTCCACATTTGTTGCATCCCTTGCCAAAGGCAGGACACTGAGGTGATGACGCAATATGATTAGAACTTCCACACCAATAGCAAGTAAACACCTTTTCATTCTTTTTTCTAACTGAAATTTTTGCAAGCAGAATTATTGTTCACAACACAAACATCTTCTGCATCACCCACACTCTGCATTACTATTCTGTACTGATTTCATCTATGTCTCAAGAACTCTGGCTGTAGCAATGGCATCCTGTAATTGTGGATCAGCTATCACCCACAATTGTTTCTGAACCTTTGTACTCTTTACATTCACAATAATTTGATCTCGGATCATCTTATCAGTAATAGCCCCAAAGTTGCAATTCATTGAAAAAAAATCATCAAATGACTCGCTCTCCCTGAGCTCTTGTATAAAACTTAAATCTGTTCAGAGCTATGCTAGATGTAGGCTTAAACCTGTACTCGATTCTTAATAATGCTTCTTCAAAAACATTAAGATCCCTTTGTCCGGGAGGCAAGATGGAGTCAGCGTGAGTCCACGCCACTCAGCTGCTCTCGCCGGGCACATCGGCCATCGGCTATGCGGACTGCTCTACGATGCGGGATCAGAAAGTGTGTGGATTGTTCGTGACCGGCCTCTTCTTCCAGACCGCCGAGATTGAGTTAGACGCTGAAAACGAACGCGGGGTGTTTGTTTTCGCTAGAGCGCTCAGGAGGCTACTCACTCGCTGGCTGATTTGTTACATTGTTGCCGAAAATGAGCGCGGGGCGTTTGCTTTCGCCAGAGCGCTCCGGAGGCTACTCACTCGCTGGCTGATTTGTAACAAAGTTGCCTCAGCATTTTCTTCCGCCTCCTTTGACTTGGTGGTCCTGCTGAGAAAAAAAAAGCTGCGGAGCAGGATTCGGATTATGTCGACCAGGGGCGCTGAAGCCAGTAAAGGCAGCAAAGTGAAAACGGCCCAAACCAGCGCTGCTCTCGGAGACGCCGGATTGACGGAGAACCTACCCAAAGGTAAATGGGAGGTTAGTGCCCCCAGGAAGACAACAGGGAGACTCGGGGGGGAGGAGCCCTAAAAGAAGGTGCAGGACTTCAGCCTTCTGTAGCTAAGCTCTTCTCAGGAGATAAGGCGACACCTTTAGCCATAGACTCCACGCTTGATTCCACACTCCCCCCAGAGAGCGACCCCGAAAGCTCATTGCTGGTTAAACAAGGCGATTTGACCCTCCAGCAACAGATAAACATCCCGAAGTTAAATTGCATCACAGCTCAATCCATGGATGTAGCGACCCCAAGGGGGGAATGGGACGGCCCAGAAGAACTGACACTGGCTACTAATCCTATTTTCACCTTAATACCCATAGAAGGAAACAACAGGGGTTTAGGGGACTCGGGAGATCCAACATCTTTTGTCTTCGCTGTTCCAACGCTAGATTCAGCTCCTATAGTCTGTGTCCCAGAGGAAGGGCCCAAACCCCCTACTGCCGGTATTGACAATTATATCCGTAGCCAGGAAGCTAACTCGGGCCCCCTAGCCCCATGGACTCCGGAGCCAGGTGGTGAAAATTTTTACTGGGTATCGGATGGTTCTGGGTTTACTACAGATGAGGGTGGTTCCAGCACAAATGAAGATAATAGCATCGATTCTTCTAAAGACACTGGTATAGTACAACACCTGAAGAAGACAAGAAGCAAGGTAAAAAGGCGCAGCCAATTAAAGTGGGATTATTCAGACTCACAGATGTCCTATCCCCCCCATGAGGATGCTGCTCAGACAGCATCCTGGGAGAATCTAAAAACTGCACCAGATGCCACGGCCATGGCTGAACCTTCTTTAGCTTCTATCTTGGCCTCAATCAAGGAATTTCAAGAGGAGGTTCGCTCCGATAGTCGCTCTGCTAAAGGGGCTGCCAAAAAACTACAAGGGGGCATGAGAAAATTAAATAAAATTTGCACCGACATAAGTGATCGCGTCACCATGGTGGAAGGCCGTACAGAGAGTCTGGAAACTGAAATCTCCGTTGTAAAAGATCAGGGTTCCTCTAACGCTGCATGCCTGACGGACTTAATGACGAAGATGGAAGAGCAGGAAAACCGTCAACGAAGAAGCAATCTTCGTCTACTTGGTATACCAGAAGGAGTGGAGGGGGATGATCCAAGACGCTACATAGTGAAACTCCTGCAAGAGTCCTTTCCGAATCAATCGCTGGAACTGGGACCGCGAAGTTCAGCGGGCACATCGCATTCCATTTAATCTAAAACAACGACGTGACGGCAGTAGCTTTTCCGGAGGAAAACCAAGGGCGTTCCTGGTGTTCTTCGGGAACTTCCTTCTCAGACAGCTGGTCTATGACCAAGCCCGTCCGAACTCTCAGAAGGGCTCTAATGGAGTAATGTTTTTTGCTAAACCCGACTTTTGTCATTCCACAGTGGAGCGGAGGTGGCGCTTACGTCAACTAATTCCCCCCTTCCAACAGTTGGGAGCCAAAGTGTACTTAATGAACCCTGCCAGATTGAAAGTCATTCTAAATGGGGCCTCCCAAATTTTCTTGTCTGAGATCAAGGCTGGGGAATACTTGAGGGAAATCAAAGCAAAAAAGAGCTAGAGCTAAAATCTAGAGGATTCTCCCCTGCCCATGAGAAATCTATAAAATCACTGCTTTATTACCTTATTCTCTTTTTCCTTTTTTCTTCTTTCTTGATTTGGTCAGTTTTTTGATGGTATTTACTATCTGCTTCATGCGGGGTATTCACAGAAGGCTTAGACAGATCAGCCCTCGAATGTGGGTACTGCTCTCCTTTTACCTTGTTTTTTCTTTTCTTTTCCCTTTCTTCTTTGATTCTCTGTTTTTTCAGTTTTTTCTTTTCTCAAAAAACTGATATAGCCGAAATTCTTTATATTTGTTCTAACAGGGAGACCTAGCGGCGAGGACCCATTTCTGACTACCATCACTCAGGGTTCTCCTGATTGCTCTAAGTTAGGGGGGGTGGGTGTGGGAGGGGTGGGTGGGAAATTGTTTCGAGATGGAGGGACTAAAGGCACTTGTCACTATTGCACTATTAACGTTTAAAGTTAATCTATACCTAAGGTTAAGTGTTTTGAATGGGCTAAAAAATGGAAAAATGATAAAAAATGCACAAAATGGGCTAGATAGGGTGAAAGAATTTTTAAGTTTTTTTTGCTTACAAGATGAAATTGAATGTATTTTTGATCATGTGGGGAACACAATCTGCATATTGTTTAAAACGGTCCTACTGTCCAAAATGCTTAAATGAATAACTCTAGCACCCTCAGAATTGTTTCAAACAACATTTGCGGTTTGAATGATGCCCTGAAGAGACAGAAAGTGGCACTGGGCCTGCGATTACTGGGGGCTGACATTGCCAGCCTCCAGGAAACGCACATTGAGGGATCGCATAAACATCTATTGAACTCATTAGGATATAGAGCCATAGGGGGAACTACACAAGGTGCAAAAATAAAAGGTGTAGGGGTCATGGTAGAAAATAGACACCCATTAAGATCTACCCGTGTGAAATCTGATCCTTTCGGAAGATGGGTTATAGCGGAATGTTGCTTATCTCCAAACTCCCCCTTTACTTTGTGCTCGATCTACGGGAGTAATATGGATGACCCCGGGGTTTTTAATTGGATCACAGGAGAACTCGCCCATTGGCCCCCCCCAATTATTATTTGTGGCGACCTTAATATTAACTTACCCTGTAATTGGAAAGCTGATGACCAATGGACCTATGTTGGCAGGAAGCCCCAAGTTTATCAAGCAATTTTAAACTTAATGCAAATCCACGGGCCTAGCGATGTGTGGGCTTGTCTAAAATCTACCCTGCCGGGTTACACCTAATTTTCAGCCCCGCATCATTCCCTAGCTAGGTTAGATTATTTTTTGGTTTCATCCCCTCTGCTCCGAGATTGCTCTATAGACACTGCCCCGCGCTTTATGTCAGACCATAACCCACTTATTTTAAACATTAGAGGACTTGGAAACTGCAGAGAAATTCCGACTTGGAGTTTTGAAAGAGCTTTATTGCATGATGCTGGATACCGAATGCACATGCAGGCATGGATCCAAGAGTTTCTCGAGTTAAACATAGGGTCAGCCTCAATTATGATGGTATGGGATGCATTAAAGGCGGGCATCCGGGGGGAGACCCTCAGGTTTTTTATAAGGAAAAATAAAAAAGAAAAGATGCAGATTTCGGAACTCCAAGACAAGTTAAAAAAAGCAGAGGAAAAACTAACTCATGCAGTCCAAACAGGGGCGGAAATAGAAACTGCCCAATGTGAAGTGACGGTCTTCAAGGCTGAAATAGGGTCAATTTTTGCCGAGAAGGTAGCAGCTAAATGGGCCTCTGTACAGGAGAAAAGTTATGAGTGCAGCGAACTCATCGGTCATCAACTGGCTCTCAGAACCAGACAGCAGGTTTCAGCCAATGAAATACTCTCGATCCAACTTCCAACTGGAGAGGTTACCAATGACCCGATTGAAATCCAAAGGGCATTCCGAGAGTATTATCAGAATCTCTATTCAGAGGAGAACCGCAGTCCAGCAGATTTGAGAGAGGACGAGATCGCTAAATATCTAGAGAAAATCACCCTATCCCAACTTAGCGCCGAAGACCGTGACCAACTCGAGGAACCTCCGACTTGGGAGGATATCGCCATAGCGCTAGCTAGTTTGCCAGATGGGAAGGCTGCAGGGGCTGACTGTATCCCGGGTGAGTTTTATAAAATCTTCGCTCCCCAAATAAAGGCTATTTTCACTTCACTGTTAGCTTCTATATTTGATGGGGCTTCCCCACCCGCTTCCTGGTCCAATGCTAAAATCGTAATTTTCCTTAAAAAAGACAAGTCACCACTTGAAATGGGTTCGTATAGGCCGATTAATCTCATTAATTGTGATTCGAAGATATTTTCCAAAATTTTTGCAGTTAGACTTTCTTTAAGAATCGAACCCCTGGTGTCAAATTGGCAACACGGGTTCATTCCCAAGAAAGGTACTACCGAACACATCCGGCGAACCATCACGTTATTCGACGCGGCTCAGGTATCAGGAGACCCGATGTCGCTAATTCTATTAGATGCTGAAAAAGCATTCGACCGGGTCTCCTGGCAGTTTCTCTGGGGCGTCATGAGAAGGATGTGTTTCGGGCCAAAGCTAATTCAAGCCATTCAAGCTCTTTACATTAACCCTATAGCCAGTGTATCAATAAATGGGAAGTTAACTGAACAGTTCGAAATTTCACGGGGTACTCGACAAGGGTGTCCTTGTTCCCCACTGCTCTTTGCTCTTTACATAAATCCTCTGATCAAAAAAATAGAAAACAACCAAGCTATTCGGGCAGTGAGCAGATTTGGCTGGGACACTAAAATCATGGCTTACGCCGATGATTTGGCCGTAGCAACCCCGGATCCCGAGAGCGCTATTTTGGCATTGGAACAGGAGGCTCAGGAGTTCCGGAAAATTTCGGGGTATGCTCTTAATAAAAACAAAACCCAGATCATTTTAAACAATAAAATCAATTGGGTGGATAGTCGGGTCGTCCCAAAAGCTAAATATTTGGGGGTGACTGTGGTCGCAAACACTGATATGATCGTGGCAGAAAACCTAATCCCATTGGCAGCAGATACTAAAAGAGCGCTTAACCGGATCAATAACATGCATCTGACCATAGTGGGGCGATGTAATGTCATCAAGATGACTTATTTCCCTAAGTTACTCTATTTCTTCAGGGCCATCCCGCTAGATTTCAACAAGACTATGCTTCAGAGATTCGAACAACTTTTTCACAATTTATCTGGGCATACTCTCAGCCTAGGCGGGCTTTCAAGCAACTCTCTCTTCCCAGGGAGAGGGGTGGATGGGCACTCCCTAAAATAAGACTATATTATTGGGCTTCGGTTCTACAATATAGCTTGGAATTGCTACACGAACATTCCTATACTCCAACCACTAGGCTCCCGTCTCCCTTCCAACTATTGCTTGGGGAAGAGGCCCGTGGATGCCTGTGGCGGCAAGTGACCTTTGATTATTACAAACGGGTCAGATTTAAGACCATGAGGAGTGTATTTAAAGTTTTTTCTAATGTTCGTAGGATTTATGGGCTGGGTAGATTGAATTACTACTCTCCCATTAAGATGAACTCTAATTTGCCAGCTATTTTCGGGAGATCTTATCTCCAAGATTGGTATAAAGCGGGGATTTTAAAACTAGGAGATTTAATCACTATTGACGGATTCAAGCCATTCACTGACCTCAAAACTCAATATAATCTATGGGACCAGGACGCTTTTAAGTACATTGCCATAAGAGATTTCGTGGCCCGAAAGGCTGGTGGCTCTGCTGGGTTTGCGCAGATAGACCTTATTGACAAACTAAAAGCCCCTGATCCATCCCGGATTGGATTTATCTATTCCGCTCTGAATAGTCAAATGCCCGATGATCTGCCGAAAATAGCTGACAAATGGCATTCGAAGCTTGAGGTCCCTCATAACATCTTCTATAGTGCCTTGAGATCCAAAATGGCATTGGCGCATAAATACATGATGACGTCAGACGCTGCACTGCACGCTCTCCACAATGCATCCATAAGACACAGCAGCGCGTGAGGAATTCCAACACTGGATCTTGTTTGCGGCAGCGTAAGAATACAAAATTCAAATGATGCTGAGCCTTGCAACGGTAAGCAAATGTAGTAACCTATAAGCGATATAATCCTAAGAAATTGTGCTTGCATTGGTAGGATGTGGAGAATCAAAGCAATCACCATATATTTCCTCTTTGCTGTTGCCGCATGTAAGAGCAGGAAATAATCCAATCCACAAAGTTGATTAGCCGAAAATGATTCAGGTTCCAGATAAGGACACAACTCCTGTGCTGCAATGGGTAGAAAGTGCCCCTACCCCCTCGTTGCCAGTGTTAGTTAAGTTCAACATGCTGAGATCCTATGAGTTTCAGTAGGAAGTTTATTTGTGGCACCGCACACCACCCACATCTGTGTGCCAGGCAGTTCACTACCAGCTGCCCCCTTATATTCTAGATTCAGAATCCCTCATGCAAGAACGCATGGCATACACACTCTATAAGGGTAATAAATTAAAGTGAAAGTGATATAAATACAACATTATACAATAAAAGAGATGGTAAAGAGGCTGTGCTCCAGGGGAGGGACAAACGCAAGAAGAGGAGCGAACAACAGCCATTTAATAAGAAGCAGATAAATGAGAGTAACAATAAAGCCAGCAAATGGCATGCAATGCATGGGCTCTAAGCCCACAGTGAGTTATTGGAATGGTTCACAAGATGCTCTCGCCTACAGACAGCTGAAGGCTGTTTGGAAGGCAAGGCTTAAAAAGGAGGAGAAGCTGGTGGCGCTTGAAGCGCTCCCTGTCTCCCTGCGGAAGTGATAGCCAATGAAAATGTATATCTAAATAACAAATATTTGAAAACAATATCCTTTAAGTAGCATAAGATGGGAATGGCATAAGTATCATAACACTTCAGTAGTAATTTCCCTATCACAGGTTAATATGGTTGTGCAAACATTGTCTTTTGCCTGCAAAGTTTTGCGGATTTCCTGATTTTCGCTCTAATGTGGCCGTATCATGAAGAACTGCGCTGTTTCAGCACAAAGCTGAGGGCCTTTTTTTGCATTTGAGTTATCCACAGTTAATACATATTACTCGTAATGTCCCTGAATTAATGCATATAATGCAGACAGCACAAGTCAGAAACGTGTACTGACTAATGACATCACAGGAAATGGCATTGCATGCTCTAACGATTATCTGGAGTCTGCATCATCAGAAATATTTTTAACAGCATAAATGAATCTGCGCTTCAATGTACTCTCACTAATACACCTCTTCATCAGCAAACATGCCTGTGTGGTGTAGTGATGTCAGTCAGTAAATCTAGCCGCATGCCAGACTTGTATTTCAGAACACTACATGGATGTCAGAGACTTGTTGGTCCTTCTCCTGATGCTCAGAGAGCTGGGTTGCACCTCTTAACAGATTCAGTCCACAGCTTCTTCAGAAAGCAGTAGGTGACTCAAAGAACTCTTTAGTATGCAGGGTTGCTGACAAGCTGTGCACTACTTCATAAATAGGGCTCCCGGTGTTATGGTATTTATGTTTTTAACATCTCCGCCTGTATCTATCCATATTTATTTTTTGGCCATCATATTAGTAGTTATCCATATTTATTTAGTGTTTTGAGAATTGCCCCAAGAGCAGAAATCTCCAGGAACACGAGAGAAGTCATCTAGACCAGGTAGGGCAGAGGATAGATCCCTTGACCGCGTCAAAGACTAAGACAGCATTGAGCAAAGGGGAAGCCGGACCAAGCAACTCAGCCACTGTAACACCAACCTCTTAGTAAGAGGGGAAAGAAAAGACTCAGAAAACAGCACAATAGGTCAACCACTCTACCCAAAAAACAACATGCGACCCCTTGCCAATCTTCAAAGGCAAAATAAGATCTTATTAACCCCTTCGCTGCTAGGCCTTTCCCCCCCCTGTGCTAAGCCTTTTTTTGGCTATTTGGGGTAGTGCGCGCTTAGGCCCCTGTAACTTTTTGACCACATAAGGTATCCACGCCAAATTTGCGTCCTTTTTTTCCAACATCCTGGGGATTCTAAAGGTACCCAGGGTTTGTGGATTCCCCTGGACGGGTCCCAGAAATTAGCCAAAATACAGCTACATTTAGTTTTTTTGGGGAAAAATGGGAAAAAAGGGCTGCAAATGAAAGCGTCTGGGTTTTTCCCTGCAAATGGTATCAAAAAGGGGGTTGTGGTGCGGAAATCACCATCTTCCCAGCTTTTAGGGAATGACAGACTTTTGTCAGAAAACCAACATTTTTTAGACAGTTTTGGCATTTTTCTGGGACATAGCCTATTTTTGCTATTTTTTGTGCTTTCAACCTCCTTCCAGTTAATGGTAGAAATGGGTATGAAAGCAATAATGGATCCTGGAAAGCTATACATTTTAGAAAATTAGACAAAATTCTGAATTCAGCAAGTGGTCATTTGTGTAGATCCATCAAGGTTTCTTTATAGAAACTAACAGTTAAATATAGGAAAAATTGAAAATTAGTTGAAAAAAACAGCCTTTTGTGTCAACGTTTTCACCTGTAACTTCTTCTAATTATGACAGCTCTTTGAAAGCAATATACCGTTACATCCGCTGGACCTTACTGGTTGTGGGGATATATAGGACTTGTAGGTTCACCAAGAACCCGACGAACCCAGAGCCAAAAACTGAGCAGCAACTTGCAATGGTTTTTTATTATTTACCGGGTATATAGCAATTATTCTGGTAAAATGTGTACATGGAAAAATCGGTATGAAAGACACCTATGTATTTCTGAAATGGGAACAAAATTTAGAGTTTAGAAACAGTAGATATTTGCACATTTCCGAAATTGGGAATACTCATACTAGCATGAGAATTATCGGTCATTTTTTAAAATGACTTCTTTTTTACACAATGTCTTTCATTTGGAAGGCAGAAATGCATCGAAAGTAAATAGGTAATAACAGTTGCTTTACAAATCTGAATTACCCTAAATCTCCCGATAAAAATGGTACCTCACTTGTGTGGGTAGGCATAGTGCCCACGACAGGAAATGGCTCAAAACCCAACGTGAACACACCACATTTTCACAATGAAAAATTACCCTTTTTTTGCAAAGTGCCTAGCTGTAGTTTTTGAACCCTAGCTCTGCCGGCACCTAGGGAAACCTAGCAAACCTATACATTTTTCAAAACTAGACACCCAGGGGAATCCAGGATGGGGTAACTTGACTGCCTCTCACCAGGTTCTGTTACCCAGAATCCCTTGCAAACCTAAAAAATTGTCAAAAAAACCACATTTTCCTCACATTTCTGTGGTGGAAAGTTCTGTAATCTGCGTGGATCCACAAATTTGCACCCACCCCGCATGCTCCCAAAGTCTCCCGAGAAAATGGTACCTCACTTGTGTGGGTCGGCCTAGTGCCTGCAACAAGAAACGGCGCAAAACGCAACGTGGACACACCTCAATTCTCGCAGTGAAAAATGACCCTTTTTTGGCAAAGTGCCTAGCTGTAGTTTTTGAACCATAGCTCTGCCGGCACCTAGGGAAACCTAGCAAACCTATACATTTTTGAAAAGTAGACACCAAAGGGAATCCAGGATGGGGTGACTTGACTGCCTCCTAACAGGTTCTGTTACCCAGAATCATTTCTGTGGTGGAAAGTTCTGGAATCTGCGTGGATCCACAAATTTCCTACCATCCAGCGTTCCCCAAAGTCTTCCGAGAAAAATGGTACCTCACTCGTGTGGGAGGCCCAAGTACCCGCGACAGGCAAGTGCCCAAAACGTAGTGAGGCGACATCATTTTGATGTCGCCTCAATACGTTTTGGGCCCTTGCCTGTCGCGGGTACTTGGGCCTCCCACAGGAGTGAGGCACCGTTTTTATCGGGAAACCCGGGGGGAACGCTGGGTGGTAGGAAATTTGTGTCAGCCCGGTGATGCCACAACTTTCCCACACAAAAATGTGTGAAAAAAGTGATTTTTTTCAGCTAAATCTGAGGTTTGCAGGGGATTCTGTGTAAGGAAACATTGGGGGATCCATGCAAGCCATACCTCCCTGGAATCCCCCGGGTGTCTAGTTTTCAGAAATGTGTGCGTTTGATAGGTTTCCCTAAGTGGCCGCCGAGCACCGGGCCAAAAACCCAGGGGACCCCTCTTGCAAAACCAGGTCGTTTTGAGATAGGCAATTTTGATGTCGCCTCACTATGTTTCGGGCCCTTGCCTGTCGCGGGTACTTGGGCCTCCCACACGAGTGAGTCACCGTTTTTATCGGGAGACCCGGGGGAACGCTGGGTGGTAGGAAATTTGTGTCAGCCCGGTGATGCCACAACTTTCCCACACAAAAATGTGTGAAAAAAGTGATTTTTTCAGCTAAATTTGAGGTTTGCAGGGGATTCTGGGTAAGGAAACGTTGGGGGATCCACGCAAGCCATACCTCCCTGGAATCCACCGGGTGTCTAGTTTTCAGAAATGTGTGGGTTTGATAGGTTTCCCTAGGTGGCCGCCGAGCACTGGGCCAAAAACCCAGGGGACCCCCTTGCAAAACCAGGTTGTTTTCAGATAGGCAATTTTGATGTCGCCTCACTACGTTTTGGGCCCTTGCCTGTCGCGGGTACTTGGGCCTCCCACACGAGTGAGGCACCGTTGTTATCGGGAGACCCGGAGGAATGCTGAGTGGTAGGAAATTTGTGTCAGCCCGGTGATGCCACAACTTTCCCACACAAAAATGTGTGAAAAAAGTGATTTTTTTCAGCTAAATTTGAGGTTTGCAGGGGATTCTGGGTAAGGAAACGTTGGGGGATCCACGCAAGCCATACCTCCCTGGAATCCCCCGTGTGTCTAGTTTTCAGAAATGTGTGGGTTTGATAGGTTTCCCTAGGTGGCCGCCGAGCACCGGGCCAAAAACCCAGGGGACCCCCCTTGCCAAACCAGGTCGTTTTGAGATAGGCAATTTTGAAGTCGCCTCACTACGTTTTGGGCCTTTGCCTGTCGCGGGTACTTGGGCCTCCCACACGAGTGAGGCACCATTTTTATCAGGAGACCCGGGGGAACGCTGGGTGGTAGGAAATTTGTGTCAGCCCGGTGATGCCACAACTTTCCCACACAAAAATGTGTGAAAAAAGTGATTTTTTCAGCTAAATTTGAGGTTTGCAGGGGATTCTGGGTAAGGAAACGTTGGGGGATCCACGCAAGCCATACCTCCCTGGAATCCACCGGGTGTCTAGTTTTCAGAAATGTGTGGGTTTGATAGGTTTCCCTAGGTGGCCGCCGAGCACCGGGCCAAAAACCCAGGGGACCCCCCTTGCAAAACCAGGTTGTTTTCAGATAGGCAATTTTGATGTCGCCTCACTACGTTTTGGGCCCTTGCCTGTCGCGGGTACTTGGGCCTCCCACACGAGTGAGGCACCGTTGTTATCGGGAGACCCGGAGGAATGCTGAGTGGTAGGAAATTTGTGTCAGCCCGGTGATGCCACAACTTTCCCACACAAAAATGTGTGAAAAAAGTGATTTTTTTCAGCTAAATTTGAGGTTTGCAGGGGATTCTGGGTAAGGAAACGTTGGGGGATCCACGCAAGCCATACCTCCCTGGAATCCCCCGTGTGTCTAGTTTTCAGAAATGTGTGGCTTTGATAGGTTTCCCTAGGTGGCCGCCGAGCACCGGGCCAAAAACCCAGGGGACCCCCCTTGCCAAACCAGGTCGTTTTGAGATAGGCAATCTTGAAGTCGCTCACTACGTTTTGGGCCTTTGCCTGTCGCGGGTACTTGGGCCTCCCACACGAGTGAGGCACCATTTTTATCAGGAGACCCGGGGAATCGCTGGGTGGTAGGAAATTTGTAGTCAGCCCGGTGATGCCACAACTTTCCCACTACAAAAATGTGTGAAAAAAGTGATTTTTTCAGCTAAATTTGAGGTTTGCAGGGGATTCTGGGTAAGGAAACGTTGGGGGATCCACGCAAGCCATACCTCCTGGAATCCCCAGGTGTCTAGTTTTCAGAAATGTATGGGTTTGATAGGTTTCCCTAGGTGGCCGCCGAGCACCGGGCCAAAACCCAGGGGACCCCCTTGCAAAACCAGGTCGTTTTGAGATAGGCAATTTTGATGTCGCCTCACTACGTTTCGGGCCCTTGCCTGTCGCGGGTACTTGGGCCTCCCTCCCGAGTGAGGCACCATTTTTATCGGGAGACCTGGGAGAACGCTGGGTGGTAGGAAATTTGTGTCAGCCCTGTGACGCCACAACTTTCCCACACAAAAATGTGTGAAAAAAGTGATTTTTTTCAGCAAAATTTCAGGTTTGCGGGGATTCTGGGTAAGAAAACGTTGGGGGATCCACGCAAGCCATACCTCCCTGGAATCCCCGGTGTGTACTTTACAGAAATGTGTGGGTTTGGTAGGTTTCCTAGGTGGCCGCCGAGCCCCAGGCCAAAACTCATGGGACCCCCTTGCAAAACCAGGTCGTTTTGTGATAGGCAATTTTGATGTCGCCTCACTACGTTTCGGGCCCTTGCCTGTCGCGGGTACTTGGGCCTCCCACCCGAGTGAGGCACCATTTTTATTGGGAGACCTGGGGGAACGCTGGGTGGGAGGAAATATGTGGATCCACGCAGATTCCAGCACTTTCCTACACCGAAATGTGAGAAAAAAATGATTTTTCGGCGTAATTTGCGGTTTGCAGGGGATTCTGGGTAGGAGAATGTTGGGGGACCCACGCAAGCCATACCTCGCTGGACTCCCCCGGGTGTCTAGTTTCCAGAAATGTGTGGGTTTGGTAGGTTTCCCTAGATGGCCGCCGAGCCCCAGGCCAAAAACTCATGGGACCCCCTCGCAAAACCAGGTTGGTTTGTGATAGGTAATTTTGATGTCGCCTCAATAGGTTTTGGGCCCTTGCCTGTCGCGAGTCCTTGACCCACCCACGAGAGTGAGGTACCATTTTTATCAGGAGACCTGGGGGAACGCTGGGGGGAGGACATTTGTGGATCCACGCATATTCCAGAACTATTGGGATACTTGGAGAAATACTGGGGGGTTGGAAATGTGTTGTTACTTTCTGCAGCGTGAAAATTTGAGCACAATAATGCAAGGACAATGTGACAGTCACATTTTGAGGTTTGAAGGACATTGTGGGTAAGATAACTTGTTGGGATCCACAAGAGAGACATCACCATGTACTCCCATGGGTGTTTAGTTTACGAAAAATATACAGTTGGTAGGTTTTTCTTAGATGAAATGTACACCTTGGCAGAGAGACAAAAAAGACAAAGATTACTGCACAGCCATCTATTCCTCAAGCACACACACATACTGGTGAGTGATGGTTCAGTATATAAAATTTTATTAACAAGAGATTTCACAAAAATGAAATGCACTGTCAATAATTGAAAAGACAAAAAACTGAACCATTGACACGCAGCTCGTGAGCTGTAAAGCCACGACAAGGCACCAACCGCTTTACAGGCCATTCACACACCTTTCATTCATGATACACACAACACCATTCACACCACCAGGCACAAAACCAACACATTACACCATTCACAAAAAGGGACAAGGTACACCCTGCTTGAGAAAGACAGAAAAGACAAATATTGCTGAACAACCACCTATTCTTCAAGCACACAGACATACTGGTTGATTTGGCACGAGGGTGAGTGATGGTTCAGTATATACAGTTGTATTAACCAGAGATTTCACAAAAATGAAATGCACTGTTAATAATTCAAAGGACGAGAAACTGAACCATTGACTCACAGCTCGTGAGCTTAAGCCACGACAAGGCACCAACCGCTTTACAGGCCATTCATACACCTTTCATGCGTGTGACACATACAAAACCATTCACACCGCCAGCCGCGGACCCAGCACATTACAACACTCACACCAGCAGACAGCGCCATTCAAGGGCCCATCACTTTCACACGCCCACATTCCTGACACAGCAACCACACCAGCTCACGGATTGCGTGGAGTGGCGTTTATCTAGCAGTGTGTGTAGTGACCAGTAGCAAATCACTACTCACACACCGCCAGCCAAGCACCCGTCCACGCACACTGCCAGCCAAGTGCCCGTCCACACACACCGCCAGCCAAGCGCCAGTCCACACACACCGCCAGCCAAGCGCCAGTCCAAGCACACCGCCAGCCAAGCGCCAGTCCAAGCACACCGCCAGCCAAGCGCCAGTCCAAGCACATCGCCAGCCAAGCGCCAATCCACACACACCGCCAGCCAAGCGCCAGTCCACACACACCGCCAGCCAAGCGCCAGTCCACACACACCGCCAGCCAAGCGCCAGTCCACACACACCGCCAGCCAAGCACCAGTCCACACACCCCACCAGCCAAGCACCAGTCCACACACACCGCCAGCCAAGCACCAATCCAGGCACACCGCCAGCCAAGCGCCAATCCATGACACCGCCAGCCAAGCACCAGTCCACGCACACCGTCATAAATGTTTTTTAAACAAGAAAGAAAACACAAACCAATTGCAACTAAATACAAAACTATAACTACAAAAACAACAGCAGTAACTAAAGACATCATTCTATTGCCAAACGTTAAACTGAACAACTATATAAAACCATTCAGACCAGGCAGTACACTATTAGACTCATGGTTGCTCCCAAAAACTCTTTTGAGTGTGATACAATCTGAAACATGTGGGCACACACAGCCCAGGATTAGAAGGACAATCGGCACAGTGCATACGACTCTCCTTCCGTACGCCTCTTCGCATGCAGACTCTACATCTCTTACAGGGATTGTTTTTTTTGGGCGTGGGAGGAATTAAATCAGGAAAGTGGCGCTCTTTCAATCTAGCCACATCCTCCACCACTCCTACTCTAGGAACACTTGCCTGTTCCACAACAACAAGGCTGCCTATCACAGACTCCTGAAACTGAACAAAAGTCATCTTTGACGCAGGAGAACACTCCTTGTACACAACAAAAGCATTGAAAGTTGCTAAATTGAAGAGATGGATGGCCAACTTCTTATACCAAATGTAAGCCTTATGAATAGCAGTGTAAGGTTCCAACCTCTGATCTACTCTATCGACACCACCCATGTGCTTATTGTAGTCTAAAATGCACACAGGTTTGCGCACTTCACCAAGCTGACCCCAAACAGTCACAGGTGAAGTACTCTCATCATGAATGGTAGTCAGCATGTACACATCCCTCCTGTCCACAAATTTCACAGCTAGCAGTTCTTCACTATGCAAGGCACTGCACTGTCCCCTCTGAAGCTTTTTGCAAACAAGCTCTTTGGGTAACCTTTACGGTTAGAGCGGATTGTGCCACAAGCAAAAGTGTCCACTTTGAACAATTCCTTGAACAATTGCACAGCAGTGTAGAAGTTATCAAGGTACAAATGGTGGCCTCTGTTAAACAGTCCTCTAGCAAGATCCCACACAATCTTCTCTGAAACTCCAAAAGTGGACGGACAACCAGGGGGGTCAATAGTGGAATCCCTACCAGTGTACACCCAGAAATTAAAGACATATCCTGTCCTACTCTCAGACAACATATACAGCTTAATTCCATAACGTGCCCTCTTGCTAGGAATGTACTGCCTAAAAACCAAACGGCCCCTGAACAGGACCAAAGACTCATCAACAGATATTTCTTTGCCTGGAGTATAGATCTCTGAAAATCGATCTACAAAGTGATCAAGAACAGGCCGAATCTTAAAAAGACGGTCACAGTCAGGGTGATCTCGTGGCAACGCCAAAGCATTATCAACAAAATGCAGCATCCGAAGCAAAAGTAAATATCGATCACGACTCATAATTGCAGGAAATATGGCTGTTGCCATCAAGGGACTGGTAGACCAATATGAAGCCAGGGACGGCTTCCTTTTCAAGCCCATCAAAGACGTCAAACACAAAAACTTCTTCATCTCATCCAGATTTGTGGGAGTCCACCGGGTAGCTCTAGAGCGGGGCCTAAGTCTGGCACTGTTGTCCCTCAAAAACTGTTCAGTATACAAATTAGTCTGCTCAACAATCTCACCCAAAAATACATCATCCATGAACAACTGAAAAAACTTTATAGGCAAAAAATGTTCACAATCCACTCTACACCCTGCATCACCACTAAAGGCAGGCAGCACCGGCTGCACCATGTTTGGATCAACCCAGAGTCCAGCACTTCCAGTAGGAAGCCTGGCAGCCTCAGGCTGCAATCCAGAAGCCTCTTGCACCATCGGCACAGCAGTGTCCTCCTCTACAACAGGCACTTCATCCGCACTGAGAGTAGCTTCATCCGCACTGAGAGTATCTTCATCATCCGATGATTCCATGTGGAGAGAAAACTCACTGCCTGAATCTTCCCTCCCTCCTCTCCCTCAGACGCACTGTCAGTCTCATAATCCTGCTCAGAGGAAGATTCAAGAAGCATACCAACCACCTGCTGAGCAGTCATTCTACGGCTAGCCATAATGCTTACTAATAAAGGTAACTTGTCAAACAAGTCAACAACAACAAACCCTTTGTAAAAAAAGAAATGATCAAAATGTAGCTTTATCACAAAGACCTATGTACTCCAACACTATACCACTCACTTGCCAGAAGCAGCTAGACTCACCACCACCTACTCTGCACAGACACTGTAAGGATCAAGAATATCCCACTAAAAAGAAAAGGAAAAGAAAATTACACGTAAGACAATGCAAAACACATCGCAAAGAATTTCATGCTCAAACCACTAACTAAATATGCTGCCATTATGACACCACTAACAAAAAAATTCATTCATGCATGACAATAATACTCATTTGGAGTAAATACAACAAAAATGTTTTTCTTACCAAACAAATGAAAATATGTAAAACTGCAGAACACCCACTGCCGAAACCGCAAACAGGAATCAAAAGCTTTACACTAGAATAAAAAGGAGAAAAAAAACCATTACAATCACATATGCAAATAATGCACCAGTCCACACACAATCCACCAGCCAAGCTAAGGGGTAGGTGGGCCTAAGAGTATAAATAAAATATTCACCCCCGTAAAAGGGGAGCAACCCTGCCCAAGAGGCCACTCCCCAACACCAAAATTTAAAAAACCCTGGTATCTAGTGGCTTCTGCCCCCTTGGGAGCAGATGGGCCTAAAAACATACTGCTGATCTGCCACCCAAAGAGGGCAGAAATGGCCACAATCATCCTCCCATAAAGGGGAGCGACCCTTGTTCTAGGGGCCGCTCCCCAACATCCCCAAAAAAATCCTTGGTGGCCTAGAGGCCATACAAAAAAAAAAAAATCAGCCGATCCGCCCCCCAGGGGGGCAGAAACGGCCAAATTAATGCTCCCCAAAGGATTAGATGATGTGGAGGGAGGGGCGGGGGAGGCAGGGGAAGGGCTTCCCCTGCCTTCCCAGATGGGGGCACCTTAATTACTTTCCTACAAATTACCAGAGTGCAGCTTCAAATCAAACCCAGGGTATAGAAAGGTGGTGACTTGAGAGCTGCAAATTGCCATTTGGCACCTCATACTTTTGTTACCTCTATACCCTTTTGCAAAAGATGATTCTTCTCCAATATTAATGCTTCTGATCTGTGAGATAATATACTGGAAGGAATCGTACATAAAGTGTGAATGCCTTTGAAGTGAATCAGCCTGAAGGGGTCTATCTAGTTACTAGAAAGAAAGCTCTGCATTGCTTTTGAAACAGTTAAAACCTGCAAGCTGTTGTGAGAAGTGATGTAACCACTAGTCTTCCTCATGGCATCCTGGTGAACACACTTCAAATCCATTGCTCTACTTGTTCTTCAGAACCAAATTGGAACTTACGCTTTCCATCTGGCTTCAACCTCTTCTCTGCTGCACATCAGTTTTCTAAGGGTTATACAGTACACATGCGCACACTATATAGCTGCCAAGGTTTCAGATTGCTATGTGTGACATTTTCATAATTTCAATGTAATCATGAGTGACATTTCAACAACTATGAGTGACACTTTCTCGTAGGCAAAATCACGCAATGAGGAAGAGGGAAACATAAATATTAGAAATTACACCCATTTGAGCAACGAGAAACTCTAAGATCTTGAAACTGGTGCAAAGCAACTGATCTTTGCAAAATGCATTGTAACCCTCTGCGCTACTTTTTGGTGAGTCAAAACTGCTACTAGACAAGTAACTCTTCCAGCAGGAGCTTTTACACCCATAAGTTATGTCTAAGCACAGCACCCTCCCTCAGCTCAGCAGGAGCGGCTGAAACACAAGTAGCTAGAGGATCTTTGTGGCAAAAGCATTAACCCGCTGAGCTATCTACATAAAGTACAGTTCGGTGATGTAAAAGTACACCTTCTTTGTTGCAGGCATGTTAACCCTCTGCACAGGCAGGAGCATTTCACTCTGCACCTGCAGTGTGTTATAGAAAGATCAGAGCTGGCCAGATGTAATCTGAAACCAGTTCTGCTCAGTGAAGGTACACCGTGTCTTTCCAAAAAGATAATGCAATGGGACTCCCTGCTTTACACGGCCTGCAATTTCCATCGAAGATTTATGGCTTCCCCTTCCCTCCTCCTGAAAGATTCAAACCCATACAAAATAAAACCGTGCGCAAGGCAATTTAGATAGTGTGTTTTAGCTTTCAGTAATGAATTAAATTAGACTCTGCACACTTAGAGTTTAGCTGTTATGTCTGAAATCACGCCGCACCTAAAACAATTACACCCACTATGCAAAAGCCATAGCTCTGCCCCGGCAACACAGCCATCAGCCACAATTCAAATCCTTTCCACGCTGAATCATTTTTGATAGTGAATTCCCAAATCAGAGAGCAATTTTGCCTGCCAACCAAAAGAATGCATGCTTCCGATCTAACACACTTTCCAAGAAGAGACACAAAAGGCCCTTTCATATGTTTCCCAGCTCTGCTGCATTAATTAGCCGTCAGCTGTAAGGCCTTTGGAACCACAAAGCGGTAAGGTTCAGGGGAAATTGTAAAATCGGCGCTCAATGCTGCACAAACAATTAGCCATTAATTAACCACATTTCCACAATTACCAGTGAACGCTGCTCGTTTTTTCATGAAAGGGGTTTGCTTAAAAGAACTCTACACTGAGCATCAGCGCCTTCTACCACCGCGCAGTTGGTGCAGGCCGGAAATCCATAGAGAAACTGATGGGTATTTTAAAAAATAAATAAAAAAAACAAGCATTTTTGCTGCACGATCGCGCCCCATGCGCGATCGTGCAGCAAAAATGCTTGAAAAAGACATCGGAGGAAAGGAAAACACTTTCCTTTCCTCCGATGCCTTTTTAAAATATCCCCCCACCCTCCCCGAAGACAAACTCACCACTTGTTCGCTGGACGCACTGGAAGCAAATGGCTTCCTCCAGCGCGTCCGGTTTCATGTAATGACGCCAGCGCGCGAGGCGCGCTGACGTCATTACATGATGCGGTGGGGAGGCGGGGGGGTGAAGCGGAAGGGCTTCCCCTTTGATTGCAGGTGGGGGCAGCTTTAGGGGCGGCCCACGACGGGAGCGCCAGCGCTTCCCCCGTGGGTGGGTGCTAGGACGGCCGGGAGCCGTCCGACGCACACGCCCACCGTGTCGTCGGACGGCTCCCGGCCGTCCGACGCATGGAAAGGGTTAAACTGGCAGTGAAAGTAGCACCTCACCGCTGCAAGAAATCTGGATGCCTTCCTTGAAGGGGAAACAGCCTTTACAACGAGGTAAATACATCGCATGCCTTTGCCTCGCATTTTTTAGCACGCATATTTTTACCCCGATTATGCATTTACATTGCATGCCAATACCACGTATTTAAGGTAAGTTGGGGGGGTGGGTCTCCCCCCACAAATACATTATTTTTAAATGTAAAAACAATGCGTGGTATTGGCATGCGATGTAAATGCATAATCGTGGTAAAAACATGCGTGCTAAGAAATGCGAGGCAAAGGCATGCGATGTATTTACCAGCGTTGCACCGTCGTACAACCCCTTGAAGGTAGTAGCTGGACCGATAGGTCCCAAGTCGCAGGGCCTAAAGTCACAGGAAGTAAGTTTCAACAATGACCTAAGACAACCCCCGGTCCATGAGGGGGAGGCTTGGGGGAGAAACAACACAATCTGATATTTCAGCAGAGTCAATCAAAGAAGCCTTGATTCCACCACCCCTGACGTCATCCTCAGCAGGACGGGAGCAACAACAAGTAACGCTGACAAAGGGTACATGAGTACATTAAACCCGAGGCCCGTCAGAAAAGTAGTCACAGAGCAACATCATCTTAACAAAGTACTTAGAAATGATTCAACATTATGCTGCATTGACAGCATCTGGATAATGATCACAAAAGATCCGGTCAATCCGAAATTGCATAAGGAACAATCATCTAAAACGAATCATTCGCACCATGACCAACAAGAGGAGTACAAGCAAGGGACAACAGCAGACCCAAGAAGGAAGGAACACGTCCCTAAAGGGAGCAGGGGCAACAATCCAGACTTTGATCAGGATTTGATCTCCACAAATCAAATAGCCAGGTTATTGTTCATTCAGGAGTACCCCTCTCAAGGCTCCCATGACACCTTAAATAGGGGGACTATCCTTAGGCTGTTTAAATCTATCCCTGAACTCTGCAATCTGGAGTCCAGCGACATTGTAGCAATAGAATTTCTACCCCCCAAAGGCCAACAAGCTACAGAGCCCACATTAGTCACACTAGCATCGGTAGCAATTACAGAGCAAATTCTACTTAGAACAGAGCAATTCAACAGGTGGGGTATCAAAATAATCGGCCAGAAAGACTCAGGTTATCCCACGGTACTAGCAAAGCCATTGGTTATTATAAACATCGACAGGAACAATCCATTTTCAATACTGAAGAATGCTCAAGGTCGAATCTCAGGAGTGGTATTTGAAGGTAAACTTGGGCTCGGCTGTGACTTTGGTGGTTTGGGATTCCTTAAAGGCTTTTTTAAGGGGCATGATTACGAGTATGGTGTGTTTTAAGAACAGACAATACAGAGAAGAGGTGGCACACAAGGAGGCAGAGATGAAGATAGTAGAGTTGAGTCTGAATAGAGGAGTCGACTCTGAGAAGCATCAGGAAAATTTGGCCAAATTAAGTAAACTAAAGGATCAGTTAGACACTATTCTTCGGACTATGGTCACAAGCAGATGGGAGGCGAGTAAGCTTGCCCATTTTGAGTATGGAGAAGGCGCAGGCAAGCTCCTTGCATGGAAGGCTAAGTCTGACAGGACCCGCAACCTGATTAAACAAATCGACAGTACAGATGGGGTCACTGCTCTGTCCACAGACGAAGAGATAGTGGGCGCTTTTTTTGCTTTTTTTCAGGATTTGTATCAAGAAGATAGTGTGGTGGATAAAACCGTGGCTATGGAGTGGTTGCGGGGGAGCACGCTCACCCGCCTGAATTTATCTCAGCAGGAAGATCTAGAGCAGGATATCTCTCAGGAAGAGGTGAGGAAGGCCATTCTCGCCTGTAAAGGAGGGAAAGCTGCTGGGCCCGATGGGCTGCCAATAGAACTTTATAGATCCTTGGGGGAGGTGATAATTCCCACTCTGACACTGCTTTTTAATGAGATCTTATCTGATGGCATAAGGCTGCCAGGTTCATGGGGAGAGGCCACCATTAAACTGATCTTGAAAGCAGGTAAGAACCCAGCGAGTTGTGGGTCTTATAGACCCATCTCGCTGTTGAACGCAGATTATAACATCTTTGCCAGGATCTTGGAGGGCAGGCTGGGTTTGGTTGCTCCACCCTGATCAAAAAGGTTTTGTCAAGGGTAGGAATTTATCTGACCTCACCTATGATCTTGTGGGTGCAATAGACCTGGCTGCAACCTTTTCGCTTCCCCTCGCAGCAATGACATTAGATGCCACTAAGGCCTTCGACAGGGTCAACTGGGTGTATCTGTCGGCAGTTATGGAAAAATTTAACTTGGGCGAGAAGTTCTGCCGAGCCATTCAGCTGATTTATCAAGACCCATCAGCGAGACTTCTGGTTAATGGTAAATTGACTAAACCTTTTAAGATCACCAGGGGTATGAGGCAGGGCTGCCCCCTTTCTCCCCTTCTTTTCGATCTATATATTGAGCCCTTTGCTCAGCTCTTAAGAGAGGAGCCCAGTATTTTGCCATTTAAGCGTGGGGCTTGGGGCTTGGGAGAGGAAGGTAGCCCTGTACGCCGACGATATTTTGATCCTCTCCGCGGACCTCGCTAGGACTTTTCCTCATGTTAGGTTGGCACAAGATTTCGGGCAGGTATCCAGCTACGATGTTAACGCGGAGAAAACCGAGGTCATGACTTGGAACCTGGCGGAGTGTCAATATCAGACCAAGCGCGATATGAGGTTCCTGGGGGTTAGAATAGTGCAGGATACTGATAAGATCTCAGGGACCAACTTGGCAAGTGTTTCAAGGGAGTGCCAGAAACTTATGAAATCGTGGGCCCATCTCCCCTCGACTATTCTTGGGAGGATCAACTTGGTAAAGATGGTCGTTCTTCCGAAAATCACCTTCCTTTTTAATGCCATTCCACTACACTTTGACAAACCAGCTATAGTCAAGTTCCAGCAGGCAATTAATTCTTTTGTCTGGGTTTACAGGGCAACCAGGATTGCCTAGAAGAAGTTGAGGCGCAGGAGGGAGAAGGGCGGACTCGCACTTCCGGATTTGCAATACTATGCATGGGCCTTTCAACTATCGCTCTCCAGGATGCTCTTAAAAACTCCAGAGAGCACAGGGGTGGGGGCCATGTTTTCTGCAATGCTGAAGGGCGCTGGTCTATCTCAGGAGGGATTTTTGTTTAAATTTGGAGAACCGAAATTCTTCAAAAAGATTAGGCTAAAAGTCCTGCTGGGAATGGCTCGAACATGGGCTAGTATTAAACAGCTGACTGGTCTCAACTACTTCTCGAGCCTGGCCCCCCTGTGGGACTCACCAGGTGTACCAGACTGCCTGGAGGACAGGCTAGCACTACCACTTAGAGCAGCTGGGCTTAAGGTATGGGGGGACCTGGCCCATGAGGGCTCACTCTTCCCATGGTCGTCACTATATAACAGGGTAGAAGAGGGCATGTCTAAGTTCAAATACATCCAGTTGCAGAGTTGGTCCCAAAATCTGAAAAAGCCCATAGGCATAGGCAACATCCTTGAGGAGCAGTTAGTGGTAAGACCGGCGGGGAGGAAGGAGGTTTCCTTCTTTTATTGGACCATTGAGGGGTCTGTCGATGGAGACTTTAAATTGGCAGAAGAATTGTAGGGGGTTTCCTTGCCAAATGAACAGTGGGAACATCTGTGGCAAACATCTTTTAACATCTTGTTTGCCACTGTAAAATCAGCTTGGCTTAGGAGGAACCACCTGTTCACGGTTCATAGGGCTTATCTATCTCCGCTAAGACAGACTAAAATGACGAAGGGGCCTCCAGTCAGCTGTAAAAAATGTGATTTAGAGAGAGCCTCTGATGTACATATGTTTAAGGAGTGCCCGGCTATAGCAGATTTTTGGGAAAGAGTAGGAAATACTATTGCTGATATTCTAGGCCTTCCAATCCAAATTAATCTTACTTTGATAATTTTTGGAATATCTAGTGAAATCACGGGCTCCGCTAGATCGTTTCTTTTCTATGCAATACTGTTGGCTAGGAGGGAAATTTGTAAAAGATGGGTAGAAGCTACACCTCCTTTGCATTCTGAGTGGTTGTCCTCTTTGTTTAAAACATCCAGGATTGATCTGTGTAGAACTCAGAGTAGTAAAAAGAAAGCATTTTGGGATTTCTTATTAAAATGGTCCAATGCTTAGTTCTGGGAGATGTATAACTTAGTGTAATTAATGATTTAATTATTTACCTAAAAGAAAATTTGGGTCCTATGATTATGCCTCTTTGAAACTCTTCTGACTGTTGGGCTTCCTAGTTTCCTCTCTATAGGCCAACGTTAACAGTCGTCGGGTTTACCTGGACCGAAGGGGAGAGTGACCACCCCTTCTACCCTGGGGCCAGTGTCATCCTAAGCCTGTTGTGGTACCGGTAGGCGGGACGCTTCTTCCTGGTCCCCATCCAACAGCCTACGTCTCTCCAACATCGAGTAACGGTACGGACGGCTTGCTTGCTCACTGTGGTCTGAGGCGAATGAGGATTAAAAAACAAAAAAACAAAAAAGAACCAATGGGAAAACTTATTCTTACATCCATTACTCCATCTGCATGGAGAAGTGCTCCCCTTGATTGAGAATTACTGCATCGCTGTGCAGAGGGAGAGGGACCACCGTCCACAAATAATTAATCTTGTCATCAAACCTACCACATCATGCCACGGCAAGACTGACAACCTGTGGAATTTATACGGAGAATCTCAAACAGCTTAAATGGACAAACTCCACCATAAATACCATCATGACCATTTGCAGGGCATCCTTAAGTGAGAACAGTACAAACAACGTATCACCAATGATTGCATGGGTGAACTTTATAGAACAAATGTTTCTCAAATTTGTTCACTCCACCCGTAGATTTAATAGAGGCAATCAAATTGTTACCACAGCTGAGATCAAGAAACTCAAGAGCACACGCAACACAGCACTGACGCGAGTCCGGAGGTGCCCTAGGGCTGAGATGCTGCTTAACATCTACAAGCAAGCTCAGAGAGCCCTCAGACAAGAAGTATCTGTAGAGAACTGCGTACTTTCAGAACAATTTTGGCTAAAACTACTTCATGCCAGTAAGCACCCCAATTCAAAGGGTTTCTGGTCCTTTGTGAATGGACAATTGAATGGTCAGAGGGGACAAGGCATTGCCAGCATCCCGGAAGAAGAGTGGGCATAGTTTTTAACCAGCCATTTTGAAGCCACAGGTAAGGAAGTCACTCCTGCTGTCAACTTGGCACCAATGGTGCCTTCGACTGAAATAGGTTCTCTGCATCAACTACAGCCCACCACAGGTACGACTGCTCTGGAGGAAGGTGACCGACACATTGACAGCACCACCAGGACATTACATACAACAGACAATGAAGTTTCAACCCAACTGCGGGACTCACAGTATGTGGATAATAATGCTCTAGAAGTCTTAGCATCTCGAATAGCACTCATCATAACAAATGGACAATTGGATGGGGCGCCAGGGCCAAACGGGCTACCGCAGGCTCTATACAAACAAGACATCTTGTTCTGGGCGGAACAGTTCGTAATGCTATTCGACTATTGTCAGACCACATGATACCACCATCATGCTTTGGGGCTATAATACATCCAATATATGAAGGAGGCACAAGATCAGAACCAAAAAACTATAGGTTGATAGCCCTTCTTGACAACAATGCCAAATACTACCAAGCCTGTTGTTGGAAGATCTTACGCTGTGGACGGAACAAAAACAGTTATTCCTCTTTAACCGGACAGGATTTGTGGCCAAATCAGGAACACTATCCAATTTACTTGCAATATCAGTCCTGATGAACAAAGCAGCAGTTGGAAAATCCCTAATACACTACTGCTTTGTCGATCTTAAGGCACGTTTGATTGTGTACCAAGAGGGTTACTGTGCTCCAAGCCACAGAAATGGGGGACACCTCGCCCCCTATTGGAGGCCATCATCCAGCTTCACACCGGCACATGGATCTGCGTAAAATTGGGTGAAGGAGCACATATCTCGAGGAAAATACAAACATCACGTGGAGTGAAACAGGGGTGCGTGTTGGCCCCCCTGCGCTTTAATCTCTTCATTGCAGATCTATCACAATCCCTCAATGTTAATCTTAATGTTAATCAGATTTATAAAGCGCTCTATCACCCCACGGGCATCCTGGCGCTGAAAGTACTAGTTTAACCGTGCACAAAGGTTACAGTAAAAAAGCAATTGATGGCAGAAATGGGTCTATGCAACACCATTAGGAAAGAGCCAGGTCAATGACATCAATAGTCACTCCCCAAAAATTGGTGGCACCCTGGTCCGTAACCCCCTGTACGCAGTTGATCTAGCACTGTTCAGTTACACGAGGGTAGGCCTACAGCGGCTTCTTGACCAACTATGTCCTTACACAACTGCGAACAATCTAGAGGTGAACCTGGCGAAAACCAAGGAAGTAACTTACGGGAGAAGAAAATATCAAGGATGAAGATGGTCCTATGGCGGCCGAAGAATTCAAACGGAACACTCCTACAAATATTCAGGGGTCCATATTGACGCAAGATGTACCTTCACAAAACAACGGCAAGAGGATGGAGCAAAAGCCCTGATGTTACAGGTGGCATTCGCAAGGCTGTCTCCATTAATAACATTCATGAAGACAAAAATGTCCCCCTCTCTAACTTACGGCCAGGAAATCATGTTAGGAAAAGATTCCAGCTAGTCGAATAAACTCATCATAAGAATTTACAAGCAAGAACTTAGACTACCGAAATCCTCATCCCCCACTCAGGTCCGATTTGAATTTGTCCTTTTTGATCAGCGGGTGGTAGGGGCTGGTGCTTACTTTAAACTGTGTAACAAGCTACAAAAGGACAGAGCAGGCAGCCTGGAGGCAATGCTGTGCCTTGAAATGTTATGTTATTGGTTATTTATAGCGCGCACGATCACCGGGTTAGGTCTCTTGGCGCTAGGTAATGAAAAGTCAGGGATCCCTACTATTTATAAGCCTGTGTAAACAACCACGTCTTTAGAAGTTGCCTAAATTTGGTGTAGACAGATGCCTGCCTCATTTCCAATGGAAGTGTGTTCCAGAGGCGGGGGCTGCAATAGAGAACCTACGACCTCCAATCCTGAGTTTCTTGAAGGTGGGGTGACCAAATAGTGAAGGTGACTTGATCGCAGTTCTCTCATCGAACAGTATTTTACAATGCGAGCTTTCACAAAGCCCGGGCATCTCAAGTGCAGCGCCTTGAACACCATGCAGCCTGCCTTAAATCTGCATCTCTGTGCCACCGGCAGCCAATGTAGGTCCCTAGTCACCCGCGTGATGGAACCCCCTCTTGGAAGCTGAACTATCAGCCTAGCAGCCTGGTTTTGAATTAATTGAAGCTTGCGCAAGAGGGATTTCGGGAGGTCCAAATAGAGAGAGTTCGCGTAGTCCAGTCTGGACATAACCAGTGCCAGGATAACTTGGATCAAGGCCTCTCTCGTCAGGAATTTCCTAATCTTTTTTATCCGGCGTAGTTGCAGGAAACAAGCCGAGGTTACTGCACTGACCTGCTGTTTACATGATAGATCCTCGTCGATGATCACACCCAAGCTTTTTACTGCCCTTTTCGGAGAGGGAGGGGAGCCCATCTCACTAGGCCACCAGCCAGGGTTCCAACATACCGTTCTACTCTTAGTGAGGACTATCTCAGTTTTGTCTGAGTTAAGTTTCAGTTGGTTCTCATTCATCCATCCCCTCATGAATCGCATGGTGTTTTGGAAGTGCAGTCTAGCTGCATCGCTGTCGTCAATCGCGAACAGCACTTGCATATCATCCGCGTATTTGAAGATGTTTACTTCCATCATCTTAAGGGATCTGACCAAAGGTTGGATATAGATGTTGAATAAGTGGGGGGAGAGAGAGGATCCTTGGGGCACCCCACAGCTCACCTTAACCTCTTTAGAGGAGTAAGGAGCAAGTCGCACTGATTGGCATCTATCCTCCAGGAACAATGTCATCCAACTCAATGCAGCGCCCCCGTAACCCCGCGGCCCAGACAAGGTCGGCCAACAGAGTATGATCCACCGTGTCAAAGGCCGCCGACAAGTCAAGCAGCACTAAAGCCTGGGTGTTCCCTTTATCTACTTCTCTTCGCAATTCGTCCAACACCGAAGTAACTACTGCTTCCGTGGAGTGTGCTGGACAAAACCCCGCCTGACACTGGTCCAGATTCTCTGATTTCTCCAAGAAATCGCAGAGATGGTGAGCCACGTAGGCTTTCACGATCTTGGCTAAATACGGTAGATGGGAAATAAGCCGTAGCCAGCCAGGTCAAAAACACCGCCAATTCCTAGAAGACTGCCTACAGCTCCTAGAAGCAAAAGAACTTTGGGACACCAATCCAACTCAATATTCTAAAACGTTCATAAAGAGGACCATACGTCTCTAGTCATTTCACTCGGACAGAGCACAACTGGCAAAACGCCAACATGCCTGGTCAATCATAGCCGAGTACCAGCCAGCTACCATGGCACCCTATTTGGCCTGTACATATGCAGTTTATTGGAAAAAAAGATTTATAGTGATCAGGTTGGGGGAGTGGCCTTTCCTTAACCATTTAGCCAGTTGCCGTCGCCCCAGTGACAGTATAACCTGCAGGGGATGTGGAACCAGTAAGGAATCACTTGAACATGTAGTATACCTCTGCCCAGCACTGCTTAAAGAATGCAGGATCAACCTAGGAGGAGAATGGAAGAAGCTCAGTGTCCACACCTGTCGACAGGCTATCATTGAGTCCTTGAATCCAGACAATTCGGTGCTCAACATTTTGTTCACCAAGTTTGTTATGACCACTGCCAAAAGGTTTCGCTGGCTGGAGGACCAAGACATTGACCTTTGCAACCCGGGCGTGAGCACCTTTTAATCAGCACTTCGAGAAGTCGCCTACTTGCACAAACAAAGCAGTTTCATAGTACTTCGCACTTTATTGTCATCACCCAAGTAAACCTTTTAGTTTGCATTCCTAACTGCTGACCAATTCCAGAAACCAGCAGTTTTTTGTTACCTAGCACTTTATTGACATTTCACGCTGCCTTGAAGAATTGACCGATTGTAGATATTAGTAGCTTCACAATACTCTGCACTTTATTGTCATTCCATGCTGCCATAATCAAACACCCCCAGTTAATATAGCCAAAAATATTTTTTAACTAGCTTTTTTAAGTGATGGCTACCCTTATCACGTATTCAATGAAGCATGTCATAGATTAGAGGGACAGCACCTGCTTTAACCTTGAAGTTTTACATGGATCACTGTCAGTCAGTTGTTATTGGAGACTCCAAAACGTGAGTCGCTTTTTTTTAACTCATTATCAAATATTCTTGAATTATTTTTTTTCAGTATTTACAGAATGATTTTTTTATCATGTTATTTGTACCCGCTGTTCAAACATTGTAAAGGTAGTTGAAACCATCAGCAATAAAAGATTACTATGCGGACTTAGAACAGGAACAGAATGCAAATTATAAATGTAAAAATGATAGTGTGTCTGGTATTAAAACTAATATTCCACTTCAATGCAGAATCTTGTGAATAATAACTTCTCAATTCTTAACGCATTAAGATATTTGATACTTTGAAAGTTTTTGTGTTCTGGTGTGAGCGGAGACCTCTCATCTGAGTCCATGCACATTCTTGTCTTTACTGAGCCAGGAACTATGGGCCAGATGTACGATGCCCAAAATAGCGCCTCGCAAATTGCGAGTTTTTTGCGACTCACAATTTGCGAGGCGCTATTTTGGATGTACAACAGTGTGTAACACACTGTTCGCAATTCCCAATGGGGTCGCAAATTGAGAGGCTCATGAATATTAATGAGCCTCTCGCAATTTGCGACCCCATTGGGAATGGCAGGCCCTCCCAGGTATGGTGGCCTGCTGGGCTCAGCAGACCACCATGTCTGGGACTGCTTTTAAATAAAGCAGTTATTTTTTTAAATGCAGCCCGTTTTCCTTAAAGGAAAACGGGATGCATTTAGAAAAAACAAAAAATGAAACGTTTTCGTTTCATTTTCTAAGGGCAGGCAGTGGTCCCTGGGACCACTGCCTGCCCTTAAAAAATATTTTCCCCTGCATTTGCAAAGGGGAAGGGGTCCCCTGGGGACCCCTTCCCTTTTGCGACCCCATTACCACCCTCTTGAAGAGGGTGGTATTTTGCAAGTGTTTTGCACCCGCAATTGCGGCGCAAAACATTCATACATGGGCTTGTGCACGCTATTAGGAAGGGAACGCCCCTTCCTAGTAGCGAGTCGCAAAACCTATTTAGCGAGTCGCAAATAAATTGCGACTCGCTAAATAGGCTTTGTACATGGCCCATGCTGTTTTTGCAAGCGCAAACGGGTTCGCAAACCCGTTTGCGCATGCAAAAGGGTCGTACATCTGGCCCTATATTTTTCACTGGTTGTCCCTCAGTTACCTGGGGATTAGATGGGGGCAGATTCTGTGCTCTTGCGTTTGGTTTTATCACACATCAGTTGCCATCACTTTACTTTGTACACACTCCAGAAATGACACAGATCCACACATTGTGAAGATCCATTTTAAAGTTTTATTTGTCAAACAACCGTTTTTGTTTTGCATGAAAAAAATAAATAGCAAATACATATATCTATAGATGTATGTACAGAGCTCTGATATGCATGTGAGTTACATTCCACAGACACCAGAGTGCATGCAAAGAATCAGCATTTTAAATAATATGTATTTTTTGTACATTCATGAACAGTACGTTTTGTTTGCACCAGCAAGGATAAGCAATCCGTTACTCTATAACCAGAAACGTCTGCTGTAACTTGTACTTTTCACACCAGTTCTCAAATACTTTAGTATAAATTCTTACATTACCCTTTGAGTGTAATTTGTTTTTACAGAAAAAGCCTTAATAACGAAATACATGTTTGATGAGCTGTCTGTAGGGAATACATAATTGCTTAAAATCACATGTGATGTCGCAGCGAACACCTTATAACTCATCCTAGTAAAGTACTATATTCATCGAATCTAATTCTAAACTGTCTCCAACCCTCATCCTTATGTGATTACCCCATTACCTGAATCATCTTGTTACCCTAACTCGAACCATAACCCGTACTCTAACCTTTTTTGAAACATTTACCCCATGTTTTAAAAAACGAGTAACTGCAAAACATATATGTTTATTATTGTAACTTAAAAATTGATTTTATTTTGCTACTACTCTACATTTATATTTTTTTATTGAGGTTTGCTTTATTAAAAAGTTCTCCATAATGGCTCGCTGAGGTCTTATGTCTTGGATTGGAGCAATCCTGCAACTAAAATGGAGCTGTATAAAGGGGACAACACGTCCGCGCTGGTGGACATTTGACTTGAGAAGTTACAAATGACTTCTACTGGATACACCTGCCCTTTTCCTTTGTACTTTAGAATTCGAGATTTAACCATAAGGGAAGGGTGGACCTATGCAGATATTCTAGTCCTTCTGCTTGAGGTGTTAGCCTTGCTAATGAAAACTGTCCGGTCCTCCATAATATACCCTAACCAAGATGTTGAACTTTGTTGCAGTTACTGTAATTCCTACAAAGTGTACTTTTACACATGTTGAACCAGAAAAGTATAGTAACATAATGGTAGGACATCAAGACAAAAATACCTCCATGGCGGTAAGTGTTGCTGGTCTGTGATTGGAAAATTGCCAATTCCCTTGAATGGACAATACCATGTCATTAACATGCATGAAAATCCCCCCACTGCTTGGGATCATCAATTTACCTTAACTGTGTTTGGCAATTTGTGTTCATAAGTAGTAATATCTTTGGGTACTTTGAGACAGCTCACATACAGAGTATAAAGGTCAATGGCTTTGCAGTTCTAAGAAGTCCTTAGATCTTTTACAAACACTCTGCTCCTTCTGGGTCCAGACTAACATAAATCTTCAATTTACAACAAATGCGCTTACAATTTTCAAACAATCCATCAAGCGTACATATAGAAAATTAAGCACGGTAATGTCCATAGTGCTGAAAGAAGCTGTTACTTAGTTCAATGTTTCAAAAATATATATATATTTCATAATCTGAAATATTAACAAAGAAAGCACAACAAGGATTTAAACATCACGAGTGGAATATTATGTAGATTTACTTTAAGTTAGCAGCACAAAATATTTAGCAAAGTAGACATTTTAATGCGTGGCATTTGTATGGAGAAGATGCTTGCCAAATATCTACCGAAATAAGTGCATTCCTGGGAAAGTGCATTCGTCAATGGCCAGGGGGAGTCGAGCAGCCGTGGAGTAAGTCTGACCGTGTAGCAGCAAGCCGAGCATCAAGAGAGACACTAACCTCTTGGCATTCTCATTTGTAAATGTAGCATCTAAACTAGTGAAGTGCTTGTTGGACCAGTGAAGAGAGAAGACAATTTATATGTAGGTTTATGGGAGTATGTTACAGGGGTGTTCACTTACTATATGATTTAGAATTTGAGTTCATTATCATGATTCCTGAATCTAATGTAACATTTTTATACCAGATTGACTATGGCTGATCCAAACACATGTAACATCGGAAGTCCAAAGATAGCGACATCTAAGTGGAAAAGTGAAGTAATATGCCATTGCTCCAGAAAGATTATTAATAATTTAACAGTACATTCTGATTCCAGAGGAAACCAATTTAAATCTCTGAAAATAAAATTAAATGAGACATACTCTTAAAAAAGATAATATATCTACTTCAGATGTTTTTGGGTGCCTTTGCATGATCTCCTGTTTAGCTCACACTCAATTTATTTGATACCATCTATAAGACTGTTGGAATACTGAGCTGTAAAATACAAATCATCCATATTCTAATGTAATTCAGATTTGTGGGTTGGAGTGAAGCATATTAATGTTTTTTGTATTAATGTTGAAATATTTTATCATTTACCGCCTTAAAGCAGATTGTATGTATAAGCACAGCAGCACTGAAGTTTATAAATACATTCAAATCTTTACAGGGATTCAAGTCACCATCAGGACAGTGTTTATTTTTTAAAATCTCACCGACCCTTATTCCTGCAATGAACTATTAAATGACTATTGTCTGCTATATTTAAAATGTGTAGATAACAAATGACAGTTTTTCTTCTCTGTCAAAGCTCACATAGAAGAATGTTTGCTTTTGTATTTATTAGATTTTTGCAGCACATTTATGCCAAAGAGACAAGGTTCATAGTGCATAAAAAAAAAAAAAACATAGCAGACAATACAATCATAAAATAACTGAATTATAACATGAAACTAGCAGCAAACAATAGATGTCAGAAGTAAAACAATTAAGGTCCCCAGAGCTAACCTCTTGATATATGTTTAAAGAAATGAAGCAGAAAGGTATAATGGATCCTGGGGGCAATACATTCCATACTGCCACTGCAGCTACTCTCAGCATTTACACACAATTCAATTAGAATCCCATCTGGCAGAAACCAAGGGGCACGTTTCACACAACGCAGGGCAACAGGCAAAGTTGTTGTACTGCGTTGTTTGAAAGAGAGAGTATAGTATTGTGTCATATCTATTAAGGTATGGCACACTTGTGCTCCCTTCTACTGCTGGTGCACTGTCTGCTACCTAGTGCCAATGCACCATGGTGCAAGGGTGTCTGCGTTACAGGCAGGATTGTCTTTGCGCACGAAGGGATATCTTTCAGCACAAAAGCAATCCTTAGAGGCATTTGCCTCTTTCAATGTGTGCTGCAGAATTCAACCAATGTGGAAAGAGGAAATAGGGAGGAGATGTAAAGATATTTCTCGTCGTAACGCCTCTCTGTGGTAAGTGCAGGTTTTGTCTAAATTCCAGGTTTACTCGTTTTAATAAATCGGAGATTGTGTCAAATTTCATGGGTGAATGCAATACCCATTCGATACTTAGGGCTCCGAGCATGACACATTTCCAGATAATAAAAACAAAACTCTAAGGTGGGAATGGCTCCTTAATAGGCAATCAGGCAAGCGATTTATCTGACAGATGATGTGGTTTTCAGAGCACACCACCTACTCTAATTGCACAATCTTGACTAGTAGATTATTCAAATTGAATTTAGTAGTGCTTATATAAATAGCAAAACAATGCAGTCCTCTGGCGAAAATAACAAATAATCAATTAATAAAAATAAGATCGCGACTCTTTGATAGACTGAATAGGCGACAGTGCGCAGCTTTAGTCCCAGAAGTGGTTTAATCACAACGGATAATGTTGTGTCAGCTAATTCTGTTAGGGTCCCGACTGCCTAAACAGGCTGTGATAGGCCACTGATTTTAGGGGGCCAAAACTCCACAACTGTTTTCTTAAAGCCTGACCGTAGAATTTGTATCTTGCTGGTTCAGTCATCTAATGTCTAATTTCTCTTAGCCATGACATCAGTTACAAACTACTGAAGAAATCAGCAGGGAAGTCTATTAAAATGTGCATATCATTTGCATACATTTGATACCTCGGGCCACGAGCCATAATCGAATGTTCAAGAAGCATCATGTAAACATTAAATAGTAGGGAGGAGGGAGAAGAGCCTTGGGGAACACCATAGGTAAGGACCAGGAGGCCATCCTAATCACCCCCTCTGAACACGTGCTGAAGAACAGATCCTCTTGAGGGCTGCGCCTCTCACGCCCACAGCTAACGTCAGATGTTCGCACAGCAGCCCCTCGTCCACAGTATCTAAAGCAAGGGATAAATCCAGCGGGTTTAGAACCGCTGAATGGCCTTGATCACTCAGAGAAAAGACTAAGGGGCATATTTATGAAAAAGTAGCGTAGTGCAGCGCAGCGCAGCGCGTCACCTTTCTGCGCTGCAGTGCGTCCCTGGGAAAGGGCAGGAATGCACCGTATTTCGGGCATACAACGCATTCCTGACTTTTCCCCCTGCGCTGGTGCACAATGGGCAGCCTTGTGCCAATGCAGGCATCTTTGCACTATGATGCAAGGGTGCCTGTGCTGTATGCAGGGTTGTTGTTGTGCACAAAAACAATCCTGACAGGCATACATAGAAAGTAGAAGTAATGAGGGGAAATAAAGATATTTCTCCTCGTTACGCCTCTCCTGGGGAGGCCTATCTTTTTGACGCATTCCCAGGTTGGCACTGTCCTGTAAATCTGGGAATGCGGCAAAAACCATGGGCGTTGCGTGGGAACACCCACGCAATGCCCATGGGATGCTTATACAGGGCAGAGTAACACAACTCATCGATTTTCGCAGCGTTTCGTTACTACCCCAGATTTTTGGAGCCACTCAAAGCCATGCAAAGCGGCTTTGCGTGGGTTAAAAAATCTGACGTAAGGTATCCGTGGCTCTTGCACCATGTTGTGTGGTACAAGAGTGACGCAAAGCGGGTCATAAAAATGGCTCTACTTCTCTTGCATCAGGCACACCTGTTTCAGTCTTTCTCAATGAGTAAAAAGCCTCTGACTGGAACTCAGAGAAAAATTAGATGAATTTGAAATAATTCTGCCATTGCTAAACCATAACAGTTTCAGTGATCTTGGTCACAAAATGAAGAGCTGCGATAGGCCTGTAATTCACTAATGTTTTAAACTCAAGGGTATTTTTTAACTATGGGGTCACTACAGCACTTTTTTAAAGGGCACTGATAAGGCCAATAGGTCTGGCCTTTGATTGAATTTAGCCAACCTTTTGGCCTAGCCATTGCTTGTTACTGATGCTGAAGAGTATTGGCAAAAAGAAAACAAATGATTGTTGCTGGTGCCAAACAGTATTAAAAAACAAAAATGGCCGGCTCCTGCATGATGATGTCACAACACCGAGGGAGCCATTTTTTTCTAGCATGACGATATATACATGCACATTTGTCACCACACATGCGCATGTATGAGCCAATCTTTGAGCATTAAATTAAAAAAAATAAAGTTCATGAGAGTGCATTACAGAGAAGGAGTGGCCTAGTAGCAAATTGCCACAGTTGGGCCCTCTGGAATAGAAGACAAAATGCATATTAAAAACAGAGTAAGTGCAACGGTGAGCAGGGAGGTGCAGTAGAGCAAACGAGTAGAGTTGGCGGCATGGGAGGGGCGATGGAAGGTATCGATGAGCTAAGTGGAAGAGTACCACCGGGAGCGTGAAGGAGCAAGGATGTGAGGGGAAAGCAGTATACAGGCGAGAGAGCACGAAAACATATGGATGCCTAGGGAGTACTGAAAGAAAAAGAAAACAAGAGTTCACTGAATGTAAGCAGTGGATGGAATCACCTCATCCAATTGGAGACACTGTAAAACAGCTATACTCCATGGGAGGGGCTAAAACTAGATCAGCCATTGAACAGGAAGCAAGCAAGTCAGATAGTGAGCTATGTTCCCGGCTGTCTAAACAGGCTGTGGTACGCCACATAATTTAGGAGGCCAAAGCTCCACATCAGTTTGCTTAAAGCCTGGCAGTAGAATGTACATCCTGCAGGCACTATGGTAGAGCTGGTCAAAATCATGTAATGTCTCATTTTTCTTTGATTCAATTGGTCAATGGCCATTGACAAGAAACTACTAAAGCTGTCTGTAGGCCAGAAACATCATCTCTTGAAAGCAAAGACTTCTGTTTAGTTACAATAGCTTCAACGCACTCTAGAAAAATCAAACCAAATTTCCTAAGCTCTTGTATTGCAGATGTAGTTGGCCTTAGCTTATTTGAGTCTAAGTTTATAACTGCACCTTTTTCTTCACGTAAACCATTGGTTGGACTCGACCAAGTGTGCCAACGTACACGCCAGAAGGAAAAAAGTACATGTGATGTTATAACTCCTAAGTGTAGAAAAGTCATAGAGCAACATGCTGAACACTGCTGCTTCCAAATACAGGCCTTGCATCACTGCTTGTTAACCCTAAGACATCGGAGCTACGCCTTTCTTTTCACATCTTTTGTCGCTGGTGGTCTTCCATCATAATCGTGGATTTACATCACTCCATTTCCTCTTTCCTCTTTATCTTTTTCAATCGATCTGGTGACACGTGTCGCCAGGAATCCTCACTGTGAACCCAGATGGTGGCGATCACCATCTCCATGAGCACTGCAGCCTAGACCGCACCCCCATGCTGAGGTACCAACCCTCACGCATGCGCCCGCCATACTGTGGATGGTAGTGCACCAGCCTGATGTGACTGCCTTCTGTATAAGGTCTTACGCCTTCACTCGATTGCTTCAGGTGACAACGATAACTGGACCGTAATGAGCCAAACCTTTCATGAAACAGCTAATGATGTTTTGCTTGGAAACAAAGTGAATGTAAACTCCAGTAACATTCCTTCTATCTCCACAACTTACATCAGTGTCGCCTCTCTGGAAGAATCACAACTGGCTAGCCTTACGGCGAGGAAACCTTTTTGAAAATTCACATTTATCGCTGCTAGACATAACCCTGTATCTTGAGTACAGACATAGATGCTGTTTTGTGCATTAGGAACCAAAACATGCAATCACAATGTCCTCAGTGCAAAAATGTGCGAATGAAGAGGCTCCTTCCCGCTGGAGACAGGTGGAGTCATGCCGACTTCCGGCTGTAGGCGGGATGTTGGCGGGTTGACCATGCATTGTTGATATGTCTGAAGGTGCCTCATGAGTAAACTGCCTTCTTGGATGGTAATGAGCATAGCTGAAGATACTGCCTCTCGGGTGCCAATGGCTTACACGCTGCTCCCGACAGTGCCGCCGCTGCTGATGCTGTTGGTCTGGCACTTCAGCGGTCTCATGCTGCTGTCTCGCGGGCTGTAGACGTGTGACAGTCGCCAGCGTTTCCACTTCTTCTGGAACTCCGCCTGAACCTGTGTCAATCAAGAAAGAAGATACGCATGAGGTTAGCTACTCCACTACCGGAAGAGACTCACCACCGTCCAGTGGTTTGTCATGAAGACCCTTGATCAATATGAGTTAGCAATGCCTACTTTCACAACGGGTTTCGAATCCTGAGTATGCCATATAATGTGCATGCACATCCTATATATGGACAATAATGAATATCGAATCAACAATATCGATGGGTCTGAAAATCGAGGACAGATCATCAAAAATAGAATATCGACAGGTAACTCGAGATTTTCTATACCTAACTCCACATATATGTTGTACCTAAGTGCCACGTAAATATTCAAGGTACATAGATGTGGAGTTAGGAATAGTAAATCTATGCTTCGCTATAGGCAGTTACCTTTCAATTTTTTGTCCCTCGATGTTCTGTCCTCGGTATTAGTGTGCCACGATACTGTTGGTGTCGATATTCAGTAGTACAATCGTTAATTAGGCATTTACAAGTGTAACAGCTGCTACCCATGCCTTGCTGCTCGCTACGCCTTGCACCGTCCGTGCTATCCCTAGTCCCAGAGATCCCTAAGGCAGCGACAGAAACAGAGCTCTGAGAATCCAGCTTATGTTCTGCAGTTTCCACTCCTTGCCCTCCCCAAGCTTCGCTGAATCAAGTGGGTCTTTGTCATGGGGCTCGATGAGGGTCAACAGGTCAAAAGGCAAAGGTTGCTATACCCGGCAGTTTTGAGAATCTACAGCATTGAGTCTCTACAAGGTATACAAATTACAATGGATGATAATAAGATGCAGAAGTTAGTGGCTTACATGTGGAATGGGTAGCAATTAAATTGACTGATATGACTAAGGTACCCACCAAAGGCCCAGAACAGATTCATCCATGCCAAGTCAGAGTTTCAAAATAACAACTATGTAAAATATTTCTTTTTAGAGTAATTGTATTCACATTTATCCCATGTGGATAGAATGGAAATGTGGCGTGATCCAGCTCTCGTGGACCAACACTGGACACCTCTGCTTTAGATCACTGGATGTTGTAGGACTCTTGTTTTATGGTTAGTACAGACAAGGTGAATGGCAGCGAGGCTAGTGGGGGTGGGGGTGTGACGAGGGCGGGGCATCTGCAAAACCAGAGCCGCCAGAGGTACAGTGCTGTAAGAGGACAAGAAAGCCATTTTGTTTTGCATTGCCTTGTGGTGCCAATAACTTCTTTCTAAGCCTTGCCTGTGAACTCTGGAGCAGCACAGATCCTACTCCTTTCAGTCTCTGCTCTTGTCATTGTGTGGCTGCACAGGGCCAACTTGTGGCTTTTTACAATCTCTGCATTCCTTGATGAAGCCTACGTTCATCTCATTTGATTTAATAAAAAAGAAACAGGAATAGAATTTAAAAAAGTGGTATTCTGGGCAAATATTCACTGAATCATTCTGTCAATTAGCATCGTTGTTGATCCCTACTATGGTGTCAGTTTCATTCTCTTATGTATGGCCAGATTCATAAAGGGATTTGCACACTTATGGGCTCAGAAGGCTTGATTTACAAGTGTAAATTCACGGTTGGTGGTGACAAGATTTTCATCTACACTTGCAAATTGATTTTCTCAAACAGATGAGAGCTTGCAAGTTTGTGGGTATTCACTTACTTCTGCAAAGTGAACCAATCAATCTCTTTTCACAATGGAAATGTGGAGGTAACAACCCCAAAATAGCAAGGCATTTTAATTTTTGACAGAATGCACCTTTGCTAGGTATTTAAACAGGCATTCATTCGTACATACTACATTTACTCATGCATGCATGCATGTTAAGGATGGGGGTACTCCTAGAAAGCGGAAACTGCTGCAACTTCTTACGACTACTCCCAGAATTTTTGGGGAATTCTAAAAATATAATGCATTTGCCTACATGAGTAAATTTGATTATTGGTCAGAATCTGGCCGCACAATAAGGTGAAAGAAAAAATACAGAGTTAGTACAAATCTAACAAAATCTAAAATGTACATGATACACTATTTGTTAGGGGTATGGCCCTGGAACCTCCTGCCCTCTCATTGTACTCACATGCTCCATATGCAGAAGTTATGCATTACCTTTCTAAGTAACATATAGATAAATTACATATATTTCACAACTGCCTGCTTAAACTACCCCAGATGGAAAAGCACAGCTGGAAGCCCTCCTCGACATTGTGGTGGAGGTGGGACCACCACCAAAAAGGCGCTAGCGCGACACCTCGGTTTGAGCAGGGTCTTTGTTGCTGCTGCTTTACTGTGGACTATGCCTTACCAGCCTTCTCCACAACAGACCATGGCATTGGCGTCTCAGATGCTGGGACCATAACCACCCCAACGGCACCAGCGCCTCGGTTTGATCAGGCCCTTTGTTTCCGCGGCTTTACAGAGGCCTATGCCCACCACCTTTCTCCACAGCAGGCCATATTGTGGACTTCTTAGATGCTGGGACCACCACAACCACAATGGCACCAGCGCAGCGCCTCTGCTTGGTCAGGCCCTTTGTTACTGCTTTTTATTAGGACCACCACCACAATGGCCCCAGCATGGTGCTCTGTTTGATCGGGCCGTTGTTACCACTGCTTTTCAGAGGTCTATGCCTAACCACCTCTCTCCACAACAGACCACGGCGTGGACCTCGTGGATACTGGGACCACCACCACCACAGTAGCACCGGAGCGGTGCCTCTGCTTGGTCAGGCCCTCTTTTACTGCTCCTTTATGGAGGACTTTCCCTAACCACCTCTCTCCACAACAGACCACGGCGTGGACCTCGTAGATACTGGGACCACCACCACCACAGTAGCACCGGAGCGGTGCCTCTGCTTGGTCAGGCCCTCTTTACTGCTCCTTTATGGAGGACTTTCCCCTAACCACCTCTCTCCACAACAGACCACGGCGTGGACCTCGTAGATACTGGGACCACCACCACCACAGTAGCACCGGAGTGGTGCCTCTGCTTGGTCAGGCCCTCTTTACTGCTCCTTTATGGAGGACTTTCCCTAACCACCTCTCTCCACAACAGACCACGGCGTGGACCTCGTAGATACTGGGACCACCACCACCACAGTAGCACCGGAGCGGTGCCTCTGCTTGGTCAGGCCCTCTTTTACTGCTCCTTTATGGAGGACTTTCCCTAACCACCTCTCTCCACAACAGACCACGGCGTGGACCTCGTAGATACTGGGACCACCACCACCACAGTAGCACCGGAGCGGTGCCTCTGCTTGGTCAGGCCCTCTTTACTGCTCCTTTATGGAGGACTTTCCCTAACCACCTCTCTCCACAACAGACCACGGCGTGGACCTCGTAGATACTGGGACCACCACCACCACAGTAGCACCGGAGCGGTGCCTCTGCTTGGTCAGGCCCTCTTTACTGCTCCTTTATGGAGGGCTTTCCCTAACCACCTCTCTCCACAACAGACCACGACGTGGACCTCGTAGATACTGGGACCACCACCACCACAGTAGCACCGGAGCGGTGCCTCTGCTTGGTCAGGCCCTCTTTTACAGCTCCTTTATGGAGGACTTTCCCTAACCACCTCTCTCCACAACAGACCACGGCGTGGACCTCGTAGATACTGGGACCACCACCACCACAGTAGCACCGGAGCGGTGCCTCTGCTTGGTCAGGCCCTCTTTTACTGCTCCTTTATGGAGGACTTTCCCTAACCACCTCTCTCCACAACAGACCACGGCGTGGACCTCGTAGATACTGGGACCACCACCACCACAGTAGCACCGGAGCGGTGCCTCTGCTTGGTCAGGCCCTCTTTTACTGCTCCTTTATGGAGGACTTTCCCTAACCACCTCTCTCCACAACAGACCACGGCGTGGACCTCGTAGATACTGGGACCACCACCACCACAGTAGCACCGGAGTGGTGCCTCTGCTTGGTCAGGCCCTCTTTTACTGCTCCTTTATGGAGGACTTTCCCTAACCACCTCTCTCCACAACAGACCACGGCGTGGACCTCGTAGATACTGGGACCACCACCACCACAGTAGCACCGGAGCGGTGCCTCTGCTTGGTCAGGCCCTCTTTTACTGCTCCTTTATGGAGGACTTTCCCTAACCACCTCTCTCCACAACAGACCACGGCGTGGACCTCGTAGATACTGGGACCACCACCACCACAGTAGCACCGGAGCGGTGCCTCTGCTTGGTCAGGCCCTCTTTTACTGCTCCTTTATGGAGGGCTTTCCCTAACCACCTCTCTCCACAACAGACCACGACGTGGACCTCGTAGATACTGGGACCACCACCACCACAGTAGCACCGGAGCGGTGCCTCTGCTTGGTCAGGCCCTCTTTTACAGCTCCTTTATGGAGGACTTTCCCTAACCACCTCTCTCCACAACAGACCACGGCGTGGACCTCGTAGATACTGGGACCACCACCACCACAGTAGCACCGGAGCGGTGCCTCTGCTTGGTCAGGCCCTCTTTTACTGCTCCTTTATGGAGGACTTTCCCTAACCACCTCTCTCCACAACAGACCACGGCGTGGACCTCGTAGATACTGGGACCACCACCACCACAGTAGCACCGGAGCGGTGCCTCTGCTTGGTCAGGCCCTCTTTTACTGCTCCTTTATGGAGGACTTTCCCTAACCACCTCTCTCCACAACAGACCACGGCGTGGACCTCGTAGATACTGGGACCACCACCACCACAGTAGCACCGGAGCGGTGCCTCTGCTTGGTCAGGCCCTCTTTTACTGCTCCTTTATGGAGGACTTTCCCTAACCACCTCTCTCCACAACAGACCACGGCGTGGACCTCGTAGATACTGGGACCACCACCACCACAGTAGCACCGGAGCGGTGCCTCTGCTTGGTCAGGCCCTCTTTTACTGCTCCTTTATGGAGGGCTCTGCCTAACCACCTCTCTCCACAACAGACCACGGCGTGGACTTCTTAGATGCTCACACTTGAGTTTCTAAGCAATAAGTGATGGAAGAAGACCGCTTCTATCCCCTGAGTGATAGCGCCCTGTGATAACTCGATAGCAGAGATGCCAACAAGTGGCAGCGCTCAGCAAGTATTAAAAAACCCTAGCCTGGAGTGTCTTTTTTATTAAATTAAAATAATGTTACAACATGATTTCAAAATCCATCGTGGTGGGTGTGAGATAACACCTGACGTCAATAGAATACTGCCTGGAGTCTTAAATGTAATGAAACAATAGTTGGATGATCAGAGTCAGAAGTAGGGGAGGTACAGGCTGAAGTCAATGCTGCGTGTGTGGCGGGAGAAGGCAGTGAAAGTGTAGAATCCTACATAACAATAAGTACAGACTCCATCAGCTCATGTAACGAAAGAGGAAATTTACTATACGTGCAGCACGCGACAGTCAGCCTGGCAGCCAAGTGTCCGAATAGCAGAGGTTCCACACAATCTTTTATTTTCTGAAACCACAAAAAGGCTTTGCAGTACATGTCCAATAAAATCACAAGAATAAGAGAATTTCTCAGAAATGATGGACCAAGGTATCACATGTCCATCACCAGACTAGGCAGGTTACACAATTATTGAACACTAGGCCAATCAACAGGCTAATACTGCGTGATATCTGCATGGTGCAAGATGGTAGTGCTTCTGCTACCCACGTGTCCCCTGATTGTGACAGTGGGGATTTCCCAAGCCAATACAATAATAGAAACGGTAACTGCTGCATGTAATATTTGTCCATTCAGGAACACATACGCTTTGTCACTTTTATATATGCTGTGCACAAATGCCTGGTGCTAAGCTAGCATCTTATGCCGAGAGGATGGTGTCCTCGAGCAAGCCTTGCATTGCGATTCCAGCTGTTTACAGTAAAAAGTAGAATTGTTCACCCAGGGTCCTTTCTCTGCTGCACACGTTCTACAGGCCGTTTGTAGTCATTGAGTATCACAGAATTCGTCAGGCTGTTACCATTTAGGGAGCCAAAAGGGAGATGGCTTCCACAAAAGCAGGGAAAGGAAACAAAAGTGAGACACGCAATCTGAGGCATGCACAACATACCACATAGGGCCTAATTACAAGTTGTGGGGTTCAGTGGGCTGTAATTATCAGGCCTTGAAATACCAATTCTTAACAGAGGTCGAAGTGGGCAGTATCAGAGGGGCACAACGTGCCCATACTTTTTTGATTTGAGAAAAACAGTTTCCCCTACTTTTTGTAAAATGTCAACCATTCTGATGGTTTAAATGCTTCAGCTGAAGTGTCATTCAGAGAGTCTCCTGTGTTGTGAAACCGAAGCTGGGCAGACAGATAAACAAGCCTTCCTGTCAGGTGGCCTGCTTGCCTGAAAGAAATGCTAAAGTGTGCAGCGAGTAAATTCTGCAAATATAAAGGGTAATATGCAAATGTAAAGGATGCTTGGGAGCCAGTACTGGCTTTTATAAATCGATCACTCGAAGCTTTGTGATGACAAAGATTAATTTTTTTCAGTGGTAGTGCAAAGACTTAACAATTGAGCTGTGAAGCGTATTAATTGTAATTGCATTTATTTAGCGCTTACTACCTTTGACGAGGTGTTGAAGGGACAGTTATGTAAACAAAATTGCATTAGGTACACTCTGGGTATTACTAAAATCTATATGTTTGAAGCACCATTTTATCTTAAACCTTTTCACACATTTTGTAGCGGTCTATCTTATACTGTGTGTAATGCAAGTGTAAAATAATGACTTACATATTCACAGTGCTTTCTGTCACAGGCTGTGACCTCGTAGCGCTAAAAATACACAAATCACTGTTCTCCACTGCACCAACCAAGATGTAATTCTGTGATTCTCTGGTTGCACACAGACCTCTGCAGTGCATTAACTAATACAGGTTTCATAATGTAGCATAGTGCATTGAAGCTGCGCGTTATTTTATATGTAACTACATGATGGTGAAAGACCATAAAAAGTACAGAATATTTTGTTTTTTTAGGCACACCTTTGACCCCACGCTCACTGTCCCCGCCCCCATTGCATGCAGCATCACAGTCGCCAAACTTTTTTTAATGCACTTTGACCGCTGACTATTAATGATACTTCTTCGGCTGTATCGTCCAATTATGAGTTAAACAGCCTAAAATGAGGAATAACCATGGAGCCCTATATTTTCTGGGTCATTTTCCATATAGTTGACCCATTTCTGGCCTGTTTAACACTATCATTTACCATGTGCTCTGAGCAGGTGGTAAAAGGGAGCAGGAACCAAGAGGCAGTCTGGGGGCCGAGCAGGAGTGCTCGCTGCCCTGGGCTGTTGTAGGGAAGGTGGAGAGCGCTGTCCTTGTCGGGCTCGAGTCTCTGGCCATCGGCTGTTCTCTCTCCCTCTGGCTGGTGCCGGCTTGTGGCTGTGGGGAGGTCCAGAGGCAGTCTGGGGGCCGAGTGGTAGTGCTGTCTGCCAGGGCCTCCTACCCTGGCCAGGCACTTGCTTTTGGCGGGGGACAGTAGAGACGGGATATGAGTGGAGAGGTGGGGGGCAGTATTGTCTGGGGGAGTGTTATCAGCTCACCCTCTCTGCTTGCAGAGGTCAGGCAGGGGTGGGCTGTGCCTCTTCCTGTAGCCCCTGTGCAGCCTGGATTCAGAGTCACACGAGGTAAAAGTGGGTCGTCTACTTCCAGACCTAGGGCCATATTTACTAAAGAAATGATGGAGCGCAGCGTTAGCCTTGTTGGCTTAACGCCGCACTCTGCCACTACTGAAACGCAGAGTTGCACCGTATTTACAAGAATGCACTGGCGCTAAATTTAGCAGCCTAGCACCAATGCAGGCCCCCCTGCACTATAGTGCAAGGGGGCGTGCGTTGAGGGGAAGGATTGTTTATGTGCAGGAAGGTGTCCCTTCTTGCACATAAACAATCTAAAAGGGCGTTTTGTGACTTCTATGTGTGCTGCTCTTCGCAGCACACATAGAAGTTGCAACTCGTCAGTTTTTTTTAATGATTGTTTCTGTGCTGGAAGGGACACCTTCCTGCACATAAACAATCAATGGCGTTTTGCTGTTTCTATGTGTGCGGCACAATGCAGCACACATAGAAACAGCAAAAACGAGGCGAAATAAAGCATTTCTCCTTGTTTCGCCAGGGTAAGACCAGGTTTTCCCAGGTCGTAATTTTGGTGCTGCCCCATATTTATGCCACCCTTGTAAATATGGGGCAGCATCAAAATCAATGGATAGTGCGGTGGAACGCCCACCACAACACCCACTGCCTGCCCCTTTCACGCTAAGTAAAGTGTGAAAGAGTGCCTTATTTACAAGGCAGCGTTAAGCCACCTTAAGTGGCTTAACGCTGCCTTGTAAATATGGTGAAGCCTATATCGCCACAGGAAAGTCACTAAAAGTGACGTTCCTGTGGCGATAGGGGCTTGTAAATATGCCCCCTAGAGTTACAAGGGGACCTAGAGTTACAGGGGGGCCTAGAGTTACAGGGGGGCCTAGAGTTTCAAGGGGACCTAGAGTTACAGGGAGGCCTAGAGTTACAGGGGAGCCTAGAGTTACAGGTGGACCTTAAGTTACAGGGGGGCTTAGAGTTACAGAGGGACCTAGAGTTACAGGGGGACCTAGAGTTACAGGGGGACCAAGAGTTACAGGGGCACCTAGAGTTACAGGGGCATCTAGAGTTACAGGGGAGCTTGGAGTTACAGGCGAGCCTGGAGTTACAAGGACCGGGGGTGGTCTAGAGTCAAAGGGGGGCTTAGAGTTACAAGGAGGCCTAGAGTTACAGAGGGACCTAGAGTTACAAGGGGACTTTAAGTTACAGGGGGCCTAGAGTTACAGAGGGACCTAGAGTTACAGGGGGACCTAGAGTTACAAGGGGGCCAAAGTTACAGGGAGACCTAGAGTTACCAGGGGACCTAAAGTTACAGGGGCACCTAGAGTTAAAGGGGCACCTGAGTTACAGAGGAGCCTGGAGTTACAGGGGGCTTGGAGTGACAGGTACCCCTAGAGTTACATGGGGGGGCTAGACTTAAATGGGGGCCTAGAGTTACAGAGGGGCCTAGAGTTACAGAGGGGCCTAGAGTTACAGGGGGGCTAGAGTTACAAGGGGGCCTAGAGTTACAGGGGGACCTAGAGTTACAGGGGAACCTAGAGTTACAGGGGACCTAGAGTTACAGGAGAACCTTGTAGTTTGGATCCGGAGACACCAAGCCACTCAGGAACAGGTGGAACAATATCTCCCCTGCCGATAACTTGGAATCGGGCCCATGGTATTAATGTTTTATGGGATTAAGTTGCTTAAAAACTATTTTATAATAATAATACGCACCAGGGACAGATCATGCCCTGATTCATTGAACTGGTTGAATGTTTGCAGCTGAAGGTACTGGTGCGGCCACTCCATGAAGTGGGATCCTGTGACGTGCAAATACGGGCCCTGTCTTGAGGCCGAGGGCAGCGTGTTTTTATTACATTTGCGATTACACTAATCTGGAAAAGAAGGTGTTTTTTTTTCTAATAAAAAATATAATTAACTCTTGACTCAAATTAAAGGGCACTCACGTGTTGAACATCCAACTCATCCGCCTGCTTCCACACCCTACGCATGCTCTGAAAGACCTTCAGGTGGCTCCCAGTCAACACCGGAAAGACCGCCAACCAGGCCCTCATCACCAGCAGGCTGGACTACGCCAGGCTTTCAGTGCGCTTATGTGCGGTGCTTTAGTTCGAGGGCTATTTCTCCTTTAGTAGAACAAAGCATTGATGTCCGTTCAGTTAAATACATTTTTAGAGGCTGTCTGCTTTTGGGAAATATAATGGTCTAGAAATCACCTTAAAGCTGCTGGCAACAGAGACAGATACGTATTGTCCTTGCTTTAGGACCCACTGGGAAGACTTTCTGGAGGCACAGACATTATACAGTGGCACTGTGCCAGCCTCAGCTAAAGAGAGACACACACTTCTGTCACCCCTCCTTGCAAACTTTTTCCCCGTTTCTTCTGGCTCTGGACTATTGCGCACACTGAAATCAGTGAGCGAGACCATCATCAAATATGGTCATCACAGAGGTCGCTTGTCTCAGATACAGAACATTGGCACTACCTGCCTGGCATCATTCCAGACCACCAGTGGTGTCTGTGGACTGACGACTCCATTCTCATTGACAACTGAGATCCATCCGTCTCATCTTCCTCGACCTGCATCTGGTGCCACTCAACAGACTCTACTCACAAATGGTCTTCAATGACATCTTCCGACACCGGTTCGACATCTACCCGACCAACAGACATCAATTACTTCAGCTGAAAGACTTCAGATCAGCAGCATATCTGGAAGGATTTCTACACTTACAGATGTTATGTAATGCAGATGTGTATATCGCAACTAATCACCTGTGAGGGTATCCAGGCCCTGGAGCAGGTGTGTAGGCGTAAGACTAAAGGTGTTGGACGTTTGCCTGGCAGAGTCAATCCAAGAGCCAGGTCTTCAGCTTCTTGTGGAGTTAAGAAGTGAGGAGGAGGCTCTGATGTGTAGTGGGAGGTCATTCCAGGTCTACATTAAACCTATTGCAGCCTCTACATCAAGATCTGTAACTACTGAGAGGACACGCAGCTCCTTTTGAAAGTCTTACCCGACAGCAACATGAACCATCTGAAGGATTGCCTCTCCGTTATCCAAGAATGGATGTCCAATGTCTGCCTGAAGCTAAATCCCTTGAAAATAGAGCTTGTCATCATTTTCAACCAAAGCAGGGGAGCTCAGGGGTAGGACTGACTTTCAGCTATAAATTATGTTTCTTGCATAAAGCAACTTTAGACCTGCTGCTCATCCCCTTTTACTCTTGCATCTGGATGGTAGTAATGCCATGCTCCACGACCTCCCAAACTCTGCAAGGGCACCTCATAAGGGCATCCCCCATGCAGCAGCACGTCTCATCCAGGGTTTGAAGAAATATGATCACATCACCCCACCCTGATGGTACTCCATTACGTCCCCATGCCACCACGCACCATCATCCAAACCAGCTGCATCAGCTACAAACCAAACCTATCGCAACCAGCACCCTTGCTCATCCTCCAGACAAGTTCATCATCTCTGGTGATTCTCAGCACACCAGCAGCCAGGACACCATCAGAGAGCATCAGACTGAAATGTAAAACAGAAAAAACAAGGTAGCAGGCCGTTCCCAGTTGTGCACCCAGAATCTGGAATAACATCTCTGTATCCATCAGGACCACCCGAACACTGCTCCAATTTAGGGAAGAGCTGAAGAAACACCTCTTTAAAGAACACTTCTTTGCATTCACCATTCACAAACCAGCTATCTGTCCTATCACTAGTTGACTGTGTGCTTGTCTTTGACCCTCCATAGTTCTCCGCTGCTTTTTGGCTAGATTTGCACTATAGAACAACCATATACATGCATACATACATATGCCAAGTCATTTCTGTTGAGCCAACAGTTATCTTCCTTATGCCAAAGGAGGAGCCATCATTTCACACATTGATGGAAAAGTCTAAATAGTGAGGGGGGGACTGAAAAGATCTATCTGGTCTGCCACATAGTCTGAAGCTTGAGAGCAGCAATGATTGGTTGGTAATAGAAAATTGTCCAATCTCTGGAGGAAGTATAAATCCAAGGAAGAATCCACTGGCGAAATGTGCTGCATCGCAGGGGGACTATGTTAGAGGAACTTCCAAGAGCTCACATTACCTTTTAGCATTTCCTCCAGAAATGAGAGGCATTTCCATTAACACCTAACTCAAAACCAGGCACATGGAGCCTGATCTAGTTTGTTGATGGGACACTCACCACAAACGTGATGGATATCACGTCTGCAGTATTGCAAATGGATTATATGCTATAGCACTTTTAATGGAGTAGACAAGTTATCCGTCATGTTTGTGACGGAGAATCCCATAAGCTAAAGTCTAAATCAGTCCCACAGTCTATAAAGGAGGCTTCTCTAATGAGCAGCTAGTGAGCTACTGGTAGACCTCCAGCTCTCTGTAAGAAGAGCTCCTTGGTGTGTGCAGCCGGCCTACTAAATTAGAAGCTTTTGTTTGGTTGAATTATTATATGTATATCAAAATTGAGAGTGTGAATTCGAGACACAAATCTGTGTATTTTCAGAACTCGTATGCTGATATTTGAAGAAAAAACACTGAATTTCCAAAATACATTATAACTGATATTTGAGTCATAAATCATGTGGTGTTGGGGAGAATTATTACTAAAATGATTACCTTGGTGCCAGGGGCAATGCTACTGTGGCTGTTATGTATTACCCATATAGAGGCATTCGAAGTTGACAAAGCCTTTTTTATATTACTGCTGACAACCCTGCCTGATGCACTGAGGTGATTACTAGTAGCAATCTTGCATATGATGGCCGTTCATGTAATCTTATCTGATGTGGTTACTATTACAACACAGATGATATTAGCAGCTCTAATGATTTTCATTTGACAATTAGTAGCTTTTATTACTGAAAAGGTTGGAGACCCAGTCTCTAAAGGACATAGTACTGCACATCAGGGGTGACGTGCATCCCAGGCGTCTAGAACAGTGGTAAAGTGTATAAGTAATGACATCCACCACAGAGGAGGGCCGCTGATGCCTGCCACCTCCACACAGTCCTATAGTATGACATGGTCACCCACGTCAAAGGCAGCCGACAGGTCCAGCTGCATCAGTGCAGATATTTTGCTGTTGTCTGCATCCTTCCTCAAGTTGTCCATCACCGACAGCAGCATGGGGTCAGTGTTGTGGCCTGGCTGGAACTTCCCTTGCAGCAGATCCAGGTAAGTGGAACTTTACAGATGATTACATAGGGGCTCATTTACAAGCCCATTGCGCTGCCGGAGCATCACTTTTTTTGATGCACCCGCAGCGCAATGGGCTTGACCATTTTTACAAGGCTACGTAAAGTCACCCTGCGTGACTTCTCATGACCTTCTAAATATGGGCCCCTTTCACACAATACTCTGTGTGAAAGGGGCGTTGCAATGGGTGTTCCTACGCAACATCCATGGAACCTGACACATTCCCAGATTTACAGTGTTTTGAAAAGCTGGGAATGCGTCAGAATCCTACGCCTCCCCAGGGGAGGCGTAGGAGTAGCACAACGAGGAGAAATACTTTTATTCTCCTCATTTTTCCTCTTTCTATGTGTGCTGCATTTTGCAGCATACATAGAAAGAGGAAATTGCATCAATTATTGTTTTTGTGCAGGAAGATGTGCCTGCCTGCACAAAAGCATCCCCGCAATGCTGACACCCTTGCAACATGAGGCAAGGGTGTCTGCGTTGGCACAAGGCTGCTGTTTGTGTGCCAGCGCAGAGAAGAAGGTTAGGAATGCAGTGTATCTTGCGGATACGGCACATTCCTGCCCATAGTGTTTTTGGTACGTGGCCTTCTAGAATCTTGGCACTGTAAGAGCAGGTATTACACTCAGACAAGCCTTTCTCTAGCAACACAAAGTGTAGGATGCGGGGGAGGGCTAAACAGCTAATCTGCTCTGTAGATGTGCAGCCTTGGCCTTGCATTTCAGTCAGTTATTTATTCAGGTATTGATATGATCCACGTCACAGGCTGACATGCTGGGACCGGTTAAGTTTAGGTTTAGTGAACAACAAAATGTCTCTATGTCTCCTTCATTCAAGATGGGTGTTCAATCCAGTCAGCTGCACTTAGCTTTACTGAAACATTTCAGAGGGGAGAGAGAATCTAAGGAGAGGCAGAGAGACACACAGGCACTGATTACAACTAAACGCTACGGAGCACCTCAAACCATAAGGGCTACATATATCCAACATGAGGATCACACATCACAATTGCCACAGTACTCTCATGCACACTTCACATATAATCAGAGAAGAGGGTCAACATCCCCAAGGGTCTGGTGCCTGACGTAGGTGTGGGGGGACCACATTGACAAGTGGCTTGAAGCTTATGGGGTAGCTTTGCAAATGCATAGGATACCTGAGGAAGATTGGGGAGGCTAGCCTGTGGAAGCATATCCCTAGCGAGGGGAGGGACCCATACTGGCCCGAGAGAAGGGGAACGTGATGAGGTATCTCCCCATGAAGGAAACCCTTGTCAGGAAATATGGCCTTATCAGAAACTGCCCTAAGAGTCCTGGGTGGATTGTGTGGACTCCTTTTGCAAGGCACTGGATGGTTGGGTGAAGGGCAGTGAAGTAAAGGATTACCACGGGCTGTTCAATCTGATTGCAAGAGAGCACATGTTCAGTCTTTGTTTTGCAGATCTGTGCGAGACCCTTATTGACAGTAAACTCTCTGACCACAGGGAGTTTGCTAATGAGGCGGACCACTGGCTCAGCACCAAGGTCCATGAGAAGGTATCTGGATTGAAGGTGAGGTCACTATAAGTATAGTCCGAGTTCCCACCAGAAGATGGAGGGGGGAGACAAACATAAAAACAGGGAGTTCTCTAAAGGGCCCCAAACTAGCTCCAAGGGTCAGGACTCCCAATACCCACCTGAACAGCAGGAGAAGAAATGGTTCCCTGATATTAAGAAATCAGGGAAGCCACCCCCCCCCCCCTCAAGTGCTATGATTTTCAACAGGTTGGGTACTACAAGGAGGATGCCAAGTGTCCCAGCGGGCACAGCCCCCACTGGTGGGCAGTCACTAGAGTAATCTACATTATGCTTCCTGGCACCCACTCCGCTCCTCTGTCTCTATGTGATGATCTGCACCATCCCAGATTTCTCTGGAAGCATCCAGTTTTATTTTCTTTAACTCCAAAGTATTTTATGTCACCAGCCTTGTAGCTAATCCCAGACCACCTCTATTATTTCTCTCAACAGCGTGCCATGCAGCAGGGGTGTGGTTATGAATGTTCTATGGACCCTCTCTACAGAAAAGAGTATGACGAGCCTTTAGGTTGCAGGATGTTGCAGGATGTTCGTAATCCAGTTCTCTACTAACAGCTCCACACTCAAACTTTCAGCTCTCTTCAGCACCCCAGCCTTTCAAATATTGTTCCGCAGGGACCTTCCCTCAGAGTCTTCAAGGCATACTTTAATTATTTTGGTCTCTGACTGAAGTTTTACCACCGACAAAAGCAGGAATTGGATGACTGACATAAAACCTGTGAGAGTCTCTTGAGTCTGCCCCACTTTTACGAAGATCAGTCCTTATCAAGGTTAGTTCTATATTCATGGTATTTATTTTAGATTCAAGAACTGTTGTTGGCACTTTCACAGCCAATTGAACCTCTTTTAGCCTGGGTTCTGATGGTGGGGTAAGAGATTGTTCCACCTTTTCACTCCGTGCAGGCAGACCTTCAGCTGAATATTGCTGCAGGAAGTCATATTTCTCTCATTTGTGGTGTTCTGAAGGTTTTATAGTCTTGCTGTGCCCTATAGTCCATTCTCCATCTGCACAGGAGGTGATATCACTGGATTTCCGATCATCTGTCTGCACAGGAAGTGACATTGCTGGTTTCCCCCTCAAAATTTCTTTAAAGAAGAAGCCAAGCAAAGAGACTAATTTGCATCATCTATCTGCAACAGAAGTGACATCACTGGATTTCCCATCATCCAGTTGAACAGGAGGTGACATATTGGATTTCCCATCATTCATCTGCGCAGGAAGTGACATCATGAGATTTCCCATCAGCGTTCTCCTGCACTTCCTACAAGTTTTCATGCACTTACCCACACGTAATGCCCACTGCACCCTCGTCGACAGCACCCAACATACCTACTCTCTCACACTCACACAGTCTTGCAACCACCCACATAACACTCTGCATTTGCGTGCATGCTTCCCAACATAAATTCACTCACCAAACATGTCACTGAGAACTGCGACCTACTGCACAACAACGCCCCAGGCCTACTTTTCCTCATTGAAACCTGGCTGAATCCCACATCAGCACCTGACATTGCTACAGCCATTCCCTGCCAGCTACAAGATGGCCAGGCAAGACAGACTTTACAAGCCTGGAGGCAGAAACACCATAATCCATAAGAATGCTATCAGCTGCACCACCTCCATGGACACATCACCCTCCAACATGGAACACCTGCCATTCAAGCTAGACATCACAGTCAACTTCACCCTATGCGGCACTCTCATGTGGAGACTACCTGAACCATGCAGCAACTTCACCCCCACCATCAGGCACTTCGTCACACCACTCTCCCTCGATGCTAGCAATTAAATCATACTTGGAGACCTGAACTTCCACCTGGAAGACCATACTGACCTCAGCTCAAAAACACTCAAAGTCCTTGGAAGCCTGGGCCTCACTGACAGAGTAAAGGGACCTACCCACATCGCCGGTCAGCTCTTGGACCCTATTTTCACCACCTTTGACAAACATCAAAGTAAACAAGCCCTCACTAGTCCCCTGGACAGACCAACCCCTCGAGAAGTTCAACATCCTTGTCCCGGTCCAATGCACATGCATTGCCGCCAGAACAACCCGCCGAATTTGGAACAGAATCACTGACATGACTAGAACACCGCTCTCAACACCCACTGACCCGAACACAGCAGCAGCCTCCCCAAAGCCATCAAGAATTTCAGCAATTGGATCACGTCCTGCGCCGACTCCCTGAGACCCCTCAAACACAGCAATACAATAAGATCTAGACTCCAGGCCAGTTGGTACATGGAGGAACTCAGACTGATGAACCACCACTGCAAACGACTGGAGTGCAAATAGAGAATGAGCCAGGACAATGTAGACAGCAGCACATTCTAATCTACCATGAGATACTGCCACCAAACGAGCCAGACCATCAAACACGCCACTTTTTGCCATTGTGAAGGATTTCATCTGACCAGCGCCGCTTTCAGCTCAATCATCCCCTCACAGGACCTCTGCAAAAGTTTCTCTCAATTCTTCAGCAGCAAAATCAATGCCATTTACAGCAACTTAAACCCTCAACTGGACTCGACATACATCGCCAAACACCTCTCGATCTCATCCCAAGAACAAACGCTAACCACATGCACTGTCATCCCCCCAGAGAAAACTGCCTCCACCTTGAAGTATATCCAATCAGGGGCCCCATTGGACCCTTTCCCCCACCACGTCTACTCCAGGGGACTGCAACCCATCAGCGCCATGCTCATACTCAATATGAACACCTCCACCTCTTCCGTGACCATGCCAGATGTTTGGAAACACGCAACTATCCTCCCACTGCTAAAGAAACCCTCCACAAACTCTTCAACGCTTGCCAACTACAGACCAATCTCCCTGATACCATTCCCAGCCAAGGTCTTAGAGAAAAATAATCAACATATGTCTCACCAAATACCTCAATGACCACCTAATCCTCAACACCACTCAATCTGGTTTCAGACTCAACCACAGCATGGAACCTGCCCTCATCATTGCCATGGATGACATCCGCATGACTCTGGAAGGCGGAGACACAGCAGTCCTCAATCTCCTGGACCTCTACGCAGCATTTGACGTGGTCTCCCACCTCATCCTCATCAAATGCCTACATGACACTGGAATTGAAGGACACTTACTCTGATGGATCTGCTCCTTCCTGACTAGAAAGACCCAGCCAATCTGTCTGGCACCGTACACCACAGATGCTTGCAATCTCATCTGTGGAGTTCAGCAAGGATCCTCCCTGGGCCCGATCCTCTTCGGTGCATATATGAACCCTCTAGTCAGAATCATCCGCTCTTATGGCATCAAAGTCCTCTCCTATGCCAACAACACACAACTTATTCTTTTCCTCACAGACAAGACGTGCAGTTCCCGAATAAAGTTAAATGCCTGCGTAACAGAATTCGCCCATTGGATGAAGACCAACTGTCTGAAGCTGAACACTGACAAGATCGAAATCGTGATCTTCAAGAAGAACACTTCACTGTGGGACTCCAGCTGGTGGCAAATCACAGCTAGGACAGAAACGCACCCCAACTGTCATGAACCTCGGGATTGTAATTGACAGCAAACTTGTCAGTGACAGCAAACTCAAAATCACTGCCCAAGTCAACACCATCACCGTCTCATGCTTCCATACCCTAAAGATGCTGAGTAAGATATTCAAATGGCTCCTAATCTGCATCCGGAAAACCGTCATGCACAACCTCGTCACAAGCAAGCAGGATTACGGGAACACTCTCTATGTTGGGATCAACAAAAATCTCACCAGACGGCTGCAGATCATTTAAAACTCAGCAGCCAGAATCACTCTCAATCTCCCATGCCACACTCACGTCACACTAAACCTGAAGGATATCCACGGGCTCCCCATGCACAAACAAGCACAATTCAAACTCCTCACCCACACTTTCAAGGCACAACATAACACTGGCCCAACATACCTCAACAATTGCATATGCTTTCACAAGCCTTCCAGACACCTCTGTACATCCATACTCCTATTTGCACACATCCCACGCATACAGAAAACCAGATCTGATGGTCGAGCCTTCTCCTACATCCCTTCTAAAGCATGGAACGGCCTGCTGCTACACATAAGAGCCCTCTCCTCACTTTGTGAAATCCACAAGAAGCTGAAGATCTGGCTTTTCAAGGTGACCCACTAGGCCCTAGGTTTGGCTAGACTCACACCTGCTCAATGCCAGGACACCCTCCTGGGTGGTAGTACGCTCTGCAAACCAACATAACATAACCTAACACGTCAATGTCTTCCGTGGAACAATATAGTGCCAAGTCTGCTCTGCACCAATGTGATGTGCGTCTGGTATCTCACCTAGCTTAGTTTCTGTTTACTGGGCCACTGTCTAATGAAAAGGGGTGCTCACCACCATCTAATGGCCATGGGAAGGAAGAGTGATGGTTTTAACACAATAAGGTCCATGTCCATACAGCACAACACCACCTACACACTCCTCACCCTATGCCCTTGCAGGTCCTGTGGGTTTACCCTTCTTTGTATGAGTCCAGGTGGGCCATAAACTTGTCAATCAATGTTCATTCACCTACCAAATAATGGCCAATAAAACATGGGTGAAATGTGTTTGGGTGCTTAAATGTAAGATGCAGCCTAGAAAGCCAAACTACAGTCATCTCTTCTGTACTCAGGCCCAATTTGACAATACTTGTCAGCTTGTTTCTTGTATTCACTTTTAGCCTGTTCTATATTGCCCTTTATTTTTCCAAAAAGTGATTTGTATACCCTGAATTTTTTCAGTAATAGCAGCTACTTGGGAGTGTTTTGGAAAACCAAAGGTAGTAATGTGGGATACAATTTGGGGGTACTAAAAAAAGGTGAATAACCAGTGGATCAATGACAAGCTTTATTGTAGGCAATTTCCGCAAGCTAAAAAGAAATATACCAAAGCACCAGAGTTGTTGAGTAGATGATAACACAGGTTTTGTTTTGAATTCTTATTCACCCGCTTAGTATGGCCATCAGACTGAGGGTGGTAACTTGTGGATAATGCAGTTGTTATTGGTGAAGCTGTGCACCACTCCATGCTTTAGTCCTCTACAAGGATCTCAAAACTTAATTCAAAGTCTTTTCATACCCTAGATGACAGGCGGTCAGACTGTCATGACATCATTGAAACACAATGTTTTGTAAAGCTTTAGCAGGCAGAAATAACTTTGATTCTTGTATAGGTATACCATAAAGAATTTAACGATTCTTATCTTGACATGCACAAACTTTCCATTTTTATAGCAATGAAAATATCGATGAACAGTATCCAAAAATAAGTCGGAGTCAATTGAACAAATCACTTGCTGAGAATTAATGATGAAAAAATGGCACTTCCTTAAATTTGCTTCTGAGGCATCATGTCATGTGAGAGCATCTGCTTTTTGATTATCTACCCCAGGGAAAAAGGTAATAATAAAGTCATATTACATGACAAATAAAGTCTATCTCAACTGCCTTGGTGATAGCAAATGAGCAGATCTCATGAGTTCAAAAATTTGATGGTCAGAATACTCAGTTACAGTATGTCTAGCACCCAGTTAGTAGTGTCTCCATTCTCTGAATTCATCTCTCTGAATGGATAACAATTCGCATTCTGCAATCATTCTACTTTCGTAACCAGTATACCACTGGATGCATTTGACCAGCTTTCTCATTTCACAGAGATAGATTTGCGTTTTCTGCTACATTGGAAGCATTAGCTTCTACAATGAATGGTAACTCAGATTTTGGATGAGCCAGTACTGGTGCTGAAGTAAATGCCTTTTTCATGTACTCAAAAGCAGCATGTGCTTCCAGTAATCACAACAAAGGTACATTTTTGCATAACAGATGTGTGATGGGTAAATGATATGAGAAAACTGTTTTATGAATCTGCAGTAACAATTTGCAAACAGTAGATAACATTGAAATGTTCTCACGCGTTTAGGAGTTGGCGAGTGAGCTACGGGTAGTATATTTCCTTCTTCCATATGAAAATCATTGATAGTCAGAATTATCTCAAAGAATTTCACCTCAGCTAATTAGAAATCACATTTACTAAACCTGCAATACAATGTTTTGTTAAAGCTGCTAACACCATTGACACAAGGCGGTCATGACTGGTCTCATTACTGGAAAGTATAAAACATCATTGATGTATACTATGACAAATCTATTCAACCATTTCTGAAGACATCATTAATGAAATTCTGAAAAGCGGCTGTTGCATTACAAATACCAAAGTACATTACAAAATGCTCAAAGAGACTATTACGTTTTCTATTCTTCACCCTTCCAGATTCATACCAATTGATATGCTCCTCTGAGATGTAATTTAGTGTATATCTTTCACTTGGTACAAGAGTGTGGGGATTAACCCTGGGCGAAGTGCTACGCTACGCTCGCGTAGTTTGCGAAGTTTGCGCTACTTCGCACAACGCGAATTGCACGTAGCACAGTGCGAACACGCGTAGCGTAGCGTAGCGTAGTGCCGCGGTCATTTTTGCTTGCTCGCGGTCCTCAACGTCAAGTTGGCGACCGCGAGCAAGCAAAATGACATCCCGGCGAGACTTTTCCTCGTTCGCGATCAGCAACATCAAGTTGCCGATCGCGAGCGTGGAAAATAAACCTCCTGGCGAGATTCTCAACGCGGGGAGGTCAGGTTTCTCATTGCGAGTGGTCGCGTATGCTTGCGACCGCTCGCGATGAGAAACTACCAGTCCGCGTTGAGAAAGCTGCCGCTCGAGTAAAAATCTACTCGAGCGGCAGTAAAGACAGCTCGCACTGTGCAAGTTGCCGTTTTCAATGATTGCACAGTGCGGACAAGCATCCGGCACTGTGCAATCATTGCGAACAGTGCGCTACGCAGTTCGCGTAGTGCTACGCGAAGCTTGCGTAGCGCGAACTGCACTTTGCGTAGCTTCGCGAAGCATTACTTCGCGAACTACGCCCACCCTTAGTGGGGATGAGTGGGAATGGATATATTTATTTTTCACTGTGATTTTGGTCAGCGCACAGTAATGTATAAAGGAGCGCAGTTCCCTATTTGCCTTCGGTACCAAAAATGGCAGAGCTGGAGGAAATTTAGATGGCCTAATAGAACCATCTGAGGTGGCACGGTGGGCAAAAGAACAATCGGTTGGAATGCTACCCCAACGAATTGCCAGTGGTTAGACTTATTGCAAGCACTTCTCCCACCACCATTTGTCTGTTTTGTGTAACGCCTTAAGCGCCCAAGGGTGTCCCCAGACATGGGTTCCTTGCACACTGTGCCACTGGAACCAAGCTGCATCCTCCTCTTGTTTTAACCCCAGTCATACCAAGGGGAGTTGGTCATTACTTCTCCTCTCAACTGCCAATGTTTCTACAGATGAATGTTAAGGCACCTTTCTACTACATGGTGTGGTAGGGATTGGTCTTCTGTTACTCATAGGTGGGCTCCATATCGTACTCCATTGGTAACTTGAGAATGGACATGGACCCTGTCACTTCTTCATATACTCTAGTTGAGACCCGTCTCAGTGGCTTAACATTGACTTCAGTGAGTGGGGCCTCTGCCACTCCTGGGTGGACTCCATACAGTATACCCTTGGACGCCTAACGATGCCCCAGTGGGATTTGTACGATGTCAATTTTTGGAAGCCTCCCTCTAGTAATCCCTTGCTAGCTTAACAATAACTTCAGAGACTTCTATGACTCCTGTGTGGACTCCATATAATGTATACCCTTGAGGACCCAAATGATGCACATTAACAGCAGCTCTGCTCATAAAGATGATAGATACCTGCATGGCATCTGTGTCTAGTCTCATACTCTGTGTACCACTCCAGGCTGATGCTCCACAACATTTCATATTATCATGCTTATCCTACATCCTTGAACCTCATGCAACTTATGCACCAGTATGTTCCACACAGGCCACATTACAACCATCACTCTTTCAACCAAGCACTCAGACATACAGGAACGCAATGCAAACCGCAGCGCCTCACAGCTTTATCAGTGGGTATGAAGCAAAATACAAATTACAGCAATAGAGTAGCTACTTAACCACTCTGAAAGGGACCTTACAAGGAGTTGGGAAGGGCTACACAAATACCAATACAATAAAATACAGTGCTGGTAAGAACTACCGATTTTACATCCCAACATGAAGTTGCTGTAAACCTTTGTACACACGGGATCTTACCTCATTGTTGATGAAACAGTAAAGAATGGCAACCATCAGTCCCTGGAATAAAGAAACAAAAATATTAATTCGCCTCCAGAGCTCCACTGTGAGCTGCACAGAAAAGAAAATGGAAATTGGTAAGAGGCATATATTGGAGCTTGAAGTTTGAGTTTAAAGTTAAAACCTCTGCTTACATGGATATCTCTCAGCACCTACATCTACCTCAGGGTCTCCACCCATGTCTACCTCAGGGCCTGCACCCATATCTACCTCAGGGTCTCCACCCATGTCTATCCCGGGGTCTGCACGCACGTCTGCCTCAGGGTCCGAGTCTGCACCCATGTCTACCTCAGGGTCTGCACCCATGTCTACCTCAGGGTCTGCACCCATGTCTACCTCATGGTCTGCACCCATGTCTACCTCAGGGTCTGCACCCATGTCTACCTCAGGGTCTGCACCCATGTCTACCTCCAGGTCTTTTTGAGGGTCCTAAGTGGGAGGCAAGTATGTAAGAAAAAGTCCTTTTTAATGTGAGGGAATCACCTGCTCATGCAGGGGCGTAGCTTCAGAGGGACTGTTTGGGGTGTTACACCCCCCCTAATAAATGTATTCTGTAGTAAATAGTTGGGTACATGTGCTTTAAGTCAGGTATGGTGAGGTGTTGTCAGATTTTACTTGGGATATTTATATACACATACAGACAAAAACACACACAACGTATTTGATCAAATATTGAATTATAAGTAGCCCTCACATTCCACAATCGTCTCCCTTCCTTCTGCTCTTAAGGCCCCCTTCCTTCTTTGCTTCTCGTATAATGTATCTGAAGCTCGCCCGAGTCTTACCGACCAAGCTACGCCCTGTGCTCACCCTGAACACTCCTTCCCTGTTTGGTGGTAAAAAAGCAATCTTCATAATGGAAAAATCTCAACATAAAGAACATCTCAATAATCTTAAGTAAAAGGACAAAATCAGTCATTTTCCAAAGCAATGTGTTGAAAAGCATGAATTGTGGCTGCTATCGCAATATGGCCACAGGCAAAGCCTGCGCGGCTATAATAGGGGTGCAACAGTGCATAGCTGCTACCTGTCCCGCTTTTGCTGGGACAGTTCCGGCAAGTTGGAGACTGTCCCGGGTCATTCACTATGCCAGGACAGTTCCAGCATGCCTATGTTGGCACATAATTGGTGAATCACTTAGCTTTGCACGAACTGCAGCTTGCTCACTTTAATATGTTAAAATAAAACGTGATATCTGTCCTATGTGTATCCAAAACATCTGGTGGAGTATTTTCATCAGGAGTCCAGCAGATGGCACTCCTGTATTTGTTTTGAAATGTTATCAACATCTTGCTGTACTTTTCTTAATCCGTTTATCAGAAGAGCCAAAAGTGAGCATTAAATTATGCTAATTATCTGAGTTGGGCGGAGCTTTGGAGCAGTGGGTGTGGTAAATTTTCAAGTAAGTCATTGATAGCTGTGCTACAAACTGTTCCTGGAATTTTTGTTTCAAATGTTGGCAACTAAGGGCTTGGCGCTTGTTTCTTGTTGCGCAAGCCCCCCCCCCGCCCATCGCGCAATTCAAACAAAAAGGGAAACTGCACAGATTTAAGAATAAAATATACTTATAAAAGAAAGTTGAACCAGCATTTGCACTGGTGACTTCAATGTTGCACGAGTTTCTTGCATTTTAATATTAATGTTGTGCAATGTTGTGTTTGTGTCCTCAGTGTGTGCAGGGACAGGGCAGGGTTATGACCTGCAGTGGGTAGGCCAGCTGGGACAGGCAGAGTCTTAGATTGTAGCAGGTGTAGTGTCTCTGCTGCTACTGCGAGGGGACAAAAGAGCCTCAACGCCTTTCAGTTATGCTATAGATTGTGGTATAACATGCTCGCGCCAGGTTAGACTGCGGTGCACGCGGAGTCCATCTTGAATGTCCGCAGAGCTGAGGGCCTTGGGAGGGGAGAGAAGGGATGACAGCTGGGCGAGTGTGAGAGGAGGGTAAAGGGAAATGTGTCTGTGTCCACAGGGGTTAGGGCCAGTGTCTAATTTGTAAAAAAATATAAGTGCCAGGGCTCTCGGCAGGATGCCACTATAGGTTGCATCACACATTGCCCCTGCCAGCGCTGCCAGTTATAGTAACATCACAACTAGTAACCGTCACACTCCTCCCAGTGTGATAATTCAGACTACTCTCGGCCCCCAAAGTGATAAGAAAGCCTTGAGCGGCAGGTAATAGTCATTTTTAATGTACATTGCGTTAATAATTAACTGTTGTGGTCATCTCTAAATTAGCCAGACAGCGCCACCTTGTGACAGGCTGTCACAAGCACCGGTGTTAACAATTAAGAGCCCGTGTCGAGCACTGGAAACCACCGGCTCAAATTAGGCACTGGGCTAGGCGGTACAATCTTGACGAGGAGTGGAGCCAGCAGGGCTGGGACAGATTCTTTTACTTTGCTTTCGCCAGCTGTATATTGTGCACATATAGTGTAGCCTATGCAGGGGGCGGAAGTGTGAGGGGAGGGTGTTGGAATTGCTGGGTAGTGACTAAGGTGGGAACACCATCAGAGGTATGGTGGTTAGTGATGTGAGGAGCAGGCAGAGGCGCAACTAGAGCCAAATTTCGGGGGAGGGGGCTAAGAAAAAATTTCGGGCGGGGCTAATTCTTCCACCAATAGGCAGAGTGGAGATGCAAGGGCTCTAAGAAGGGGTGAAAAAACAACAAAGCCTCATTAACAAGCAAAAGACCTGTGAAGTGCTCGGCTGCGGCTGTGTGGGTGCCCGGGAAGCTGTCTCATCCCGGGCTGTCACACATGACGGGGGGGGGGCGGCTGAAGCCCTTTGAGCCCAATGGGCGTTGCGCGCCTGGGAGCAGGGTATATGTTGCACAGGTGAGCAATGAGGTGGGGCAGGCGGACTGTGACTGAGGTAGGGTTGTAGCTTTGAGGCTGGTGGGGACAAGAGGACGAGGGGCGGGGGATCAAAATAGATTTGTAGTGAGATTTTGGGCTCGTGGCTCAGGTGTGCTCAGGGTTGAAGGGGGCAGGTGATTGGTGAATAAGGAGTTGAGAGAGGTGTGGGTCAAATGGGTAGTGTCTGGAGTGTAGGCAGGGGTGTGGCGGCCACGCGGTTGGTAATGAGTGGAGTAGAGATGTATGCGGGGGCAGGTAAGTAGTGACAGGGCTGGAGGAATGTTAGACATGGCTAAGCTGAGGACAGGGGTGTAGGAAGCAGGTGAGTGGAGAATGAGGTGGGGCAGAGGTGAGGGTGGGTGGCAGTGACTGGGGTGGGGCAGTGGCAGTGACTGGGGTGGGGCAGGGGCATGGGTCAGGCGGGTAGCTGCTGATGTGGGCTAGGTGGGTAGTGACTGACTGGGTCGAGCGAGGACCTCTGGGATGAGTGCCTTGTGATAATCATTGGAGGGGTTCTGGCAGTCTCAGCCTTCTGTCATTGGAGGGAGTCCTCAGGGTTAACGAAGGGCAGAGGAGAGTGATGGCACTAGACCCCTTCCAAACCCTATCACTTCACCAGTCCCTGTCACTGCCCCAACCCCAGCCACACTCCACATGCCTGCCATGGCCCCCGTTCCTGTCACTTTCCCTGTCAAACCTGGTCCCTGCTACCCTTCTCATCCCTGTTGTCTTCCCATCTCTGTTACACTCTCACTCCCTATCACCCTCCATATCTCATCAGCACCTGTCACCATACACAATCACATCCCTGCCACCCTCCTCTTCACTGTCAACATCCAAATCTATGTCACTCTCCCTGTCAGCCGCACTCCCATTTTCTAACAGCCTTCCCATCACTCCACCCTCCTCCTCCCTTTCACTGTCCCTCCCCTTTCACTGTCCCCATCACTGCTACACCTCCAGTCTCAGTCCTACTCCTCCCCATCACCCGCCCCATCCCTGTCACACTTCCAGTCCCTCTCACCCACCCCATCCCTGTCTTAGTTCCACTCCCTATCTAACCCGCCTCCACATCCCTGTCTCAATTCCAGTTCCTGTCACCGGTCCATCCCTGTCTCAGGTCCAGTCCCTGTCACTCGCCCCATCCCTGTCACAGTTCCAGTCCCTATCACTCGCCCCATCCCTGTCACAGTTCCAGCCCGTCACCCTCTCCATACCTGTCACAGTTCCAGTCCCTATCACCCTCCCCATCCTTGTCACAGTTCCACTCCCTGTCACCCTCCCCATACCTGTCACAGTTCCAGTCCCTATCACCCTCCCCATCCTTGTCACAGTTCCACTCCCTGTTACCCTTCCTGTCACAGTGCCAGTCCCTGTTACCAGCCCATCCCTGTCACACTTCCAGTCCCTGTCACCCTCCCTATCTCTGTCACAGTTCCTGTCCCTGTCACCAGCCCATCCCTGTCACCGTTCCAGTGCCTGTCACCTGCCCCACCCCTGTCACAGTTCCACTCCCTGTCACCCTCTCTGTTGCAGTTCCAATCCCTGTCACCCTCCCTGTTGCAGTTCCAATCCCTGTCACCCTCCATATCGCTGTTCCAATCCCTGTCACCCTCCCTGTCACAGTTCCAGTCCCTGTTACCCTCCCCGTCCCTGTCACAGTTCCAGCCCCTGTCACCCGCTCCATCCCTGTCACATTCCAGTCCCTGTCACACCCCAGACTCCATCAGTGACCCCTAGCATCTTGAGCCAGGTGCTAGCCAGCTTTGGGACATCTCTGGCTTGATGAGGTGCACCCCTGGCACACCCCTGACACATTCCTGGCGTATCTTAGGCATTTATAGTGACATTGCGCAGATAAATATGCGGCTGTGCCCCTGGAGGTGGCTGGGCCTGCTTGGCTCACACTGAAGGCAGCAGCGGCTCCTCCGCGATGGGGGAGGGGCATCGCCCCTCCCCCTGCCAGCAGCAGCGGCAGCTGCAAAACTTGAAAAATAAAACGATAATAAAGCAAGTTCACTGTAGTTTTCTTTTCTTCATGCCATGGAGTCTTGGGGAGGTGAGGGGGGCATGGGAATGACAGGAAAGAGGGGTAGTGGAGGTGCACTGTTCTCAGTGCGCATGACAGTTTGGCCAGCCGTGTAAGGCTGGCCAAACAGTCATGTGCACTGAAGCGCTCTCAAATCCGAGGTCCGTTGCTGGGTTGGAGAGAGTAGGCACAGGCTCCCAGTCTCCCGGGGAGCACAATTTGAGGGTGCTCGGGCCAATCCTGACGCTGCTCACACGCTGTGAGAGCAGCGTCAGGATTGGCCGCAGGGCTGTCTGGGAGCCTGTGCCTGCAGTGCAGCCAGAATAGCGGTGATGCTGCAGGATTCAGGTACGTTTTTTTTTTTCATTTTGTTTTTTGTTTTGTATCCCTCCTCCCCCTACCAGTTTGTTACGACACCAGCCATGACTGACTGAAGGTGCTGGACTGTCTAACAAGCCCTCCTCCAGAACCCTCAAGAAACAACTAAACCAATCACCTGGCTTTGCTCACTTACATCACTTCTCCAGGGTATTACGTCAGACCTGGAAGCACTGACTGTGGTACCTCTCACCTCCTCCACCGTGGTGGAAGGGAAGGGGTGATGCTCACTCCTTTGGTGGCCGGCTGAGCACGGGTAGTCTGCTGGCATCTGCAGGGACTTTTCCTTGGCCCACCTGGATCACCTGGGCCACAGTAACCAGTGAGCATGTGCCCTATTAATTGAGGGAGTCCTAACTCCATTACAACCAACTAAGGGGCCATATTTAGAAAAAAATGTCACAGCACAAATTTAGCAGCGCCACGCTCTGATATTTTGAAAAACGCAAGGATGCACCATATTCACAGGAATATGGCGCACCCCTGTGTTTCCCCCTAGCAGTGGCACAAATAAAGCTGCCTAGCACTAGCGCAGACACCCTTCCGCCATGTTGCAAGAGTGCCTGCACTGCAGGGACGATTGTTTATGTGCAGGAAGGGACACGTTATGTTATGTTACATGATTTGTAAAGCGCATGGCTGCCCCAGCAACGGGGTGTCCCAGCGCTGATCCCAAAAGGCCAACAGAGAAAAGAAAAAGTGTCAGGGCTAGGAAGGAGGACTTATCTTGGAAAGAGACAGGTCTTTATTTCCTTCCGGAAAGCCCCATGGTTTTGGATGCTTCTAATGGTACCAGGGAGGGCATTCCAGAGTGCGGGGGCGAGGGCACGGAATGATCGGCCTCTGGCCCATGCTCTTTTGACACGGGGGACACAAGCTAAGTGTTGGTCTGAGGAGCGCAGCAAGCGGTTCGGAATGTAAGGAGTAAAAAGATTGGCTAAAATGGTGGGAGCTTGGGAGTGCAGAATTTTGTGGGAGATGCACAGTACCTTGAAGTGGATTCTTGTCTCCACCAGAAGCCAATAGAGCTTTCGTAGGAGGTTGGAAGCTGTGCAAAATTTGGGAAGGGCAAATAGCATCTGAGCTGCAGCCTTTTGTGCCCTCTGTAGGCGGTGGATCTCTGCTTTGTTGGTGCCCAAATACAGAGAGTTGCAATAATCCAGTCTCGAAAGTATAGTAGACTGGATGATGACCTGGCGGGTATGGGTGTCGAAGAACCCAAGCAGAGGTTGAGTCCACGTAGCAGCCTGAAACATGCACCAGCTACGGACTTTGCCTGTGCCTGATATGTCAGAGCAGAGTCGACCCAGACACCCTGATTTTTTACGGTCTGCTTGGGCAAAGGGGGGGTCCCTAGTGCGGCAGGCCACCAGCGCTCGCTCCATAGGTGGGTGTTTCTACCCAAAAGAAGAATCTTTGATTTATTAGTGTTCAGCTGTAGGCAGTTGGTCGACATCCAATCTGCGATGGACACCCGATCATCTTAAAACTTTGCCACATTTTGGTCAGTCATTAGATAGAGAGATCACAAGCTGAGTGTCGTCAGCATAGGAGACCACAGAGAGGCCCCTACTCTTAGCAACAGCCGCCTGTGGCACCCCCCTGAGGCACAGAGTGTATCTGAGAGCTGAAGGGAGGAAAGATCACTTGAAAGGATCTCTCAGCTAAAAATGATAAAAACCAGTTTAAGGCATCCCCTCTGATACCTATCTCCTGTAGGTGCCGCAGAAGAATCTGATGCGACACAGAGACGAATGCGGCGCTCAGGTCAAGGAGACTTAGAGCCAAGCGATTGCCTTTATTCAGGGAGCTCCGTAAAAGTTCGGTAACTGCCAATAAGGCAGATTCAGTGCTATGGCGGGGTCTGAAGCCATTCTGCGAGGGGTCCAGAAATTCATTGGCTTTTATGAATGTGGTAAGAATAGCATTGTTGTGGGATTCAGTAATTTTAGCTACAAAAGGAAGGAGTGAGATGGGACAGAAATTCTCTGGCTTGGAGTCATCTAGGGTGGGTTTTTTAAGCAGGGGGATCACCTTGGCGTGCTTCCATGCGACGGGAATTTCTGCAGAGGACAAGGACAAGTTAATTAGGTCACAGAAAGGGGGTAGAAGCTGGGGTAAAAATTTCTGGAACTGACCCGGTTTGAGAGGGTCCGCTGGAGATCCCGGCTTAACTTTATTGCAGAGGGTCGTCATAGCTTCCTGGGAGAGCTTGGGGAATGAGTATTAAGGGGCAAGCAGAGCTGATGGGGACCTTAGGGCCTGCATTATCATTCATGGGGGGGAAGGTTTTGTAGATGTCCTCGACCTTCTTAACAAAGAAGGAGGCAAGCACCTCACACTGATAATTCGAGGTAATGGTGGATTCATTGGACTGTGCCGGGGTTTTAAGGACTTTTAGTAAAGTAAAAATGCGTTTAGCTGGATTGCTGCTATTCTTAATTTTTTCTGCAAAGTAGTCAGCTCTAGATTTGCAGATGGATTTGTGGTAGTCCTTGATGACCGTGCGATATTGTGTTTTGAGGGCAGGGTCATCGTGCCGTCTCCACGCACGTTCAAGAGCCTTGCAGTTTTTTCTTGCCCGGGTCAGCATCTCATTGAACCACGGACTGGACTGAGTTGTACAGCTATAGGTGAATTTGGCGGGGATGCATTTATCAAGGGAATGCGTAAGCCACTCAAACAGTAGGCTGTTTGCAATTTCAATATTTCCAGTAAGTTGAGGCATCTGATTGAGGAGGAGGTCACGAAATTAGTTGACATCTAACTTGTGCCAGGGGCGTTTTAGGATAGGCACCCGAAGAAGGGCCTTCACCTAGTAGTGTCATGGAAATAAGAAAGTGGCTGATAGACTTTTAAAGCAGGTATGTTGGTGAAGACGGAGTCTAAGAGATGCCCTGCAGAGTGTGTACTACTAGGGACACATTGCGTTAAGTAACATGCAGTAAAATCTGCTAGAAAACTGGCGATCTCCTTGTCTTGGCCGGGCTCAAGGTGGAGGTTGATATCACCCACTATATTAAAGTTGGCAGACCTAGTTGCAAGTATGCCTACCAAGTTTGTTAGTCCTTCCCTAAAAAATGTTGATGGACCCGGTGGACGATAGATGAGTAATCCTGATAAAGTAAAGTTGCAGTTTAGGGTGATTTTAAAGAGTGTGCTTTCACAATCAGCAATAGTCTCTCTGGTAAGATTACATGTGTAGCAGGTTTTAAAGATGACTGCAATGCCTCCTCCTTTACTGCCCATTCTGTTCTGTTTCTTTAGAGTATAGCCCTGTGGCAGGGCCAGTAGCGGCTCACCCTCTGTGTCCGAGGGAAGCCAGGTCTCAGCTAGAAAGAGGATATCAGGTACCTCATCCTGTATCAAGTCGAAAACCTCAGTGTAGTGTTTTACAAGCGAGCGGCAGTTGAGACTAAGAAATTTATAAGTGTGAGGGGGTGACACGGTAGGAGTATCCACATTAGTTTTAAATCCACATTTTTCGCAACATAGAGGACACTCCACCGGGGCCCAGTCCTGGTTGGTACAAGGGTCAGGGCTCTAATGGAGAGGAGCTCCTGGTGCGAGTATGACCGCCTGTGGGAGTCTGAACAGGCATGGAGCCTGGCGACGTCCTGGAGCGGATGGGCGCAGACGTGCTTGCCTTTGGCTCACCTTCAGCGCACCAGGCCTTCCGTGCCAAGCCAGGCATAAAATAGCCGGGGGGCACAACAGGCTCCTCCCGGAGTTGCTACTGATTGGTAGAGAACCAGCCAATCAGCGCAATGCCAGGCCATAGCGGGAAGACGAATGAAAGAACTACAAGTAAGCAGAAGAAATTCCCACACAAACAATCATTAATGGCGATTTGCTCCTTCTATGTGTGCTACAGAATGCAGCACACATGTAAAGAGCAAAAAACGAGGAGAAATTAATAATTTCTCCTCGTATCACCATTCTAACGGCTGGTATTCCATGGCATTAGTTTTTGGCACTGCCTCAACCTTGTAAATCTGAGGCAGCGTCAAAAAGCAATGGATGTTGCGGTGGAAAGCCCACAGCAACACCCATTGCACGCCCCTTTGCCACAGAGGGCTGTGGTGGAAACGGGCATATTTACAAGGTGGTGTTAAGCCACGCTAAGTGGCTTAGCGCCACCTTGTAAATATGGAAAATGGCGCTACACCACCCGTGCGTCAAAAAAAGTGACACTCTGGTGGCAATAGGAGCTTGTAAATATTCATACCAAAGCTTGTAAATATTCCCCTAGGAGTCTAAGCTGCATACTCCAGAAACATACATGCACATTTGCAACACTTCCTGTGGACAATGCAACACTTCCTGTGGACAATGTTGGTGTCAGCAAAAACAGTGGATGGAGTCGGTAACAGTAACAGTAAGGCGAGATAATACGGTTTAGGCTTTTACAGGTACCCCAGGATTTGGAAATGCCCACTACCTTGCCACACTGTGCCTGGAAGGATTACTAGCAATGCCACAATCTAGCAGTATGGCCTGTGGAAGTGTAGAACTGCTTCGGGATTGTAGCACATGCCTGAAAGTAGTGTCACTTTAACAACCCATTGCAGTTACATAGAGTCGTCACAGGTGTGCTATTTCCAAGTGTGCTACAACTGGAGCACAAACTTTTACCCTAAACCAGACCTTGGTGGGTGGGCACGTGTGCACAAGTGCAGTTATGCAATGGGAGTCCTCCTCATTTGCATTATACAGAGCACCATCAAGATGAGGGTCGCTCCCTAGGTATGGTTCTACGTCACCTACGTGTAACTGCAGCAAATCTCACTTGATACTTAGCTCGCCTCTGATAGCGAGGCCAGAGTCAAGCAGCCTGAAGTGGCTAATGGACCCTACTGGTGCACCTCAACAGGGGGCTGCAAGCGGGGAGCGCACCATTCTTGTGTGCGTCCCTTTCTCCTTGCCAAGGTGCAGTTACAAAAGATAATGTAAAGGGAGTGATGGTGAGTGATGTGATGTCCTTGAACTCGTTTGTGTGCATTGAATTAAAAGCAGCAAAACACGCGCAATTACAGAGACAGTAAGTAAAAGTAAATCAAAAAGGCTCAATCAGTGGAACATCTACACAGAAGTTTATTGATTGTTTGTCTCTTTGTATACTGCATCGAATACCCCAAAGAGAGTTGCGCAATAAAGCACTAAATGAATTTCAAAAAGAAGGAAGCCGATTACTGTTAAAAAGCCAGGTTTGGGTCTGCTTACAAACAAAGGAGATATTCCTTGTCCCTGAAGAGAAGAGTGCTTTGAGAACCTATCTTCTCCTGGCAGGAAGCTAGTGAGGAGTCTGGAAATGGCAGAAACCGAGCAGGAGCAGAAGTCCACAAAGAGCATCGTGGACTATCCCGAGCCTTGAAAGACCCTGGTTTGGTTACCAGATGAAGAGTATTCTTCCAGTGGGGGTTTGATGTCTGGATGGCACCATCTCAAATATCAGACACAGTCTCCTGGGTTTCATGATTGGATGCAGGCCAACTGCTTACACCTCAATGGAGATAGAACTGAGGTGCTCTTAGTTGGTAAACCAAGTGATGACTGGTCCTCCAGGTCTATGGCCGAAACATATCAGCCCACTTTCATCAGCAATTGTCTACTCTACAGGAAAGAATCTGGGGTGCCTACTAACAATGTCTTATTGTTAGGGTCACAATTCTGTGCAAATATTCAAATCCTGGCATGTACACTAAAGGTTCCACTATGGGGTCACCCACTGCTGCCTTCCACATGGGACTTTAGATGCTGCATAAAGTTCAGTTCCTGCCTTCATTCAATCAAAGGGGTTCAAATGTGAAGGTAAAAGGCCAGGGACTGAAAAATCTGGCAGCAAGAACACCGGTAACGTGGCACAATGGAGTGTTCTGGATCAAAAGAAACACAACACTGTGCCCAGTAGGGAAAGGAAGGGGAGAGAGGTTTGTGGGCCCAGAGATGGGCAGGTGCCATGAGCCGGTCTCCATGGGCCATACTCTTTGAGTGAAATGCAGCACCCATCCTTTTAGCCCATCATGTCCCCAACTGCTCATCATCAGGAGCCAATAATGTGCTCCTAGCCGTACTCCTTGCTGCTTGTGTTATCAGATCAGATGGAATCCATTTTCATTGCCCAATCATCAGTCATCATTGCCCAATCATCAGTCATCATTGCCATCCGTGTAACCGACATTACCACATGCGCAAAAGCTGAAAGAACTGATTGTTCAGGTACGCATATTGACAGGCTTAATTTAGAAACATTTGGGACTAAAATACAATCCACAATAAAAGAAAAGCTTATACAATAAAAAATATATGATAAAAAACAATGAGATGATAAGCAAAACAAATAAGTTTCGGCAGATTTAATAAAATTACTCATTGGTAGCCGACAACTCTTTGATTGTTAAAATGTTTAGTGGCTGCAGCCTGTAGCCTGGGCAGGGCACATGAAATATCACAATTCAAACAGAAAGGCATCGCTTCCTGGCTTGTACGAATTTCCCATGTTAAAAGCAAGCATTGCCAATGCCAATATGTCTGAGGTTGGCCTCTAGAGGTTTGGCCTTGCCCAAGTTTGTTTTGTTTTGTATAGTTTTTTGGGGGAAAAAATGTATTGATGTGATGCTGCTGAGCGCTAATGAATCCAAAAAACCTTTTTCTAAAAACAAAAATATGTTTTTGGTCTCAAAAAGCCTGCATTGCCAAAGTAGTCCCTGGCACTACTTTTTGTGTGGAAGCACTCCGTGTGAATTAGCGGAATGTCGCCACTCGCACTGAAGTTAGCAAATGTCTGAAGTGCCCTGACCCATAGCCCCGTGCTGTATGTTGTGGAGAAGAAAAATGTAAATGATGCAGCCCAATGAGAGAAGTGGGCTCACTGAAAGCCAGTATAAGTAAATATGTTATACATGTAATTTTAGTAACATCAAAAGGTTGTTACTGACGCTACATCCAAAACAAGGCCTCAACTGATACCGTCTTTCAATCTCCAAGGAATATTCAAAGAGTCTCTCTTGCAGTTAGACATAATCTCTTTTCGTGCTGGTCCATCTCTATGGAAGACTTTAGCTCTTAAACTCTGTAATAGGAATTTGCAGAAACAAAGAGGTATTATTCTAAATCCTGTTGGTGTGTTACTGTTTCTTCCAATTAATAGCACTGCACCCTGCCTCTTACACAGAGTACATATGCCACACATTTACTCTTTCCGAATTCAGTCTAATCCTATAGTCTCAATTTTATTAGCAACGGATTGGTTCTTTTTTCTGTTTTAGCCCAGATGTCTTTCACTTCCGCCAGTGTTTAAACAGCATCTAAGTATCCGGGTCAGGGGTTAGGCACATCAGATCTGTTGTGCTGTCTGTACCTCTAAGCGAGATGTTTAAGAGAGGCAGCAGCGGCCGACCCCTGGAGGTGACGTATAGTTGTGTAGAAGAAGCCGTGATCACTAAGTCAGTTCTCAAAAGACCAAACCCCAGCCTCGATGGGGATTGACTCGAGCAGCGTGAAAGGTTAAAGATGTCTCGAATATTACACTCAGCTTTATCCAACCATGAGTCGAGCTTCCCTGGAAACACCACCGGCCCGTAGGTGATAGAAGGAAGGATGGTGCCTTTAATGAACTTATAATGAAAGAGGCAGGCGACTCTCTAACTTCAACTGAACTTTCAATCAATCAGTAGATTTGCAGAGCGCTTCTGGTCACCCGTGAGGGTATCTAGGCGCTGGCAGGCACACACTGCACGTCTTGTCTCAGAGGGTGAGATCCAGGCAGCAGAGATCAGTTCAGAGATGTGGTAATCAATCATTCAATCAATCAGTAGATTTGCAGAGCGCTTCTGGTCACCCGTGAGGGTATCCAGGGGCTAGCAGGCACACACTGCACATCTCGTCCCAGGGAGTGAGATCCAGGCAGCAGATCTCAGTTCAGAGAGATGTGGTAATCAATCGTTCAATCAATCAGTAGATTTGTAGAGCGCTTCTGGTCACCCGTGAGGGTATCCAGGCGCTAGCAGGGTCCCGTTGATTAGCCGAATAGCCAGGTCTTCACGGACTTTCGGAACTCTGGAAGAGATGGGGAGCTCCGGAGATGACTTTCCAACCAATGGCCATAATTTAATGATAATTATATGAGCGTAAACTGCCAATCTTTAGTGGTCCCCCAACCCCAGAACTGTGCAAACTCTTCTTATCACGCAGCAAAATTTTGTTAACAAAAAATATTATCTTTTTTCCCTTTGACTTTTGCATTCCTCTGTTATAAACTTTCTCAGACTTTCAGGAGGAGGGAGAGACAGCAATATGTCAGACTGAACTGCTAAACACAACACAAGCAAAAAATGCCCATAGAAGGACCCAACTTTGCCTAACTTTGAGGACTGGGGACATCGCAGTGTATATGCACTTGTTTTTGTAGCTAGTACGTTTGCAGCAGTCACGATTCCTTGATTCACTGCACCCTACTAAACCATGATTGCAGCTTCCGCGGTCTTCGATTGTTTCTGCCTGCCTGTGAATTGATGGTCTGGGTCCGTTGCTGTCACTTCGAAGGACTGTAATAGGTATGTGTAGAAACTGCAGTCAAAATAACAATTCAAAACTTATAATGACCCCCATCTGAAGAACATTCCAGAGCCTGACAGGTCTATCCGTGGGCTGGAGTCAAACTCATGACTGTGTGCAGGTGGAGACGTGTAATTCACAAAGGAAACTCGATCAGGCGTGAGGAGGACGTGGCGGAAATATGGGAGGGCGTGCGAAATAAACTGTGCGTGGGGGAGGAACAGCTATACCTAGGAGAGAAGCGGCACGGGGCCCACCACAACTCTGAAGCCAAGGAAGAGAAACTTGTGCAGAACAACAGACATGAAATATTCATCAAATCTCCTTTCCATCAGGGCATTTGTAATCTGGTAAAATTCTGAAGCTTCCATTTCATCGAGAGACATCTAGACCCAAATCCCAAGGCTAGGGTGGGGTGTAGTGAGGCGTGTTTAGGAGGTCAGTTGTCCACTGACGGTTTGTGCTAGGGTGGGGTGTGGTGAGGCATGGGGAAGAGGTCAGCTGTTCACCAACGGTTTGTGCTACTGCGGGGTGTGGTGGGGCATGGGTAAGAGGTCAGCTGCTCACCGATGGTTTGTGCTAGGGCGGGGTGTGGTGAGGTGTGTGTAGGAGAGTTGTGCGAGGGCGGGGTGTGGTGAGGTGTGTGTAGGAGAGTTGTGCTAGGGCGGGGTGTGGTGAGGTGTGTGTAGGAGGTTAGCTGCTTACCGGCAGTTTGTGCTAGGGTGAGGTGTGGTGAGGTGTGTGTGTAGGAGTTGTGCTAGTGTGGGGTGTGGTGAGGCGTGTCTAGGAGGTCAGGTGTCCACCGACGGTTTGTGCTACTGCGGGGTGTGGTGAGGCGTGTGTAAGCGGTCAGCTGCTCACCGATGGTTTGTGCTAGGGCGGGGTGTGGTGAGGTGTGTGTAGGAGAGTTGTGCGAGGGCGGGGTGTGGTGAGGTGTGTGTAGGAGAGTTGTGCTAGGGCGGGGTGTGGTGAGGTGTGTGTAGGAGGTTAGCTGCTTACCGGCAGTTTGTGCTAGGGTGAGGTGTGATGAGGTGTGTGTGTAGGAGTTGTGCTAGTGTGGGGTGTGGTGAGGCGTGTCTAGGAGGTCAGGTGTCCACTGACGGTTTGTGCTAGGGCGGAGTGTGGTGAGGCATGTGTAAGAGGTCAGCTACTCACCGACGGTTTGTGCTAGGGCGGAGTGTGGTGAGGCGTGTGTAAGAGGTCAGCTACTCACCGACGGTTTGTGCTACTGCGGGGTGTGGTGAGGCGTGTGTAAGAGGTCAGCTACTCACCGACGGTTTGTGCTACTGCGGGGTGTGGTGAGGCGTGTGTAAGAGGTCAGCTACTCACCGACGGTTTGTGCTACTGCGGGGTGTGGTGAGGCGTGTGTAAGAGGTCAACTACTCACCGACGGTTTGTATTAGGGCGGGTTGTGGTGTGGTGTGGTGAGGCGTATGTAGGAGGTCAGCTGCGCGCCAACACTTTGTGCTACTGCGGGGTGTGGTAAGGTGTGTGTAGCAGGTCAGCTGCCCCCACGGTTTGTATTGCATCAGTTCAATAACTCAATCAATCAAGGGTAGGTAAAGTGAAACTACTCACCTGTGAGGGTCTCAAGGCACTGTGAGGTGATGGGGAGCAGATCTGTTTAAGTGCTGGGGTCATTTGAAGAGCCAGGTCTTGAGGTCCTTCCTGAACTGAGGTAGCGTGGGAGGTAGTATGAGGTGGAGGGGTAGGATGTTCCAAGTGTTGGCAGCAAGGAAGGAGAAGGACTTTCCTCCAGTTCTGTTCTTGCTGATCTGTGGGACGGTGGCCAGGGTGAGCTGGGCGGAGCGGTGGTGTCTTTTGGGTGCGTGGAAGGAGAGGTGGCTGTTCAGGTATGCTGGTGCAGCGTTGTGGAGGGTCTTGTAAGCGTAGGTGAGGAGTTTGAAGGTTATTCTTCTGTCTGCCGGGAGCCAGTGGAGTTCACTGAGGTGTTGAGTTATGTAGCTGTGCTGTAGGGAGGTCGAGGACCAGTCTGGCTGCGACGTTCTGGAGCTTGCTGAGGTTTTTCTAGGTAACGCCGGTAGCGTGCGTTGGCGTAGTCGAGTCTGCTTCTGATGAGCATGTGAGTGACGGTGTTTCTGGATTCGGTGGGGATCCATCTGAGGGTCTTTCTCAGCAGGCGGAGAGCATTGAAACAGGCAGAGGATACTGAGTTGATCTGGCGGCCCATAGTGAGCGATGCATCTAGTATGATGACTCCATGTTGTTAATAATGTAAACTGAGGCAGTGAGGCACTAAACTGCAACAGGTACAGCTGACCAATGGTTTCTACAAAGAAGGCACTGCGGATAAAACCAATACAAGCCATTACTCCGGACAGGTGGTTGCTGGGAGACTGCACCAAACTTACCAAAAGGAAATCTTATTTTTTGAGTATTTAAGTTTTTTTCTTCCCTGTTTTAGTGCAGAATAATTGGTTGTGCTGAATTGAAGTATTGGAAGTAGACACCTTGATTAAGCATTTGACAGATGCCGGACTATGTTAATGTTAATGTTAAAAATAATTTATAAAGCGCGCGTACACCAGGTGGCTTCATGGCGCTATAAAAGGCTCTAAGTGCTATCCAAGAGAACATCAATCATAGGCTTGTACATGAGATGGTCTCGTAAGGGATGGGTTCTTTATCTGCAGCTCAAGTATTCATGACTTGGTACTTAAGAGGGAAATATGCACAAGGCCTGGATAGGACTCAGCTGTGGTTCAAATCGAATCAGTTTAAGACTAATGAGGCTTCATCGCCTTGCTTAGTAACACCTATCTTCAGGGCTAACATCTATTCATAAGTGCTCCAAAGTAGTCGCGAGGCGGCATCTGTAGGTGCCATGCAAATCAACTAAATAAATCATACATTCATAAACATATCTAACGGGGCTCACACATGTCCCTCAAACATGTCAAATGGCCTGACAGAAGGGGTGTTCTGCCCTCAAACCTGTTTACATCAGATGAGACGTCCGTGAAACTCCTACGCAGGTGAGCCACTTTTGTTGTAAACCCTGCATTGGTTAATTAAACACTCATATGAAATGAAATGAAAAATAAATTTATAAAGCGCGAACCATTCACCCGAAGGTGTCAAGGCGCTAGCTCATCAGACAGGACATACCGGACAATTTTTAGAACCACATCAAAGATTGAAACCATACCAGCTGTGGAGTAATATTCATGTTTTAATAGCTTAACAATGAATGCAAACAAAAGTAACATTTTATATTTTTAGGTGATGCAGATGCATTTCAGCATTTCCGGGTGGTCACCTGCCCGGAGCAGACATCTCCACTTAAATATCTTATTTTTTCAGACACTTGCACGTGCCGTGACCTCATGGGTGCACAAAGCAGCTTTCAATGGACAGACTAGAACTAGGCCTGAGCTGTCATAGTAAGGCCATACAAGGGGCAGCTCGCCTCGTCGTAGGTGCTAAAATCAGGCCCACTTCCCCCAATTCTGAGAGAGCTAGGCTGTCTCCTTCTTGAAGACAGAACTGCCTTTAAAAAACCCTGAGTCACTCATAAAGTCCTACATCTTGGCCTCCTGGCTCCCTGCAAAGGCCTCAGGAAGTCAGAGAGTCCCGAGGCACACCTGGCCTGCACCTCGAGATCGCAAGAACCAAAAACACCAGGATATTCAAGTGTTCGCCCGACCAGCACCAAGAATGTGGGACCAGCGACCCAAACATCTCAAACTCAAGCCAAGTCTGTCTGCATTTCAAAAGGACCTACACTCGCGAGGGAGCGCAAGTGATGCTCCTGTAAGCCTAAGTCAGAAGGGACAGTTGCAAATGATGATTCAATGCCCTCTTTACGAGAAGCAACACAAGGACATTATAGTTGAAGACCTTTTCTCTTGTTTCTCAGCTACGGGCGCTGTATTCAAATGGAGGTGGCCATGTCCAGGGCTACATCATAACACTGTTCAAGATGATTACATTAATTAGAAATATTATGTTCAAGCTTTTAAAGTAGACCAAGTAAATCCTCACATTAATTAGGAAGCAGGAACTACATTTTATATGATTTTTTAATGATGTTGATTGTACTTGTGTATGCAGTAACTTTCTATCAGGTAAGTTGAAACCTCTATGGATTGTTTTATCAGCATTCAATGCATGTATGCATGTATGCATGTGGCCGTGCTTTTATAGTGCAAACGTATTCAAAAGGCAGCGGAGTGCGGTACAGGGTCAAAGACAAGCTTAAAGGAATAATAAGAGAGGGAGCTGGACTGTTAATGCATTGTGATGTAATGTTCTTAAAAGAGGTGCGTCCTCAAATTTATCCTAAATTTGAGCAGCGTTGGGGTGGTTCTAATGGATATGGGGATATTGTTCCAGATCCGTGGTGAATAGATAAAAAAGGCCTTCGGCCGTGTTTTTTACTTTTTTTCTGGTGGTCTCCAGCTTGTGGCTGGGCCGAGAACCCGCAGTGATAATGACCTTGTCTACAAGACAAGCGGAGGTGCTGGTCATGATGGCTGTGTAAATTCTCAAACTGGTTTTTAAGATGGTATGAGCCGGCAAGGGGAGCCAATAAATTTCCATCAGATGGCGGTCTGAAGTCCAGCGAGGGTGCATTGTCCTCCTCAGAGTCCTCGTCGTCCTCGGGGATCAGTCAGGACAGATCTCTCGGTGCAGCTAGACCCGCTGGTCGCACCCTCACTCCAGTCCCAAACTAACAACCCAAAGCTTGGTCCCAGCAGCCCCTCCTGGCACACGGATGCAACATAGACTCATCAGGTGAAATTGCCCACACCACGGTGTCCCCTCCTGGCATACTGGGTCACTACTCAAGCATTCACGAGCCCTGGCACGATGGTCACACAACCACTTTAACTGTGGCACCCTCTGGCATACGGGGTCACAGTAATGAAGCCATGTGGGCTTGGCACCCTCATCACAGCGCTTTGATACTTGGCTCAGGCTACGGCAGCCATCTCCTGACATAGGGGGGCGCCAAAAACAGTCCTGCACACAGGCTACGGGCCGATTGGTGCACAGTTGCATCCTCATAGAGAGTCCTAATGGTAAGGCTCCCCACTGGACCTCACTCCCTCCACCGCTCTCCTCCTCAGAGTGTGTTATTTACAAACATGCACACTGCCAGCACACACACACACTCACCATGTGCATGCTGCACAACACTTCACCCTTCATGTACTTTATTTCATGCAAGGACACATACAGCCAGCACCTGCTTGCGTTGCGCACATACTGCACAGCACTACATCTTTAATGTAATATAGTCCTTGCATACATACATACACCCAGTACAGGCACTAACCACAAATGCACTGCATAGTACTGCTCTGTCCCTGTACTGTACCCTTCCCAGGCACACATACAACTAGCGCAGAGTCACTATTCCGGCACTACACAGCACTCCACATCTACCTGATGTGGGCAACGGGCGAGTTAAGCACACAGCAGCAGAACTTTTAAAAAGTGAGTGAGCCTGTAGGCCTGACTCCAGTGACGCAGGATAAAAAGGTCCTGTTCACTACTACTGATCACTACACAGTATGCTGCCACCACCGCGCTCCAGCTTCCATCACTATGAGGGTGCCCCTCCTAGTCCAACAAGACTGCCATCTGTTAGACAGGCTGATATCATGGTGCACACGCATTGACCTGTGTTGGTCTATGACAACAAATCAGCATTTGGGATCCAGACAACAGTTGGGCACCCAGGGTAGGGGTACCCATCTTTACCATGCACTTGACGTTTCCGTCACAATTACGACCAACACTGCTTAAGCGTTCGTACCATATTTACTACATTTGTGAGTAAAAAGATTCAGTAGGGCTTACCTGAGGTCCTAGATCATAAACACAGGGTGCATAGCCTCGAAAACCCATTCCTATTACATTGATCGTAAATATGGATGGAGTATACAACTTGTGCTTCATGTAGCCCTGTTTTTTAAAGGAGAGACACACGTAATTATTTGTGGTCATTCCAGGGGAGGGATTTTAGGCTTGGGTACCCAGCTGCAAAAAAGGTGTTGGAGACTGTTAACAGCACAAGATCTTTTAATGTATTTTCTGGGGAACTACAATCATTAGAAGGCTGCGTCAGCATAGAGGATGATCACTGATAAATGTTATGCTTTATGTACTAGACTAGTATGTTAATCCGTCTTATAACGTGTGACTACATACTTCTATTGAAGATGCACTTTATATGACCAAAGTGTAAACAATAGTTTTGTAGTGTATTCACGTCTTTGTTCAGTGATGGGAATGAGAGATGTTTAACAAAAAGATGATGAACAAAATGCTGAACATTGTCAAACATTCAGCCCGAGCCATAGATATGGGTAAGATCCATCGTTCTTTAGCTCACTCAGTCACCCCAGTTTTGGCGCAGTCATATGCAAATAATAATAATAATAATACAGCCATTTGTAGAGCGCGAACAGCTACCTCCAAAGAGGTGTCCCGGCGCTATAGCAACAGGTGACACGCGAGAGTCATGTAACGACCAAGGATCCCAGGAAATTATCTTAGGTTAAAAAGCCATGTTTTTGCTGCTTTCCTGAATTGCGTCTCGCAATCAATCTGGCGCAAGGCATTAGGCAGGGAGTTCCATAACATTGACGCCCCGAACATAAAAGATCTGCCACCCAACCGGACTTTCTTAACTCGTGGGGTGCAGAGCAGGTTCAGAGAATTTGACCTCAGTGACAGAGTCTGCTTGTACGCACCTAGCCTCAGTTTCAAATAGCTGGGGCATGTTCCATGGATTGCCCGAAAAGCTAGGGTTAGGGCCTTAAATTTCATTCTATTGGCTACAGGTAGCTAATGTAGTTCCTTGATGTGCGGAGAGATATGCTGCCGAAATGGGACACGTCTGATTAATCTCGCAGTCGCATTTTGAACCATTTGAAGTTTCTTAACTAGGTAAGCCGGTAGGCCCAGATAGAGGCCGTTCGCGTAGTCCAGGCGAGAAGTTACTGTGGCATGGACTACGACCCGACGACAGTTCTCTGGCAGTAGATGTATAAACTTTTGCAGGTTTCTCAAGCTACTAAAACAGGCAGCTGTAACCTGCTGAATTTGGGCCGAAAAGGATAAATCGGCCTGCCACTTTACACCCAGATTTTTGGCACTACCAACCGGAGCGGGTGGGGAGCCCATTTTCACCAGTCACCAGAGGTCTGCAGCTAGGGGCTGATTTTTGCCAAAAAACATCACTTCCGTTTTTTCGGCATTCAGCTTAAGTTTGTTGTTATTCATCCAGTGGGCAATATCTTTTAGACAACCCTTAAAGCTCTTGAAAGAGTCTTCCGACTGATCATTAAAGGGAAATACCAACTGGGTGTCGTCAGCGTAGGAAATCGCCTTCACGCCCCAGTTGGCTATCAGAGAGAAAAGAGGGGCCAAATATATGTTAAACAGCAACAGGCTTAGGGCCGACCCCTGCGGCACCCCGCACCATAGGTGCTTACGAACAGACTGATGCGGTTGTAGAGCCACCCTTTGTGTGCGCTTATGGAGGAAGGACTTCAGCCAAGCCAGGGCTGTACCCTCAACCCCAATGTTCAAAAGACGTTGAGCCAGTATTGAGTGGTCTACCGAGTCAAATGCTGCTGAGAGATCCAGGAGCACCAACATAGCTGATGCCCCTGAATCCAGCGCCATCCTTACTGAATCTGCCACCTCTAATAGTGCTGTCTCTGTGCTAAAGCCAGCACGGAAACCAGATTGGGTGTCGTGCAGGATACTATGGCTCTCGATAAAATTGGCCAATTGTCGCTGCACTACCTTTTCTAGCATTTTTGCTGGTGCTGGCAGCAGGGAGATGGGTCTATAGTTATTCAATTCCCCTGAATCAACATTGGGTTTCTTCTTAAGGGGGAGGAGAGTGGCATGTTTCCATAAGTCAGGGAAGATGCCTGAGGTAAGGGAAGTGTTCCATATTTTAGACAACACATAGATGGAAGAATGTGCCAACTCTTTCCACAATTTAGGAGGGCACGGGTCCTCCGGCGAGCCAGACTTACATCCCTGGATCACCGCCAGTGCCTCCTTCTGGGAGATAGGGGTAAATTCAGAAAAGAGAGGCACAGGTGCTTTCCGTACCATCACATCTGATTTAACCGTTTCAGTTACTGCTGAAAAGGAGTTGTACACCTTACGAATTTTGTTATCAAAAAGTCTGAGATTCTCTCATACAATGCCACAGAGGGCTGGGCGTCAATCACCAATTCGCGAGGTTTGAGGAAGGAATTGACAACCTTAAAGATTACTTTGTCAGGTTTATCAGTGTTATCAATACACTTAGCTATGTAATCTCTCCTAGCCACCTTCATCAATTTATGCATTTCTTTCAAGGATTTCTTGTATATCATTTTAGCAGTAGTATCATAGTCTACCCTCCACTGTCGCTCAAGGCGTTTGCACTCGCTTTTCATTGACCTAAGCGACTCTGAGAACCAAGGGGCTGAGGGCGACTTTCTCATAGATTTAGTGACTCTTGCTGGGGCAGTTGACTCTACTGCACCGGCAATCCAAGGCTTGAGAGTCTGCATTCGGGTCCAAAGATAATAGAGGTTGGCTGGCCACCAAGACTGGGCCTAAAAACTCAGCCGTCAGCTTCTTCCAGTTTCTCTTTACAAAGTATCGAGAACTTTTCGGCAGCTTGGATTTTGCCAAACTAAAGGAAAAAGGAATTAAGCAGTGGTCAGACCAAGCCAACTGTCTCTGTGCTTCCGTTTTCAGAGACGGAATGTTGGAAAATAGCAGATCCAGGGTATGCCCTGCTTTGTGAGTGGGAAGTTTGATATGTTGGGGCAAATTAGCACCGTCAAGAGAGGAAACAACCTGTATTGCCTGAACACAGGTAGGGTTGTTTACATGTAGATTGAAGTCCCCTAGTGCAGTAAAATTAGAGAACAATAGGGATTTATGCACAATATAATTGCAAAATTCTAGGTGTATATTTGGCAGGCAGTCTGGAGGTCTATATTTACCAGCAGGCCTGCAAAGGAGGTTGTAGGGTTAGTCTTTATACAAAAATTAAGGCCCTCAATCACGTCCATATTCACCAGTGCTGAGGAAGCTATATCCCAAGAATCCTTTAAAATAATTGCTACCCCCCTCCTCTTTTAACTCCCTCCCTATTCGCGCAGCATATTTTAAAGCCAGGTGGAATAGCTAATGCCACTGCTGCTAGGGTATCATCCTTCAGCCACGTTTCAGTCAAGAACATGACCTCATACTCCTTTTCTGCCAATAGTAACCATAAATCCTCCGCATGCTTTGGCAAGGATCTACGGGAGAGAGAAAGTGCGAGTGCAATTAAGGTAAACTCCTTAAAATAGTTAAAAGCAAGCTTAGTAGAAAATCAGCAGCAAAAACATGTACAAGTTAATAATATATCGCAATACAGCTAAAACCACTGGTGACCGTGCCTTCCAGCGCGCTGCCACCTATCAGTCTTGACCCAGTCTTGACCCTGCTCCTCATGGGAACAGCCCAGCCTGAACTGCAAGGCCAGGTCCTCCCTGGACCGGAAACAAGCATTCTGGAACCGGTTTCGGGGTATCACCCCTGATCTGCCAGGCTAGCTTGAATCCAGTGGCACAATGAGCAAGGGACCCACGTTTGGGCATACCCGGCGAACTTAGGGCGACTATAGCAACACAAAAGATGGTGGACGGAATGCTGAACATTGTCAAACGTTCATCCCCAGTCACAAATCTGGGTTAAATCCATCATTTTTGGGGGTGAATGTTTGACAATGTTCAGCACTCCGTGCATCATCTTTTTGTGTTGCAATTTTTGCCCTAAGTGGAATAGGTATGCCCAGACGTGGGTCCCGAGCTCGCTACGCCACCATATTCAAGCTAGCCTGGCTGATGAGGGGCGATACTCTGAAACTGGTCCAAAGATGCTTTTTTTCCAGTCCAGGGAGGACCTGGCCTGGCAGTTTTGACTCAGGGTCAAGACTGATTTACATATGACTGGGTCCAAACTGGAATGTTGTGGTGAGCAAAAATACAATGGATTGAGGCCCGGATCTGTGAATGGGGGTCAATGTTTGACAATGTTCAGCATTCCGTCCATCAACTTTGTGAGTTGCAACGACAGTAGTTTACCTGCTCCAAGAAGGCAACGCATCCTGATTGGTCCTCACAGTTGGGGAACTGGTAGGAAGTAGTGTTGGGTAAAATGAAATGTTTTAATTTTGTGTTCTTAGAATAGGCAGATCAGACCCTTTCCTGACTTCACAGAGGAGAGACCTTTTCTTCAACTCTGCTGTAGACCCCTTTTACCTGAGACTTTATATTTCCTGTTTTTGAGTTAGGCTCTTGAACGCATTTACCTTCCTTTGCTTTGAACATTCACTTGTTCAATTTAGAATCTTTTGCACTGACACCTTCCGCTTAGAATTGCCCCATGACACTTTATGCATCTCTAGTTTAGCCCCAGGGAAGTTCCTTTAAGGAACTGAAACTGTCTTTGCATTTTACATTATTTGTGTGACTTCTCCTACAAAAACCCAATTATTATGTGATTGAACTGATTAACCTTACTGAATCTTTGATGATTTATTGATAACAATTAACTGATTAATAATTTTGTAATTTGATTAATCTGCTAATAATCCTTCATGGTTTGGAAACCATCCTCTCTGTCGTTCTCGTGGAGCCTCATGGCTTTCACTGTACTCTGGATTTATTGGAATTGATCTTAGCCCCCGTGTTACGCTTTAAGCTGAAATCTCAAGGTCCATTCGAGGAGTGGTTTAATTCATTCGGTCCTACACAAAAGGGTTTAGGAATATAAAAGTGTGCTCCATCAAGGACAGGCATTCCCTGGGATCAGTATCAAGAGGTCAAGGCAGTGTTCATGTATAATCTACAAGGAAGGGGATTTACATATTAGTTTCCATCCAGTAGCGCCGCAGGCTCAGATCAAATGTTGCGTCACTCTCAAAGTGACATAGACAGGACTGTGATATTAAAAGGGAGTGATGTCACATCTGGACTAACACAGCCAGCGCAGGTATGAAGAAAGGAGAGGTGTGCGAAAATTGCATAAGTTGCTTTTGTGTAATTACGTGAAATTTCAGGAAAATTACAAAATAATTATTTGGCAAGAATCTAAGTTATTTTACAACACCCTTCAGCGGAAGGAGTACCAGGAGATTAGAACAGCGACACAATGGCACCATCTGTTGCAGCTACGTTTGTGCGTGAGAAACCCAATTTTGTGTTTTATTGACATTCTTTAAATCCCTTTTACCTGCAAGTCATTAACTTATAAAGGCAGAGCATATCTTTCTTCAGAGATTCCTATATATCTGATCCTGCAATCTGCCCAACGCCAACATTTGCAGACTGCTTAGTAATGATCTGAGTGCTTTATTGGCCATTGGAAAATAGAGACTTTTAAGGGACCCTCAGTGATAAGCACACCACCACTGGTGTCCTCAGTTTCATTTCCCTCCTGCACAATAGTCAATGAACACAATTCTAATCTGCCAACCCAGGTTTGTGGCCATCTAGAAGGGCCAAGAGTTCCTGAGCTGATCTTTCCAGTGCAAGTAGTTTGTTATGGTTCCAAAGTACCATAGAAGTACAAGTAACTGAGGAAGGACGGGGCATGTCCCCCTACTCTTACCTGAAAGGACGTGAAGGACAGCTCGAAGAACAGCTTAACATATCGAAGCTTGCCCTTCGCGTGCTCATCCGTGATGAAAGCGAAGATGACTTCATGCGTACCCAGGAGTGGGATGAGTGTCAGGGTGGACTTGGCCAATCTGGAAGGAGGAGATAGCAAACATGAAAGGGGAGAAGAAACTGAAGCCAATACAAACATGAATTACCAACAGAGTAGCTCAATCAGTGTATAACCTCCTCCAATAAACAAATATATAAAGAAACAACCACACCCAATAGAGCACTTCAATCGTTTGCGACAAAATGCAACGCTTGATTTGTCCAGAGGTAACTTTCCAGTGCTTTTCATGTCCTCTCACTCCGGTTCTAACTCATGGGGAACAAGTTCAGAGATTCTGGTGGAATGAAACCATCACAAATGCCATTTTTGAATCCAGAAATATCCATGCCTCCACTAGACACGCTTGCCATGACACTGCTCCGGTAGCTTACTCTCCAGTACAGGGGCGGAAATACAGTGAGGGTGGTAACAATCCTGTTCTCTGCCTTACATTGGTCAGGACTTACCTAGATGACTTGAGGTATTTTGTTCGTCCATCCTTGAGTGGTCTGTACATCTGAGGGCACCATTTCATTATCACTACTACATATCTGTGAGACATTGGATTACAAGTACACGGTGGCCAGAATTACAGTCAATGAGTCGTTGCCTACGGAAACAGTTACGTTATTCAAAGAAGTTGTCATGTACTATGAGGGAGTCTTTGGCAAAGCTCAATCCAGTCCAGGACCTATCAGGAAATTGCAGTAAGAACAGTGAAAACATTCACAAACATGTACAATAGAAATTTACCTTTGCTATAAAGAATAATTAGACATCTTTGCAATTATATAGTGACTTAGTTCAAGTGAAACCAATCTTAAGCCCCTGATCTAGTTTTTCTTGCTCACCCTATGCAGGATGAATTAAATTCTATTGTATTGCAATATATATTAGGAGTGGGTGAAAAATCCTGGTCCGCCGGCGGAACTGGAGGAATTTTGGCCATTCAGCGTTATGCATGTAATGTGGATTTCCAGCTAAATTCCCCCAAATTCCCCCAACTGTCGCGTGGTGGAGTTTTTTCTCATGCGTGGCTCGAAAATGGTAATTTGGTGAGCGCCAGCGAGATTTGGAACACTTAGCATTATTTTCAGTCGCCAGGAGCGCACTGAGCATAATTTCTCCAACACGGGCGGTCGCGACCGTTCGCAGTCAGAAAGCTGCTGATTGAGTAGAGAATCTACTCGAGTGGCAGCAAAATCAACTCAAGAAGTTGCGCCCTCCGACACGCCAGGTGGTGCTGTTCGTGCAGATTTTTCAGTCCGGAACGAGCTCCTGCTGTTAAATCACAGTAAAAGGAGCGCACCGTACCTATTTTCACCCATTCACAGAATTCTGCAAAATCTTGCTGAGCTTTTTTGTAACTCCGCAGAATTCCGCAAAGTGAAACTTTGTGAGTTCTGCCCAGGCCTTATATATATATATATTCACTGAAAAAACCATAGGTTTTAGGGACAGTTATAGTTAGTTGGACATTGCACTCGTAGAAAACCCGTGAAATTCCCCCGTTATAGTTAGTTCAGCTAACTATAACTCACGCCCCCGCAATGCACTGCTGATGACGTCACATATTACATCACTCATGACATGGTCAGTGACATCACTGATGACATCACTGATGACATCTCAAATGACATCACTGATGACATCATGCAGTGACTGTGTGTTTCTATGAAGTTTAAATATGTTTAATATATATGCCAAGGTGTATTGAATAATGAGTGGGTGTATAAGTGTCTGGATGGATGATTTAGTAGGTGCGTGACTGACTCTATAAGTGAGTGATTAAACGTATCTTACTAAATGCATGGGTTAGTAACTAAACTGTGTGAATGTCTTTATCCGTCTGTCTGTTGGTGTGTAAGTGGCTGCATGGGTTTGTAAATAGCTACATGAGTGTCTATATGAGTTATTGATTGGTTGTCTGAGTATCTGTATGGGTGCCTGAGTGTTTGTGTGGGTGGGGTGTGTGTGACTGCACATAGATGTATCAGTAGGTGATTCACTGGGTGCATGGTTTCAAGAGTGCATCTGTGATGGACTGTATGGGTGGGTGAGTGTGTGTATGGGTGTGTTAGTGAGTGAATGTATATCTCAGTGGTACATGCGTGAGTAACTACATGTGTGAAAGGCAGTATATGTGTGTGTTGGAGTATATAAATGGGTATAAGTGAGAGTGTGTGATTGTAAGAGTGGCTGTATGGATGAGTGTGTACTTGTATTAGTGATTGTATAAGAGCGTAAGAATGTGCTAGTATTTGTATGAGTAAGTGAGCTGGTGTGTGTATAACTGTATAGGTGAGTAAATGGCAGTGTGATTAATTATTTGCATGACTGACTAGGGGTGTGAGTACCTCTATGGATGAGTGGCGGTGTGTGAGTGTCTATGTAGGTGTATGAGTGCATATGATAGTCCTGTACTGAGTGACCGTAAGTATGAGTGACTGTACAGGTGAGTGAGTGGGTGTGTGTGTAGACCTAAGAATCAGTGAGTGGGTATGTAGTTATTGGTGTTAGAGTGTCTATGGTTTTGAGAATGGCAGTCTGTAATTTAGAGTGGGTGTATCAAAAGTTATATTAGGGTGTGAGAAGATGCATGAAATTATCACATGGATGATGTCATCAGTGATGTCATCAGTGATGTCATTTGAGATGTCATCAGTGATGTCATCAGTGATGTCACTGACCATGTCATGAGTGATGTAATATGTGACGTCATCAGCAGTGCATTGTGGGGCGCGAGTTATAGTTAGCTGAACTAACTATAACGGGGGAATTTCACGGGTTTTCTACGAGTGCAATGTCCAACTAACTATAACTGTCCCTAAAACCTATGGTTTTTTCAGTGAATTTGTAAGGTTTTTTAAATGCTAATTTCTAACTATAACGTGCCTGAAACCTATGGTTTTTTCAGTGAATTTCAAAGGTTTTTTAAATGCTAATTTCTAACTATAACGTGCCTGAAACCTATGGTTTTTTCAGTGAATTTCAAAGGTTTTTTAAATGCTAATTCCTAACTGTAACGTGCCTCAAACCTATGGTTTTTTTCAGTGAATTTCAAAGGTTTTGTAAATGACAATTTTTAAATGTATTAATTGTTATATTTATTTTTTTGATACTGATTTACTACATTTTTTTAAACTATTTATTTTTAGATATTTTATTTTTTAAATTACATTATAATTATATTATACATTACATTACAAAATATACTTTCTCAGAATGAATTACTTTAGTTTAAATACTTTGCAAATAGGCAATAGACTTTTAAGTACAGTAGTTACAGTTGTTGCAATGGGCAACACAATTTCAAACACAATGCAACATTGAGCTCAATGTGAATTTCTAGTTAAATGCAATTAGTTACTTTATGGATTACTTTTCTAACCACAGGACTGGATCCTAGATTCAGTCCTGGGACATCTCCTGTAAACAGTTGAGTAAAAGCGTTTTGGTTACAGTAGTGATTTTTAAGGAATATTATTGTATTTTAAAAGTTGACACTTAGAAACTTTTTCACATAGAATCACCAATGTTATCCTATGGGAGGAAATTCACTTAGCAGGTAAGCAGTGTTATCGTTACTTTTTCTACTCAGTGGTGGATCCTGGATCCAGCACTGGTGCATCTCCTGTAAACAGTTGAAAGAATGCATTTAAGTCATACAGGCGATTTTTAAGGAATATTTGTAGTTTGTGAAAATCGACACTTTGAAACTTTTCTGCTGAAAACCAGACAATGGATTCCAATGGAAGGAAATACAAGTTACTGGTAAGTACGGTTAGAATTACTTTTCAGGATCTGTACTGGGCTCAAAGATGCAGCACTGAGGTCTCTCCTGATAACAGGTGAGTAAATCGGAATTCGTAGTTCGGCTGATTTTAGAGGAATATTATAAAGTTCCAAAACTCCACACTTAGAAGATTTTCCAAGTGAAACCAGTCAATGTTAGCCTATGGAAGGAAATTCAAGTTACTGGTAAGTACGGTTAGAATTACTTTTCAGGATCTGTACTGGGCTCAAAGATGCAGCACTGAGGTCTCTCCTGATAACAGGTGAGTAAATCGGAATTCGTAGTTCTGCTGATTTTAGAGGAATATTTGTATGTTTCAAAAATCGACACTTAGAAACTTTTTCAGCAAAAAGCAGGCAATGATACCCTACGGAAGGAAATTCAAGTTACTGGTAAGTACGGTTAAAATTACTTTTCAGGATCAGTACTGGGCTCAAAGATGCAGCACTGAGGTCTCTCCTGATAACAGGTGAGTAAATCGGAATTCGTGGTTCGGCTGATTTTAGAGGAATATTTGAACAATGGTGAAGGAAGGGGGTGGGGCCTGAGGTGACATGTCTGCAAACACGCCCTGTGGCGCGTTTTAAGTTGGAGAATTAATTCCTCCTCAATCCCGAGGGTCCCTAGGGGCCAACTAGCCCACCAGATACCTCCAGTATGCGCCAGAGAGCTGCGTTGCAGAGAGGTGTTCAAAGGTCACGCCCCTTTTTGCACCTCTGCAACGCAGCTCTGTGGCGCTTTCTGGACGTACCTGGTGGGCTAGTTGGCCTCCAGGGACCCTCAGGATTGAAGGGGATTTAATTCCCCATCTTAAAATGCGCCACGGGGCCTGTTTGCACACATGTCATCTGAAGCCCCTCCCCCTCCCTTCACCACTGTACAAACGCGCCCCGTGGCGCGTTTTAAGTTGGGGTATTAAGTCCCCTTGAATCCTGAGGGTCCCTGGGGTCCAACTAGCCCACCAGGTACCTCCAGTAAGCGCCACAGAGCTGCGTTGCAGAGAGGTGTAAAAAGGGGCGTGGCCTCTGTACACCTCTCTGCAACGCATCCCCCTGGCGCATACTGGAGGTTCCTGGTGGGCTAGTTGGCCCCCAGGGACCCCCAGTATTCAAGGGGAATTCGTTCCCCCTCTGCAAACGTGCCAGGGGGCGCGTTTGCAGACTGCTGCAGGGAGGGGGCGGGGCCTCCGGCACAATGCCAGTCTTTTTTTTTTTTTCTTTTTTTTTTCTCTCTATGGGAGGGGGCCTGCATGGCCCCCCTTCCCTCGGCCACTTTTGGCCCCGGGGACCCCATCCCCCGGGGCCTGAGGATTTACTTTTTTTTTTTTTTTTAAACGGGAAGGAGGCCGCGTGGCCCCCCTTCCCTGGGCCTCTATTGGCCCAGGGACCCCATCCCCCGGGGCATTCCCACTGTTTTTTTTAAATAAATATTCAGAGGGGGGCTGCCATTTAAGGCCCCGGGGACCCCATCCCCCGGGGCCGGCCTTTACGTTATTTATTTTTTTTTTTAAATAAAAATTCCTTTTTTGGGGAGGGGGGTTGCGTGGCCCCCCTCCCGGGCCACTAATGGCCCCGGGGACCCCATCCCCCGGGGCCTGGCAACTGGTTGGGGACCGTGGGGGGGTCCCCAATCCCCGCACGGTCCCGCCAGCTCCCCGCATCCTGCGGGAGCCGGCATTGCTTTTTCATAAGGGGAGCTGCTGATATGCAGCTCCCCTTATGGAAAAGCAATCTGCTTTGCTTCATTGAAGCGAGAGCAGGTTTCCTGCTCTCGCTTCAATGAAGCAAAGCAAGTTTGCAATGGCAGGGCGGGAGCCACGAGGTAGGCACCCCGGGACACTGCAGGAGCCGGCCCTGGGGGGTGGCGGTCCCCAGGGCCACCACAGGCTCCAGGAGGGGGGCCGCGCGGCCCCCCTCCCATCCCGTGACAAGCCCCGGGGAGGTGGTGGTCCCCGGCGGTCTGGGGTCCTAAACGGACACCCACATTTTATTATTTAGTGCCCCGGGGAGGTGGCGGTCCCCGGGGCGTGTGGGGGGGCTCGAGCCCCCCCAAACAGGTAATTTCAAAATTAAAAAAAGAAGCCCCGGGGGGTGGTGGTCTCCGGGGCTGCGGGGGGGCCGTGTGCCCCCCCGCCACCATTATTTTTTTATAGCCCCGGGGGGTGGCGGTCCCTGGGGCTTGGGGGGGCCTTAGAGGCCCCCCCATCATAAATATGATAAACCCCCGCATGCCCCCGGGACTTGGCCCACCCGGGGGCCAATTAAGAACGAAGCGCGGGAGTCCGCGCTTCGTTTTGTTTTTTTTTCGGCCGGATCTGCGCACCCAGCGCGTTTTTTGCCGATTTGTCCTTGTAGGACCCCCTGAGCAGGCCTTGGGGGTCAGGGTGTTTCTACCCTGCCACCTTTTTGCGTTTTGCGCACTTTTTTTACTGCTTTCTTGTTCCTCGGTTCTACCGAGGAACAAGATGGCTGCCAACACTTCCTGATTTGGAGTGTTGACAGCCAATTAGCATACAGCTCGTGATCGGGAGGGTGCGCGGACCCTATGCGGCCATAGATATATATGTGATTTTACTTTTGATTTTCTCAGCAACTACTGAACGGATTTACACCATTCAACAAAAAGGGTTCTTTCTGAACCAAGAACTACCTCTTTGCCAAATTTGGTGTAATTCCGTTCAGCAGTTCGGGCTGTAGCCGTGGCTAAAGTTTCCTATGGGAAAATGAATGGGGAAAACACGTTTTGAGACTCTCCTTTTTTCTCGGCCCCTGCTTGACGAATCACCCCGAGACTTTCAGGATAGGAGCGGACCGGAGCGGACCATAAAGTTTGAAAATTTCGCGAAGATTCGTCAACCGACGCAAGAGTTATTTCAAATAGAATGTTGCGGATTTCCTATGGAAAATAGGTCCTAACTATAACTATCTACTGGCGACCGCCAGTAGATAATATATTGGGTTATTAAGCATTACATATACATATATATTTTTTAATAACCCTATGTGGAACGCTGACGCACTTGCCTGCATGAGTAGCATGCTACACCGTGAAGGATATGTGGTTGGAAGAATGTTGCCTTTGCTTTGAACCTATGTGGGAAGTGTTTCCATGTCGTGGGTGATAACCACGGAGGCGCGGTTATCGTATTATGGGACACAGCGATCTGAGATGTCTGCAAAGATGACATTCTTTGCCACCTCACTGTGACTTAGCTGGGGCTCAGTAAGAATGGATGAGACGTGCTGGTCCTTATGCCTTGTTTAACTGGCACCATACCTCATGAACCCTATTTGAGAAACCTTGGGCTGGGAATATGCTGGTGGTTTATTCATAGGAATGGGCATTAGGTGAGACAGAGACAGATTTGTTCAACTGCACTTCAGGGTCTGGAAGCGAAATATGATCAGACATCTCAGATTTTTAGAGAGAAGGGGAGGGGGGTCCCAGATACTCTTCTTCATACCGTCCGTGTTATATACGGGGGCTCAGGATGTGATATCTCACTGATATCTTCAACTAGCCAAGCTAACTGTCTTGTGGTTGGTTGATTTAGTCTGAGGCTGATTATGATGTCATCCAGATCAACACTGAGGTCACCATGTTCAGCTGAAACTGGAATTACATAACAGATGATGCTGTGCATTCCAGTCCACATCTGGCACTACTGTTTACCTTTAGCAAGCTGTTACTAAAGGGTTTACAATCAGAGCCAGACCCTTCACCTGACACCCAGACATGTGCCTGGGGTGGTAGACAGTAAGACATGGAAACATATTCTCATGCCGGGACACACTTTCATCCCAGCCTGGTTGGACCACTAGCAGCAACCTGTTTCAGAAAGAACATATGAAGGTGTTCAATGAAGTTATTAGGATGCTAAAGGCTGCTCTTAAGTCACATACATGTCAGTGTTCCATGGCCACCGCTCACTCTTACCACACCAAAACACTACAGCTTTCAAAAGTAAAGCGGCCATTTTGTTTACTAAATCTCAGTGAAAAGTGAATATCACATGTGAGAGTCAACATAACCTGTTTATTTCACAATCATTCATTTCTAAGCACAGTTGTCTCAGAACAAGACACAAGTGGTCCTTAATAGGTGACTAAGATATCTAAATGCACTTTCAACCAAAGTATTGTTAAACATTATACTTTACCCATTGCTTATATATAGCACTCAAGCAGTTAGCAGGCTACTTCAAAGCGCTAATAATAACAAGATATATTCTGAAATCTCGTGTCGGAAATCACTCTTTTTGCATTGGTTATCCCTATGGTTTTGGTTTGCATCGCTGCCGTTTGACTTCTAGACCGTTGCCCCACCCACTCCCTAACAAGTCACAAGGGTATGTGTCATTGCCTACACATGGCATATAACAGTCTCAGCTGTGATGGGCATACAGTTGACACAAAGTACATAAAACTAAAATCCCAAATGTTTCCTTGCAGAGACCGCAGCGACTGATTTAGAGTTTGGCGGGCAGAGGTACGTTTGTCGGTATGGCGGAGGACTTTACCCCCGACATACCGAAGTGAGCTAGCTGCCAAATTTAGAAATATTCACCACCAACTCTCAACATTGGCGGAAAGTGCCGCCATAGCAGTTCCTGTCAATGTTGCAAAAGTTTCACGGATGACTTCATCAGACATGAGCATTGCCCTCAAACTTTTAACTTGGTTTTATATTTTTTCAAAAACAGATTCTCAAACAAAAGCTAATGATCCCCACACCATGGGAGTTGTCTCCAACAGTGCGGGGGGTCATTTAAATGTTTTCACTGTCCCATACTGCCAGGTTTTTCGTGGTGGTAAAGTAAAGGTAGGGTGGGGCATGTGCAAGTACCTTAGCTGGATTCACTTTGGAAATATCAACAATCAGAGCTGAGCACAGCCTTTAAAGGCCCTTAAAAACTAAGGGTTGGCGGAGTTTGCGGAGTTGCACTATGCGGAATCCCAGGGAGTTGCCTAAAAACTCAGTGGAATTCCGCGGAGTTCCGCTCCGCCCTACCAAGCAATGAAGGAGGTCGGAAAACACAGAGAACCGCTGCCGAGGAGCTGCATCCACCACACAGACACGTATAACAAAGACAATTGTGCACTTGTTTGAGCGCTATGTAATGCTGCTATACAAATGTTCAGTACACAACTTATTCTCTGCTCTGCAATACATGCTTGCAGCAAGTTTCCCCTGCACCTACGCAGCCCTACCTTCAACGTGCACGGGGGTTGTATTTAGACGGCGAGACTCACCTGGGTATTGTGGTTGGTGCTGATTGTGCCTCTGAGCACTGTGATATGTGTAGAGTAAGCAGCAACAGGAGTCTCAGAGAAGCAGCAGCGACTCCGCCGTCAGTCTGCTCTGATGATTCTATCTTGCGAATCCTGCTGGGCCCATCCCTCCGCATTCGCAGCAGGGCCCGAGGTGGTGGAGCCGCCGTCACTGCAGCAGTGGCCTGAGGGAGCGACCGCGGGAACAGGAGGGGGCACAGCCAAAGGAATCCGCAAGTAGCCTCCGGAGGTGCTGGCAGTGAGCGGATGTTGTAGACAGGGGTGCTGCTGACAGTGAGGCAGTACACCTCTGTCCCTGCCCGCGAGAAACTGCGGTACACCTCTGCGCCTGCCCGGTGAGAACTGCGGCTCCTTCCTTCTCTGTGGACTGGAGGTGCTCGAAGCAGCTGGACTCCTTCACTCCCCCTTCCTCAGGTGACCCACCCTGCGGGAGCCTCATACATAGGCAGAGCTTGCCCTTGCCTTGTGGCTGATCGGGGATGTGCCTAGACCTGTCGCCTTCTGGATGACGTAGCAGCTGTTCTGTGTTGCCAGTGCTGAGAAGTTGGTTCCTGAATCCTAATTGAGCTGGTTCCCAGGGGTGGCGAGGTACGTTCTAGGGGTGGGCTGGTGCCGGTAAACTCCGCTACGCTATGCGGGAGGCGGAGTGTGGAGTTTTTGCCCAAACTCCGCGTTCCAAGCGGAGTGCGGAGTAAAAAAAACTTTGCAAGCTCCGCCAGCGGAGTGGAGTTCACTGCCCACCATTATTAAAAACTTCTGGAACCACTTGGAAGGAGAGAGCTGAACAGGAAAAGAGAAGATAAAACTGCCTGTTTGGTAGCGTTCACACAGCTGCACTACTATGAGCAAGATAACAAGGCAGGAAGCGCTGCAGGTCTGACATAAACAAGAATGGACAACCATAGAGCAGTTGACCAAGGCCCTAGGGGGCGCCGCATCAGCTCCTAGCTAAAAAGTCAAGATGTTACATCAATTTTATCTTGACTTATCTACCTCAAACCTGTCCGACTCAAGATCCTGCAATAATGACATACTTGGATAGGATATCTCTCCATAAAACACCTGATGAATGGGTGGAACAGAGCAGTGAACCTTCCACCTTGGAGTAGGTGACAAAGATTATGAAGAAACTTTCCTCCTTAAAAGCCCCAGGCTCAAACTGATACACTCCAGAATTTTACTTTAAAAACCCCCACAGAACAGTGTCTTTTCAAACAAACTCTGAACTATTAAAACACCTGTGACCAACAACATGGCTCAAAGATCTAGTAACAGTAATACAAAATCCAGGAAAGTAACCATTGCCCCATATCTCTCTTGAGCTTTGACTATAAAATCTTAACAAAACTGATTTCAACCATAATTGATAGATGCTTACCCCTCCTGATTCATGCAGATGAAACAGGATGCATCCTGGGTAGGATAGGAGGGGGTGATGGGCTGGTTCAAGCCTAAGCCGAGAATGTTTGGGAATCAAGGGTAGCGATGACACTTGAAGCTGAGTGGCCTTTTATTTGTGTGGTGTTAGCTGAGACACAGTTTCCTTTTTTACTTCTACCATTTAATTGCTGAACTACACACTGTCCCTAACGTCTCAGTCAGAGCTGTCTCTTCTCTCTCTGTGACTTTCAGAGTTTCGGTTCATGTTTATAGTTTTGTCTGACTGGTCTGTTCCCTGTGACTCCCTTCTGGCTCTCTGGGCTGCATCATGAACACCATATCTGATGCTCTTTCTTCTCATCACCCTGTGGGACCCTCATGGGAATCGGCAAAAGTTGCTCTTGCAAGGACACCTCCATCTAAAGACCTGGCTTATCTTGTGGGTCGGTACCAATTTCCAGACCTTTAATCAGACTTTTTAGGGCTCAATTTACGAGTCCTGGGCACCTGGGATTAAAATGGCCCATAAGACAGCCTGGTCAGGTGGGGTGGTGAATGGAATGGCGTGAGGATCCCTTTGGAATCCTTCGTTCGCAGGTAGCAAACTGCTTGGTATCCCTTCATGTATACGGTATTTCTTATCTCACCATCAATGTCAGTCGCTAGCGATTTCCTCCGGCCACCCTTTTCTGGAATCTATTTCCAAGCAAGACTTATCCTGTTTATAGGCTGCTGAGGGGAATAGAGCTCTCCTGTCCTCTTCATCTAAGTTCCTTCATTTTGACCTCCACCACCTCTCGCTTACAGGGATCCCTGTTAAACTGACTACATTTCTAAGCCTCATTTCTATTAAAAGAATCTCAGACATATTCTCGGTCTCTCTGGGAGTACCACGAGAGAGAAAATATCTTTTCACTCCGGTATGCCTGTTTTACAGCCTGCTCATCTTATGTGTTGCTAGTCATCTCAGAGAGTGTAAGAGGCAAAGAGGTTTTCATTCCTGCTTGACTTCTAAACTCTTGGTCTCTTTCAGGACACCATCTACCACTGCTTGATAGCTCCAATGGACCATTGCGAAAGCCAGGCTTGACATAACCAAGTTTGGTGCACAGTCAACCTGGAATGAAATGACATCGAAGGCCTCAGTTGTTGGCTGTTGGCTTTCAACATCCTAAAAACAGCCAACGGGTCCAAAGCTAAGACCTTCAACTACAAGAATATGGTGTTTGATTAGTGCGTTGGAGGCTTTGACATTGCCATAGACGAAGTGCAATTTGCTTTGCAGAGAAGATCACATTTTTATTCCCACACACCCAGAAACCCCTGGTAGCTGTAGTTTCCATCTTCTTTACCAGGCACGCTGACCTTTGGCCTGTCAGCTGTTATTTTGTCTTCCCGTGGCAGCCTTGTTGCCGACGTCTTTGATATGACATGACTATGCCACGCTAGTTGTCTACTTGTGCACACCAGTTTCCTCCTGGTTTTCTAGGGTTCTCCTACTTTTCTTTAAGTGAGCGACCACCAGGAGAGCCCCTGTGCATGAGAGAGTCAAGCTGAGAGAGAGTGGGATGATGTTGGCTGGGGCATGGTCTCAGGCGGATGTTAGGCACTCATTAGTTGGCTGTTGGTCTATCTTGCCTGGCCCATGTGTGATGGGCTGGGGCAGTGTCAATGCTAGCCGGTGCCTCCTCAGAACCAGGCTGAACTGAGCATTATAGTTATTTTGTTGCACAGTTTGACTGCCTCCATTTCCTAAGCCAAGGACTAGGGTGCGGCTAAAGCCTTTGGACTACCATCTACCTAACTGCCACTGGGCACACATGTGCATAGGTGCTGTGTGTGTTGTCTGCATATACCTGGCCAAGCTATATGTGATAGCTGTACGTACATCTGTCCCTAGCATATACAAAAGCCAGACCTATGTGATTTGTCAGTTCTTGTTTGTATATGTTACAGAGAGTTGGCATTTTTACTCCATCTCTAGATCTGTATTCAAGATGTTTTGCAGTCAGTGTTAAACTGCCCCTGATCTGCCTTTGTAATCTCCCACATATTATAAATCTATCTGCGCCTTATGATTCTATGACAAGTCATCCCAACAATAATATGATGCTAAGATATTGGCGGTCACAGCCCAAAGCTCTTTCCAGATTTACACTGACAGTTTTTAATGCCAAAAAGCAATAAAAGAAAGGCTTCCTTGCGTTGCATCGGGGTTGACACATATATTTACTGTTCTTCAAAGTAAATTCAGTCCCTTAAAGGTTAATGTGACAAAAAAGGCCTATTGTCCCCAGGGCACAGCACACAGTTCATCTCTCTGTTTCCCCAGGGCACAGCACACAGTTCATCTCTCTGTTTCCCCAGGGCACAGCGCACAGTTCATCTCTCTGTTTCCCCAGGGCACAGCACACAGTTCATCTCTCTGTTTCCCCAGCGCACAGCACACAGTTCATCTCTCTGTTTCCCCAGGGCACAGCACACAGTTCATCTCTCTGTTTCCCCAGGGCACAGCACACAGTTCATCCCTCTGTTTCCCCAGGGCACAGCACACAGTTCATCCCTCTGTTTCCCCAGGGCCAGCACACAGTTCATCCATCTGTTTCCCCAGGGCACAGCACACAATTCATCCCCCTGTTTCCCCAGGGCACAGCACACAGTTCATCCCTCTGTTTCCCCAGGGCACAGCACACAGTTCATCCCTCTGTTTCCCCAGGGCACAGCACACAGTTCATCCCTCTGTTTCCCCAGGGCACAGGACACACAGTTCATCCCTCTGTTTCCCCAGGGCACAGCACACAGTTCATCCATCTGTTTCCCCAGGGCACAGCACACAGTTCATCTCTCTGTTTCCCCAGGGCACAGCACACAGTTCATCCCTCTGTTTCCCCAGGGCACAGCACACAATTCATCCCTCTGTTTCCCCAGCGCACAGCACACAGTTCATCCATCTGTTTCCCCAGGGCACAGCACACAGTTCATCCATCTGTTTCCCCAGGGCACAGCACACAGTTTATCCCTCTGTTTCCCCAGGGCACAGTGCACAGTTCATCCCTCTGTTTCCCCAGGGCACAGCACACAGTTCATCCATCTGTTTCCCCAGGGCACAGGACACACAGTTCATCCCTCTGTTTCCCCAGGGCACAGCGCACAGTTCATCCCTCTGTTTCCCCAGGGCACAGCACACAGTTCATCCATCTGTTTCCCCAGGGCACAGGACACACAGTTCATCCCTCTGTTTCCCCAGGGCACAGCACACAGTTCATCTCTCTGTTTCCCCAGGGCACAGCACACAGTTCATCTCTCTGTTTCCCCAGGGCACAGCGCACAGTTCATCTCTCTGTTTCCCCAGGGCACAGCACACAGTTCATCTCTCTGTTTCCCCAGCGCACAGCACACAGTTCATCTCTCTGTTTCCCCAGGGCACAGCACACAGTTCATCTCTCTGTTTCCCCAGCGCACAGCACACAGTTCATCTCTCTGTTTCCCCAGGGCACAGCACACAGTTCATCCCTCTGTTTCCCCAGGGCACAGCACACAGTTCATCTCTCTGTTTCCCCAGGGCACAGCACACAGTTCATCCCTCTGTTTCCCCAGGGCACAGCACACAGTTCATCCCTCTGTTTCCCCAGGGCACAGCACACAGTTCATCTCTCTGTTTCCCCAGGGCACAGCACACAGTTCATCTCTCTGTTTCCCCAGGGCACAGCACACAGTGCATCCCTCTGTTTCCCCAGGGCACAGGACACACAGTTCATCCCTCTGTTTCCCCAGGGCACAGCACACAGTTCATCCCTCTGTTTCCCCAGGGCACAGCGCACAGTTCGTCCCTCTGTTTCCCCACGGCACAGCACACAGTTCATCTCTCTATCTCACAGAATGGATGAGTGGCTCTTGTGTGTAGTTTCTGTCAGTGATGGAGTTTATCTTTGCTGTACAGATACAATCTCAGACTCAGTTCTTGTTATCAGTTAATTTCCGTGTGTTGTGGTTCAACTCGTGTGCTGCTTTTGTAAACTTTAATTGAGTAATAACCAATACTTTATTCAAATTAAAATGAAGATCATGAAACTGTCAGAATCATGAGATAAGGCGGTACTCACCGGATGAAGCAGCTAGCTCACCTCCATCCAACCAACTGAAGTCCAGGCAGGGGAGGAATGTATCTTGGGGTAAAGGGGTAAGGGGAGGGAGAGACACTGGATCTCAGTACGGTCAGGTGGAACTTTACAACTGCTTGGGCTCAGGTTTGAGGAAGCCTGCTTTGGATTATAACAAAAAGGAATCAAAGTCCAACATGCAAACTCCGCCCCTCTCTGCAGATACTGTCAAGGTTTCTGGGCCAGCTTCCTGACGGGCCATGGTGCCACTGCCATGACTGGATCCCAGCCACCACAGCCAGCTGGAGTATGGAGGGAGGGGACTCAAACACTGGAGTATGGAGGGAGGGGACTCAAACACTGGAGTATTGAGGGAGAGGACTCAAACACTGGAGTATTGAGGGAGCGGACTCAAACACTGGAGTATTGAGGGAGCGGACTCAAACACTGGAGTATTGAGGGAGCGGACTCAAACACTGGAGTATTGAGGGAGCGGACTCAAACACTGGAGTATTGAGGGAGCGGACTCAAACTGGAGTACTGAGGGAGCAGACTCAAACACTGGAGTATTGAGGGAGAGGACTCAAACACTGGAGTTTTAAGGGAGAGGACTCAAACACTGGAGTATTGAGGGAGCGGACTCAAACACTGGAGTATTGAGGGAGAGGACTCAAACACTGGAGTATTGAGGGAGCGGACTCAAACACTGGAGTATTGAGGGAGAGGACTCAAACACTGGAGTATTGAGGGAGCGGACTCAAACACTGGAGTATTGAGGGAGCGGACTCAAACACTGGAGTATTGAGGGAGCGGACTCAAACACTGGAGTATTGAGGGAGAGGGCTCACACACTGGAGTATTGAGGGGGTGGACTCAAACACTGGAGTATTGAGGGAGAGGACTCAAACACTGGAGTATTGCGGGAGAGGACTCAAACACTGGAGTATTGAGGGAGCGGACTCAAACACTGGAGTATTGAGGGAGCGGACTCAAACACTGGAGTATTGAGGGAGCGGACTCAAACACTGGAGTATTGAGGGAGCGGACTCAAACACTGGAGTATTGAGGGAGCGGACTCAAACTGGAGTACTGAGGGAGCAGACTCAAACACTGGAGTATTGAGGGAGAGGACTCAAACACTGGAGTTTTGAGGGAGAGGACTCAAACACTGGAGTATTGAGGGAGCAGACTCAAACACTGGAGTATTGAGGGGGAGGACTCAAACACTGGAGTATTGAGGGAGCGGACTCAAACACTGGAGTATTGAGGGAGAGGACTCAAACACTGGAGTTTGAGGGAGAGGACTCAAACACTGGAGTATGAGGGAGAGGACTCAAACACTGGAGTTTGAGGGCGAGGACTCAAACACTGGAGTATTAAGGGAGAGGACTCAAACGCTGGAGTATTGAGGGAGAGGACTCAAACACTGGAGTTTGAGAGAGAGGACTCAAACACTGGACCTCCAGCCTACAGTGACCGAAAAGAACAGGAAGAAAACGCACCTCCAAGAGAACACACCAAGGGGCACATTACAAGCCCCTAATGCCACTGTAGTGTCACTTTTTCTGAAGCTCCAGTGGTGTTGTCCATATTTACAAAGTGCGGTTAAGCCATTTAAAATGGCTTAACACCACCTTGTCAATACGCCCTTACCGCAGCAGTCTGCTGCAGGGAAGGGTCGGGCAATGGGTGTTTTTTTTTTTTTTTGTAATTGCATTTATATAGCGCTTACTACCCCTGACGAGGCGTCGAAGCGCTTTTTCGGCGAGTAGCACACTACTCCGGGACCCATAGAGGATTAGTGTTGAATTAGTATAGTGAAACATGCAAGTAAATTCTAAGTGGTGGATAGGTTTAGTCAGTTATTTGGATTCAGAAGGATAGCAGAAGGATAGAAGAGGGAAAAAAAGGTTTGTATTTATATAGCGCTTGTTACCCCTGATGGGGTGTTGAAGCACGCTACTCCGGAAACCCATAAAGGATTAGTGCTGAATTAGTATGGTGAAATATGAACTAATTTGAGTGGTGGGTATTAGTCAGTTATTTGGAGTGAGAAGGGTAGCAGAGGGATAAAAAGGGAAGAAAGGTTTGCATTCATGTAGCACCTGTTACCCCTGATGGGTGTTGAAGCGCTTTTCTGGCGAGTAGGACGCTACTCCGGAACCCATAAAGGATTAGTGTTGAAAATTAGTATAGTGAAGTATGAAGTAATTTGAGTGCTGAATATGTTATTCAGTTATTTGGATAGAGAAGGGTAGGTTGCGGGATAGAAGAGGGAAAGAGGTTTGTATTTATATAGCGCTTGCTACCCCTTGTAGTATAGTTCCTATTTCCCTAATAGGCTCTCCGCATTGGAATAATATAACCTATAGGCTTGACATAGGACTACGGTCGGTATGTCCCTATCGAGTATATGAAACTTAATTACTTGTGCCAGCTAGCTCAGAGGCCACTAGAAACTCCTTGAGAACAAGAAGGGAGTAGTTTCTGGCAACCGAAAAACATGACAACTTTGTTTGCCAATAGAATCGGAACACGTCTCAGAATTGTGGAAACAATAGATAACAGTTTCACTCAGTCAATCGTGCATGCTTAGTTTCTACAGAATTACACAGAAAGGAAAGACGGGCGTGTCAATAAAAAGGTTTTATTGAACAGTCTTGTTTCTCGTGTAAGAGATATGTGCTGTTATGATCACAAGACAGTATGCAAGATAAATAATGTACAGTGTAAGCAGTAGAAATAAATAATACTGCGCTAGCATTATCTTTTAGCATATATTCACTGACATAAATAACATGAGCTAAAAATACGAGTACTGATACGATGCGTCTCTAAGCTAGTTCTACCCCGATGTACCTAACCTAGTCAAGGTGTAGGGAAAGGTAGAAGTAGGTGGAGTATTCTCTAGTCTGGTATACTAAGAGTATGTTAAGTATAGTACGCCAGGTATGCCAAGAGTCCCTCTAGGTTCTAGTCAGCTCCATACCTTGTGAATGAGAGAGGTGGGAATCTCTTGCCGGATCTGGAACTCTAACACCCCACGAAGGGAGTCAGAACACTGGAAGCTGGATTTGTCTGCGTGCAGGAATGACAGCGTCTTCTCAGTGCGTCAGGCTGGGATACGGGCTCCTCTGAAATCGAGGTCTCCTCTAACTTGCTTGGGCAAGGGAAGGTATATTTTTACCTGGTAGGTGCCTTGGATTGTTAGCATTGACGTAAAGTCGGACAGAGGAAGACGTCAGGAATGAACCCTTAAGGTATAACGGTTCATACATAATAGATGAGTTCTTGGAGAAATCAATAGTCCTGTGCTAGGGGAACTCCCGAAGCTTAAGGGTCTGGTTTCTAAGAACTCGTTGTGACGTTAGGGTGGACGGATGTCGTTGACCATGCCTGTATTTGGAGTGCACGGTTAGTGCCTAAATAAGGACAGGGATTCTATGCCTATATAAGGGCAATGCGAATTGTGCCTATATAAGGACATGATTCAGGAAAACCTATATACGGACACCTAAAGCGGAATACAACACCCACTCCACTTTCGAATGAACGATAATACTAAATGCTAAACATTTAAATGCTAAACATAAAATTGAGTACCACATGTTGCTAAAAACATTTCTAAAAGCATTATAAAAGAAGCTCAAAACTGTTGAAATGTAATAGGTACTGTACATTTAAAGCATCGTTTTCATTCTAAGCATATAATGGAAGTATAATGCAACGTGAATGAAACAGAAATATATACATATGATGAAATGGTCGATAAGTTCTAAAAAAATCAAAGCCATTGCATATCATGGAATGAAATGAAATGTTAGACAAGTATGGTGACAATGTGTCCCTGGAAGTATTCAAAGAAGTCCGTTTTATAAGACTAGTTCTACTGTAAGCAGATTGTTCATTTGCCATGTCATTTAAAAAAACAAAATTTAAAAAGAAAAAAGTTCAATTTCTGGGAAAAGTTCCAGGTTTTGAAAATATGAAGGCCAAATTTCATTGTTGCCCTGGTACACTGTGAGCCGAATCAAAGTCAGTGTATGGGTAAGGTGTAAACATGAGATCATCTATTTCTGTAGCCAAAATATCGTCCACCGAAGTTGGTGACATTTGGAACATCTCGTTCAGAAGGTTAATTGCACAGAGATGAGAAACATCGCCTTCAGCAGAAGATGCAATGTTCGCGTCCGTTGTTACCTGTGTGCCTGTTGATCCATCTCGTACCTCAGCAGCTGCCGGAAGCGTCTGTGAGATCTCAATGAATGCCGTCATCAGGATTGGAAGCCTCTGGGGACAACACACAGCGTGGGCCGTTATCGGGTCCAGCAGAGCATCGACATCCGTTGGCATGACTGATGGGAGTGTTAGACAGGTGTCTAGCATGCATTCTTCACCGCAAAACAGGCAGCGTAGAACAGTTACGATGCAATCTTGCCAGATTGGTCTGAATGACAGGAACCACGTTGTATTAAGTTCCCGTAGACAAGGCATGCCCAAAAGCTGTACTATTCGCTCACGGCATTTCCATTCAAGGAGAGCTTTCTCCACATCGCTCGGAGTGATGTTGGCGAATAGGATTGCCATAGCGTAGTAGGAGGAATAGAAACAGAATTCCTGCAACAAGTGCTAGAATTAACGGCACACCACAAAACACCGAATGTGCGAAGTTTGGGATGATTCCGAGGACAGCCTGGAAAGGTGCTAATAGTCCGGAACAGATGGTCTTAAATACATGTACAATTCCGCTTGTATCAGACATGTTAAAGATACGTCCTATCATTTCTACGAAATGTATAGGGCAGTTTGTACGAATTAAAGCCTGTATCTCTGCCGAAGTCCTTGCAACTTGTAGATCATAGGTTTCTTTGGCCGAGGTCAGAGGCACTGTTTGTTGTATAAGCATGGCTTTCATTCTGCTTAAAGTCTCAAATCGTATAAAAGAGACATTCAACGAAGGCCATAAAGGCGACTCCCTGACTGTGTCTATTGGGGCAAACAATACTTGCATACAGCAAGTGACCCTGGAGTTGACCGTTACTAGATATGGGATGCCTGGCAACATGCCACAGCAACTCTGATCATTCAACATGAGGTAACTCCCATTAGAAAGTTGGCCAAACGTTGGATTAATCACAGCAGCTGGTGTACCCTGCTAGTGGCAGGACAAATTTGCCACAGAACCATTACAAGCCCAGTGTAAAGATATGTCCTGACAAATCAGTGAACCGCTTAGTGCACTTTCACAGTGTGTACCACTTAGAAACACTTCATGATCCCCACTCCAACATCTATATGTGTAAGGTAAATTCCAGGATGTCTTAATGTATTCTCTACCCAACCTTTCATATTTGCCTGCTTGCATCTGTTTAAGGCAATACTGAAACTGAAAAGTAGTCACAGGTAGACTCATTTTGCCATGAATAAGACATTCTGTAGCTGGTTTTTCTGCCACTGTGAATGGTAATTTTTCAAGTTTTTCAATGCTCAGTACTGTATATTTTGCTCCCCTTTGTGCCAGTTTGATCTGTTTATCAGTTAGATTGTATTCTGCAAACAGAGCCGACGTGTTGATAAAACGCCAAGGCACATAGCCCGCACGCAAAGATTGCAGCGTCCAGCTTAATAACATAATAGAACGCAACTGAGATTGGCCTTGTTGTAACACGGCTAAATCTTGTTCCAGTATGTCGATAGCAGAGGATACAATACTGTCCAATGAATAAATTCTGGAGGACAAAGTTGTTAATCCATTGTCGACCACAGAGAGTTTTTTCTCTAAATTAATACGATCATGTTCACGTATTTGTTCTGCGGTCTCCATCTGTGACACCTTCCATGCTTCATTATAAGCAGCGTAGATGCCGGCATATATGAAACGTTTTTGACGCGGTTTTCTTGGTCCAAGTAAGAATTCCCTAAGATCTGCGTCGTCTTTAAGTAAAGATAAGTGTTGTTTCACATCCTTATGTGTAGATTTTTGCAGCCAATCGAGGCATAATTTTCCTACACTGTATGTTGTTACTATGTTGTTACTACCCACGGATGCTGTCTTTGGACGTATCGTGGCTCTGGCCTGTGAATAGTAAACCCCTGTGTTTTATTCAGGAATCTCTCTTGACAGTTGTTTGTGTCTGTGGGCCAGATCAACCATTTTCTCCAATCAGGATTTGTTCTGTTGAGTTGTAGTATTGTGTCAACTGTAACCGCTGCCTGTGTATTGTTATTACTGGCAGGTGTTGGTACAGAAGGAGTTTTCATGTCTTTGATCTTGGCTAAACCAAGGCAAGACATTTGTTGCACAGTGTCATTCAAAAACATTATTTGCTGAGGGATGATGCAGGCTCTAAACAAAGCTTCTATCCCCTGCACTTGCCAATCTTTAGTACCCCAGACAGATTTTGTGTCTATTATGTCTTTCCATAAGTCGAAACCATGTCTAGACAGTTGGGCAATAAATGCTGCAGAGTAAATCTGTTTTGTATTAGTTAACATCATTTTCAGTCCTGTTTTGTTTACATTTCTATAGTAAAATGTTTCTGGATCAGATGTATTGTATCCTGAAAAATATGGAAACTTTTTAGCAAATGTTTTTGAACTACCTTTTGGTGGTGTAGGACAATGCTCCCACTGGTTAAACAGAAACACATTTCTAGATGTTGCAGATTTATGCAAAAAATTATGACCATAGTGGTTATAGCAATACAGCTGTTCATAGTCTGATGAACCCTCTAAATATTCTAGGTCAAACATCATGTCATTTACAGTCTCAAAGTCCCAATCATCAGAATAGATACTGGATGAAACAAAATCACTTAGTGAAATCTTAAATAAATGTGGAATGTTCAAATGTTCCGTAGGGCCGAAAATATCGAAATCAGTTTTGTCCCACACTATACCATCCTGTATAGGAATGGCTGTGATGTTCACTGCAGACAAGTCTCTTGTTTCACGATGGGATGATTTGTGATGTTTTAAAAGTAAGTTCACATCTTTTCTTTCAATATCCAAATGGATGTATCTGCCATTTATAAGCACGCTCATAGTCATAACCAAAGCTAGCCACAGCAGAAAGAAAAATATTCCAGAAATAATCCAGAGTTCAATCCATGGTGAAACCAGATAAGTTTTTCTCAAAAAATGAAAAAAGTCTTGTACTTGCTGTTTAAAAGGTTTCAGGCTCACTCGGATCTTCTGAAAACGTATCAAAGTTAATGAAATAGCCAGAAGCAGTTCTGTCAATTGTTGGAATTGCATCAGGATTTGTAGAAATCGCTGGAACCAGTTGATCACTTGTTACATTGGTGTAGACAGGTGTATTTGGACGAACTGTTAATTGAGTTTCAAGAGGGATGAGTTCCATAGCATTGTTGCTTAGTCCTTCATCTGTTACTACCGAATTCTCGATGATTATCAATCTTTCAGTCTGAACCTCTTGGATAGTAGCGAGAGGAGTGCGCCTGCTACTAGGTCGGAGTCCACGAGGCCTACTATTTAGTATTGGCCACATACTGTGGTTTGATGAGGTCGATGGACACAAATCTTTTCTCCTTTTTTTCCAGCAAGGGGCTACAGAAGTACTGTTCTTGTTCCGTGTACGGCTAGGACAGGTACTGGTTGTCTGTAAGAAGGTCCAAATTCCTTCTTGTCCGCAACTTTCTCTCTGACTAGATCCCCAACTTTTGGAATCCAGACAGGCCTTGCTGGGACTGCCGGTTTTTCCCCAGTGGTGGTTGGCTGCAGGAATACGTTGCTTTGTTTCGATCTTAGTTCATTTAGATCCTGTAAAACAGCCAAACGATCTTTGATATCAAAGGGTTTATTTTCCACCACTGTGCCTTTACATTCTAGATCTGGCACCCACATTCTTGTCCCAAATAGGACATCATATGGAGTGACCCCCCTTAGAGAACTTCTTGGCAAATTATTTAATGAGCGTTGGACCCCATAAAGATGTTTGACCCACCCATCACCCGAACCTAATACCCTAGCTGTTATAGACTGCTTTATGTCCCGGTTTTTCCTTTCCACAACAGAATTTCCCTCAGGATGAAACAGAGAGGAGTACCGCAATGCAACGCCCAGACTGGCCATGGCTTCTTTGTAAGCCCGAGAGCTAAACGCAGGGCCCTGGTCAGAATGTAGCGTGCCTATTGTGTATGTGCCGATAAAGACTCGCAAATCTTTTATAACAGTTCGAGCGTCAGCCGAGCGCTGAGGCCATATCCATAGGAACCTAGAGCATGAATCCACTGCGACCATTATATATTTATAGTTACCGTCCCTTTGCAAGGGACCGCAGTGGTCCAGGTAAACACAAGCTAATGGTTTGTCTGAAATTAACAGGGGTGTCTGCGCAGGACGTTTCACTGTGGAGACTTTCATCTGTTGGCATATTTCACATTCCAGAACATAGTTCTTGGTCTGTTTCCTAATGCCAGGCCACCAATATCTTTGTTTCAGTAAAGATACTGTTGCAGAAATACCTGCATGGGCAGAGGCTATCCCTTCATGTGCTGCTAGGATTAGTCCTAATCTACGTTCCTTGTTTGGAATTACCCTATCCCCCACTCCAGGGATTCGAGCAAAAGGAACGTTGTTCGCATCAATTACATAAGAGTACTTGACTGGAAACATTTTTGGTAACGCTGCACCACTGCCTTTGCTCGTAGCATTGACAGCCAACATTATCTCACTGTCTATTCTCGTTTTTGAACGAGTGATCGCAGCTACGGAAGCCGTCTGAACAGCCCCCTTTGCGGCTTCGTCAGCCAATGAATTCCCTGCAACGTGAACGCCATCACGTTGATGACTCAGCGTGTGTATCACGTGAGCCTTTGGTAGTTCGCTTTTTAACTGAACTACTTGTTCCCAAAGCGTTTTATGCTTTATTGTGCCACCTTTTGCATCTTTGAACCCATTTTCAAGCCAAGTTTGTATATATTCATTATGCGACTGCACACAGTAGAAAGAATCGCACACTATTAGTGTGGGGAATTTGCGATCTGTACTTTCAAGTGCCAGTTTGAATGCTTGTAGTTCAGCTCGCTGAGCTGTGCAATCTCCTAGAGATTGGGTTTTTGTGACCATAGGTCTGAAGTTGCCATCTCGCATGCGACCTTTAACGATTGCACACGCTGCACTGTAAGCTTGCTTACTCCCTGTAGTGGGTTGTGCGGATCCGTCAGTGTAAATTATGAATTCATACTGATCGAGAGGCAGAATCTCAGTGGGCAGAGGACATTCATGTTCATATTGCAGGAACGCTTGTGTTTTTAAATCAAGATCAAAAACATATTCAACATCTGTTGCAGCAAGAGAATTAACCCATTGGATCCATCTAGGATGTAATGCTTTAGCATTTGGAATGCTCGGTTTTGTGACCGCCTCTAAAGCCGGTACTGGGGTTACGACATTAATGCGTTTCCCTTGGGCTAGAGCTCTTTCTTTTGCTACAGCGGTTTGAACTGCTGTCAGTATTTTTTTCAGTTGAATTGAAGCGCATTTCTGCTTGTGTATACAAATGTGATTTGTATGCAATTGGTACTTTTTCACCCTCATTAAATGTTAAGTAGGTGAATCCGCATTGACCCGAAATTATTCGGATCACTAAGTTGCATTGACGTGTATGTAAGTGATTTGTTGCTAACATGTTAGCTTGGAGTGAACGCAAGATTTCTGTGTGTTCATGTGTCCAATTTTTGATTGAAAAATCAGGTTTGATTAGTGCGTAGAAAGGTTTAACCATTTCTGCGTAATTTAGAATGTAAGTTCTTCCAAAATTTAGGAAACCCAGGATGGATTGTAAATTTTTCAGCGTTTTTGGAGGTTGAAGCAGCGCACACCTTTCTAAAAAGTTGGCTGCCAAGCTCTTGCCTTCACTTGAACGCTCATATCCTAAAAAAAGGACATTGAGATGGGCAATTCTGGATTTTTTAAAGTTGAACTTATAGCCCTCAGAGGCGAAGCCCAGTATAATGGTGCTCACCCTGTTCAAGTGCCTATCCAGGTCATCGTCTGTCAGATAGATGTCATCGACATATGACAATGCCTCATTATCATAAATTTGTAGTAACTCCGTTACCCTCGCTGAGAATAACCCCGGGCTGTTCTTGAACCCTTGTGGGAGTCGACAAAATTGACGCTGGGTCCCCATTATTGAGAAAGCTGTTAAGTACCTACTTTCAGGTGCTATGTTTTGACAAAAGAAACCATTTGAGATATCCAATGTGGTTTTATTTTTTTTACGCACAATGTTATTCATTAATGCTGTACTATGTGCATTTTGCACTGCAAATGTTTTAGAACAAGTGTTTAAGTGTCTGTAATCCAAAACTAGACGATATGTATTGTCTGGTTTGGAGACAGGAAACAAAGTATTGTTCATTGAAGAGCTGCATGTTTCAATCACCCCTTGGTATTCAAGTTGATCTAAGATCTCCCTGACCTGTTTTTTAGCTTCTTGCTTTATTGGGTACTGCCTTTGTGCAGTAGGTTCATTTTTTAGATGTATTTTATAGTGAGGTGAGTCCTCATCCCATCCTACATGATTTTTGTATAATGCTGGGGCCTGGGCAACTGCCCATTTCCTGGCATAAGTATATTTTAGGTGAATTGGAATATGGTTAGAGAAGGCAGGCATAATAATGTCTTTGCCATGTGGGCACTCCCTGACAAATTGTGGTGGCCAGTCTTTTTCTGCTAGAAGTATATCATAACCCCTTGAAAGTTTTTCCCAAAAGAGTGTTTTCACCTCTCTTGGTATGTCTCCCTCCATTCGGAGTGTTATTTCATATAACCTTTGTGGAGTACTAACCCTGGTGTCTACAGTTTCAACTGTGATGTACTCATTCAAGTCCACTATCTCCAGAAGTTCCTTCAGGGTCTGGCAAGCTATTGTGACTTCTGCTGCACTGTCCAGCATTGTCTGAGCCCATTCTCCGTTCTTGAGTTGTGTTCTCAGTATCCTCTGCATGTCTGACCTTCAGACCTGCTACCTTCTTTTTTGAGAATTGAGGTTTAGATTTATTTTTCTGAACGTGTTTGTCGTCTTTCGATTTCACGCGTTCTTCTCTATGTTCTGACCGTCCTCTTCTTTCCGATGTCTGTGACGATATCTGAAAGGTACGAGAGGAACGTGTATCAATATCTTGATACCTGTCAGGTTTTTTCAAATTATCCCTATTCCTGAGGTTATACCTCCTTTCAGAGGGCTCCTTTTGAGGAGACCTACCTCGGGATTGAGAACGTTTCTCGTTTGAATTTTGTTTATTAGTTTCCCACTTCTTTTTAGAAGATGTAGGAGTTTGTTTAATAGAGTCCTTCTCAGGACTTTCAGATAGTTTTGGCTTTAATGGTCTTCCACCCAAACTATCTCTGCCTAATTCTGCATAAGATTGTTCTATTATTCTGGGTAGTTCTGTTTGATGTTCTGTAACATCGAATTCCCTTAATCGTTGGCGGATCGCCACTGCTGCTGCCTCCCCTTTAATATTAGATAATATTATTGTTGAGACCTGGTCGAAATTTTTCAGTAATTTCATACCTAAATTCAGAGCAGGCTCTGCCCCGTATTGGTTTTGAATTTGTTTCAGGACATCTGGTATTACTGCAATTGACGGAACACCATGTGTTTTAGTATAGATGGCAGCAAAGACTGAGCCCCAAGTGGTGCAGTCTTCCAGTTGTGGTGTGATCCCCATTGGTAAACAGATTGTTAGGATTCTGTGTTTCTCATTAGGGCTAGTATTAGGAAATACTGCTTCTATCTGAGTAATTTTTTGAGCTATCCAGAATGGAATTTGCTCACGTTTTGTGGGCATTTTACCCATGACTGCGTATAGAGTCTGTGGCGTAATTTTTAGTGTATTCCCCTGTTGAGGAGTTTGATTTGGAATGGTTAATGGTGGTTGGACTGTGAAAGTCCGCATGACATATTGGACCAATTGTCTGTAAATTTTTATTAACTTTGTAAGTTGAGTAAGTAATTCCTCGTCTGACATTATTTCGAGGTCAGGATGAGGAGTGTAGCCGGCTAGAATCGGCCATGTTGCTCCTGGTCTACCTAGTGGACCGAGCCTGGTAATGTTTTTGTGATGTTTTAGGGCGCCTTTAAACCAGAGCTGATGCTCCTGGTATGTTAGTGGAATTTCAATATCCTCGAAAGGAATATATTCCTCTGGTGGTTCATCTTCTTTGTTGAAGTGAAACAGTCTTGTTACTGAATTTGATTCAGGAAATATTATCCATGAATAGAATACCTCTGTCTGAAAAGATTCGTGTGCCTCTATCACGAAAACTGCTCTACCGCCTCTTGGTGGTAGGCCATGTTTTATAAGTTTTAGAGTGATGGCTCTTCTTAAGTTTGGATGGATGTCTATAACACCCTCCTCAGGTTCATTTAAACCTGTAAAGTTAAAAACTGTTACGACTGGGTCAGCCGCAGCTCCACCGTTTTCGGTGTTATTGTCCCCGTTTATGGACATTTGTTTTTTGAAAAATGTAGACCAAGTTTCAAGGAAACAAAAAGATAAGGTGCACAATATTTTGGAACACTGTATCCTTCAACGTTGAACAAACCAAACAACTAATATATAGGGTTTTTTGTCCTAATTAGTTATGGCGGATATTTAACCCTACCCACTCCAGACGTCTTATGGAGTATGTGAGTAGGGGTCTCTGAGAAATGCACGACTGAGTTACTCAGTATCTAGCGTTAAATTACTGCCTTACCAAACGTTTGGGCGCCATGTGGTGTAGTTCCTATTTCCCTAATAGGCTCTGCGCATTGGAATAATATAACCTATAGGCTTGACATAGGACTAAGGTCGGTATGTCCCTATCGAGTATATTAAACTTAATTACTTGTGCCAGCTAGCTCAGAGGCCACTAGAAACTCCTTGAGAACAAGAAGGGAATAGTTTCTGGCAACCGAAAAACATGACAACTTTGTTTCCCTTTAGAATCGGAACACGTCTCAGAATCGTGAAAACAATAGATAACAGTTTCACTCAGTCAATCGTGCATGCTTAGTTTCTACAGAGTTACACAGAAAGGAAAGACGGGCGTTTCAATAAAAGGTTTTATTGAACAGTCTTGTTTCTCGTGTAAGAGATATGTGCTGTTATGATCACAAGACAGTATGCAAGATAAATAATGTACAGTGTAAGCAGTAGAAATAAATAATACTGCGCTAGCATTATCTTTTAGCATATATTCACGTACATAAATAACATGAGCTAAAAATGCGAGTACTCATACGATGCGTCTCTAAGCTAGTTCTACCCCGATGTACCTAACCTAGTCTAGATGTAGGGAAAGGTAGAAGTAGGTGGAGTATTCTCTAGTCTGGTATACTAAGAGTATGTTAAGTATAGTATGCCAAGAGTCCCTCTAGGTTCTAGTCAGCTCCATACCTTGAGAATGAGAGGTGGGAATCTCTTGCCGGATCTGGAACTCTAACACCCCGCAAAAGTCAGAACACTGGAAGCTGGATTCGTCTGCGTGCAGGAATGACAGCGTCTTCTCAGTGCGTCAGGCCGGGATACGGGCTCCTCTGAAGTCGAGGTCTCCTCTAACTTGCTTGGGCAAGGGAAGGTATATTTATACCTGGTAGGTGCCTTGGATTGTTAGCATTGACGTAAAGTCGGACAGAGGAAGACGTCAGGAATGAACCCTTAAGGTATAACGGTTCATACATAATAGATGAGTTCTTGGAGAAATCAATAGTCCTGTGCTAGGGGAACTCCCGAAGCTTAAGGGTCTGGTTTCTAAGAACTCGTTGTGACGTTAGGGTGGACGGATGTCGGTGACCATGCATGTATTTGGAGTGCACGGTTAGTGCCTAAATAAGGACAGGGATTCTATGCCTATATAAGGGCAATGCGAATTGTGCCTATATAAGGACATGATTCAGGAAAACCTATATACGGACACCTAAAGCGGAATACAACACCCTTGATGGGGTTTTGACGCGCTTTATTGGCGAGTAGCACGCTACTCTGGAACCCATAAGGATTACTGTTGAATTAGTATGACCAAACATGAAAGTAATTTGAGTGATGGATATGTTAGTCAGTTATTTGGTTTGAGAAGGGTTGGGGAGGGTTAGAAAGGGAAAAAGGTTTGCGTTTATATAGCGCTGGTAACCCTAGTGGGGTGTTGAAATGCTTCATTGGCGAGTAGCACACTCCTTTGGAACCCATAAAGGATTAGTGGTGAATTAGTATAGTGGAATATGGAAATTGAGAAGTGAACGTGTTAGTCTGTTATTTTGATTGAAAAGGAAAGTGGAGGGACAGAAGAGTGAGATTTTTGTTTTTTGAGGTTATAGCAGTAGGAGGAGGCTTTTGGATGAGTAAAAAGGGGTTTTTGAGGGGAAGAGTCAGAGGGGAGAGTTTATAAAGGTTTGTTTTGGGGGATCGGTATAGTAAAAGAGGTGTCAGATGATGCAAGGAGGGTAGAGTAGGAGAGAGTCTAGAAAGGGTTATTTTGAGATCATAGTAGTGGTATGGGGTTTGGGATAAATGAGAGAGTGGATGTAGAGGATATATTGACAGATGTATAGGGTGAGAGATAGGGTAGTGCATTGGAAAGAGTAGTAGAAAGAAGTTTGAGATGAGTCAGAAGGTTGGGCTAGAAGATATATTGAGAGAAGTATAGGCTTAGAAATAGGGTAGTGCCTTGGAAATGCTAAATTAGAAGAAAGTGATAAATATATAGATCCATAAGTACATTGAAAGTATATAGATGCATAAAGGAGGTAAGTATATATAGATTAAAGATATTGATAGAGGTACAGGATGAGAAATAGGGTAGTGCATTGGATATGCCTTTTCAGGAGAAAGGTAACAGACACACAGATCCAAGTACATGGAAGGTACATAGATGCACAATGGAAGTAAGTACATGTAGACCAAAGATGATATTTATTTATTTACAACAACATAATTATCCTACATGTTTATACAAAGTAATACACAAAGATAGGTACATATCTATAGTGAAAATAAATGCTTATATACAGAGGAATATGCTGTAAATTTCTGTTTGCGTATGGTGCTTATGTGGGGAAGAGCCAATTCTTGAGTAGTTTTCTGAAGATAAGGTGGTTGTCAGTGGATCTTATGTTGGGGGGTAAAGAGTTCCATAGTTTGGCTGCTTGAACAGAGAAGGATGTGCCACCCATGGTTTTTTTCTTGTATCTTGGGAATTTGAGGCGAGATGCCCCTTTAGAGTGTAGGTTCCTTTGTTGAATGTGTTTGGTGATTTTATTCCTGATGAAGAGCGGTCCCATCCCATGTATTGCTTTGTGGGTGATACAAAGGAGCTTGAATGTGGATCTTCTGGCAACCGGTAACCAATGCAGGGCTTTCAAGGCAGGTGAGATGTGGTCTCGGGGTTTGATATGCAAGAGTAGTCTGGCAGCCGAGTTCTGAATCCGTTGTAGTCTTTTCATGGTTGTTAAAGGTGATCCGTGGTAGAGGCTATTGTTTGTTAGAAGGTGGTTCTGACCATCTGAGCCGCCCGTATTTTTCGCTTTTTGAACACCCACTTGTTGAGCTTTTACTGTGGGAGAGCCTCATAAGTTGGGACTCACCCACAGTGAACTCATGATGAAAGAGATTGCATGTGGATTTAACCGGTGTCCCCCTGGTGAGAGTAGGCCGCTGCGCTGCAGCCGGAGTAAGGGGCACCGGGCTGGTTACATGCTGACACATGTGTACATGCGTGTGCACACGTGTAGGGGCTGCGCAGGGGAGATTCCTGGCGTGCGCAGCCAAGGAGCAGGTACCGGTAGAATGGTGTGACAGGAATTATGCAGAGCTAGGTGGCGTCATGGAATAGGCTTTTATACTATGGGAAGAAACATGTAAGGGAAAGTCAGTGTGCTTTACTGTTTTCACTGAAGGACCACTCCATTCTTCTCCTAAGAGGATGGGGATCACATGGGATAGTTTCACTTCCCTAGGGCCTACAAATTCCAGACACGCACTAAAGTCCACTGTAACTTAGGTGAGAAGAAGTATTCTGCTGAATTCAAAACCATATATGTACTGCTTATAGGTCATCCAGAAATGTCATATTCCTCTGACTCAGCTCATAACCAGAGCCTGGCTGGGGCTGACCCTGCCAGGCTGGATTAATGACCTTCCTTCCTAAGCTGTAGCATCAGAGGCCTAGCCCCTCACGACAAGCATTCCAAGGGCTAAGGTCTCCTCTCCAAAAGGGACAGAAGATGGGTGGAGCTACACGGTTATCCATCAGCAGCTGTCACCTGGTGCCAGGCACCAAGCTGCTCTGGAGAGAAGGCAGCAAGGGGGGAAGGGGCTTTTCAGAGACCATGTGGCATGAGACCCCTGGACGATGCCATTTTGAACTAACCCAGAGGCCTGGGCAGGAAGGAGGGAGCAGGGGCGGGGAGGTGATGTATCGCTGCTTGATAGGGCAAGCAGAGACTTCCTGCCAGCCCCCTCCAAATTCTTTTAAAAGAGCTTGCACAGGAAGAGGAGCTCTCTCTGGGGTGTGGTCGGCTGAGGAAGACTGGTGCTGGAGCCTGGCGCCATGGGCAGTTGGAAGGAAGAACCTCCAGACTGTCCCAGGACCCTGACTGGCACAAAAATGGGAGTCCAGGCCCAGTGAGCAGAAGCCTGGGCCTCGGCGCAAGGAGAAGATAGGCCCAGGAGGAGAGCCAGGCAAAAGGCTGTTGCAGGGAGCCAGTGAAGGCCGTGCCCTGCTGAGTTTACCCTCTTGGATGCCAGGAGGGCGAAGGACAGTGCTTCAAAAGGGTAGAGCTGGTCAACCGGAGCAAGAGGAGGCCAAAATGATGAAGATCGGCAGACCTGGGGGCCGAGCTACGCCCCCCCAGAAGGTAGGTGACCTTTGACCTCCCAAGGGACGACAACGAAGCGCGTGGGGCTCCACTGCCGGTCCTAGATGTGCCCCCAGGGTGGGTCAGGCCCTGGGGGCTGCCCCCACAAGAAGAGGAAGTCGGGGAGCGCCGGCGCGCTCCCCGTGAAATTACGCCCACCCTGGCCCCCCGAAGACACCGGAGGGAGGGGAGCGCCGTCGCGTTCCCCTCGAAGAGAGTTCTGGGGCCCGGGACACCCAACTCCGGGCCCCGGTGACAGTGGTGAGGAGGAGGGGGGCGTGCCATCGCGCGTCCCCCCTCGTGGGAGAAGAGAAGTCGGGGAGCGCCGTCACGCTCCCCGTCAAGACTTTCCTGGGGCCCGGGATCCCAACTCCGGGCCCGAAGCCAGGAGGACAAGTCGGGGAGCGCCGTCGCGCTCCCCGTGAGGATTGCCACCGGGGGCCCGGGATCCCCAACTCCGGGCCCCCGTGTGATGCTGGGAGAGAGGGTGGGTGTGCTGCACTCCCCGGAGCAGCGGGAAGGAGGGGGGAGTGCCGTCGCACCCCCCCGAGGCCTCGCTGGGCCAGCGGCAGTCTCCGCGTCTGCCCGCAGGAGCGGGCAGACCAGAATGGACGGGCCAGCTCCCGCGGCCACACATGAGGGTGCGGGCCGGGCGGGGAGCCGGCAGGAGCGGCCGGGGGTGGGTTCCCCGCGCCGCACAGAACTCACCTGGCAGTACGGGGTCCGGGTGGGACCGGGCCCCAACAAGTGGAGAAGCGGAGTGAGGCAGCCCACAAGGGCAGCGCGTTCTCCCCGAGCAGCGGGGGAGCCGCTGCCCTATTATTCACGGGGCTGGAGAAAGCGCCCCATAATGCCTTACAGGCCCGGACCGGCCTGCAGGGGAAAGCAGCTGTAACTCGGCTTGAGGTGGCCCCAGGAGGAGGGGGTCACTGAGAAATGTGTGCCAGGGTGCCGGGGGAGCTGCATGAGCAACGCAGCCTCCCCAAGCACGAAGAGGAAAGTCCCCCCCCTAAGTCTCTGGGGACTCCATAGAAGCAACCCCTCAAGGGCTCAGCCAATAATCAACAGTATCCCGGGGCTGGAACTTTTGTTCTACAGCTGGGGGTGCCTTAAGGATTGCATCAAGGTTTGGAGGGCTGAGCTGGGGATGTCTGGAGAAGGGCATCCCCTGGAGGTGAAGAGGTGCAATTGCACGAGAAGTGCATTTACCAATGAAATTTCTATGGTGGGACTGAAAGTCACATGTGTAATTGGAAGTACATGTGTAATGTGAATTCATAAGCAAAGTGGGGTTATGTTGCTGGACATTCCTGTTAGGGTGTCTGGCTGTACATGCTTAATTCTGTGATTGTAACTGTGATGCCTTTAGGGGCTTTAATTACAATGCATTATAACTGTTATCAACCATGATGAGTACTGTCATTCTAAGTGATGCCCAAACATGTATTCTTGCTACTGCGTTAGGTGAAGAACAACCCAGACTGTTAGCCACTAAGATGTAGAGGTGTATACTGTATGGTCAGTATGAGATGCTCAGTCAGGGTTATGTGTCACCAGTGCAGGTGTACCTATTTTAAATGCTTGTTGAGATGATGGGGTGGGTCGCCACTGGGATGGTGCCAGTGGGCAAGGCCCTCGCTCCAGGTTATGTTAACCCACTGCATTAGGGGACAAGATGATGTGCAAACATGGGAGTGGTGGTACTAGACCCCACCCCCCCGTGGGAGGGGTGGAAATGTTATGCAATGTCACAAAGTAATTCCAACAGCGTATATATATTTGTAAATTGGTGCATAGTATTGAGTAGTGTGTGTGTTTACTAAATGTACTCTTCCTTTTATAAAGCAAAGTACAGACTGGACAATCAATTATTGAGTGTTATTTCTGCGTGCTGGTAAATGGCGATTACTAGCCCACACCACCTCCCTTGAGTAAGCCTTAGACTGCTCTGCAACGCTAGCCTCTGAGACTCAAGCGCTACAATAGGGTGTTTGGTTCCCAGTGAAGGATAAATGTGACATGTTATTTGTGCAGGCCTCACAGATACTGCCTCGTTTTCCAACAGTGTTGCTGTGGGTTCCACCGCAACACCCATTGCTTTTTGACGCTGCCCCATGTTTACAAGGCTGGGGCAGCGCCAAAAACTAAGACCAGGTATAACCTGGTCTTAGGAAGGCAATACGAGGAGAAAATATACTTTTTTCCTCGTATTTTGCTCTCTCTATGTGTGCTGCATTCTGCAGCACACATAGAAACAGCAAATCGCCTTTAAAGATTGTTTATATGCAGAAAGGTGTCCCTTCCTGCACATAAACAATCGCCCGGCAACGCAGGCACCTTTGCAACATGTCACAAGTGTGTCTGCGCTGGCGCTAGGCTGCTTTTTCAGTGCCAGCGCTAGGGGAAATGCAGGGGTATGCCTTATTTTTGTAAATGTGGTCACCCCCCCCCATTCTGGTGGAACTCCATTGGCTCCCCTTGCCAACCTGCACCCATTTCTAAGCCAGCTGCACCATTTACAAAGTCATCGCAACCAACACCACTGTTTATCTTGCAGACAAGCTCATCATCTCTGGTGATACTCAGCACACCTGCAGCCGGGACACCATCAGACTGCAGACTAAGAAGTGTTAAAAAGAAAAAACTATTCATACGATGACAGCTGTATATTATGTTGAAATCTGTTCATTACTTTCACTTCGTGATATAAGATTGAAATCTTTAATAAACAGATTTGAAAAGAAGAAAAAGAAAAAACAAGATAGCAGGCCTTTTGCATTGATGCACTCAGGACCTGGAAAAACATCTGTGTATCTATCAGGTCCGTCCCAGTGCAGCTCCAATGTAGGAAAGAGGTGAAGACCCCTCTACCTAACGAGCAATACCTCACACCGCATTAACCCTCCTAAACCCAGCTCCATCGCATCTTACTCATTGACTTTATGTTTGTCTCTGACCCTGTACAGTGCAATGCTGCATTTCCGCTAGGTTTACGCTATAGAAATACGATGTACATACATACGTACAGAGGCAGCAGAATGCTTTACAATACCAAGGTGTTAGACCTGGCACCATTGGCGTGAGTCTCCCTTCCATTTTTTCGCTGTGCCTCCTCTGTTTTTTCTGGTGATAGATGCTCTGGGCGCTGCGCCACTGCCATTCAGTGCCGCAGCGCGGATGCTCCCTGTGTAAAGATGCCATATGAATTGATGTATCCCTGATTGGTTTATTTGGTCTACCTGTTAGTCCCTAGTAATGTGGCCGGTGTGTGCCCAGGGCTAGTAAACCAAAATGCTGCTGGTGGGCCTGCAGCACTGGGTTGTGCCACCCACAGAAGCAGCTTGTAAATTGTGTCTCAGACCTTCCACTGCAGAGTCTGTGTGCAGTCCAGAACTGCCATCTTGGCTGTGAAGTGCAACCACTTCCCAGCCCCTGAACCTTCCCTTGGCATCATGTAAGTAACCCCTATGGTAGGGTGCATTGTATGTGTAAGGTAGGACATGCCTTGGTGTGTGTAGCATGTCCTGGTAGTGAATTACACCCAATTTCGTTTTTCACTACTGTAAGGCTACCTGTTCCTCATAGGCCAGAATGGGCAGTTTGACTATTACATGCTATAGTCCTAACTGACCCCAGGAACATGGTAGAAAAACGAATTTAGTATGCCTGAACTCAGAATATTAAAATACATCTTTTAGTGGAGTTGATTTTTATATTCTGTGTTTGAAAATACTACTTTTAGAAAGTGAGTATTTTCTTGCCTAAGCCTTCCAGTGTGCTCTGCTGTCTTGTGTATTGACTGTCTGGTTTTAGAGGGGCAGGGCGGGCTGAGTCAGACCTGGGTTGAATAGAGAGGTCTCCTTACTGAGTGAGGGGAGGGGCAGCTGCTTGACCTGAATGGGGCTGTGCCTGGCAAGGTGAATGCTGGCTCCACCTCCTGCTGTGTGTCTGATAGCAGGCCCCCTTTTCTGAAAGAGAAGTTGCAGAACTGGTTCTGGCTGGGTTCAGTGCCTGGTAGCTTGGAAGAACAAAGACTTTTGGGGTATAAATAGTTGTTCCCAAACCCCTACAATTTGTATTGCCCCTGGATCTCAAGACCAACCTCTGTCCGTGGAACTGAAGGAAGCTGCAGGAGAGGACTGTCCTTGTGTTGTGTGCTGTTCCCTGGATTGGCCTGCAGTAGTTGTCATTGGACTGGAAAGAAGAGGGAAAAGGAGCTGTAAGAGAACTTTTTAATCTTGAACCTGCAATCACCCAAGGGCTAGAGAGAGAACTAGCCTCCTGACTGAAGTCTCAGGCCCAGTAGACTTCATTTCGTCGCTAAAGCCTGTTAACGAGCCGCCGCAGCAGAGGAGCGTCAAGAAATCCGTCGCACGGCTGCCGCTGAGTGCTCGCTGACCAAATCATCGCACCGCACGCTTACAGATCGCCATTTTGTCGCTTACGCCCGTTAGCGAGCTGCCGCAGCCGAAGAGCGCTCGGAAATCCATCGCGCCGCTGCCGCTGAGTGCTCGCTGCCCAAAGTCATCGCCCCGCACGTTTGCGGACCTTGGAACCATCGCTATCGCCCGTTTGCGAGCCGCCGCAGCCGAAGAGCGCTCGGAAATCCATCGCGCTGCTGCCGCTGACCTGATCATCGCCCCGCACGTTTGCGGGCCTCGAAACCATCGCTAAGGTCCGTTTGCGAGCCGCCGCGACCAGGAGCGTGAGAAAAAACATCGCTATCACGCCTTAGTGGCATTTTGTGGATTATTGACACCCACACCCAGGAACTGTGAGTAAAAGGGTCGCAGAGACCACTGCCCTGAACTTTGCATTCCCCAATTGAACTATTTTTGCAGCATCAAGAGAGTATTATTTTTGTACAGTATTGTGGCTTTTTCGTTATTTGGTCTTGTGATAAACCTATATATAAATATAACTATTTTTGATAACTACCTGTGTTGTGTCCCTTTGTAGTGCTCCTCACTGTATTACTGTGTATGGTCATAAATGCTTAACACACTGGGGCCGATTCCGATTCAGGCCGGAAATCTCTCCGACCGAGCCGGACCCGGAGAGATTTCCGACCGAATCGGACCCTAGCAGTCCGACCGAACGAGTACGATGCGTTCGCATGCTATCGGACTCGAGTCGGTCGGACTCCCATTGAAGTCAATGGGAGCCTGTCGTACAACGTGTACGCGGGCTCCCATTGACTCAATGGGTGCGAGGTGGTCAAGGGCGCCCCCTACAGCGTGTACGCGTCCATGCGCATCGCGGCATACATGCACAGGTAGGGGGGACCCATGGGTCCCCCCTGTGTGCGACTCGCGCGCCTACGCGTACAGGGTGGTCCGACGCGGACCCCCAAAGTCCGGCTCCGACAGCTTTTTCGAGCCGGACGGCGCGAGTCGGTCGGACTGCTCACGGCGCGCATCGTACTTACCCGGCAGGGAAACGTCTCCATAGCGCGGTGCTAGTCGTGTCCATGCGAGTCGGTCGGAGCGTGTTGAAGCCGCGTTCGAGTCGGTCGGCGATTTCGCGGGTGCTTGCATCGTACTCGCTCGGCCGGACCCGCGTTCGAGTCGGTCGGTAAACAGGGCTCCGAATCGGATCCGGTGAATCCGAATCCGATTCGGAGCACTACCGGCCGAGATCGGAATCGGCCCCACTGCCTCTGAGATTAGCCTAACTGCTCGTGCTACGTTACCACAGGGTGGAGCAGGGGTTGTCAAAGGGGTGCAGCCCTTCACTCTGACTTAGAAAGAAGGGTCCCTGCTTGGACAGTGGCCATCCACTGCCAACCAGAGACCCCCATTTCTAACACACGGATAACAATAGAAGAAGTTAATTGCAATTATTATTGGAGGAACAGATATCACATTGAACCATCTGAGGTCAAGCAGGAGAAGGTTTGGTTTTAGGCTTTGCTTTTCTTGGCTTCAGCTTGTCTCTAGTAATGAGCAGGTTTTGTTCCTTGCTGACCTCAGGGCTCCTGTTGTAGGAAGTTAAGGGAGACCAGCACAAGGGCTTTGATGGTTGTGTGAGCTATTTTGAATTAAATGTAATTCCAGGTTCCATCGAGGACACTATGGGCCTGGTGAGATGGGAGTGATGTGATCTGATTTCTATGCTCTGGAGCCTAAACGAGCCGCAGCATGAAGGGCAGCGATGAGGAGAGGGAAACAGTAGAGAGTCTGGGAACCTACAAGTACTGCATGTCCTTTTCCTGCACCCACATTTGGGAGCTGTAGCGCATGTCCCCTGACTCGAAACCCAGAGCAGGGATGGAAGGTGTCAGCTTTCTCAGTAGGTGAAGCTGAAAGAGGCAGTTTTTGTTAATCTATGGATGTGTTCGGACATATTAAGATGCTGATAAAAAAATAATCAAACCAAGAAATCTGAAATAAGGCCCTAGAACTGGAGAGACACCCAGAGAGATAGAAGCCATTCTTGAACTGGGGGCGGCCACTGAGGTAGAGAAGGAATTCAGCTTCAGTCATATTCAGTTTCAAGAAGAAGGTACTCATTCAGTTTAGCAATAAATATTTTCCAGGCCTTATAAGCAGACTTTCTTGGATATACATTGTAGATGTGAGAAGTATGTTCAGGAGAGAGCCGGAGTGAGGTGTAATAGGACCAGTGGGCAGGCTTATCTTTCAGACATCATTTTGAGTGAGTCTTCAGGTGTCTGAAGGGTTGGGATGTAAGTGCAATATTTCGGAAGAATCCTCCCTGGAATGAGTTTGATAGACTGACTTCAGGGATGTGGGCTGCAAGCTGACATTAAACAGATTTCTTAGTGACCTTGCTCAGGAATGGCAGCTTGGATACCATCCTACAAACTGTAACCTGTTAGGGTGTGGCTTAGGTTTCTTCAGAAGGGAGTGATTCAGCCTGTCTGAAGGGATGAGGGGAATGTGCCTTCTTCCAGAGGTGTTCATGATTTTTAATATTATTCGAGAGATCATCAGAGTCCACATTTTAATCAGGGTGTCTGGGATTGTATTTTTAACATGTTCCAAAAATAATAAAGCACCCACTGCCAGCAGCCAGTGTGACTAGCAGCAACATTGTCCTCAGCAGATGTGCATGCTTGTGGTCCTAGCAGAATGTTCTGCAGTGCCCGCAGTGGGTGCCGCAGCACAGCGGTGGCGGAGCGACTCAAGAAGCCAAAGTCAGTGATAGATTACTGAGTGACGCAAGCTGAGGATTATTCTTGGACAGGATCAGTTGATCCAATGCTCTAGAGAGAAGTCACATAACAGTCAGAGGAGTCAGCTAGCACTGAGGAAGAGCAGAGCTGTCGACTCATACTACTGAAAGAGTCACCACTCTCCCTTCTCACTCACACATCTGTCTGCAAGCAAGGGTGATGATGATGACCCTGTTCCTGTCAGTGACTGGTGGGCCCTGAGTGGAAAAAAAACTGCACAAATAAAACAAGTTCTAACATAATTCTTAAAAAATATGACATCACTTTATATTTTATTTTCAATTTCTTTGGCTATTCATTAAAATAAACACTAAGAACTATCAGAGTTTGAAACAACTTAGATGAATGGCCAGAGTTGTTTCTTTGATAGAAGTCTGAGACCACTGGTGGCACAGTTCACCCAAAGCTATACTATAAGTATAAGGGGCCGTGTTCTCTCACACGTCACTCAATTGTAGAGGCTGAGACCTACCCATAAAGTCTGGGAGGTTGCTGTTCCCATAGCCCATGAAGTCAGTTTTCAAGGTCCATTTTAGGTGATTATTTGTCAATAAAGTTTTTAAGTCTTGGGTCCAGACATAGCTATGGCACCCTCCTCTTATTCAGTAAAGACCTTTGCACCATAGGACACCCAAGGACTCCCTGTTCCTCCCACTGAGTACATTGGTGACGCTAATACTTTCGGAGTCAGTTTTCAGGGAACAACTCTTACTGTCTTTGAGCAGTGGCTTCATGGATTTGGGTCTCAGAGTACTGCCATTCAGGCTTCTACCAGTTCCTGTTTGGTGCTTGGATCCCATTTGACTTCCTTTCACCTCCTGCTCAGCTGCATCTGAGGTTGGAGTTAAAATGAAATACTTGACCTTCTTGGGCTCACCGCCTCTGTGTGGATTTGAACTGGAGGGAGGGAGCCTTGTATGGCATTGGGCCCATTAGGTGAATGCATTGTGCTCTGCTCTGCTTTCACTAGATCCTATTTTAGCTCCAAGGGACTGGAAGTTGACTCCTTGTAGAGCAGATGTTGACTTTGTTAACCTTGTCTGAGATGTCCTTGACCTTACGGTTGTCCTCCTTGAAGTCCGTCTCACTGACTGACATTTTCCTTCTAGCTCTTCAAGCCTCTTGTATGGTTTCTAAGTTCTAGTTTTAGAGATTCAACGAGAGCCAGCGGTTCTCTACAAGATGGCAGCAGAGACGGTGACTTTGAGGAGGAGTGTGGTTGGTATTTTGAGCTAGCATTATAGAATGACTGTGAGATCACTCTCTTTTCTTCCACAGCCAGGCCCAACATTCATTGTTGATCTTCCAAGAATGCTGTAGCCTATGTTGTCATTTAAGTCAAATATATCAGTCCCTGAAGATGGCTCCTTTAGGAGGGTAGATTTTGACTGCTTTGTGATATCTTACTGTCCCAATTTGCCTTCATTGATGACTGATCTACCCTTGAGCTTGCCTCCTTTAGGCCTATTTTCAGGGCTAGCGTGCCGAAAGTAGACATGCTGAATGGGATGGGTTTGGGATTAGCAGCTGGGGGGCTTCCTGCTTTGGTTGCTTCTCTGTCCAGATGTGGGTCCCTTGCTCTCTGTACCACTGGAACCAAGCTACATCTGACTCAATCAGCCCAAGCCCGCTCTTTGGTTGAAGTAAGTGTGCATACTGCGCTATATTAAACTCCCATCTCTACATCTGTGATGTAATGTTTTCTTCTCATATTACCTTCTCTGGCTAATTTTCTGATGTTGGGCTTCAATCAATCAATCAATATAGCTTTATTCGACAAATAAGTCATCAAAGCATACTTACAAACATGATGTATAAAAGGTTAAAAAGTTACCATAAATACTAAAAACTGTGCGTATTTACAGATGGGTCACGATTATTAGAGCTTCAAAGCCTTAGGGGCCGATTCCGATTTCGGCCGGAAGGGCACCGAACGATGTTCGGAGCCCTTCCGACCGAATCGGAACGTGCCGGCCGGATTCCTTTCCGACTGAGCCATTCCGATGGGCTCGGTTGGAAAGGAATCCGACTCGGATTTCCGGATGGCTTCCGACGGGCTCGGAGAGCCCGTCCGCCGTCCGGAAATCCTTCAGTACTCCCCCGGCCGCCTCTTCACGACCGAGGGAGTACGATGGCAGTTGTTCACTGCCTTTTCGTGCCGGTCTTTCCGGCACGAAAAGGCAGTCGGTAACTGTCTTTGGGGGCCCCCAGTAGGGCCCCCATGGCTGCGAGGCCGCCGAATGGCGGCCTGGGGGCACCTATGGTGCCCCTCTGTTGATCCCTGCACCCGGTGGCAGGCACCTTGGAGTGCCGGCCACAGGGTGCAGGGATGAACTGCACCCCTGCTTTCCACAATGAAAGCATGCATTCCGCTTGGAATGCATGCTCCCAATGTGTAGTATACGAGTGCGACCGAACAGGGTTCGGTCGCATCGTACTTGCAGGGCCGTAACCGACGACAGCAGGTCGGTTGGTTACGGCTCCTGACCGATGTCGGACGGACCTGAGTACGTCCGACATCGGAATCGGCCCCTTATTGTCTTTGTTCATTTCATGATCGTTATGTCACCGGCCACCTTTTATATATTCAAAGACTACTGTTCATACAATAAAAAGTAAAAACAAGTAGAAAACAACAGCCCTTAATCGGGAGAGAGGTCACGTGATCTAATTGCCCAGACCCAACTTAGGTACTTTGCCATGGCTACAGCAATAATGCTAGATGTGTCGGTGCGTAGTAGTCTTAGAGCAATTTCTGACCTTCTTGTGCCTAGAGATCTGCAAATGGGTTTCAGCCATACACGTCGGGGGGTAGCATATGCTGGACAAGTAAATAATACGTGGGCTATAGACTCAGGATGGGTAGAGCAAGTGGGGCAGGTGTTAGCTTCAGTATTTCCCCATCTTGCTGTGAATGATCTTACCGGCAAAGTACCCACTCAGAATTGGAAGTAAAGCTTCCTTGCGTGTGGCTTATTAATGATGTCCCAATACTGTTCAAGGCTCGGTGCTGGTTTAGCTTCAAGGAAACTCCCTGTAAGTGAGGAGGAATCACTATTCCTATAAGCACATTGGGCCACCCATTCCCAATATTTTGCTTTTAAAACTGCTTTCGGGGGGAATTGCGTACCTACAGGGTTTTCCCGTAAGTGAGCCATCCCGAGGTTGATCAGGGAGGCTCTAATCTCCCGCAACCATTTGATCTTATGAAAACAGTCAGCATTGATTACGTCCAAAAGGCCTGCAGCATAATTAGTCAGCTCAGGGGTACACCAGATTCTCCACCAATAGAGCAAGGGACGCAGTCTTGCCCTATCTACCATTGCCCTTTTGCCTAGATCGTATAGCAGTGGGTGTGCCGGAGTGCTTTGGGGTAGACCAGTGATCTTGCGAAGGAACCTATTTTCTTCTGTTGTTAATTGTGAAAGGTTCTCAAAACCCCAGAGCTCAGCACCGTATAAGACAGAGCTGACCACCTTCAAGTCGTATATTTGCAGCACTGGGCTTATTGGTTTAGTAAAGGAGGAGCTAAACTCGGATTGTAGAACACCGGCCTGCTGCTGGTGTTTTAGTGAGGCCAGGTTAAGTTGTCGTTTCCAGCTAAGATCTCTCTGTAAGGTAACCCCTAAAAAAACAAAGTCTAAGACTTGCTCTAGGGGCCCATTATTCAGCACTATACCACCCTTGAATGCTTTGTGTGGGTTAAAAGACATGAATTATGTTTTCGACACGTTGATTTCCAAGCCCCTTATTTGGCAAAATTCTTCAAATCGATTCAGGGCTCGCTGCAGACCACTTGGCGTTTTTGAAATAATCAACGTGTCGTCTGCGAACATTAAAATTGGGATTTTAACACCAGCCAGTACAGGGGCATCTGACGGGATGATGGCTAAAAAATCTGCAATCCCGTTTATAAATAGGGAAAATAATGTGGGGGCCATTACACACCCTTGTCGAACACCTCTCTCGATGGGAAATGGAGTGGTAACTTCACCCTGAGCATCCCAGCGAATCTGGGCGAAGTTATCCTCATGAAGCCTTACTATAAGGGTTAATAGCTCCGGAGACATTCCCATCTCTTGTAAAACAGACCAGAGTTTCCTACGGGAGACGAGGTCAAAAGCTGATTTAAGGTCCACAAAGGCAGCGTAAAGGCTCCCCTTGTTCAGGACCACCGTCTTCCAATAGAGCATGATAAAGCGGAAAACCTGATCAATGGTGCTGGTGCAGGCCCTAAATCCTGCCTGTAAAGTGGATAAACTTTCTGTCTGTTGGGCTTCCAAACGGTGCAGAGACAGAATATCGAGTACAAAATATCGAGTTGCACAAATATCGAGTCAGTAATATCGTGGGTCAGGAATATCGACAGCAAGAATATCGTGGTCAAGAATATCAACTTAAGGTAAGTAATATCGATTTAAAAAATATCGAAGTGTTTAATATCGTTTGCAAAAATATAGTTTTTAAAAATATAGTTTTTTATTATTGTTATGTATTTTAGTATATATTTTATATGTATGTGATGTATGTTTTTTTGTATAAGATTTGTTTGTATTTTTAATACATGTGTTAAATTTGTAGTAGTTATTAATTTTTTTTAATTTGAATTTTGCGCTTTTAGTTCCGTAGCGGGTTGTGGGTTTATAGGGGAATAGGGTGGGAAGTAATTTAATTATATTAACTGTATTAAAAAAAAATTAATTTAATTATGCGTTTTTAGTTCCGTAGCGGGTTGTGGGTTTATAGGGGAATAGGGTGGGAAGACATTTAATTATATTAAATGTATTCATTTTTTAAAATTTTATTTTTGCATTTTTATTTCCGTAGCAGGTTGCGGGTTTATAGGGGAATAGGGTGGGAAGTAATTTAATGATATTTAATTTTTTTATTATTTTTTATTTATTAATATTTGTTTAATTGGGATGTTATAGTGTTAAATGTGTAAAGTAATTTATTACTAATTATTTAATATATGGTTGGTAATTAATTTTAATTAATTAATTGGCAAGTAATTATGGTAATTGTGTAATTAATTTTAAGTGTGTGTTGTGGTGTTTATAGGTGTAAATGGTGGGAAGAAATGTATTTTTAATTTATGAATTAGTAATTGCTTGTTAATTAATTTTAATTAATTAATTTGTAATTATTTTTGGTAATTGTATAAACAATTATATTTGTGTGTGGTAGTTTTTATAGGTGTAAAGGGTGGGAAGTAAATTATTTTTTATTGATGAATTAATAATTAGTTGTTAATTAATCTTAATTAATTAATTGGTAATAAATTATGGTAATTGTGTAATTAATTTTATGTGTGTTGTGGTGTTTATAGAAGTAAAGGGTGGGAAGTCATTTATGTTTAATTAATTAATATATAGTTGTTAATTCATGTTAATTATTTGATATTTATTTTGGGTAAATGTTTTTTTTGTGTTTTGTTTTTACTTTTAACGGGGTAAAGGGTGGGTATTAAATAAAATTTTGTTATTTAATTATTAGTTGTAAATAGTAATAGTTTTTCAATTAAAAATAATATATAATTGTGTTCTATTATTTTATAGTTTAATTTAGGTGTGTGTTGTGGATATTAGAGTGTTAAAGTTTGTGTACTCAATTAATGTTTATTTATTTTATTAATAAGAAATATTTTAATTGATTATTAATTACGTTAATAATGGAAATAAATGTAATTAACATTTTTGAAGTGTTTTGTTATTGGTGTGGTGTTATAGGGTATGAAATAAAATAAATAATTATTGTTTATAAATGTATTTATTCATTTATTAATTTATTAATTTTATATGTAACTAATATTATAGTATGTGTTTTTTTATGTTTAATACATTTAATTTATATTTTTTAAATATCTTTTTCATTTTTATGATTTTTTAAATTTGTTTTTTTTAACTGTTTAAGTGCTATTAGTAATTTTTGTTTCTCTGCTATCCAACACTTTCCCTACTGTTGCACTCTTTGGAGTGGGAATAGTAATTTTTACCCCTCCGCTATCCAACATTTTCCCTACTATTACACTCACTGGAGTGGGAATAGTAATTTTTGTCCCTTTGCTATTCCTTTGCTATCCAACACTTTCCCTACTGCTGCACTCTTTGGAGTGGGAATAGTAATTTTTACCCCTCCGCTATCCGACATTTTGCCTACTGTTGCACTCACTGGAGTTGGAATAATAAATTTAATCCCTCCGCTATCCAACACTTACCCTACTGTTGCACTCTTTGGAGTGGGAATAGTAATTTTTCCCCTCAGCTATCCAACACTTCCCCTACTGTTGCTATCACTGGAGTGGGAATAGTAATTTTTTATCCCTCTGCTATCCAACACTTTCCTTACTGTTGCACTCTTTGTATTGGGAATAGTAATTTTTGCCCCTCTGCTATCCAGCACTTTCCCTACTGTTGCACTCACTGGAGTGGGAATAGTAATTTTACCCCTCCACTATCCAACACTTTCCCTACTGTTGCACTCTTTGGAGTGGGAATAGTAATTTTACCCCTCCGCTATCCAACACTTTCCCTACTGTTGCACTCTTTGGAGTGGGAATAGTAATTTTTCCCCTCCGCTATCCAACACTTTCCCTACTGTTGCACCCACTGGAGTGGGAATAGTAATTTATACCCCTCCGCTATCCAACACTTTCCCTACTGTTGCACTCTTTGGAGTGGGAATAGTAATTTTTACCCCTCCACTATACAACACTTTCCCGACTGTTGCTATCACTGTTGTGGGAATAGTAATTTTTACCCCTCCGCTATCCAACACTTTCCCTACTGTTGCACTCACTGGACTTGGAATTGTAAATTTAATTATTCCGCTATCCAACCACTTTCCCTACTGTTGCACTTATTGTATTGGTGAAATGTTAGTTTAAATTATTTTTTAATAGTTTAATGTTTTAATTTATTATAGAATGTTTTTTTAATTTTAAAATATTGATATATATATATTTTATTTTTATATAATTTTAAAGTTTAAAATTAAATTAAGATAATAGTTAATAAATTAATTTTAAGTAAATATATGTATATGTATACATTTTAATGTTTGTGTGTTTATATTTTTTTAAATTAAGTTTGTTTGTTATATTTACTTAAAATGTATATTGAATTTAAATTATTTTGTTAAAAATAATATTAGTATTTGGGGGGCGTGGCTTGCGCCCGGTGAAGATGGCGGCGTTTTCGTGACCTGCTCGGTGACGGCGGAGAGGCCGGGAACTTTTCTTCGCTTTCCTCACGACAGAGCCGCACTAATTTGGAGAGACAGCTGTTGGAGTATCCCAGGAATGCTGCCGGCGTGAGAACAGCTGACTCTCATTTCTGCTCTGACAAGACGGATGCCCGCCGTTTTATGACTGCTCGCGGAATGCGCCGAGCGGTAATCAGCATACAATGTATCCGGTTGTCTGAATAAGCCATGAAACCTTTTCTACAACACCTGCAGAAATGGGAATAAGCCAAGTACAACCAAGGCATTTGTATTGAGGCATTTTAATCCTTTCTACTCAGGCTTCGTCTCAGTTCTTTGGCTGACTGAATCTGATATCACCTGCGCATTTAATATATTTGACTATATCTCCATCTTTGGTCATGCAGTGAAGTTTCTATGTTTTAATATTAAAACTCGTTCAGCCTGCTGTGACACAGTCTCTCTTCCAGGGCTGTAAGTTAATGGAGATATCACTTTTTGTGCTTCTGCCCATTTCTTCTGAGGAAAATTACGCCTCTTTCCATATGTAGCTTAATGACGAGTGGCACTCAACTTTATGGGCTTCTCTATACAATATAGCTGATTTATCCTGCTGTGCATTATAGGCTCCCTAAGATTATTAATCATCTCTATCACTCGTGTGGCTTGGTTGGACTGTAGTGGAGTGTAATCTCTGACTTCTAGGTTTTTTTTTTTTTTACTGTGGCATTGACACAGTTTTGAACACTAAATAATTTCAGGAAGACGAATCTCCTGGCCTTTTGAAATATTTCACAATTTTTGAAATACCAAAGCGTATTATATTGTTGTATGGGCAGATTGAAAAAAGCAAGACCGGTGTTACCATCCACGAGTCGTACATATATTGTTCGTTCAAGGCTTTGCGCTCCTTCCACACAAATGGAGGATTCTGTGACTTTACAACCTAAAGTAGCTTCTTCATCTGCCACGATTGCTCCTTCTGCAGCCACTAAAGCCCCAACCAAACGGTTGAAAAAAGACCCTCCATCCCCACCAAAGCAAGCATCGTCCGTATCCATGGACCTGCTCTTGGAGGAGATAAGGGCTTTACGCCCTTTTGTTGAAGAAACAAATTCCAAATTACAAATTCTAACGGATGGATGGACAAAAATGGAGGAAAGACTCACTAAGGTAGAACATAGGGGTCTATTACGATGGCGGTCGGGAAACCTCCCCGACCGCCATGGTAGCGGGAAAAGACTGCCCGCATGGACCGCGATATCACCGCCGGTCGAATTAAGATGACCCGCGCTCGAAATCCAACCGCGGCGGTCTGATCGCGGGCCTTAACATTGCGGCGGTTGCGGCTGCCCGCAGCACCGCCACGATGCCGAAAGGAGCATGTCCTGCATTTCCCTGCACTGCGTGGCAGGCACTGCACAGTGCATGCCACCTGGTACAGGGAAATGTAGGGGGGGACCATGGGTACCCCCCAGTGCACCCCCCCAAACACATTGGGGGCCCGCAACGGGCCCCCGGAAAACAATCTCCGCATGCCTTTCCTTGGCGGTTTGACCGCTGAGGAAAGGCTGGCTACTGCTGGCATCATAATTCCTGCCGGCAGAGCCTGCTCTGCACTGCCACCATTATCCCGGTCCTGCTCCGTCCGCCAGGCAGGAGTGCGGATGGCAACCGGCGGAAAAGCGGCGGTCGGAATTTCCTACCGCTGCAGTCACCACCGCCATCCTAATTTGACCGGCGTTTTTCTTGGTTGCGATCGTGGGCGGATGTCCACCGCCGGTACGGCGGGCGCCACCGCCGGCCCGGCGGTGGACATCCGACCACCATCGTAATAGACCCCATAGTGTGGAAATGATGGGCACGTCCTTAGTCAAAGCTGAAAATCTTCATTCACAGATTACTTCACTACAGAGGCAGGTCGAAAACCTTGAAAATAGGAATAGACGGAATAACCTTCGTATTTATGGGCTACCGGAAGGTTCGGAAGGCTCCGATCCTATCACTTTTTTCAAACAGTTTATACTAAACGTACTTCACATACCTGAGGACACCCCTCTCAACATCCAACGTGCCCACAGATTAGGTCCTCCACACCCATCGTCTTCAGGCATGAGGAAACCGAGAGGGGTTATTTTATACTTCCTTGAATATACGGATCTTCTCAAGGTGTTGTCAGCGGTCAGATCTATGAAACGCATCTCTTCCTCAGGAAACCAACTCTTCTTTTCACAAGACTATGCAAAACCCACAGCAGACAGACGCAAAGAGTTCTTAGCAATGAAACCAGCTTTACGCTCTATTGGAGCACGGTTCGGCCTATTTCATCCTTGCCTTTTTAAGGTTACCGTTAATAATAATACCACCACATATGAAGATCCGGTTAAGCTACGAAGTTTTCTTAACCTGCATTGCCCGGAAAAGATGGACATTCCTACTACTCGGTTCAAATAACTCTCTCAGCTAGTATTGAGTTTATATACTTTCTATACTGACTTCTGATAAGCTACCGAAATGGCTTAATCTGAGCAGTAGCGGTCCGTGGTAGGAGTGCCGGCTGGGCGGTGACGTGGGGTGGGGGAGGGGCAGGGTGGGGGGTAGTAAACCACGGATTACGGCTGAATACAGGTAAGGAAACATTTAAATAAATAAAACGAATTTCGTTGTGAGCACTGCATCGCCATAATGAAATGCAGTGCGCGCAACGAAATTCGTTTTATTTATTTAAATGTTTACTTACCTGTATTCGGCCGTAATCCGTGGTTTACTACCCCCCACCCTGCCCCTCCCCCACCCCACGTCATTGCCCGGCCGGCACTCCTACCACGGATCGCTACTGAATCTGAGTATAAGTATACCATAACAGTTTGTTTGCCTAGATAATCTTTTGTTTTCAGATTACGTTCTTACAGTATTTGTCTCAATATTATGATAAATGCTCTAATTTACACAAGCTTTTTTGCAAACTATAGAACAGAGAAATTTGGTTGACGCCTGGAGACTTTGCAACCCGTCCTTGAGAGAATACTCCTTTTTTTTCCCCACCACATCAGACACAATCCAGAATTGACCATATTTTCATCACACGCAATGTTTCCCAATCTCTGCTTTCAGCAGATATAGGCCCCATACTCATCTCTGACCATGCTCCTGTTATGATTCAACTAGATATCTTCCAACAATCTACGTCCCCCAAGAGATGGCGTTTCAACAACTCTTTACTTCTTGATCCCAACTTTAATGCCTCTTTTACCACTTTTATCCACAAATTTTGTCAAACCAATCAAAACTGACGATCTCCCCTTCCGTACAATCTGGGACGCTTTTAAAGCTACCGCCCGAGATTTTATTATTAGGTATTCATCAAACACACGCAAATCTTTTAAAACAATCCACAATACACATCTTACTAAAATTAAAACACTAGAACATGCCTTTTACACCTCTAAAACGAAGGCCAGCCTGGAAGATCTTATAAATGCAAAGATAGCTTTTAATAAATCTTCGACTGAAAGTGCCTCTTTATTTTTATTGAAGACGAGCGCGAAATACTACGGTGGCCAAAATAAATCAGGCAAATTATTAGCCAATTATTTTAAGATTAAGCAAAACAGGCTTCACAATGACTCCATTATAGCTGATAATCAAACACCAAAACATAAAGGGGCCGATTCCGATTCGGGCCGGAAATCTCTCCGACCGAGTCGGATTCGGAGAGATATCCGACCGAACCGGACTCTAGCAGTCCGACCGAACGAGTACGATGCGGACGCATGCTATCGGACTCGATTCGGTCGGACTCCCATTGAAGTCAATGGGAGCCGGTCGTACGACGCGTACACGGGCTCCCATTGACTCAATGGGTGCGTCGCGAACAAGGGCCCCCCCTACAGCGGGTACGCATCGGTGCGACTCGCGCCGTACATGCATGTGTAGGGGGACCCATGGGTCCCCCCTGTGTGCGACTCGCGTGGCTACGCGTACAGGGGGGTCCGACACGGACCCCCGAAGTCCGGCTCCGACTGCTCTTTCGAGCCGGACGGCGCGAGTCGGTCGGACTGTTCGAGGCGCACATCGTACTTGCCCGGTCGGGGAACGTCTCCATTGCGTGGTGCGAGTCGAGTCCGTATGAGTCGGTCGGAGCGGTTCGGAGCCGGGAACGAGTCGGTCGGGGATTTCGCGTACGCTCGCATCGTACTTGTTCGCGCGGACGGGTGTTCGAATCGGTCGGAAACAGGGCGTCCGAATCGGATCCGGTAAAGCCGAATCCGAATCGGTGCCCTACCAACCAAGATCGGAATCGGCCCCAAAGATTCCAAAATTCTTCAGGAATTTGTACGTTTCTATGAATCTCTTTACACACCAGAAAATATACCTCCGGACACAGCTATACTTCAATATTTTTCCAATATCCAGAAGCGTGATATTCCCCTTTCTAGTCTAGACACTTTGGAATCCGACATTACACAAGATGAACTACTAGCTGCACTAAAGACTCTCAAAAAAGATAAAGCCCCGGGTCTTGACGGATTTACAGTTGAATTTTTCTTACACTTCGCCCAATTGCTTATTCCATATTTACACTCTCATTTCCTCCTTCACTTCTTCCTGCAACTCATCAGGTTCATTTTTAGAGGCATTGATATGTTTAATACCGAAAGATGGCAAGGACTCCAGATATTGCAAAAATGATAGACCCATCTCGTTAGTTAATGTGGATTATACATTTTTTTCGAAAGCATTAGCTATACATTTAGAACCGCATCTTCCTTTGCTGCTAGGTAAGGAGCAATCAGGCTTTGTTAAAGGTCGTAATATCACAGATAACACAAGATTGTTCTTCAGCATTTTATCTAAGATGTCTCATCACTCGGATTCACTAGCTGCAATTGCCCTTGATGCGGAGAAAGCCTTTGATAGAGTCTCATGGCCATTTATTTTTCATGCCCTTAAATGGCTCGGTTTCGGTCCAAAAATTATTTCCTTGATCGCTTTACTCTATTCAGAACCCAAGGAGGCCATTTCTACTAACGGTCTTGTATCTTCTTACTTCACTCTTCACAGAGGTGTCCGCCAAGGTTGCCCCTTGTCCCCTTTCTTTTTAATTTAGCGTTAGAACCTTTTCTTTCTCGAATACGACAGAATCACTCTATTACTGGTTTTACATCCGGATCCCAACACATCAAATTAGCAGCCTATGCAGATGATATATTGATCTTCCTTTCTCAGCCATAATCCTCACTCCCTGCATTCTTACAGGAGGTTGAAGCTTACGGTTTAGTGTCGGGGTATAAATTAAATACTGACAAATGTGAGATTATGCCGTTAACCAAATGCACGTTTAAGGAAGATTTTCAGATCTCCAAGTTTACATGGAACTCCAAACATATAAAATATCTCGGACTTTGGTTCTCTCCCTCCATAGTCACATCTATATCTCTCAACTTAGATAAATGCATAGATAAATTAAAAACGCTCACTGCAAGATGGCATCCGCTTCATCTCTCTTGGTGGGGTCGTTTAGACACCATCAAAATGATGCTCACCCCTATAATCCTCTATATTATTTCTAATATACCGTTACCTATGCCAACCAAATACTTTCACAAGATCAATTCTATACTGGCAACATTCTTATGGAATAACAAAAAACCAAGAATGGCACTACAAAAACTAACACGACCAAATCAGAAGGAGGAGTTAATTTCCCCCATTTTTCCAGTTATCATAAAGCATTTCAACTGAAGCATCTATCACATTGGATTTCTGACCAATCATCCAACAGCCCATTGTGGGTTGACCTTGAAGCTTCATTTATAGCACCTTTTTCATTTCAAGAATATCTTTCTTTTACTCCCAAGCCGCAAAAAAACTACACACCAGTAATCAAGCATTCATGTAAATTATTACAAGCCACTCTTTCTCTGATCCCACATGATCTTGGTACTTTTCTCAATTTCACAATCTGGCATAACAAACTTGTATTAATCAAAAATAAACCTATATACTGGAAAGTATGGAGAAATAAGGGCTTAATTTGGGTGCACCAGTTATTTGACCAAGGCATACCCCTTCAATTTTCCCAAGCACAGGACCTGTATCACTTACCGACTTCCTTCAAGCATAAATTTTTAACCCTGCAAACTGCGATTTCCGACACCTATGCTCAGCTGTCACATACGCCCTCTCCATCCTCCCTATCTCATAACACTTGGAACAGTTTTCTATATGTACATCCTAAGGCCTCTACTATTTATTCTCGCTTAACACAACCTCCTACAAATAGAGATAAATCTAAAATAGAACTCTCTTGGGAGACTGACTTGGGCGTTGATTGGCCTGTCTCTTTATGGAATAAAATATGGCTAAAAATAAAGAAATCCTCCAGAGCGGCAAGCACCACCCAAACAATTTTTTTAATTTATAACAGACTGCTTTTTACACCCGCACATCTACAGAGGATACATGCTGCTACTCCCAGTACATGCTGGACTTGTTCTCATGACATTGCTGACTTAAAACACATGCTATTTACATGCCCATATGTCTTTAAGTTTTGGGAACAGGTTTGGTCTCAAATTACCACCATTTTCAACACCACAGTTCCTCTGTCCTTTATTAATATTATTTTAGGTAGCTTGTCCCCTGATTGGCAGAAAAGTCACTCACAAATACAAATCATAGATCTACTATTAGCAGTTGCCTTTCAACAGATAACAAAGAATTGGAAAGACACCTCCAAACTGTCATATCTCGCTTGGTGGTATGCTATTTGCCACAATCACAGATTAGACACAACTCTTGTTCATCCAATCTCGCTCGCCACAAAGCGATTACATCTATGGTCTTCTGTCACACAATTTTTAGATGATAGTGCGAAAAAATACTTTATTCCCCAACCTCTACTACAAGAAGTTGCTAAGCCTCCCTGACTTCCTTTATTTTGTATTAACATTGCTTAATATCCCTTTTTAGTAATATGTACATGATAATATATTGACATAATATTATATCTTCCTTTTGTTCTGTGCTATGTTTAACATGAACCAGACTTTCTTTGCCTTTAGATTTGCATATCTCCCAATGTGCTTTTCTTTTCAATTCCAATGTAATTATGTATCTTCAATATCCTTTATTTTTTTTTATTTATTTATTTTTTTTCCTTATTTTTTTTTTCTTTCCTTTAATTGATTACCTGTACGAAGTATTGTTGATTAATTGCTATCCTTAAATAAACTTACTTTTGGAACTTAAAAAAAAAATTGCTGTACTATAATTATGGAAAATTACAGCACAATTATGTGAGATTGCACAGAATTACATGAGGAGCGTAGCATTTATGCAAAATACACCGAGTCCAAAATGGACTCGACGATGCATTTTGCACTAAATGCAACAGAACACAAACAGCAGCATACAGCAGCCACTCACACCTGCTATATTGGTTGCTTCTCTGCTCCTCCGGTGGGACTTTTATGCCAAAGTATGCACAATTACGCGAATGAGTGGACCTTTTGGCAATTTTGTGTCAAAAAACGAATGTGAAATTACTAAGAATACTCCTGCATTATTGAAATTTCACGCAGGCCTTCTTGGAAACATGAAAGTCTACCTGACTCTTAAAATAGCGGGCAGACCATTAATTTGAGGGCAGCGTACTCTGCATCGTTTTGATAGAGTACTCTATCTGTCAAACTCTAAAATCTATAATGATATATTCTACGATCCCTTCAACTGCTCTTTAAGCTAATGAACAATATGTCTGTCACAAGTGCTGAAATAAAACCTGGACAGTCTTTTCCAAATCTCTGCATCCTGTGAAATCCAAAGCCATCAGGCCACAGGAATTATCTCTTGAAAACCGTTTGGAAAATATTCATGTGAAATAAAAAATACTGATATAATTTGTTCTGATACTAAATATATCCAAAGAGACCTAGTGGAGCGAACTATGGGGCTGATTACGATGGCGGGCGGACTTGGTCCGCCCGCCACCGTAGCGGTGATTGGGACCGCCCGCCAGACATGTGGCGGTCCCACCACTGCAATTAGGATGTGCCCGCCATACTGGCAGGCGCATCCTGGGCTTTCAACATTGCGGGCGGTGCTGCTGGCTGCAGCACCATCCGCAATGTTGAAAGTGCTTGCACCGCATTTCCCTGCACCACGTGGCAGGCACCACGCGGTGCCTGCCACTTGGTGCATGGAAATGCAGGGGGGTACCACCCAGTGCAGCGGCACCCCCCCACACAAGGGGAGCCCACAACGGGCCCCCAAACCCAATCCCCGCCAGCCTTTCCATGGCGGCATCGCCACCACGGAAAGGCGCCTGGCCACACACATCCTAATATGGCGGACGGTGCCTGCTAGGCACCGCCACCATATTAGTGGCCCTGCTCCGCCCGCCAGGCAATCGGTGCGATTGCCACCAGCGGAAAAGCGGCAGATGGACTTTGCCTCCACCACGATACTCACCGCCATCCTAATATGGCGGTGGGTAAATCTCAATGTGATGGGGAACGATCGCCACCGCTGGCCCGGCAGAGGCGATCGTTCCGCCATCGTAATGAGCCCCTATGAAATTATCAGATAATGAAATTAAAATAAGAGATAACAACAATTAATCATTTAATATTTATGGTCAGTCAGATTCCACCTCTGAAAAAATTACTGCTTGATTTAGAAAACAGAAATCGACAGCTATAATTTGCTTATTTTTAATTTGCCAAAGAATGTTGAGGGTCAAAACTGCAGAACTTACTTGGAGAACGTGTTACCTTTGCTACTAACAATAAAATTACCTGCCAGAATTGAGGTTGATTGCTATCATATCCCTTTACAAGTAAAACTGAAGCAGTCTAAGCCAAGGCAAGCTATATTTAAAGGTTTGAGGCATAGTTATCTTGTGCTCATTCAAAAAGTAGTTAGAGAAATTTCATCCTTGATGGTAGAGGGCAATAAAATCTGTATTCATCAAGACTTTGCGAAAGAAATTGTGGCCATTCACAATCAATTTTCAGATTGATGATTTTGGCTAAAGGAAGCTGGACACAAATATAGTATCTTTGACCTTTCGACAACGCAGATATGAAGAAATGAAACTGCCCAAGCCTTTTTAGGTCTCGCATAGGCAGCGCAGCTGCCTCTACGAGGCATCAAGTAATCAGTATTACTACTGAAACACCACCCATTGCATTTGTCTTTGTTTTGTCGCTTGCCATTGGTGGAATCTGGCATTGCTGTTCTTATCTTGCTCATTGTTGGCTTGTGGTCTGATACATCACTTCCTTTTTCTTCCCTTTCTGGAGGAAGCAGCATGACCAACTACAGTTAACTTACGCTGCTGGCTGTTATCTTTTTATTTAGGGACTACTTTTTAGGTCTCGCGCCTAGCGTTGCAGTGCGTAGCACTGCTCGCGCAGCGCGAGACCTCTTGTATGGGGTTCTGAAAGCTGACCACACGCTCGTGCGTGTGATCAGGCTTTCGCCGGCAGGCATTGGCTTTCGCGTGTTTTTTTGTAAAAAAAAGAGGCCCGCGATTGGGCAAAGGCGGGCGCATGTCCCGCCTTTGCAACGCCCATTCCCGTCCGTGGCTAGCACGCGCAGCAGCGCGCGTTCGCCTCGCTGCCGCTGCCGTGCTCCCTCGCCCCCGCTCCTCTGTGATGCGCGCGCACCACTGGTTTTTTCCAGATAGTATCTGAAATAAGTTTTGCAGCTGCTTTTAAAAGTGTTGAAGTATTGAAGTATTATGCATTGCACTATGTTCACTATGTTCACACAGTATAAAAATGTCTGCCCCATCTTTAGGCCGCTCCTCGGACTTCTGTGAGGCAGAACTCCCGTGTTTTCTGCTGACTGTCTTTGGCGTGGATGTACGGAGGAATGTTTGATTACAGTGGAACAGGTTTGGTGGCGAACTCCAGATAAATGTACCCCACGCACGCAAAATGTTCCTTTGGGCATTCAGTTCAGCTACTTGCAGCGGTGGAGGGCTCTGCTCTTCGATGTACTTCCTGACAGACAGCTAAGTTTGAAGTGCCTGTCAGGCACAGGTTGCTCTTTTGAAACTTTCTTAGATTTTTCACTGAGGAACAGTGCCGATGCCAACAATGAGAATAGCACTGATGATCCCAATGGGACTAGTGCTCATGACAACAATGAGAATAACGCTGATGATACCAATGGGACTAGTGCCGATGCCAACAATGAGAATAGCACTGATGATACCAATGGGACTAGTGCCGATGCCAACAATGAGAATAGCACTGATAACCATGGGACTAGTGCCCATGACAACAATGAGAATAGCGCTGATGATACCAATGGGACTAGTGCCCATGACAACAATGAGAATAGCGATGATGATACCAATGGGACTAGTGCCGATGCCAACAATGAGAATAGCACTGATGATAACAATGGGACTAGTGCCGATGCCAACAATGAGAATAGCACTGATGATAACAATGGGACTAGTGCCCATGACAACAATGAGAATAGCACTGATAACCATGGGACTAGTGCCCATGACAACAATGAGAATAGCGCTGATGATACCAATGGGACTAGTGCTCCTTACAACAATGAGAATAGCACTGATGATAACAATGGGACTAGTGCCAATGCCAACAATGAGAATAGCACATACCAATGGGACTAGTGCCGATGCCAACAATGAGAATAGCACTGATAACCATGGGACTAGTGCCGATGCCAACAATGAGAATAGCACTGATGATAACAATGGGACTAGTGCCGATGCCAACAATGAGACTAGCACTGATGATAACAATGGGACTAGTGCCCATGACAACAATGAGAATAGCACTGATAACCATGGGACTAGTGCCCATGACAACAATGAGAATAGCGCTGATGATACCAATGGGACTAGTGCTCCTGACAACAATAAGAATAGCGCTGATGATACCAATGGGACTAGTGCCGATGCCAACAATGAGAATAGCGCTGATGATACCAATGGGACTAGTGCCGATGCCAACAATGAGAATAGCACTGATGATAACAATGGGACTAGTGCCCATGCCAACAATGAGATTAGCACTGATAACAATGGGACTAGTGCCCATGACAACAATGAGAATAGCACTGATGATAACAATGGGACTAGTGCCCATGACAACAATGAGAATAGCACTGATAACCATGGGACTAGTGCCCATGACAACAATGAGAATAGCGCTGATGATACCAATGGGACTAGTGCTCCTGACAACAATGAGGATAGCACTGATGATAACAATGGGACTAGTGCCGATGCCAACAATGAGAATAGCACTGATGATAACAATGGGACTAGTGCCGATGCGAACAATGAGAATAGCACTGATGAGAACAATGGAACTAGTGCCGATGCCAACAATGAGAATAGCACTGATGATAACAATGAGAATAGCACAGATGATAACAATGGGACTAGTGCCGATGCCAACAATGAGAATAGCACTGATGATAAAAATGGGAGTAGTGCTGATGCCAACAATGAGAATAGCACTGATGATAGCAATGGGACTAGTGCGCATGACAGCAATGAGAATAGCACTGATAGCCATAGGACTAGTGCTCATGACAACAATGAGAATAGCACTGATGATAACAATGGGACTAGTGCCGATGCCTACAATGAGAATAGCACTGATGATAACAATGGGACTAGTGCCGATGCCAACAATGAGAATAGCACTGATAACCATGGGACTAGTGCCCATGACAACAATGAGAATAGCGCTGATGATACCAATGGGACTAGTGCCGATGCCAACAATGAGAATAGCACTGATAATAACAATGAGAATAGCACTGATGATAAAAATGGGACTAGTGCCGATGCCAACAATGAGAATAGCACTGATGATAACAATGGGATTAGTGCTGATGCCAACAATGAGAATAGCACTGATGATAACAATGGGACTAGTGCCGATGCCAACAATGAGAATAGCACTGATGATAACAATGGGACTAGTGCTCATGACAGCAATGAGAATAGCACTGATAACCATAGGACTAGTGCTCATGACTACAATGAGAATAGCACTGATGATAACAATGGGACTAGTGCCGATGCCTACAATGAGAATAGCACTGATGATAACAATGGGACTAGTGCCGAAGCCAAGAATGAGAATAGCACTGATAACCATGGGACTAGTGCCCATGACAACAATGAGAATAGCGCTGATGATACCAATGGGACTAGTGCCGATGCCAACAATGAGAATAGCACTGATGATACCAATGGGACTAGTGCCGATGCCAACAATGAGAATAGCGCTGATGACCATGGGACTAGTGCCCATGACAACAATGAGAATAGCGCTGATGATACCAATGGGACTAGTGCCGATGCCAACAATGAGAATAGCACTGATGATAACAATGGGACTAGTGCCGATGCCAACAATGAGAATAGCACTGATGATAACAATGGGACTAGTGCCCATGACAATAATGAGAATAGCACTGATAACCATGGGACTAGTGCCCATGACAACAATGAGAATAGCGCTGATGATACCAATGGGACTAGTGCCCATGACAACAATGAGAATAGCACTGATGATACCAATGGGACTAGTGCCGATGCCAACAATGAGAATAGCACTGATGATAACAATGGGACTAGTGCCAATGCCAACAATGAGAATAGCACTGATGATAACAATGGGACTAGTGCCGATGCCAACAATGAGAATAGCACTGATAACCATGGGACTAGTGCCCATGACAACAATGAGAATAGCGCTGATGATACCAATGGGACTAGTGCTCCTGACAACAATGCGAATAGCACTGGTGATAACAATGAGACTAGTGCCGATGCCAACAATGAGAATGGCGCTGATGATACCAATGGGACTAGTGCTCCTGACAACAATGAGAATAGCACTGATAATAACAATGGGACTAGTGCCGATGCCAACAATGAGAATAGCACTGATAATAACAATGGGACTAGTGCCGATGCCAACAATGAGAATAGCACTGATGATAACAATGGGACTAGTGCCGATGCCAACAATGAGAATAGCCCTGATGATAACAACAGGACTAGTGGTGATGATAACAATGAAAATAGCTCTGATGATAACAATGGGACTAGTGCTCATGACAACAATGAGAATAGCACTGATGATAACAATGGGACTAGTGCCTATGCCAACAATGAGAATAGCACTGATGATAACAATGGGACTAGTGCTCATGACAGCAATGAGAATAGCACTGATAACCATAGGACTAGTGCTCATGACTACAATGAGAATAGCACTGATGATAACAATGGGACTAGTGCCGATGCCTACAATGAGAATAGCACTGATGATAACAATGGGACTAGTGCCGAAGCCAAGAATGAGAATAGCACTGATGATAACAATGGGACTAGTGCCAATGCCAACAATGAGAATAGCACTGATGATAACAATGGGACTAGTGCCGATGCCAACAATGAGAATGGCGCTGATGATACCAATGGGACTAGTGCTCCTGACAACAATGAGAATAGCACTGATAATAACAATGGGACTAGTGCCGATGCCAACAATGAGAATAGCACTGATAATAACAATGGGACTAGTGCCGATGCCAACAATGAGAATAGCACTGATGATAACAATGGGACTAGTGCCGATGCCAACAATGAGAATAGCCCTGATGATAACAACAGGACTAGTGGTGATGATAACAATGAAAATAGCTCTGATGATAACAATGGGACTAGTGCTCATGACAACAATGAGAATAGCACTGATGATAACAATGACTATAGCTCTGATGATAACAGTGGGACTAGTGCTAACGAGAACAGTGAGAATAGCGCTGATGACAACAATGAGACTAGTGCTGATGACAACACTAATGACAACAACGAAAATAGCGCTGATGATAACAATGAGACTACTGCCGATGACAACGAGACTAGTGCCGAGGACAACAATAAGAATAGCGCTGATGATAACAGGACTAGTGCAGATGGCAAAACTGCATGATTAAGAGACTGTTACTCGGGGTCCGCACTGCTCATTCATAGGAGACACTGTCCTGGACTCATATGCCTCTCATCAGTGTGCACACTGGTCTTTAACCATATTCCTCCAACAGATTCTAGCACATTATTACAGGTTAATATGTTCCTTGTGAGGCCTCCTGACTCCTGCCATTGGGATTTAAGTTCTGCCACTATGTTGATTAAATTTCCAGTGCTGGAGCATTGTGCTTTTGGTGACAAGAAGCCATCTCGTGCTTTACCTGTACTTGTTTGTTTTTGTGAGTAACGTTAAAGGAGCCAGTATGCGCTGTGGAAAGGGCTTTTCGGTAACAACAAGCATTTGCAATGCAATATGTCTCGCATTTACGCGAGTTTGACCTATTGGCATTGTAAATGACAATGGCTTTTATTTATGTTTCAAAAACCAAAACATAAATAAAAGCCAATGTCATTTACAATAAAAATAGCTCAAACTCTCGCATTATAAGTTTGAGCTATTGGTGTTGCATTATTTAGCAATGCCAATAGCTCAAACTTTAATAATGCGAGACCTATTGCATTGCAAATGCTTGTTTTCTTTGCTGCTCTCATTTCCACATCTGGCAGCTTCCTGCACTTACCGGACCCTGTTTATTTATTTACGTTTAATTTATTCATAATTAAATCACGCTTAAAAGGCTCGAACCCTGTTTTCCTGCTCCAAAGTCAGCAGCGTTATTTGTTGAGCCACCTCCTCGGACCGTTTGTTGTACTTGGTTTCAGATGCTACATTTGTCCGTCTCAACCGTGTTTTTTTCTAATTGTATCTGTCTCCCCCTCCATGTGTATTATTTTTTTAATTTGTCTCTCCCCACCCCGAGATCGCTGTTTATTTTTTAATAATTAAATAATGCAGCCCACGCCGAGGCTAGAACCCTGTTCTCCAACTCCAAAGTCAGCAGCTTCAGCAGCGCGCGCAGCCTGCCATCTGTTTTGGGTCAGATTACAAATGTGTATGCACCGATCTGCCGCACTGCCCTGGCCACCAAGGCTGCTGTTCCCGATCTTCACAAATATTGCTCTGTGATCTTGCCAAAGAGCACAGCTCCCAGATCCTTCCAAGAAACACGGAGAAAGTGCAATCAGATTTTCCTCATTCACAACTTTTCGCTAAATTGGTGCCAGGTGTCTTCAATAGATAAAAATCTTTCCACAGATGATCCCAGCAATATATTGGCTTTCGCCACCCCTATACTTATACATTATTAAAGCAGGCTGAGGCAGTATTGCACTGATGCGCCCGCCTTCTGTTCCCGCTCCTGAGGTTTCGCCTTCATTCCTTCCATGTGCTCTGCACTGCATACTCTCCCTTCCCACTCTTTTGCGTCCTTTTATTTCTTTCCCTCGTCCCCCTCCCTTTTGCTCTCAGTGTTACTCCTGCCCCACCCTTGTTTTTCACCTCCTTAATCCTGCCTCCCTCAAGCCTGTCACACTTCCGTTGAAACAGTTTTCTCTACTTCTTCCTAACTCCAGGTTCGACCTCCTGACAAGGAAAATGGCGACAGAACCAGAGTTTCAGTCCTGAAGGAATTGCAGCCCAGATGCAAAGATGTTTGGAACCTCGGGCAAAATGACATTGTGTTATCTTCGCACTTGTCCACTAGCAACGACAACAGTTTAAGGCCATTTTCTCCAACATGGCGCCCTTCCGTGATATTCAGTGGTGATGGAGGCAACCGCCTCCTTCACTTGCTGTAATGAATGAAGCCCAGCCTGCCGAATTGAGCGAACCTGTGCCCATCGTTAAGTCACCCCTCCACGTGCCTCTGCTTCAGTTTCTTCCAAATTTGCAGGCCCTTAAAAATAGGCTAAACCACCTGCATTCAGCAGTTAATTAAAAAATAACATTTACAAACTTTCAAAGAATGCAGCTTTTGCGGTAGATTTTGAGCAGAATGAATTAGTGATACTTGGGGTGCATTGATATATTGGTTCAGAGATAGTACCATAGTCACCAATTATTACGGAAGTCTTTTTGGACATAGTTACGGAAGACATTGATTTCACAGCAACTGCATACTCTCTCTTTAACTAACTTAACGTCTTAGCAAATAATTAGCGGTTTGTTTGGTAGGGTTACTACACTGGCTTGGATGGAATTCAAACGTCCAGTCGATTAATTTCATTTAACTTAGAAGATCCAGTCAATATATTTAAATTCTAATTTAGTGCGTGCGAAACAATGGCGGGCGCATTATTTTTCCGCATACTAAATAATGTGGCTGCGCGTCTCGTTTTTATCCTCGTTTTATATAGCGCAAAATCCACCATGAACACCACTTACATTACACAAGGATACATTCGAGCCCTAGGGATGCGGCTTTAACTCGGACTGATTTTAAGTGCTCCTATACCTTCGGTTCGAAATTGAGCAAAGTAAAACTTCTTAAAACAATGGGGCATATTAGCAACAACTTGTGATAATTATCGCAAACCGCGCTTAGCGCGCGTTTTTTTATCGCCGCCTATCGCTGGATTTGATCGCGGAGATAATGCAGTATTACCAACGTTTATCTCCACGGCGATAAAAAATCCAGCGATAGCGGCGAATCCCATCATTAACGTGAGATTTCAAGCGATAAAAATCCTATCGCTAAGGGGAATCTCGCTAATAGGCAGGTGGGGACTTAGCCGTAGAATCCACCTCCCATTGACTATAATGGGTAAGTCATGTTTTTACCAGTTCTAAAAAACCAGCGCTAATCGCGGTTAGCGCACGTTTTTTTATCGCTTCGCGGTTATTGCTAATAGGCGATAGCGATGTTAGCGACTGCTTTCAGTCGCTGTTAGGTTGGGAACGCCTACTTTGCATGTCATTAGCGATAAATATCGCTGACATGCAAAGCGGCACCCAAACCAGTCGCTATCGCCTAAAAGCTGTCGCTAACACCTTTTAGCGACAGCTTGCTGATAGGGCGAGAGAAATATCGCCGCTTTAGCGGCAAAAAGTGCCGCTAAAGCGGCGATAGAGCCCTTGCTAATATGCCCCAATGTTTTTGAAGCCCGTACAACTGAGTATTTATATTTATCCCACGCCCAAACTATTTTCTGTTTTAATTGTGCTGTGTCTGTTTTGCTGTATGTATTCACGAGTTGACATTAATTTAATTATTTCTACAGCTGATGCTGAAGAATGCGAGTCACGCCAATAGATGTCCCCTGTTTAACACACAGTGCCCTGAAGTAGTTAGAAGTAAACTCAGCGCTTGTGCCCTGAAGTAGCTAGAAGTAAACTCAGCGCTGTAAAGGTCAGTAGTGGCGGCAACATTTAAAGCGCTTTTAGCCCCTGGAAATTTACACACTTAGGACTTAGTGCCTCCCCGATTAATGTTCGGAATCTCGAGCTGTTGATACGGAGTCACTTCTGGATGGCGCGTTGACAGAGAGTTATTAACTGTAAGCACAACAAAGGTCTTAATGTGTTTGCTGACATTAATTTAATTATTTCTACAGCAGATGCCAAAGAGTGAGTCATGCCACTACGCATCTCCTGTTTTACACACAGTGCCCTGAAGTCGTAGGGAAGTAAACTCAGCGCTGTAAAGGTCAGTACTGGAGGCTACATTTAAAGCGCTTGCAGCCCCAGGACATTTAAGCACTTAGTGCCTCCCTGATTGAAGTTCGGAATCGATTCTCAAGCCGTTGATATCGAGTCACTTCCGGATGGGGCGTTGACAGGGAGATATTATCTGTAAGCACATCGGTCTTAATGAGATTTTTTAAGTGGCCCAGGCCCAGAGCTTTCTTTACACTCCCTAGGTGTGTTCCGGACGAAAAAGGTGCTAGTTCCGCCCCAGCCCCCCTCCCCCTCCCACCAAGGCTCACCAGATACTGATATTTTGGGTGAGGGGGTTGGGTGTCTGACATTTTCGGAGCTGTTTCCCGATGTTTTATTTCCCTGGGACAGTTCTGGGTATTAAAACTCTGGGGCCTATTAGCAATAACCGGCGATAATTATCGCTAAGCGCAGTTAGCGCTAGGATAATTATCGCCGGCTATCGCAGGTTTCTATCGCGGAGATAGCATGCTATCAGCAACGCTTATCTCCAAAGCGATAGAAACCCTGGAGAACAGTGTGAATATCGCTTGAAAACAAGCGATATTCACACTGTGACCAGTGTTAGCTTGGTGATAGGGCGAGGGGGATTTAGCCATGTAATCCACCTCCCATTGGATTACATGGCTAAGTCAGGTTTGGACCAGGCGTTAACAAACCAGCGCTAAACGTGTTTAGCGCTGGTTCGTTAATCACCTCCCCTGCCTCGCTAATAGGCGATAGCGACCTTAGCGACTGTTTCCAGTCGCTTTTAGGTTGGGAACGCCTACTTTGCATGCCATTAGCGATAAATATCGCTGGCATGCAAAGCGGCACCCAACCCGGTCGCTATCGCCTAGAAGCTGTCGCTAACAGCAGTTAGCGACAGCTTGCTAATAGGGCGATTGAATTATCGCCGCTTTAGCGGGAAAAAGTCCCGCTAAAGCGGCGATAATCACGTTGATAATATGCCCCTCTGTTTAACAAGCATCCCCCAGTCATTGGGTCCAATATTATTTAGAATTCACTTTTATGGGCAAACAGACGAAAGCTGTCCGAGGCTTCATTGTGACTTAAAAGATGCCTGGCTTGGATTATTGCCAACTTCCAGCCGCCTCCTGGACAGTGTAAATGATTTTCCTTGTATTTCAGGAGACGAGGTTTCCCACTTTTATTTAAAGCTAATAGGCACATGTTTGAAGGCAGACGCCTAATGATTTTGAGGCTAGAGTGAGGTAAATTATTTTTCAGTGTTGATGCAGTAAAACCAAGTAATCCTAATTTCAGGATCCACCCCCCTGACCTATTTAACCACATTGTGTGATCTTGGTCCAATTGCTTTTTATAAATGTTCCCTTATCTGCTAAGAGTAGGTGTCCTTCGAAACACGTATAGTCTGTTTGTGCTTAAAAAACGCACCTTTACTGCTACTTTGACCACCAAAAGCGTGCATTTAGTGCCCTTAATTATTAACACAAGCCTTAAAACAGGACAAGCACTGAGGCAGCTCTCTCGGAGTCTGGAGCAAGTTCTGTGGAGTTCTCTGAACTGAAATCTCAGCTTGGAATCAACCACCATCCTATCATGCCAGGTGTGGAAAAATAACGGATTCAGCACTTGTCACTTGCTTTCCTTTCTCCCATGCTCTCTGCTTTCCTTTCCTGTATGCTCTATTTAGTTTCATTTTTCCGTGCTCTCTGTTTTCCGTTCTGCTAAGCTCTATACTTTGCTTTCATTTTTCTATGCCCTCTGCTTTCTTTTCTCCTATGTTCCATATTTGGGTCAGTGATCAGGGAAAGTGCTTATCTGTGCAAGAAGGTCAGCAGCGCACACATATATGCGTCTTCTATAAAATTACTTTAATTGATCAGATTACGGAACAGCAGTCTTAAATGCTTGTAAACAAAAAACAAAAGTAAAAAACATTGTCATTTACAATGCCAATAGCTCTAACTTTCACAAATGCAAGACCAATTGCATTGCAAATGCTTGTTAATCTCCTGCGGACTTACATGATCACTATTACATTATTCTGCAATCAATCCAGTTTCCATGGATTCTCTGGTGTCTCAAAGGAGTGAATGAAGTTTCTAAACAGATTATAATTAATGTTTTGATCTTATTTAGTAGGTTGCTGAGATGTGCTGGTTCTTGGTACATACCTCTGTTCTCTGTGTTGCTTTATGTGGTTCCTCCTTTGCAACTTTATATGTTGTGCTTTGTTTGTCTGTTTCATTGGGCTACATGATTTTATGTTCTTTATATTTGCTTTTAGTCTTTTACCAACTTCTTTCTCCCATATTATGCATTTATTTTTATATGGCTGGTAATTCTAGTTTAAAAATTGTTTTTTTGAATGTTTCAGGACCACGTCATTCTGTTTGAAGGTGAAAAATGTCAAACTATTAAAGCAAACACAAAATAGATATATGTTTAATTAAAATATTCAAATGTTGATAAGGTTTTGGCTTTTATGACTAAAAGATGGGTTGGCAGTTTCATTTCTTTACCAGCAGAAGGGCACAGATATTAGGGACATAGCCATTCTTTATTCTCAAAAATGACAGTTCAGCTTTTTAAACCATCATGGTGATTCCAAATGACATTTCATATACGTTCAAATTCAACTTTATAAATTCTAACTTAATTTAAATAAAAATGTATTGACCTACACATAAGAATCCTACCTTTTGGAGAGAAATGTCTTCAATCATCAAATCATTAAGATAGAAAATGTGCCACTTTTTGCTGGTAGTGATTTTAATATGATATTCTGGTAATAGATGTTCTACAGTTAAATTCCATCTACAAAGTCCTTTGCTTTGTTTAAGGCCTTTGTTTGCGAATACCAAGCTGGTGGCTCACAAGAAGACAACAAATCCAATTGGCAAATTATTTACTTTTTCATAAATGCCCATTCTACACATTCGCAAATTGATTATTTATTCAATTCCTAGAAACATCTGTCAGATGATTTCTAACCTCATTATTGAACCTATTGTAATATTAGATCATTCTTTAATCGCATTTCCCTTTCTTTGTAAGGCTTTCCATAGCACAGACCTGAAGAATGAACATTGACAACATACTAAAGGGTGACAATTGTAACAAGCTCCTATCTTCAAATTTTGATTATCTCAGTAATAATATCACAGAAGACAACTCTAAAATAATTCATTGGGATGACTTCAACTATTTTATAAGAGGGGACACTATTTCTATGATGGCGCATGAGAACAAGGTTTTTAGCAAAACAAATTGCTAAAACTGATAGGCTGTTTATATATTCTTGTGATGTTAAATATATATTTCAACTACAAAATCTAAACAAGCACTGGCAAAACCAATAGGTCTGGCATTTGTCCTAGCCTTCTGACAATTCTTGTTTTGGTTTGTAAAGGTTTTTGCAAAACTTTGTTTGGAAATATGCTATGCCCTCATCAAGCTAAAAAGAAAACAAAAATCATTTAATACAGGCAAAGCGTTTTTTTAGGTTTCCACAAAACCGCACATGACCATAGTATTCTTTGACACTGAAGGGAATACTTTTTGTGTGGATGTGTTCCTTGTGAAAGGGCAGCATGCTGTAACTGATAGTGAAGTCAGCCAATGGCTAAAGTGGGCGGATACACTGTCCATTAATGCATGCTGGAGTGAGTGGAAGCAAAAAACTTAATGACACCAACCACAGACTAATGGATGAAGTCTGGCTGAAACCCCTATAAGTAAAGAACCCCACAAGAAAGAAAGAGAGAAGGGCAGAGAAAAAGAAAGAGAGAAGAAGAGAGAGGGAAAGAGGAAAAAAAAGAAAGAGAGAAGGAGAGAGAAGAAAAGATGGCAAGGAAGAAATAAAGAGAAGTAAAGAGGAAAAGGAGAAGGAAAGAAGGAATTAAAGAAGGCAAGAATGTAAGAAGGCAGGCAAAAGAAAGAAAGAAGGAAGGAGACAGAAAGAACGAGAGATGGAAAGAAGGATAGAAAGAGGAAAGGAGGACAGAAAGAAAGAGTGAAGAAAGAAAGAGACAGAAAGAACGAGAGAAGGAAAGAGAGAAGGAAAGATGTATAGAAAGAAAGAGGAAAGAGGGAGAAAGAAGGAAAGAAAGAAAGAGAAAGAAAGAAAGAAAGAAAGAAAGAAAGAAAAGGATAACAATACAGAACAGTTTCAAATGGACACAATCTGATCTTGTATGCTGTGAAATAGCAGCAGTCAGGAAAGCAAAACACTCCAAAAGGAATTTACAGGAGCATTGGCAGGAGATGGGATCTGATAAAGATGGAATGTGCATCAGAAGTGTCCTGCTTTCACATCAGGCTCTAAACACAAAGGCAACAATAAAGCAATTATAAAGTAAAAACAAAAACACTGGCACTGAAGGGAGCTAGCAAGCGTGCAGATGTGCTCTTTGTGAGAAAGGAAAATGCAGTAACTCAAAATGAAGTTAACCAGTGGCTTAAGTAGGTAGGCTGACCCACTGTCCCATGCTATATGCTGTAGCCAACGGAAGCACAATGTGAATGACACAACAACAGACCAATGGATGAAGGAGGGGGCCAAAAGCCCCTACATGTAAGCATATTTGTACCTATTTTAGTAAAATCAAAAGGTCTTGATCACCTCCAGACGTAAAAAATGAATATATGCTCTACTCAGACAAAAGCTGGTATATATATTTCTAGAGAAAAAAGTTAACAACCACTTTAGTGTCAATCAGGGCAAATGTTTTCTAATTATTTATGTATTCAAAAAGATAAAAATCTAATTTTTCTGATTAGAAGATCTGGTGATAAATGAGTTATATCTCCTACTGATATAGCAAAAGAATATGGAGCATTTTATTTTCTAATCTATATAATAAACCCCAGAGTATTGAGGATATTTCTACTGAAAAATGTTTACTTATTGCAGTCTCCCTACTCTATCTCAATCAGATTCGAAATAATTGGATGCTCCTAAACAATTAGAAAAGATTAATGCAGCAATTAAATCTTCAAACTCAAGGAAAGCTCCTGATCAGGATGGCAATCACACTGAATTTTATGAAACATTCCAAACAAAAGCATCTCTTATTTTACTTTCGTTATGTCATGAATTTGCCAATAATGCATTGGTTGAAATATCCTTAAAATTGTTGATTTGCCCAACCCTGATAAGGACCACACTTTATGGTCTTCAAATATCGCCCAATATCACTAAAGCAGCAGTGTAAGTTTTATGCCCAAATTCTGGCAGCCAGATTATTCCTTATTTTTTGTGTGAATAATTTGGGTATTGTATTAAGTTCATTGCCACAAGTAATTTCTTGAGAAGTTCAGTTAAGAATATCACTGCTTGTATAACAATGCCACACATTTAAGCAGGCTTTCTCGGATGTTTATAATCAGAATCAACTACACAGTTACAGTGTCCTATCACCATTTAGAAGGATAGTTCATTGTCTTTTTTTTGTTTTTGTTTAAATCTGTTTATTGAAAGTTTTTCTTTTTTGAAATTGGTTTTCGCAAATTAGGTTATACAACATCAACATATTTCAAGGTTCGGCTATCAACATTCCTATGCTAAGATCCACTATATTTTATCACAGTTGATTGTTACAGAGCCATGCCTAACATATTAGCAATGCTTGCGACGTCTATTGCCTACAATTTCAAACGTTATGCAAAAAAAAAACAACAACTTTAATATAACAAAAGAACAGTACATTTGCCCTACCTCATGCCTCCAATCAAATAAATCCGCTCTCACTTTTCCCAATTCTGTGTTGATATCCTGCTGTGTTTACACTACCTTCACCCGCAACCCCCCCGCCACTGACCATTGCCCACCCGTCTCAGTGTCAACATATTGGATTTTGGAATGGTTGTCACTACGCCTGGATCGATGTTAGGGGCTTGCCACATCTGAAGCCTTATGTGTCTATCTTACTGACTATTGCTTATATGTCCTCATGTCCTGTCCATTGTAGTATTGGGTAAAGCTCATTCCTCATCGCGTTCAGACGCGCTTCCTAGAGCTTCAGTGTAGCTCTGCCATGATGTACGGAAATCAGACAGTATTGCGTCCTACAATGCAATCAGTGGCTGTTTCCGTATCCCCACCGCTTCTTCACGGCGGAGTGCTATGCTCTCTGCTTGTGCCCAACAGAGAAGCGATTGGAACCAGGCCTTTGCAGCTGGGTGCTCAGGGGATTTCCAGCGTCTCGTAAGTAGGGGTTTGGCCACTATAAGTCCCAAGTCAATGTAGCGGGTTGTCACTGTATGTTTTTTGGATCTTTGATATAAACCTAGCACACATGTCTCCCATGTCCAATCTAAGGTACGCTTCATGCACTGAGCCAGATGTTTAGTGACTGTGTCCCAGTATGGATGGATGACTGTGCATGTCCACAGCATGTATAGCAGGTCCGCTCCCACCATATCACATCTTGGACATCCAGCATCGTTTCGATTAAAATAGTGGTTTATTTTTGCCGGTGTTAGGTAAGCTCTGTGTCCAATGTAATATTGAATGAGCCTGGAACCTGGCATTCCGGGGAATTCGCGTAGGGATTATCATTATATTCTCCCATTCCCGGTCTGTACTAGGTCTCTGCAAGTCGGCGTCCCAGTGGGCTCGGAGGGATAGCAATGGCGTCGCTGGGAATCTGCCAACCATCTAGTTAGATGTCGGCCCGTGCCCAATTTGTGCAAGTACTGTATTGTTAAGTGGTGGATAGGTTCCTGTGCTATATCTCCCCATATCACGTGCAATGTGCGTATCACAGCTGCATGCAGTAAGAATTGCCCCTGTGGCAATTCGGTTTCGTCAGCAAGTACCTCAAACGGCAGTAGTTGGCTATCGCTGTACAAGTCCCGTAGAGTGTGCACTCCCGCCTCATCCCAGCGGGAGAGTTCTGCGCTCGTGAGGGCTTGGCGGCTCATAGGCGTTCCGAGTATAGGGAGTGATGGCGCATATGGAGTAACCGTTTTTGTGAGTCGTAGACTGCGGCGAAAGCAGCTATAAGCTACACACATTAGTAGCTGGGCAGGTGACTTTCCCTTCCTTCCTGGATGGAACAACGTAAATAACTGGGAATGGGTATATCCCGGCACAAGTGTGGCAGTGTCTGCTAATTGTCACGCACTCAGCCATCTGGCAATCCATTGGAGCTGTGCCGCTAGGTAGTATTGCTCCATGTTAGGTACTGCGAGGCCTCCTTGATCGGTCGAGGGATACATTTTGGTCAGTCCTACTCTGCATTGCGACCCATGCCATATAAACTTCCTCATCTCACGCTCAAATCCCCTGAAAAAAGCTGGTCGAATATATACTGGCAAGTTTGTGAAATGATAAAGGAGGCGTGGAAGCACAACCATTTTCAATAGTGCAATACGTCCCATCACTGTCAGGAGTAGCGTGCCCCAGAATGCCATCTGTGCATGTACGGCCGTAACAGCTCGTACCAGGTTTCCCTCAAATAAGTCTGCAGTTTCCCTATATATAAGTATCCTGAGGTAGCGGAACACTGTTAGCTGCCAGTGTACCGGTGTGCCGCCAATAAGCAGGTGCGAATCCGGTGTAGATTCCGAGAAAGGATACAGGCAAGATTTCTCCCAATTCACGCGGAGACCTGAGACAGAGGCAAAATCTAACAGCGTTTGTTCTATTGCCATGCATGAAATCCTGACATCTTTGAGGTAGATCAAAAGGTTGTCTGCATATAAGGAGGCCGCATGCATCCCGTCCCCCAGAGGGATACCCCATTCTGCTTGTGACCCATGCAGTGATTCGGCTAACGGCTCAATGGCAAACGCAAACAACAATAGGGAGAGCGGACAGCCCTGCAGCGTTCCATGTTCGATCGGGATTTGCTCAGACAGACACGGGCCTGTTTTTATTCTAGCCATGGGCAGCGTATAGAGCAGTTTTACAAGCCCTAGAAAGCCATCTCCTAGACCATATTTTCGGAGTGCAGCAAACAGGAATCCCCATTCCAGGGTGTCGAACGCCTTTTCTAAGTCGAGTACTAAGCACCCAGAGTGTGCCCAATTCGTTCTTGAGTAGTGAGCTACCCAGAAAAAACGTCTCAGATTCAAAGACGTGGAGCGGGCTGGCACGAACCCGTTTTGGTCAGAGTGGACCAGATGTGGCACAAGTGGAGCCAATCTGTCCGCCAATATTTTAGCTAGCAATTTGTAGTCCGTGTTCAATAGTGCTAACGGGCGATAGGAGCCTAACAATTCTGCGTTTCTGTTTGTTTTAGGTAGCGACACCAATAAGGACTCCCTAAGTGTGTCTGGTAGTACCCCTTTGTCCTGTGCATTTTGGTACATTAAAAGGAGTTGTGGGGCTAGTGCCTGCTGGTATGCTTTGTAATATTCAGCTGGCAGCCCATCGGGCCCTAGCGCCTTACCCGTACCCAGCGCACGTATTGCCACCTGTACCTCCAGCAGTGTGATAGGTGCGTCTAGGTCTTCTCTTTGCTCCGCCGACACTTGGTGTAGGTCAAGGGGGGCCAGAAATAAGTCTAGTTCCGCCGGCGTTGTGCAGATTCGGAATTTATATACTCTGGTGTAGTGCGATGTGAACTCACAGTGGATATCATATTGTTTGGTGAGTACCTGCCCCGCGATGGGTTGCAGGCGCAGTATAGGTGTTTGTGCATACTCCTGTCTGATCATCCTTGCTAGTAGCCTGCCCGCCCTGTCCGCTGCTGCATGGGTGCGCGCTGCATGCGAGTCATAGTTTAAGCAGAGCAGCCTTTCTAGAACTTCTGCATGCTTTTTCCTTTGCATGTCTAGGGCTTGTTGTGTATCGCCATCCCTTGCCAGGGCCGCTTCCAGCTTGGTCAGGGCATCTTCGATGTCCTTTACCTCTCTGTCTAGCTGCTTTCTGACACTCCAGCTCAGACCCAGATACTGCCCCCTAACTACTGCCTTTCCTGCATCCCATAGTACTCTCACATCAGCGACTGAGCCCGTATTTTTTTCTCTCTGTATTGGGGGTCATCTAATGCCGGGGGCTGCAGTCTCCACAATCGAGTGGTGTGTTCTGTATCGCCCCCTTGTATTTGTAGTACATGTGGATTGTGGTCAGAGTGGGTCCTGCCGAGGTAGTCAGCATTTCGTCAGGATTGGTGGGCTTACCACAAATCGGTCAATTTGAACATGCAATCTATGCGGGTGGGAGTAGTGGGAATATAAGCGTGTGTGCGGGTATAGGGACCTCCATGCATCTGTCAGTCCCCAGTGACGTAGCCACTCCTTCAGGCCTCGGGCGTTAGATGTTGCAGAGATTTGTATCAGTGGGGGGAAGGACCTGTCGAGACTGGTGTCGAGCACTGCTCTAAAGTCACCACCCAACGACCATGGCACGTCGCACCAGCGCAATAGCAATTCTGTCAGTGTGCGCCAGAAGGTACCCTGCTCTGTGTTCGGGGCATATATGGAACCCAACACTATCGGATCTCCATTAAGATGGCCTCTTGCCAACACAAAGCGGCCGTATTTATCTATTTCAGTCTCCACGTGGGTGAACAGTGTTCCTGGTCTAACCCAAATCAAGGCCCCCCTGGCATAGGATGAATAGCCTGTAGCTAGTATCTGACCCTTCCATCTCTGCTGTAGCTTACGGATCTCTGGTTGCGCTACATGTGTTTCCTACAGTAGTGCCAAATTCGCCGCGTGTCTCTTGAGGTATGCATATATTTCATATCTGCGGGCCGGTGTGTGTAGCCCTCTAACATTCCAGGTGACTATGCTGGTGGGTGGCATGTATCACAGATGTCAGCTAATGTCAGTTGTAGGCGATATGGTGTGGCTGAGGTTAGGTGGCGATGTGCCAGCCATGTAATGACTTTGGGGCGTTGGGTCCGCAAGCTTATCAACGTGGTGTCGTGGAGAGACTGTGAGGAGGGCAACCATATGTAACGTAACTGGGGAAGAGCAGAGGGACAACTGGTATCTGCCCAAAGAAAGAACCATACCATATGGCAACTAGCTACTTCGCGTGTCGCGCTGGTTAAGCTCAGGGGGGGGCGGGATAAGACGTGCGTAGAGAGGGTCTGGGTATTAGGCCCGTACTGTGCAGGTCTGCATGCGCGCTGCTCTAGTGCTCAAGTGTTGTGGGTCCCATTACTGAGTGGACTAGAGAGAAATGAGGTTGACACTGCCCGTGGTGCCCCAGCTTATCACGCAGAGTGCCCTATGCGAAACTTGCATATGTCATACAAACCGCCTTATGTGTCCATGTGTGTATGTATACTTGCGCGTTCTGGATACTTTGCAAACAATCACATTAGGTCATCTGCAGTCTGGGGCGTTACAACTGGTAGCTTCTGCGAGTCTTCGGTGGTTGGCCACAGGGCTAAAGAACTGTCTGCACTCAGGGATCGTTCCAAGGACGAGTCCGTGTCTTTGTTGGCCTGCCTCCTCCTCATGGCTGCTGCTGCTTGCAACGCGTCCTGTCATTCCCTGAGCACTTGCTCCAATTGAGGTGCCGTCTTCAGTGATCTCGGAGATGTCTCGGCACGTGGCTTAGTCCTCCTACGTCGGTTTCCGCGATTCCTGGTTTTTGCCTCAGTGTCATTACGCCTGTGGCTTGGCGAAGTGTGGTGTCCCATGCCTTCAAGCCATTCCCACGCTTCCTCCGCTTTGGTGAAAAAGTGAGTGGACCCATCCACAACCACACGGTGGCGGGCCGGGAATATGAGTGAGTATTTTATGTTTAAGTCCCGCATTCGCCGTTTGACTGTTAAGAATGTGTTCCGTTGCCTTTGCACACCGAGGGCATAATCTGGGAAAAAGAGGACCTGCGAGTTGTCCACCTTAACTGCTTCCATCTTCCTGACTTCTCTAAGTACCGCATCTCTGCCCTTGAAATTTAGCAGGCGGAATAAGAAGGGTCTGGGCCCTGTGCCTGGTAATGGGTGACCTGCCGGTACCCTGTGTGCTCTTTCCACGGCAAAGAAAGAGGATAGTGAGTCTGCTGTCATCAGGGATTTCAGCCACGTCTCTGTATAGGTCACTGCATCACCACCTTCCGTGCCCTCCGGCAACACTACTACGCAGACGTTGTTTCTGCGGGAGCGGCCTTCTGCATCATCCACCCTGCGTTCCAGCAAATTCAGCCGTGCCGTAAGTGCTCGCAGGTCAGTGGACATAGCCCTGGTGACTGGGACAACTTCCTCTAATTCTGTCACGAAGTCAGTAACTTTCCCAGCCAGCTTCCTGTGGTTTGCCTGGAGAAGCGTGAAATCAGACGTGATTTTATCAATTGGCCCTTCCAAGGACGTGCTGGTTTGTGCCAGCGTTACACCAATTTGCGCCACCGCCTGCAGCACCGAATCTATTTTAGATTCCAGCGTAGAAGATTGCGAGGTCTCTGGTTCCTCAGGCATCTGGCCAGTGTGCTTCGGGTCTGGGTCCGGCTGCGTGGCTGCTGCATCTGTCCGTTGCCTGCCCATTGCGGGTGGCCGGTGGTAACCAGACTATTCGGAGTTGTAATTGGCTGCAGCGCTTGAAGGGGCATAGATCACTCCGCTCGGTAGGTCCGCCTGCGCTCCGCCCTTGGTGTCTGCGTGCGGCCGAGACTCGTGCGATGCACTCCCAGCTCTTCGAGTCAGGTGAGTATTCCCAAACTAGGCCAGGCCTTTGTTGTAATACCCAAATATGCTGCCACCTATTGCTGCCCACTATCCTTTGCCACCAGGCTTGGCAGTGACAGGGGATCAGATCACGTCACTGGGCAACCCACCTCAGTCTGTTCTATGTTTGGGTCGGTAGCGGGCGCACCGCGGGGTTTGTGCAGCAGTTCTCTGTCCGGTCCAGGGTCTATATGGGCCACAGATAACTCCACAGGACTAGGTGACTAGCGCAGGATGGCCACAATACCTTATTGCTGCTTCCTGTGTGTGGCAAAGTCGGCTCGATTGTTGGCGGTCTCCGCGGCAACCCACTCTGTTCAATTCAGGGCCTCCTGCTGCGTGCTGCGGTCTCTCGCCCAAGTCTCAGATCCCGCGCCATAGCAGTTCATGGGCAGCCACAGTAGCATGTATCCAGCCGCAGCGAGCGCGGGCCAGCCGCCGTGTGCGTCGTTGTCTCTCTCACCGTGGGGCACTCCGCCGAGCACCACTGCAGGCCGCGTTCCTCCGGTGTCAGGCCCAGCTCGCCTCTCAGCCCCCACTGCAAATGTCAGCGCCGCAAGGTTCCACCCGACTTCTCCTATCTGTGTCAGCAGATCCGCCCTGTGTGCGGCCGACCACGTCGCTCAGTTGCACTCGATTGTCCCACAGCTCGCAGTCCGCAGCACCGCGGGTAGTCCCGGGGCCGGGCACAGGTCAGTTTCTTGGAGCCTGCAACGGCAGGCCCGCTTCCGCCCCACAGCGCGACTCCCGCTCCGCTCAGGCCGTCTCTTTCGGTCACGGAGCCTCACTTCAGTATGGGTGGCCCAGGAGCTCCGGATTTCACGCCGTCCATGCTCATCAGTGTGCAGTCGTTGGTCAGTCGGCACCTGCAACCCAATGGCCACAGCAGGCACAGGATAATCGCCGGATTAACGGGCCATGGGACGGAGCCTCACTAGAGTGCGTCCGCCATCATGGCTGGCTAGCCACGCCCCCGCCAGATTATTCCTTATTATGAATTCAATTAAAAACATCCTGATCAAACAGAATTTATGAAAAGCAGATTATCTTCTCACAGAACTAGGCTTTTTTTGTCATGCACTCTCTTTGATGCATAACATTGAGGCTTCTGCTGTTTTACTTGCTGTAAATGCTGAAAAAGCATCCAATAAGGTGAATTGGCAACTTCTATTTGTTTATTTTTTCATTTAGATACTATCTTTAACCTAGAGTTAAGGCATTATATGCTTCTTCTCCTGAAAAGATTTATGGTAATGGTATCACCTCTTACCCTTTTAATTTATATAGAAGAACTAGGCAAGGATATCTCTTCTCCACTCATTACAAGGCATTACTATAAATGATGTAGTTTCAAAAGCATTCACATATGCGGATGATGTCTTAATCCTACTATCAGGATTACAATTCTACTCCAGATTATTAATAGATAAGATCTTGTCTCTGATTATACACAAAAGATGATAAAACAATTTTTTACATTTAATTTTTATTTTTTACTCGGAATATATTACTTAATATTGACATTCGTTGGTGCCCATCTGGCTAGGTTCACATTGTTTTCTTTTTTATTTCTATGAAAAAACAGTAGATTTAAATTGTGGAAAACTACTTTCCAGAGTTAAGGAAAAGGATTTAAATGGTCCTCTCTTCACTTATGCTGGTGAAGTAGCATGGAAACTATTAAAAATATTATTTTCCCTCCAGTAGTGCATTTGTTATCGACACTCCCAGTATGTATTCCTTCTAGTTTGTTCAATAATTTAAACAAATTAATTGTGAAATGTATTTGGAATAAACTCTTGTGCATTTACTGTTGATCCTTGCAAGCTATTAAAAATTATGGTGGTGTAGGTATTCCATATTTTAAAAAGTATCAGTTGACCATTTTAGTTGCACAAGGTGCGCTATGGTTCAAACTCTTGACTCAACTTTATTGCCTAAAGGGTTTTCAATTGCGCTAAGTCTATGCAAAATCCTTCCTTTACCTGCGAGTTTAACCAGTGGCGGCTCGCATAGGGCGTGCTGCGGGGCGGTAGTGCGGGGCGGAGGAGGGGCAGGGTGGGGGGGTAGTAAACTCGGACATACGACGGAACGGAGGAAAGTAATTATTACATTCCTCCGATCCGTCGTATGTCCAAGTTTACTACCCCCCCAACCCTGCCCCTCCCCCGCCCCGCCCTACCGCCCCGCAGCACACCCTATGCGAGCCGCCACTGAGTTTAACTAATACTAATAGAAACATTAGAGAAGATGTTTCCTGTAATTGCAGCTACACAAAAATTCTTTACTTGAATTTGATACTAAATTTCACACCAGCATAAAAACTTCCAAAAATATCCTCATGGCACAGTTTCTTGTTTGACTGGAATAAAACGCTAACATTTTTGAAAGTTTGAATTAATACTAATATTTTCTATATCCGACTATCATAAATATGAATTATTATGTAGTTCTATTCTTAATAGATATAATAATTCTGCTACATGTGCAGACATTTCTGATATAGAGCCTTGTTTTAGTATTTATAGAATAATTGGAACCTCTTGCCTCTACGGCAGGTTATACAAAATAATTTCCACCAACTCAATAAATTTACACAAATGCAACGAGTTTTTGAATACTACACTTAATAGTCATCTTTACATAGATCAATGGAGATAGATATAATCATGTACTATTTCAGGTTGACTAAAAATATGTTTTTGCCAGACTAATCAATTTATATTACATAATTATTGTTGAACCCCTGTTAAATAATTTAAAGCAAAAATGCTGAATATGCCTGATTGTTGGTAGTGCAATAGAGAGATGGGTACTCTAAAACACCTACTTTTTGATTGTCCAATTATTTTTAAAGTTTGGTATGAAGTGGGGGTCGTAATTTCAAAAATATTTAATCTTACTCTTCCAATTTCCTATAATTTCATGATATGTAAAGTTGGAATTCTTAATTAGTCATTATAATATATGTCAAAACAATACCCTTTCAGGCATATAGTGACGCATAATTTATGCAAAAAAGAAGCAGAGAACTCTGGGGAGTTCTCAAGTTTAGGTGGAAAGCAGCTCTTGTATAGAGCACCCTCAACACCAGCGAGACTCTAGATCTGCTCACCTCAAATGTCTGCTTTTTTATCAAAGTCTTTAAGCATAGGATTAGCAAAGTGCCATCCACGCCGAGATAGAAAGGGACAAAGTCTTTTGCCATTTCTACAGCAAAGTCTTTAAGCATAGGACTAGCACAGTGCTGTCCATGCAGAGCTGTAAAATGACAAAAGCCTTTTACCACTCCAGGCACAGTATTACAGCTTGGAATTGGCAAAATACCAACCAAGCCAACCGGAAATGAATAAAAGCAACCTCTGACACGTGTTTCGCTCTCATTAGAGCTCATCAGAGAGGTATAGCTTTGTCCAGACACAAGGAAGCACCCAGTATAAGTCAAAACAATACCCTTTCAGGCATTAAGTGATGCATAAATTATGCAAAATAGAAGCAGAGAACTCTGGGTAGTTCTCAAGTTTAGGTGGAAAGCAGCTACTGTATAGAGCACCCTCAACACCTGCGACACTCTAGATCTACTCACCACGTGCCAGGGGTTACTTTTATTTATTTCAGGTTGGCTTGGTTGGTATTTTACCAATTTGAAGCTCTTATCCGTGACTTTAATATGCGCGTCAAGCTGAAGTATGGAGTCAAAAGTGAAGCCAAAAGACAGCTGTAGAAACAGCACCAATTTTAGGGTCTTTCCACAAAGAGTTTCGTTTCTCTAACCATTCAGAAGGAGACTTGCCCATATTGATTTTCAAGAACAATGCTGCAATTCAGTCCTCGCTGGGCGCAAGCAAGAAGCAGATATCATCTTGTAATGAGAGCAAAGTGTCAGTGCAGCAGCATCAGGTCCATCAACAAACATTGACTGCACGCACACATCCTGCAGCTGTTCCGCGGCGGAGGTACTGCTAGGTCAGACATCAGTTCACATCAGTACTCGGGTCCAAGTTCCGGTGTGATGGGTAATGGGAAGCAGTCCTCTTCTTTGAGGCAAATGCTAAATCCAGGAATTTCCTCCACCAGATGATTATCCCTAAAATGGATGAAATTCTACTGGTGGACACTTCATTGCTCCCCAACTCTAAATCAGGCCTTTCAACTCCCAGAAGTCTTTCCAGTTGTTTCAGACAGAATAAGTCATCCAGGCTACAGATGTGTTTGGAACATATCCAAATTGTGACTAACTTAGATAGCGCTTGGATGGCTCCCGATCCTGTCATCAACCCTCATTGATGGATTTAAGGTGCCAAATTTTAACTCCAGAAGAGAATGGAATAAATATTTACAGTGCAGGACATCCATCTTGGGATTCTCAGATGCCTTTCCTGTCTGGTACTCCTAGTAGCTGCTGTAGAGACAAACATCCAGAGCCATCACGGCAGCTGTGCCATCTTGCTAATCTTTGCTTTTATCCTGAAGTTAGTTCCCATTTGTTTTTGCTTTTTGGCAACGTTTGTAGGCACCGAATCTATTAGAAACTCTCAAAATGCAGATTTGGTGCTCACGATTGACGTGTCATTAGATGGGGAGCTCTCCATTGGTCTCCCCACCCTATAATCTCAAGAGGGTAGCCCCCCTCATCCCCTCTGCACAAGCCAGGGGTGGTTGCCTGAACTTGGACAAGTAGTTTGGTGATTGCTTCCAGCTTGTAGAACAAATTTAGGATTTGGACCATTGAGGACCGCGCTGCTCTTGGTGATTGCGGTTTGTGGCGCTGAGTACTGCCCACTTTCACTTGGCAGGGAACAAGCCAGAAGGGCTCACTAGAGCCCTCCTGGCCTTCTCTGGTGTTGGTACTGAGTTTCTCTGCGTAGAAGCCCCCATCCAGCACAAGAACCCCAAAGACACGGACACAGTACCTAGCAGCCCTCCCTGTCCACACCAGAGAGCAGAAGAGGGCAGCCTAAGAATTATACAGCTACAAAATGCAGGCAAACTGAGTGGTGATTGGCAGGCACACTCCCAAACTGCACAAGCTTTTGTTATTTTGGGCAGAATTGCACATATGTGAAAAACACTCTCCCTTTTGGTCTAACTTTTAAGGTTCCTGGTTTTTATTCATGCGGCACAGGGTTTAAATCCCGGTATGAGGGTTACACAATTCAAAATCAGTGCATTTTCTCATGCTCTTTCACTTTTGCTAAATTTATAGTATCTTGCAAGATTTGTACTTCCTTTTTCTTATGCTTCCTATACGTCTTTAGTAGGTAATGCCCTTCCTCTTAGCATAACTAACTAGCTTCTACCTAGTTACCTAGCTTGCTGCATTGCGTCCCAAGACTTCTTGCACAATATCCTCTGCCTTTATGCCTCATTTTCCGACAGCGCAAGCTGTCTGGTTGCAAATGACCTTTTGTGGGCTTATTAAAAACTTGCAGTGGGCTTACTGCCCCCCCTCCCCCCCACCCCATTGCATACTCAAACCTTTAAACTCACACGATGCTACAGCGCATCACACAATATGAGCTCCCTTCTCATGGTTACCCGTTGACGAGCCGATATCACACAGTGGCAGGTAAAACAAGTGGAAACCCCCACACAATTATGGAGGGTTTTAACAGCCGATGTCCATTAAGGGGAGTGAAAACACCCCGTGACATCAGCGGCTGCAGATGCAGAAATCTTTTGCTCTTTTTTTGTTTTTGTGGCTGAGGGGGGAATGGAGGGGAGAGAGCAGATGTGCTCCTAGAGCGGTACTGCTCGGCACGAGGACCCGCCCCTTCTGAGGCCCGCCCCCTCCTCAGATGGTCAAATATTTTTTTACGTTGGCAGAGTTGCTTCCCATTGGCTAGCGTCATTGTCACTCTCCTTTACTTGCATCTCAGTCAATGGCTGCTCCTGCGTTTGCCCATTTAGTCTGCAGGAGAATGTCATCTTTGTTTTTGTTCATGAAACTTTATTAGTTTTTTATAATGAAAAGCAATACAGAGAAAATGACGAGGGAGAAGAAAAAGGCTCAACATCTGACATCCGGCAGTTGCATAATTTGTACATTGATGTGATACATACAATTATTGATGCTAAGTGCATGAGATAACAGTTGGCATAAGTCTAGTACTTAAGATGTAACAGAAGCATTTGGCACCAAGCCATGGGCATCAAATAGGACTGGATGAAGTGAAGCAAGTAGAGTTGTCACGTGTACACCTTTCGAGAATGTCCCGGTGTGATAACAAAAAAGGGGGAGGGAAGGGGGGTTGGAGGGCAGGGAAGAGAGGGGGGAGTCATGTGATACTGTGTATGGGAGGAAACCGGGATCCAACTATGATAGTAAGAATTAGTGGTCAGTCAATGGTTGCAGAAATTCCCTTTCAATGGATGAGTCCCGAATCAAAAAGGTCAAGCGTATTCTAAAAACCCCGAGAGCGGGCTGGGCATCCTCTTGTATGAGATTGGTTGATGTGCATGCTTCGTAGATAGGTCACCCAGGCTCACCAGGTATGATAGGATACATTATTGGTGGAATTCCAATCAAGTAGGATAACCTTAATTGCAATGGTAAGCAAAAGATCAAGGAGTAGAAGGTCCATAGCAGACAGGTCAATTGGAGGGTCTGTCATCTGGGGTCCTAGGATGATCGGGAGGGATAGTGGGATAGGTATTCTAAACAATTTCTGAAACTGTGAGGACACCTCTCGCCATTAGGGTTGTAGATGAGTGCAGGAAAAGAACATGTGTTCCTCATCGCCAGGGGATGAATCGGAGGCCCAGCATGTATTAGCGTCCTTCAACTTTAACAGGAACAGTTTTACCGGTGTCCAATACATGCGGTGCACTGCAAAAAGTCTGGTCTGGGTTAGCGACGGAATCAGTTTATGTTGTAGCATTTGTGAGCCTAAACTTGGACCAGGAGTCCTCATCTGGTGGGACAAGGTTATTGGAGGAGAAATAAGAGGACCTTTTTTGTTCTAGAGGTGGATGACGAGGAAATTTTGAGGTAATGAGCAGTTTATAGAATTTTGAGTTGGTGTGACCTGATGAAAGAAACAGTTGTAATTTCCGTACGATATGAGAATTAAAGAGAGGACCCATTTTAGAGATTTTTGCCTCAATTTTGAGAAAATTGTAAGAGTCTAGGTTTTGTTTTTTTATGATTATGTTGTACGGACCAGAGTTGCCATATAAATCAGAAATCTTTGTTATCCATTTCGTAGCCCACAGATGTCCGAACGCATGAGAGTTAGGAGTGAGTAGTTTCTTATTATACCATAAGGTCGACATAGTTGAGTTACGGATGCTGTTTTTCAATACCGTGTTGATAGAGAGTATGGCGGCTATAGTGTCTCTAAAGATTGTGCGTGACTGGGAGTAGGGGTACTGTGACATTGTCAGTGTGGATGAGAGTGGAAAGGGGTGGCACATAGCGGACTCGAGCAAGATGGGTTTAAGTAGAGGATTAGGTTCAAACCACCTAGCGCCCTGGGAGGCCAAGTAGGGCATTTGGTAAGAAGCCCAGTTCTGGAACATGCATCCCCCAGCCTTCCGGGGCATTCTCAATTTCTTGAGGCTAATGCATGGTTTTTTATTGTCCCAGAGGAAGAGTGAGACAGTCTTATCAATATTGCAGAAGAACTCTGGGGAAAAATGGGTGGTAGCATGCTCAATAAAAAGTTAACTAGCGGTGACACCATCCTTTTGATTGTTTCAAATCTGCCCCACCAAGATATGTTCTTCGGGGACCATGTCGCTAGAAAGTCTTTAATTTTGTTTAGAGTTTTATGTTGATTGCTAGAGACAGACTCTCTGAGATCTCTGGAGAACCATATACCAAGGTATTTGAGGGTAGACTTCCATTGGAAGTTAGATGTGCCACCCATTGCAGGATGACAATGGATATTGAGCGGTACAATCTCAGTTTTATCCCTATTGAGGGAATAACTCAATACCTTCAAAAAGATGTCAATGCAAGGTAGGGTGGCGATAATAGCGGCCTCTGGGGACTGAGTGAAGATTAAAATGTCGTTGGCATAAGCAGCCATTTTATACAAGATATCATTAAAAGGAATGCCTGGAAGGTCGGTGATGCATTTAACGTCAGTAATAGGGGATCAATGGCTAGTAAAAACAATAGCGCGATAGGAGGGCATCCTTGACGTGTACCCTGATGGATGTTTAAGGGTTGAGACAGGTATCCGTTAATTCTAATCCTTTCAAAGCGTTGGAATAAAGAGCCATTGTCATTTTATTGAAATCCTCACCAAGGGCATGCCTCAAGAGGACGGCTTCAAGATATGACCAGGAAACTTTGTTCAACGCCTTTTCCATGTCCAGGGCAATAGCCACTGCCTGTGGAAAAAGTGTGACAGACGCCTTCTCGATAATGTGAGAAGAAAGGCGGATGTTATCACTAGCGAGTTGACCTTTGATAAAGCCAGTTTGAGTAGGATGAATTAGACTGGGAATCACGGGAGATAATCAAAAAGCTAGACTTTTTGCATAGATTTTAGCATCCATGTTAATAAGTGATATAGGCCTGTAATTCTTGGGGTCAGAATGGTCCTTCCCATCTTTGGGAATAACCACAATAGTGGCCTCAGAAGCAGTCCCTGAAACTGTGCCAGAGGTAGCAAAATGGGAAAGGGTTGATTTTAATGGGGGCATAATTGCACTCAGAAAGGTTTTGCAAAATTCAATGGGAAGGCCATCTGGTACCAGTGCTTTACCGGCGGGGATAGATTTGATGGCCTGTACAATCTTCTCTCCGGAGATCAAGCTGGCAAATCGTCGGTATGCAAAATTTGCTTAATGGGCAAGGAGTCCAAAAACTTCAGGCAGGCTTTGAAAGGTGAATGGACTGAGGGAGTGCACAGCTTTGAATAAAAGCGCTGGAAAGTTTTAAGGATCATGTCAGTCAAAAAGTCAAATGTTTTGTTCATCTTTAATTTTTTGGGCAATAGTAGAATTGCGCTTAAACTTTAGGTAGGCTGCCAGGGCTTTACCAGCCTTAAAAAGGTAAAACAATTTTGTGCCTTTTTGGGCATGAACCCAAAGGTGGGCACGTTTACAGAGGATGACTTTGAGATCATACTTAAGGCATTTTAATATTATCAGAGTGGCTGGGTCATTATTTTGATGGTAGCATAGCTCTGCCATCTTGACTTTTGTGGTAAGTTTGTCAACAGATGCCTTAATGAGTTTGTTTTTGTGTGACATGTGGCTTTTCAGTAGCATTTAATGGAATCCCATAGAGTAACACTGGGGAGGGGACAGAGGTTCTGTTTAATTCAATGTAATGCAATAATTCGACATGAATTTCTCTAAGTGCGTGCAGATCCCGTAGGATTTCTAGGTTCATGCGCCACACTTTTTGTCGTGAGGTGGTAGGGAGAAGCTGAATCTGTAAGGAGGCAACCACATGATCCGAGATAGTTATGGGCTCGACGGAGGCAGTGCTAGAGAGGGGGAGGAGATTAAGGTCAAGCAAAAGGTAATCAATTCTAGAGAATGTGTCATGGGTGAAGTCACTACCAGTGGGATTGTGGAGTCGCCAGGCATCGGTTAGTTTGTGAGCTGAGCATAGGGCGTGAATTGCTTTATGTGATTTTGGGATTCTATATCTAAAGGCTGATTGTCTGACTAAGAGTGGGTCGATTGTGAGACAGAAATCGCCCGAGAATAATGCGTGTGTTTTGGGGGAGAAAAGCAAGTTTAGCAGAAAGATCATACCAAAATTTAGGATCATCACTGTTTGGGGCGTATTCTTTGCCTTCTTTTTCATTGGCTGACTTGTATCCGTCCTCTGCTCACCTTTAGGGAACTACTTTTTAGGTCGAGCCTAGGCCGCGTGCATGCGCTGTCTGCAAGACCTGGAGTAATGGGTATACAGAGTATAATCCCGCCTGCTGCTTACTGCTGTTTGCCATTGAGTCATTCCCCTGTTGAATCTTCCACTGCATGGCGGGCTGCATCTGTTTTGTTTCGGGACTACTTCACTTATCGTCATGGCACCTGGTTCACAGGCCACCATGTTTATAAGTTTAGTCCGCTTTTATATTTCTCCTTGCCGCAGCCACAGTTTTTTATTCACTCCAGACACAGTGCAGCTTAGTTCCAGTGTTGCATCATCCTCGGCTACTTGTGCCAGTCCTGTGTAACTAGTACTGCTTTCTTCCAGGGCAGTTTCACCCGAGAGAAGCCTCATTCCGGTGCTCTCTCGCCCAGCCCCTGCAGCCACTGTTTCCTCATGTAGCGCAATCTTGTTCATGGGCTTCATTAGCATAGCCCACTCCATCTGCGTGATAGAATGTAAATGTCTTAAGGAAAGGGTGCAGTACCACAGGCTGTTACTGGGACACCTAGTAACAGCCTGTGGTACTGCACCCTTTCCTTAAGACATAATATAGGAATTCCATTACTATGTGGCTCAATGAACCAGCGCAGGCATTTTTTCCTTCATTGATGGAATTTATTTTTATCATCACAAAGGCTACAAACAATGCTCACACTCGTTTCTTAAGCCTCATAGCTAATGGCATTCCTATATTATGCCTTAAGTAAAGGGTGCAGTACCACAGGCTGTTACTAGGTGTGGTACTGCACCCTTTCCTTAAAACCTTATATAGGAATTTCATTACCACAAAGATTAAGGAAGAAGCGTGAGCATTTCTGTGCATTTTTTTAAGGCTTTTGTAGACTTTGTGGTAAGAACAAAAATTCCACTTCAAAAAGGAAAAAAAAAACTCGTGCTAGTTCCTTAAGCCCCATGGTAAGAGAATTCCTATAATAGGTCTTAAGGAAAGGGTGCAGTACCACAGGCTGTTACTAGGTGTCCTAGGTGTCCCTAGTAACAGCCTGTGGGACTGCACCCTTTCCTTCATGTTGAATGTCTTTCTTATGCTGCTGCTGGCATAATTTTAAACAAAAAGAAATTAACCTTTCAACACCAATAGCCCACATTTTCACTAATGCGAGACCTATTGCATTACAAATGCTTGTTTCTTTTTTAAAGAGATCTCCATGAAAGCGCTTGTTTTTGCCAGCTCTCTTCCTCATGTGCTTCTCCCCCTACAAATTCTCGCCCACACTCTGTGCTGCTCTCTCCCGTGTGTGTTTCTCCCCCCGTATTGTTTTCTCTTTCTCATATGCTGTTTTCCCCTCATTTCCCTTTCTACCCATCCCCCCTCCCCCCCCAGTTATTCTATCCCTACCCCCTCACCCCAACCCGCTCCTCGGTTCTCCGTGGCATCAGTCATCTCTCTCTTGCACTCAGTAGCAAACATGGAAAGAGTTCAGTGTCACACCAGGACAAATGTCAGAAGCACTCCAGGGAGCAGGCGAGCTGGAGAAACAGAACCCATGTGGTCATTAATCAGAGAACCGCTGTGCCCAGTGAATCCAGGGGATATGATGAAAAGATTTGAGCCAAGAGCCCCTTAGTTCAGGCACAAACAAGGGCATATGTTTGTGTGTAAGGTTTGAATGCTTCTGGTGGCTGCTGCCCGGGAGCAGACTCACAGGCTGCCTCCCAGTCCGGCACAAACGCAGTCAGACTTTTAAAGAAAGCAGTGAACATGTAAAGTCAAAGGTTCAGTTACATGTGAAGGATTGTAGCATGCAAACACAGCGCATACTGGCTTTTGGGCGCTACCAATGCAGCAGCTCATTCCTTGAGCCAGGCAGGTCTCACCTTACCCGGTTCCATGCGTGAGCAGCTTATACAGTCCAGCTTTTTGTGCATTGCATACTGGGATTTGTAGTCCTGTACTGGGGGCCTACTCCCACATGGAACTGGGCAACCTGAGAACTCTCTCTCTCTGGCAAGTGATGAAAATGGGAGAAATGGCACCGGCCACCCCAGATCACGGGTACTCTTTCACAACGAGTTCAGTTTGGGGTGGCCGTGGGTGGGCCTTTTCTGGGGTCCGACAGTGATCCGGAGAGCACCTCCTGCATTTGAAGCGGTCTACCCATGGTGCTAAGGCCTCGGAGTAGCAAGCGATCCATACTGCAGTCGCGAGCGACCGACCACTAACCATGAACCCAAGAAGCTGGCTTACCTTCTTGGCGCTATAACTCTCTTCAAGACCTCACCCCCTTAGGTTGCAGGTTGCTCAGTACCTTGCCAATCATTTGCCATTTTCCTCTGTTTTTATTTTGTTTCCACAGTTTGCAAACATTTGGGTTGTAAACTGTAAACGTTACTGGCTCCTGTAACAAAGTAACCATTTTGGCGGGAGGAAGCGCACTGATCCAATGCTAGAGAACAAAGTTTTATCTTATAAATGTTCCATAACTAGATGGTTTTGGTGTTATGCATGTTGACACAGGATTCCCCCTGATATGTGCGACTGTTTATCAATCAGTTTTATTATAGTCTGTATTGCCAGGGACCCCTATTTTTTACTGCTATGCAGTTTTACCACTGTTCATTGTGCATAGAACACTCCTTATTCAGTGTGCAGTTTCTGTCATTTGATTTACCATTTGTAATGTAATACATTTTATATATGCATGTCTTCGAATTATGTTGTAATGTCATGTTAGAGGATTTGTAGAGCGCTGATTATCACCCGTGAGGGTATCCGGGCGCTAGGAAGGTGTTTTCTGAGGGCGATGGAAGGACTAGCGTGCTGGTGGAAGAGACGGGTCTTCAGCTTCTTTCGGAATTCCAGCAGCGGCGTGGAGGTCCTGATGTGGAGGGGGAGGTCGTTCCAGGACTTCGCTGCAAGGTAGGAGAAGGATCGGCCTTCGGCTCCGCTTCTGCGTACGCGGGGTGCATAGGCAAGTGAGAGAGAGGCAGAGCGAAGGTGCCTGGAGGGTTGGTGGAAGTGGAGACTGTGGTTGAGATAGGAGGGTCTGGCGTTGTGCAGTGCAGGGAGCCCGTGCAGCTGCCTAAGGTGGGGGGTGATGTAGGTGCGATTAGGGCGGTCAAGAATGAGTCCGCCGGCTGCGTTCTGGATGGTCTGGAGTCTCTGGAGGAGGTGGGCTGGTATTCTTACATACAGTGCGTTGCCGTAATCCAGTCTGCATGTGATGAGGGCCTGGGTGACGGTGCTCCTTGAGTCCTGGGGAGCCACTTGAAGATCTTGCGTTGCATGTGCAGGATGAAGAAGCAGTAGGATGTGTCAGCATTGATTTGTGATACCATGGAGAGTTTGTTGATGATTCTGAGCTTTGTGGCGTCCCCAGTCAGTGTTGGTCTGGGGCCGAGTGCTGAGAACCACCATGAGGAGTCCAGTGGGGAGTTCTTGCTTCCGAAGATCAGGACCTTCGTCTTGTCGTGCCATGGGTAGTTCTCCTTCGTCCAGTCTGTGATGTTGGTCATGCAGTTGTGGAAGCTGCTCCTGGTGTTGGTGGGGTCTTCAGAGAGGGAGAGGATGAGTTGCTTGTTATCAGCATAGGGGATGATGTTGAGTCTGTGGGATCATTTAAGTGTTGATTGAATTGGGTGGGGCTGAGAGACCATCTCTGTGGGATTACGAAGATGATTTCCTTGGGTTCTGTTTGAAGTGCGCATGTTGGTTTGGCCGGCTACCGTGCTTGAGTCAAACCGACATGCACAATTCAAACCATTGGCGGCTGCCATAAACAAAGGGTGGTGGGGTGGGTGGAGGGAACGCGGGAGGGGTCACATAGGGGGTTGGGGGGGTTAGAAATACTTTTTTTTTTTTTAAACTTACTTTTAGCTCCCGGCCGCCTCCAGCGGTTTTATTTTTATTTTAGATTTGCTGGCTCTGAGCCAGGCAGTCGGGTGACGCTCCTCCGTCGTTGCGGAGGAGCTGCCACTGATTCAAACTCGTACCTTAGTGCTTCTCACCCTTGATACCTGAAAGCAAACAGCGCATTTACCCGAAGGGGAAATGTTCGGAGAGGTTTGTGCACTGAGCGTAAGGCTGGAAACACTTAAAAACCTTGAGAGCTGCCAATCCTTGTACAAAGAGCCCCTCAATTACTCGGTACTCAATGGAAAGTGACCTCCCACTGAGAGGTGTGTGGCTGTGTCCATCAACGGGTCAAGATGTGCGTTGGACAACATAAGTCAATAATCTTTTGAGCACGCGCGTCCATTTTCTTCCCTGTAATATGTTTTAGCTTTTTTGCCTCAAATACCATTTCCCAGTTAAAACTTTATTCAAACCGTATTTGTAGAGAACACTGCATAGGAGGTACTCACGCCAGAGAATAAACAGTAGTATTTGCACAGCTTAGTGTGGAGGTAGGCGGCGGCTTACAGAAATATGGCAACAGAGGGTGCATAGGTGATAACCAGGAAATGGGCAGGCACAGGGGTGAGAGGAGCTCCCAGCCAGGAACAGTGTGCACATAGAAATGGTGACAGACGGGGCTGGGGTGGGGCTTGGGCAGCGGGGTGCCTTTCGGTATGGTACCTTTGTGTACCTCCACTTAACCAGGATTGAACATCCCCCCCTCCCCTACCAAAACACAAGGCCTACTTGAAAATTACGTTACAAGAATAATTAACAGGCACATTTGTAAATGGTATGGCACAGACTGAAATGTACCTGTTCTTTTTGGATAGTGGTTTTGTATGCGGTGTTTTTTATGCATTGTTCGCCTGTCCACTCCTGCCACCACTAACCCCACGTGGGCCTACATGTGACGCTCTTATGGGGCCAGACAGTGTTCAGGAAATGTGAGTGTGTGGGGGAGGGAAAGTGTACCATTGTGCGACTGTGTAAGGCGGCAGAGGCGGCCTGCACCAGTGTAAGGAAGCAGCCCTTAACTCCGACAGGAAATGCCATCAGAAACGTAGAAGAGAGAGTAGTGAGGAGAGCTGAGGGTCAGACCGGACAAGACAGCAGAACGAGAAAGCAACGGTCTCAGAGAAGCAAAACCAATTCCACTGAAAAGAGAATCAATGAAATAGAGGCAGCTGGGCATCCGAGAACCCCAGGCAAGAGCAAGCCGAGGGCACTGAGGCAAGTTAGAATTGTAATGACCAATGGAAAATAGGGCTTTGGGAGGGGCGGCCGACCACCGGGAGGCCTGCCCCTCCCGGGGGATTTTGGGCCGGGGGGCTGCCAGAGCCCAGTTGGGCTTGTTGGGCTTCCCCGGTCCATTTTGGGCTAGGATTGGGCGGTTTTTGGGCTGGGGGCATATATAGCCGGCCATGTTACGTCACTGACCACCATTTCGGTGGAAGTGACACAACAGCCGGTAGAGGGATTTTACGGGTAGGGAAGCTGTTTTTGTGGTCTGGCGTTGGCGTTGGCATTGGCGCGAATTCCTGCTGGTGGATCGATGGCACACAGTCAGGATCCCCGCGTGGTGGAGGCGCTCCGCCTTTGGAGGACGCGGGCCGCACGGACATGCTGCGGCCCGGCGTTAAGGTGAGGCCACCCAGGAGGGCGGCGAGCGGGGTCGCGGCGGCTGTGCTGGCTTGCGAGCCGCCGCGAGCACGCAAACGGCACAATGTAGAGGCAGGGGGCGCGGCCGCACTGCTAACGCGGCCGCGCCGAAAAACGGACACGTGGCGGGGGCGTGGCGCGGCTCCGCGGCCCGCGCTGCTTTTTAAGGAGGGGGCCCGGGGGGCCGGAAAGGCTCCGAGTAGTAGGGCGCAAGGGAAAAAAGGGGCGGTGGGGGCCCCCGTGTTAGTAGGGAGCTTAGGCGCGAAGGGGGGAGACCAGGGGGCTGTCACCTCACAGATGGTCAGTGGTTGGGCCTCCCCGCTTTTGATTGAAAGCGGGGAGGAGTATGAGGAGGCAGGGGGGCCCGGAGGAAGCCAGGGGCGTAGGATGGGAACAGATGGGGGGACGGGGGTTTCAGGCGATGGACCCAGGTGCCGGGGTGGGGGGGCGAGGGGCCTCGCAGGTAGACAGGGGGAGGCACGGTCAGTGCGTGAGGCACTCTCTCCGCCAGGTTTGGGGGACGCCGGGGGGGGTTGATGGCAAGCAGGGAGGGGCCGCGCTGGGGGTCCATGCCCTCCTCGAGTTAGGGGTTGGCTGGATAGGGCGCCGGAGGGACTGCGCCACCGGTGGTCAGAAGCAGCGGGTTGGGGGCGGGTGTTGGAGTCCGGGGGGGCGAGGGAGTAGAGGGGCTGGGGTGGGGTTTGGAGGGGCTGGGGTGGGGACATCGGTCCGGCGGGTGGTTGAAGAGTTGGAGTGGAGCGATGGGGAAGGGGCGTTTACAGGGGAGGGTGTAGGGGATGCACGGGGCGGGGGGGCTGGGGCCTGGGGGTTCGCCCCTTCGCGGCGGGGGGCCACTCATCCAGTGCGTCGGGTGCGGGACGGGGATGGGGGTTTTCACGGGGGGAGGGTGTGGGGATGGGAGGGTTAGAGGGCAGGACTAACCCCGGCATGTCGGACTCCACTTCTTTTGGCAGGACAGGACGGCGAGGTGCTCGGGAGAGTTGCGTGCGGCTCCAACCCACCGAGAGGATGGGCCGGCTCTGCCTCATGCGGGCGGTCGCGCTCCCACGAGGGACCTGCCGGCAGCGGCATACAGGAGGCGGGACGAGAGGCCCCCGGTAGCTCAACCCCGAGGGGTCCATGCGGCCACAGGGGGACAGGCGCGGGAGGCATATGACACAGAGCGGAATTCACAGCAACAGCGCGCAGGGCAGCGGCGAGGGAGTGGGGAGTGGGGGGAATTCCTCCGCAATTGCAGGGAGAAGGCGGGCTTGAGCAGGCTGGAGCCCACGGAGGGCGGCCCATTGCCAAGCTGGTCAGACAGGGACCGCGCAGGGGTAGAGGGGCCGGAGTCCGAGGTGGACGGCTCTGGGCTATTGGACTACGATGAAGGGAGCATTGAAGAAGGGGAAATTGTTGAGCCTGGGGACCGGCAGGACGGGGGGGGGGGCGTGACTAACGATATGCCTAGTTTGTTACAGAGCGGTCCGGTCAGGTGGAACGCAGCGGAAAGCGTGATGGCCCCTTCTGCACGACTGGTTAGGCGGCGGGATCCGGTACGGACGCCGACCTTGACGCCAGGTAAGGCAGCGAAAGTTTTGGCTAAAGGGCCGACAGGCGGTAGGCCGCAGGCAAGGGTCTCGGTTGGCACAGATGCGCGCGGGGAGGAGGGGGAGGTGCGTTTGAGGCAAGGGAAGTATGTGAAAGACACGGGGGTGGGGCCGGAGTCGGTGAGTTCGGGGGGCGAGGGGGAGGGCGCCCGCCTCAAAGGACCAAGCAGCAGGACCGGTAGGGGGGACTGACGAGGGGGACAAAGTGAAAGGGGGGCCCTAAAAGAGGGGGAAAGGAGAGCCATGACATCCCCGTGAAAAAATTGCCATATATGGGGATTACGAAGCCTCTGGGGGCCCACCTTACGTTGGGCACCAAAGAAAAAATCTGGAAAGGAGACTACGTGGACATGCTGAAGCTACTGCATAGGGAGCTTACAGCGAAGGAGGGGTCCAAGGAAGAGGAGCTAGAATTGGCCAAGAGGCCGAGGGTGCCCATGAACATCGAAAACTGGTCGGCGGCATTCTTGATTTTCGCCAGCGTGTACTGTGAGAAGTACCCGGACCGGGCCGTCGCGTTGTTTAAATATATGGACGTGATCCGGCGGGCTCAGGTCACGTACGGGGGTACGCATGGTCCCACTATGATGAGGAGTTCCGGGCGCGGTTGGCCTGGGATCCGGAGGCCAAGTGGGGGAAATAGACTCCGACCTTTACCATCAGACCATGGGAGGGGCCAAGTTCGGGGGAACAATATACACGGCAAGCGGGCTACAGCTCGCACCCCGCCCCTTTCCGAACCGCCCCACCCGGGGGGGTGGGATATGCGGGGAACAACGCCGGAAGCACAGGGGGTGCGTGCTGGGATTTCAACAAGGGCACATGCGCCCGACAATATTGCAAGTTTAGGCACGAATGTTCCAAGTGCGCAGGTCGGCACCCAGTGGTTCAATGCTGGGGGCGGGAGGTAGAGGACAGGGGCAGCAGCCCACACAGGCGGGGCAACAAGCAGGGGGTCGGGGGGTAGGGGAGGACAGGGGCATTTGGGCAAAGGCTCATACTCCAGTTAAACAGGAGCGGCTGGAAACATGGTTAGCGTCTTATCCACGGACCGACGACGCTAGAACGCTGCAACTAGGTTTTCGGGAGGGTTTCCGGCTGGGGTACGAGGGTCCACGGTCCGCCAGGTGGGCTGAGAACTTGAAATCTGCCAACGCGCACAGAGCGGTGGTACGGGACAAATTGGGCAAGGAAGTCCGGGAAGGGCGCATGGCGGGCCCTTTTCAAGAGACACACGACCTGATCATCTCCCCTATTGGAGTGGTACCAAAGAAGGAACCCGGACAATACCGGCTGATACAGCACTTGTCATGGCCGGAGGGGGCGTCCGTGAACGACTTTATAGCGGCTGAACTTTCGTCAGTGTCCTACTCTTCAGTGGACGTGGCGCGGCAGTTGGTAGCTACAGTGGGGGCAGGTGCCCTCATGGCAAAATGCGACATCAAATCGGCATTTCGACTGCTCCCGGTGCACCCAGAGGACTACCAGCTGTTGGGTATACAGTTTGAAGGGTGCATTTTTGTGGACAAAGCGTTGCCAATGGGGTGCTCCATATCTTGTGCCTTGTTTGAGCGTTTCAGTACCTTTTTGCAGTGGGTCTTTACGTGGCGGACCGGTAACCAGACGGTGACGCACTACCTGGACGATTTTTTCCTGGTGGGACAGCCCGGTTCGGCGGACTGTCAGCAGCAGCTGGCTAGTTTTACAGAGCTCATGGGCTACCTGGGTGTGCCCCTGGCGCCGGAAAACGCAGGGTCCAGGCACGGTGTTGTCATTCCTTGGTATTGAGCTGGATTCCGTAGCAATGGAAGCCCGGCTGCCGGAGGATAAGAAGGTGCATATGCTGCTCCTGGTGGACAGCCTGCTGGCAAAAAGAAGGTGACAGTACGGGAAGTACAGGTCCTCCTAGGGCACTTGAATTTCGCTTGCAGGGTGGTGCGCGCGGGGCGAACTTTCTGCAGGAGACTAGGTTTGTCCTTATCCGGTTTGACGCTACCGCACCATCACATGAGATTGTCGGCAGGCACGAAGGAGGACCTGCGCATGTGGCGGAGGTTTTTCGAGCATTTTAATGGCATCCCAATGGCCGCCTCCGAGGACTGGGAATGGGACGTCACTATCTCCTCAGACGCAGCAGGGGCAGGCGGTTTCGGGCTTTACTGGCAAGGGAGGTGGTGCGCCGCGGAATGGCCATCGCACTGGAAGAACGGGGGAGGAGCATTGCCTTTCTGGAACTGTTTCCACTGGTGGTGGCTGTGACGGTCTGGGCCCGGGATTTGGCGCACAGGAAGGTGATTTTTAAGGTGGACAATATGGCGGTAGTGCAGGTTGTGAACAGGCAGTCAGCTAGGGACACGCAGGTGCTCAAGTTATTGAGGGTGTTCGTGCTGCGATGTTTGGAGCACGATATTTTGTTTCAAGCCAGACATGTGCCGGGGGTGGACAATGACATTGCGGACGCTTTGTCTCGTTCACAGTGGCAGAGGTTCCATGGGCTAGCCACGGAGGCGGACGCATGCCGGACGCCGGTTCCAGAGGGGATGTGGTCGGTAGGAGAGAAAGGGTCTTGCAGTTGGTAAGAGGGTCGGTGGCCACATCAACTTGGAGAGCTTACGAGCTGGCTTGGCGGGATTTTCTGGACAGTGGCGCGACGCGGCAGGACCGGCCCTGGGGCAGGGAAGAACAGGTAGTTCAATTTATTATGGCTATGATGGACAAAGGAAGGTCCAAAGTGACGATAGCGGGAAAGCTGTCGGCCATTGCGTTCATGGGAAAATTGTGGTGGGGCTACGCGCCATCCGCGGGTGAACTGGGAACGCGACTGTTGGAAGGTTGGGCAAGGGAGAAAGGCAACCGAGCCCAGCTGAGGAGGCCCATTTCGGCAGGTATTCTGGGTAGAGTGACGCGGATTTTGCCGCAGATCTGCCGCAACCATGAAGAAACGGTTTTGTTTTCCACGTTAATGTCGTGGATGTATTTTGGGGCCTTTCGGGTCTCCGAGCTGTTGGGTACAAGGGGGGCGCGGGGGGCGGTGGATCTGCGGGAAAAGGAAGTGGCGGTACTACTGGGTCGCTCGAAGACAGACCAGCGGGGTGCAGGGAAGTGGGTGGTCATGGGGCCTGTAGTGGAACAGGAGGTATGCCCCGCGGCTTGGGGGAGGATATTAGCCACGAGGGGGCCTTCGGAGCGGGGGAGGTTTTCCGCCGGGAGGAGGGGGCAGGGTGACGGCGCCTCAACTACTTTGGGTATTGAGGCGCGCCCTCCTAGGACTAGGTGAGAACCCGGGACAGTTTGGGACACATTCCTTTCGCATAGGTGCAGCAACGGATGCAGCAAGACAGGGGTGGGGGAGGGAAGAGCTTATGCGTTTGGGGCGATGGAAATCAGATTGTTTTAGAACATACATCAGGCTGCGGGGCCCCGGGGAGGGAGAGGCATGATGTTCCTCCTTCGTTTCTCATATATGTGTCTTTTTAGGTGCAGTGGCGGGGCCTGCGGCGGCGGAATTGTCCATCCTCCTTGTCGGACATTCTTTTGTGAAGCGGGCGGAGCAGTACGAATGGGGAAAGCAGAACAGTGTGAACCTAGGGCTGGATCCTGGTTTGTTTAGGTGCCAGTGGCAGGGAAAAGGGGGTATGCGGTGGCACGAGTTGGTGCCGGCTTTGAACAGGTCAATTAGAAGGGGTATCTGCCCAGACGTGTTGCTCATCCATTTGGGAGAGAACGATCTGGTGCAGTGCAAAGGTTTGGCTTTGTTGAAGCAAATGCAGAGAGATTTGTTAGAGATTCAGCGGCAATGGTCGGGCTGCCACGTGATCTGGTCGGATTTCATTCCCAGGAGATGTTGGAGGGGGGCAGAGCGGCCAGGGGCAATAGATAAGGCGCGAAGGAAGATTAACAGGGACATGCGTAAATTTTGTGACAGGGAAGGTTTTGGGAGGATGGAACATCCAGAACTGCGTTATGCAGCAGTGTATTTTTTCGGGAGGATGGGGTTCATTTGTCCAGGTATGGTCTGGAATTATACATAGTGCAGATTAAGGAGGTTTTGGATCAGGTGCTAGGAATATGTAGATACCCGAAACGACCCCGGACCTAGTTGGGGGGGTCAGAAAAGTCCTGGCGGAGGAATTTTCTGAGTGGCGTTTTCCTGGGGTAATAGTTGGGACAGAGGTTTTACAGTTTACAGTTTATGGTTGGGGAAGGTCAATCCGGAAGCACGCAGGAAGGGGAAAGAGCATAGGAAATGTACATAGATAGCTAGGTGAAGAAAGGTTAAGAAGTTGCAAGTTTTGGGGGTTTATAAATGTTTGCAGGGGGAACAACTTTAGGGGAGGGGAGGGGGTAAGGTAGGAGGATACTATTTAGTGAGGATCAGTTTTGTACGGCACAGGCCAAGGAATGTTGATGTAAGGTGCACCTGTTTTCAATAAAGCGGCCTTTTTCACACCAACAAGCTAGTCTGTGGTATGTGCTGCCCCCCTCTTGGGCCCAAATATAAGCTCATAGAGGGGGTGTGTGCGTTTGTTAAAGAGCTGTTATAATTATGTAAAGTCTGTTTACAAAAACACTGTTTAGAGTTACACTGATTTTCACGATGTTATATGTATTGGTTTTCTGTGTTTTAAGATGCCTCTATGCCAGGAATCGTGTGCGGAGACCGGCGGCACCCAAGGATGTGCCGTAACGGCTAGAACTACTGACTTTGGAGCTGGGGAACCAGGTTCGAGTCCAGGCATCAACTCAACATCCCGTGATTCTGGGCACATCACTTCATCTCCCCGTGCACATAAAAATGATTGTGTCCTTGTGTAACGTAACTGGTGCCCATGTAAAGTGCTCCAATACCCTCGAATCGAGTTCGCTCTGTGAAAAGGTGCAAATATATTGGCCAAGATAAGCAATAAATGAGGGGCCAATGAGCAAGAGAAGACATTAACAGAAGAGCCACGTTTCAAAGACTTTGCTAAAGGAGGGTAGTAAACGTTAGGCACGTTCAGCCACGGCCCAAGAGATATTTAGATGTGCATATCAGTTGGCAGCTGGTCCATATCCCCTCTTTAATAGTGTGCAACTTGTGTATTAACGGACCATGCTATTCTCAATTTGTAAAATGTTTTTTTTGAGCCCCACCAATTTCATGTCACCAACTGCCACTGTGATCCACTTAAGTGCTGTTCCCTAGATTCCGGTGTGGTGGAGTCGGGTTCCGAGCGTCGAATGCTGCTGAGAGGTAGAGGAGGATGAGTGCAGCTGCCTCACCTCGGTAGAGTATGGCGCAGATGCTGTCTGTGGCTGCGATGAGGGCCGTTTCAGTACTGTGGTTGCTGCGAAACCTGGTTTGTGAGCTGTACAGGTGGTGGTGGTGTTCCAGGTGTTTGGCGAGTTCCTGGTTGATTGCTTTCTCCATGACTTTGGCCGGGAAAAGTAGGGTTCGGCCAATGGTTTCTTTAGGAGGGTGTTGACCTCTGAGTGTTTCCAGGTGGCGTTGATGATGTTTGTAAGTTCAAAGCTGATCTTGGGTCTTGAAGATGCGGTGAGGACAGGGGTTGGTGGGGGCCCCTGAGTGAACTGTCTTCATGCTGGCGGATGTGTCCTGCTGGGTGAGTTGGCTCCATTCGGCCATGGGTGTCTGTCATGCCGTTGGTGGTGATGGGGCGGTTAATGAAGTCGGATGGCTTAGGTTGATGTTTCGGTAGAGCTTGGCTATCTTGTTGTGGAAGAAATCAGTGACGTTGTTGCAGAAATCTTGAAGAGTTCCTCATACTTGTTGGGGTTGGTTTCCATTCTTGCTGCAAGGGCTTTTTTCCTTGTTTCCCATAGTTGATGGTGGTAGTGGTTGAGTGCCGTTTTGTACGTGGTCCTATCACTGGTGTTTTTGCTGGTTCTTGATCTCCTCTCTGGTTGTTTGCAGTGGTGTTTGGAGTTCCTGAGATTTTCGGTCTTGCGAGGTGGGAAGAAGAGGCAGGAAGACATGCAGGAGGGAGAACAGGTCAGGAGCGGGGGAGCTGGGAGGGGAGAATGGGTGAAAGGAGGAGAGAGCAGCAAAAAGGGGTGAGGAAAAGCAAAAAGGCAAAAAGGGGTGAAAAGAGTCAAAAAGTTGAGAGAAAAGGGCACGAGTAAAAAGGCAAAAGAGAGTCCCACAGCAACAGAGAGAGATGAAAGCTGAGAAGCACAAGAGTGAGGGCAATGAAAACAGGAGTGAATGGGAAAAAAGTGGCACAGAGAGACAGAGAGGCATAAGCTGGAAACAGTAGAATGACAAAAAGGGGCACAGAGATGAAATGCTGAAAAAAGAGATAAAGTGAAAGGGTGAGAGAGGGAGAGAGAGAGAAAGAGAGAGATTGTACAGATCGAGAGAAAGAGGTCAGCAGCGGGAATGCGGAGCTGGGTACGAAAGGCCATAGACTGGTGGCAGGACCAGTCCAGGTAAGTGGGGAGCTGGGCCTGGGCACCTGCTCAATAGGGACACACTGTGGCCGCCATTATGTAGGTCCTGTGTGGTGGGTGGGGTGTGGAGGATGTGAGGGGGGGCTTGTGACGTGGGAAGAAGAGGCGGGAAGATGCGCAGGAGAACAGGTAAGGAGTGGCGAGAGGAGGAGCGGGAGAAAGGTGGTGGGAGCAGCAAAAAGGGGTGAGGAAAAGCAAAAAGGCAAAAAAGGATGAAAGGGGTCAAAAAGCTGAGAGAAAAAGGCACAAGTGTTAAGGCAAAAGAGAGGCCAAAAGAGAAAGAGAGAGGCTGAAGGTGAGAAGGGCAAGAGTGAGTGCAATGAAAACATGAGTGAATGGGAAAAAAGAAGCATTAAGAGACAAAGAGAGGCAAAAACTGGAACGAGCAGGAGCGAAAGCAAAGAAAACATGAGTGGAACAGCAAAAAGGGTCACAGAGAGACAAAGAGGCAAGGCTTAAAAAAGAGCAAGAGTGAAAGGGTGAGAGAGTACAGAGAGAGAGTGAGAGGTCAGCTTCGGGGACACGGTGCTGGGTCTGTGTTCCCACTGAAAGGGCCTTGACTGGTCCAGGTAGGTGAGGAGCTGGGTCTGGGCACCTGCTCTGTGGGGACGCGCCGTAAAGTGTTTTATGACTACAACTCTGGCTGGACATTGAAATCTTCACTGCAGCTGTATTGTACTGTAGCTGTACTTGCCTTAAGTCTGTTCTCCTGGCCTGAGCCTGGACTGGTGACCTAGGTCCATCCGGGGATTCAATGAGGATACTTTCCATCACAAACACAGGACCAGGGTCCCAGGTCACTATGGATATCCACGATTATCCCTTTTCAGAGCTGAGTGCTCTCTGTAGCTGCTGGTCTAGAGAAAAAGTCTGATGTATTCAGTAAAAGAAAAAGAAAACAACTTTGCTTCTTACCCTGGCTGATTTATGGGTTGGGTCTGATTGTTTCTCTTATCATGTACTTGTTGTTCTTTCTCTTCGGCAGAGTGTTGGTTGGTTTTAGCTAATTTGTTCTGTTTCTGACTGCATTCAGTTTTTGTGAAGCACCCCAGTGCCTCAGAACTGGTCAGAGGTAAACAAATCTGCTAAATAAAATAAAATGAATGCTCTTGTACTATTACAGCAAAGGAAGAGACATTTGGGTGATGTGCGCAGATTTACAGCTGCCGGCTAGCGTCTGTCTTGTTCAGGAAGATCTTTGAGAGACTGACAGCTCTGTCAGTTTTAGTGGAAGAATCATGACATTCATAAAGATACATGACCACTTACTGCATCAACGTCAATCCATCTCTCTCACTTCCATCCACTAGGGCTCTGGCTGGGCTCAGGAAAAGAAGGCGTGAACAGGAAGGAAAGGGAGTCCTCTTTTCATGGCCTTGTAAATATGTGCCCCTTTCACGCAGAACAATGCGTGAAAGTGGCGTTCCATGGGTGTTGCTGTGGGTGTTCCCACGCAACACCCATGTAATCTATATCATTCCCAGATTTACGAGGAATTGTAAACCTGGGACTGCGTCAGAATCCTGTGCTTTCCCAGAAGAGGCGTAGGAGTGGTGCAACGAGAAGGAATATTTTTATTTTTATCCTCGTTTTTTCCTATTGGTGCCGGAAAGAGGAAAATGCAATTAATGATTGTTTTTGTGCAGGAAGGTTCCTGCACAAAAACAATCATCCTCGCAACTCAGACACCCTTGCAACATGACGCAAGGGTGTCTGCTTTGGCACACGGCTGCTGTTTCTGTGCCGGTGCAGTGGAGAAGGACAGGAATGCGTTGCATCTTGTAGATATGGCGCATTCCTGCCCTTTTCTTTTGACGCACTGCAGCGCAGCAGGAAGGCCTGCTGCGCTGTCATTCGGCAAAAGTTTGTAAATGAGGCCCCGTGTGCTGCCCAGGAAGACCCTTATAATATGTGTATTCTACCGATGAAAGCACTCTATACAAGCCTTCCCCAGACAACAGCACATCAGTCTCTGTTACTGCACTACAGTAGTCATGACCAGTGTGGCCAGCATGGCCAGGGGGTGGGACAGCTACTGTGCGGTGTGTGGTACATGCGCAGAAGGGTCCGCAGCATCTTTGGTGCTTTTGTAAGGGCGCCTGGTCAGTCCCTCCGGCCAAAACTTTGTAGGATTTCAAGACGATGTAAAAGAGGGTTGTTCTCTTCCAATGGTGTTTTTGGTAACCAAGGGCTGCACCGATAGGCAGATTGGGCTTATGGCATTGATCACTACTGAGAAATATGTAACTCCTATAATACAGGGGTGATAAAAAAGACAATTGCCTGCAGCTTGCTGCCACTGATGCAGTGAGCTAAGGATTCCTTTTGGTACCCACCAGAGCCAGGTCGAGGCGCCAGTAGGAATATTCCGGAGTTAGTCTGACACTACTCATATTCAGTGTGTGTGTTGGTGCATTGCACATGCATTTTCCAAAGACAGACCTCAAAATGTCCAGCTCCTTATCTATTGCAAGAGGCAGGCCGTCCATCTGCCCCTCCCCCCCCCCAAAAAAAACTGCACACAGTGGTATTTCCCTCCCACACTACTTCCTCCTCCAGCTGCACTAGTTCTATCTCCTCACTCATCCCACCCCATAAACACAACAGTTGGCTCTCACCGGTGAGCCATCTCTACAACGTTATCACTCAGGCCTTGTGATCAGTGCGTGGCCTGGCAAGTTACCCATCAGGCTCTGCACCTTGGCATCGTCCTGGTCGACCAACCCCAGATTCCTGCCCTTAGCTGTCCCGGTGCTACTTCCTGTGGAGAAGCCCTCCTCCTCTCAACACCTTCAACTGAGCCCTCAAAAACAACCTCCTCACAGCAGAGGAGCCTTGACAGCTGAGAACCGCCAGTGAGTCAGTCACCCACAATGCAGCAGCCCAGGCCATGGTGCGTGAAGCGGGGGGAGGGGGTGTAGCCTTTGTACCCCATGGTCAGTGGGCTCTGTGATTGTTGCACAATGAGCCCCTTCTGGACCACTAAGTTTCCATGTCAGGTTGTGCTGGAATGCCAGGTCAAAACACCCTCCTAATTAAATACAGATATACATAGAAATTTGAATTTTCCCAGTGCTTTCCTCTCTGTTTAATTTTCACCATGTGGTACCCTGAATTAATGTTGTGGGATGGAAACTCCGTTGCTGGGGCAGCCATGCCCTTCATAAGACTTTTTTATGTAACATAACATAACATAACATAATGTAACAACTGTGCCTTTAGATTGTGTAGAACAATAAGTTTGCTGGTAAAACTTTGCATAAGACCATTAGATGCACAGACCACGTACGTATTTAAAAAGAGTTTGAAACACCAGTGTCGCAGTCCATGTGCAGAAATGGCGCTGGGGTCGATTCGTTCTTCCCTTTGATTTCTCATATTTTATTAATTCAATATCCTGCTGTGATTCATCATTTCTGCTCCTGTACGGTGGTGACAGGTCTTCCAGTAATTGCTGGATCTCGCCCTCCACCTCTCACGATAATCCATTTACCGCCACGTGGGCAGAAGCGTGGGCCGTAAGACACATGGACAAATGTCTTGACAAATTTTTCTCTTTAAATAAAGGATAAAAGTGTATTTTTAAACTCTGAAGTTAACTTTCCAGAGAATCAGTTATGGGTTTGATGCAGTGCCTAATCTGTGAAAGAATAAGTGCCGGTACCCAAAGTTTTGCTCAGAAATCTACCAGAGCAGATTTCAGAGGTCTGGGTATCGAATGCCGAGGCTGTGTAGTCTTGATTCCACCTCATGCCTCTTTCATCCACCACCAGACACTCCCTACCCTTCTCCATACTGAATTCTGACTATAAAATCTTAGAAAGATTCTTGCAGACTGCATCCAGCCGGTGCTTCCCCACCTTATCCATTGGGATCAGAATGGCTTTATCCCGGGATGAAATACCTCCTAGAATGTAAGATGTTATTACATGGCTATGGAGGCTGCCCTTCAACAATGGCCTAGAGTGGCTGGTGCCGCACCGGACCTGTAAAAAACCTTCGACACCCTAAGATGGGGCTACCTGTTCTGGGTGTTAACTGCTTTCAGATATGTATCCCGAGCCAATAAACTCACAAAACATCTTTATACCACCCACTCAACCGGAATCTGACTTGAGTTACTTCTCTCTGCCTCTTTTCCAATGTCCTGGGGGACTCAAAAGGACTGTTCTTTCCTCGTCTTCTTCACACTGGCCATCAAACCCCTATGAGTGTGGAGGGAAAGACCTGGGGTACCCTGCTACAAGACACAACCTTTGCCATCTGCCTCTATATTGACGATGTCTTATTATATCTGTGAAATCTCCATAGCAACCATTCCAGTATAGGTATACTTCTTACTGATTTCAAGACACAGTCAGGCCTCCGCGTCAGCTGGCTAAAATCTTGCCTCTTCCCATGAACCCCCTCCTCAGTTCCATAGGTGGACTCAGACTGAAGGTGTGGCCTTGTCTGCTGGGAAGGTGTCTCCTTCCGCTACCTTGGCATCCAGACCTAGCACACTGACTAGAATATCCTTGAATGTAACCTGACTAAAGCGGGTAAAGCCCTTAGGGTGCCGGTGAGTTTTTGGAACTCTTTGCCATTGTCAGTCACAGGTCGAGAAGCTTTGTCAAAGATGGTAATGCTCCCATGCCCCCTGTATTATGTTATTAACTTGCCGCGGTCCCTCCCACTGAAGATATTTTGGTGACACAGGGGCATATTATCAAGCGGCAGCGATAATTATGGCTGGCCGCTCTTAGCGTGAGGATTTTTATCGCCGGCTATCGCTGGAAATTATCGCCATGCTAGCGCTGTATTAACAACGTATAGCGCAATGGCGATAATTATTCCAGCGATAGCGGTGTTTTCCATGGAACATCGCTGGTTTTCCAGCGATGTTCCATGGAAAACGGCGATATCCTTGATGATAGGGCCTGTGGTCTTAGCCACACAATCCACCCCCCATGTTAGGTATGCCTTAGTCAGGAATTTAACAGACGTTAAATTCCTGCGTTAAGGCATACTTAACGCAATTTCAAATATCGCTACCCCTCCTTGATAATATCGCGAAGCTGCCTTCGCGATATTATCCCATGTTGTTTTCACAGCCACGCCTCCTTTGCATCTTATTATCGATGCGAGGCGTGTGAAAATCGGGCCCTAACTCAAGGAATCACGCGCTAGCGTGTCCTTGATGATAATGCGATAAAATTATCGCCACTTTTCGCCCAAAAACGGACGCTAAAGCGGCGATAATTTTATCGCGGCCCCTTGATAATATGCCCCTAAATTCTTTTCTCGGGGATCTCATTTGGAATACAAGACGCTGTAGGGTTGTGTTAGTTCAGCTTCAACTACCAATTGACCAGGGTGGGCCGGGGGACCCAATTTCTACCATTACTGTTTAGCAGCACAACTACATTAGTTGTCCTGTTGGCTCTCTGGGTGAGAGCTTCAGAACTGTCTGGCTGAGGCATGACTTGAAGTTGGCAGGGTTTTTCCAAGCTAGTACTTTTCGGTGGCCCCAAAACGTTCAACCACTTCTCCCGAAGACTCACCACATCTCCTCAAGGTGGCCCTACAGTGTTTATTAAAAAACCTCCAAATCACCAACCATTTAGCCCCCATGTAATATATCGCCTAGCCCAGGTACCACTGGATTTGAACACTTTGAAAGTTGAAGTCAGTGAGGCTATGGCCACATGCACCACACATACGCCATGCACACCTGTGACTCACGTACACCTGCACACATGTGCTACTTCTCTCACACATGGATGGGTGAAGGATCTGTTTGTAGGGACTGGCAAAGAATTGAAAATGGTGAGCTATGCCAGTAGGTCCTCTCCCTAGCAGGACATGCAGAGCTAAATCTCATGTATGCACTTTCGTTTGATCTCCATTTGCCAAATTATAATTATTATTATATATAATATTGTACTAAGCAGGCAGCTACCCAAAAAGGGATTCCCGGCGCTGAGCAAAGGAGAAGATGACAGATCAACAGCTTAAAACAGCCAGGTCTTTAGGCCTTTACGGAAAGCAAGTAAGGAAGCACAGTTTCTCAGGGACTCTGGAAGGGAGTTCCACAGTTTCGGACCCAAGACAGAGAAGGAGCGCCCTCCCATGCGAACCCTCCGCACAGTTCTGAGATCTCAGCGTGCATGTGGGCTGATAAGCACCACCAGAGGCTTTTTCACCTGCGGTGCTCCTGGTGAACAAAGTGCATATTCCAAGCCTCGGTCTGCGTGGCACCAGGCGGGAACCAGGCGTTGCTTGCACCATCAGAAGGAGCCCTGGCTGAGAGCAGCTCAGACTGGTACCTGTGTAAGGGCAATGCTGCTCCAACTGAGAGCCAACAGTGGTTCATGTGATTCTTTAGGCAGGAAAGCTGCTCTCACAATCTGCATCTCATGGCAACAGTAGGTGCACGATCACATCAAACCACCTCTCACTCACCTACACTTTGTGTCCGTCTTGCACATGAGGTTCGCTTGCAGTTTGGAGACGATGATGCAGAGCACTCTGATGAAGATCAGAAAATTTAGCTAAGGGAAGACAAGGAAGGACAGATTACCTTGTGCTGAGCAAAGTTTGCTACAATATAAGCAGGCAAGCAATGCACATCTGTAACTAAAACATCTGGCCTGAAAAACAGGAGTTAAGCACCTATACAAGTTTAGTCTGTTGTACAGTTACACGACTTTACATTACTACAACTATTTCTCAACAGACATTTCATTTACAAATCAATAATATCATCTACCCATTTCATTCAAAATTATACTACAGTATTTAAATTATTTACATCTAAAAGATACATTATTTTGAAACACCAAATAGTAAATAAATACACCTATCTTAATCATCGCAAGCACTTATTACACCCTTCAAATATTTCAAAATTCTCTCTCACAATACTGAAAATCTAATCCCCTGCAAGGTAATATGGGTGCCTAACGCGTCATTTACAAACACAAAGAATGCTTTGTTGTGTGGCAAGTTCTTATAAGATACCACCATAATAGGAGCAGGGAACTTATCAAACTTACATTTCAGATAAATTTTCCGGTCCTCTATTCTAGACAAATCTGTTAAATAGGAGATGATCCTCCTTCCAGTCCAAACACTAATCTGTCAACAAGATGGCCTCTGTGGCCTCTGCGCATGCTCAGTGTAGCAGGGGACTCAATCAAGATCTGGGCACAGGGTTAAGGGAGGGCCTGGAATACGTAGTAAGACGCAGGGTCTGGGGTGCCCACGTGAGTAGCCTAGACAGTGGGAGTAGGCTAAGAACAGAGATGGGTAAGGATCACGTGAGCTGGGCCTCCACGCCGCGTGTTCCAAAGGTGGCGTTCTGCCTCTTCAATGGCCCGCTGGTCCGGTAACATGCCAGATGGGAAAAGAAATGTCTTTATCTCACACCACGTACGAGCTTGAACATTCTTACCCATGAATGCCTCTTTCCTCACTCACTGCACTTCTCAAATCTACAACAGTCAATTTAAGCAAATGAGGAGACAATTTAGTTGCTCGAACTACATAGCTCATGCTGAACTAGGAACCCGTATATCTCTGATAGACTAAAGATGGCCCCTATATTGCTCTGGCACATGATCTGGGAATGAACAAATTAATTCTCAGTGATGCAATGAAATTAGACCACGCGTTGCAAATCCCTTGGCTGAGATATGTCAAATCTATATGCGAGGGGATCGGCCTACCGAAACCTTTTACGAATCCTGAAACCTGTAAAACATTAGACAAGGATCAGTTGAAACAACGTGCCCAGAACAATTTCATGGGAAAGAGAAGGGTGGGCGAGGGTGCAAAATTGTCCGTAATCATTTACAACAGACTAGCCGCACAGGAGGGCTTGAAACTATATCTGACCCTGGTATGCAACGACCAACAAAGGTTTATTCTGACCTGATTCAGGGCAAACATGCTCCCGTTGATGGTAGGGTTCCCAAATAACTGCCACTCCCTGTCAGAGATAGCCTTATGCCCATGCGACACCGTGACACCCATAACCAATTTGCACATAGTATATTTTTTGTAAATTTCATGAAATCGCTAGGAAGAGATATACCTTACCTGCACTCAAAACACTTAATTTTAGGCAGTGCAGACCAGCACTTTTATTTTTACAAAAATTACATGCCCCTTATGTGTGCTGTGTTATGTCCTCTTACTCATGGCAGGTATTGAAAATAAGGAAAAGTCTACAGGGGTCCTTCCATAAGTAACGGACACCACGGGTCAACCGTTGCACTTTAAATGAGTCCTGTGAATGGATGAAATTGGTTCTTCTTTTAATTGGTCACTTTCCCGATCGTTTTCAACTAAATTGTTTACATGAAGAGTTATGTTTTTAATGTTTTAATGCTTTTTTAAAAATCCCCACATTCCAGATAGGAGGCCAATGACTACTCCATTACAAAACACCCTCTGTAGAGAAGACTGATCCATCTCAAAAAGAAGGGCAGCGATCAGTGTGGTTTGACTAACACAACCAAACTAAAATCTTTGTGTGCATTGCTTATATCCCAACAAGACTACAGTCTTCTGATGAGGTCTCTTGCAAGGGTCAGGAGTTAGTTGCTTTCCTGCTGTTTCAGGGGGGCTTGAGTTGTATTTTATTAATTTACAAACTGTAGCTATTTTACTGATAAATATATTTAATTGTCAGTTTCAATGGAGTGCATTACATTTCTTCACTAAAATACTGAATGAAAAATCAAGAAAAAAGGGATTTTAATGGATAACATTTAATACCTGGGGTGACTTGATCAATGGCGTAACACAAAATGATGGTGCCCCCTGCAAAATGTGATGAGCTGACTGAGTCTCCCATATCTCACAAATATTCATTCACTGAATTACTGGGGGACATCTTGAAGGGTTGGGGCCCCCTCATGGTGACAGGACTGTATGGTCCTGCCTTACGCCCCCGAACTCGATGGCTTCTATATTATATGGGAAAAATTTCTTTCTAGTTCCTAGGTGTTTGCTTGTGTTATAAAAAATATGTTTTTGGGAGGGGAAGGTAGCAATCTATGGGAATAAGAATGGCAGATCATGTACAGGCCTCTTTACTCATATTTTCAATGAACTCATCAGATAGCAGCTATTTTGGATATGATATGCAAAGAGTATTGTGGCTGATGTAAAGAAGAAAAACTGTGTCTTCTCTGTAGAGTTTGTCTTTCCAGAAAATGGGGAGGTGTGTCTAATCTTACACATTCTCTTTATGTATATAACTCGGCTACCAACAGCAATAAACAAAATACTACACAATTCCTTTTTTTCCACAACAAGAACATTGCATTTGATGTGCAAGTTATAGTTTGCACGGCAATTGTGCAAGTTATGGTTTGCATGGATAATTATGACTTGCACATTTTAGTGTTTTTTTGGTTTTAATCCACAACCAGTGCTCTATTTTAACTGTGGTTTTAAATAAAATTCTGAGGATTTGTGAAAGGTGTTAAAATCAATCCTTACAATAGCTTCACTTTAACATTGTTTATTTCTGTGAAAACACATATACTATATGTATATATTAAACAGTAGCAGCAATAGGTACCTCAGAGTTTCCATAGGAACAGCCTTTTTTGTTTTGCTAATAACTTTCAAGCCATTTGATGAATTGTATTGAATTGAATTGAATTCAATGAATCGTCACAAACCTTCTGACTAATAAGTTCATCCACCTCGGCTCCTTCCTGAGAAGTTTCAGGGTGATCTGTCGGCAGGGGCCAAGGAAAAAGGAGGATCCTAAAACAATTCCCCATAGTAATTCCCATAGGAAAATACTGGAAACAATACAGAAAAAAACAGCTCAACGAAACTGCACCAAATTTGGCAGAAAATTTGAACTTTACTTAGAAAGTCTGCTTTTCATTAGTTGGTGTAAATCCGTTCAGCCGGTCATGAATGGGTTAAAAATGTAAGTATATTAGGACAGCGAATAACACAAACATCGATTGAGAAATATCATGTGCCGTGAATATTGTGTCAAAAATATTGTCACTACAAAAATACTGTGGCACAGAATATCAAAGGTAAGAATATCTTTTTTGTATATAATATTGTTTGAAGTATATTGTTGTATTTGATGTTGCTTGCTTTTATATAGTTGAAATTAGCAGTGTTACCCCGAAACCGGTCCCAGGATGCTTGTTTCCGGTCCAGTGAAGACCTGGCTTGGCAGTTCGGGCTGGACTGTTCCCATGAGGCACAGGGTCAAGACTGATTTGCATATAGCTGGGTCTAAACTGGGGTGGCGAAGTGAGCTAAAGAATGATGATGGATTCAACCCAGATCTGTGACTGGGCGTGAGTGTCTGAAAAGTTTCAGCTCTCCGTCCATCATCTCTTTGTGTTTGCTATAATATCACTGTAACCTTTTTTCCAGTGAATTTCTAGTTTTTTTACGTTAACGACATTAGTACTATACCTACCCGATACCCAACCTCCAGTGGGAAAAACACGTTTGAGCCAGAAACATAACTTAAGCCCTGATTACGAGTTCGACGGTCCGACTGTCGTATCGCCAAAGCAGCGGTACGATGAAGACCACTGCGGCAGCGGTCCCCTGTCCGAGCTATTATGATGTTCGTGATGGGCCAGAGGCGGTCTTTCTGACACCAGTGATTGTTTTTTCATATTCGTCGATCCATGTGTGTATATTTTGACTGCACAAGTATCGCATATACACATATGCTTGACGCTTGTGAAAAAATACCTACTACCCTTTGCTGGAGTTTGGATGATATGGGCCAAGTAGAGTTACCTGGATTTACATGCCCAAATGGTTGTTTTCTTTGGGGTCAAGATACTGCTGTGAAGGGGTGACCTGGAGAAAGGGAACCACATTAGAGAATGAAGGGAAGAAAAGGAAATGCGTGAGTATGTGCCACAAAACCTTAGATTCCGCCAACTCGAAGCAGGCGGTCCCACCGCCACAGTCAGCTCGTTGGAAAGCCAACTTGTAGTTTAGACGGCAGTGAAACTTCTCAGTACTGCCCTATGACAGCTGTTTTCCCCCAACTGCCGTCGAGGTTCATCATGCTTGTAGTTCCAAACGAGTATAAGCCAGAGAGTCCTCTCTGCAGCACTTGGTTACAAAATGTGCACATCACCTTATGTGCTTTCACTTTGTTTTCTCCCCTTGGGTGCCTGATGAATTTCCAGGTAAGAGACTGTCTGGGTTTCCTGAGGCTTTAGAAGTTGAAGCTTTTTCAACAACATGTTTTCCTTCTTTTTGCCAATTGTGGAGGTTGTGTGCTTCAGCTTACTCCCTTTTCAATTAAGGTGCTGACTTTTCTGGACATAACCCTTCTTGTAGTAAAGGAGGTGGATGTGCTGATAATGGTGTGTTCTGCACAGAGTGAATCTCCAACTGGTTATTAAGAAAGGAGGGCTCCTTTTTACCTAGCGTTGCAGCGCGCATGCGCTGCTCGCTCTGTGAGACATATTGTGGTAGAGGAGATTTTGGAAGTGGAGATGAAGCCCCGCCCATCTTTCTGATTGGCTTGCGTCATCGTTTATGGTAAACGCTGTGTTGTGATTTGCAATTAGGATTTTTTTTACCGCCCTGTCTCCTTTTTGGCTCCGCCCATCCGGACCCGAACGACATTTGGCGGCGTTAGAAGCTCTGCTTTAAGTACAGGGTACAAACTTTTTTTTTTATTTTTTGGGAAGTAAGAGCTTGTTAAACATTGCGGCAGCCTTAGCAGCTTGTTGTTTTGTGCACATAGAGGCGTTTCTAGGAGCGTCAGGAGCAGGGCACAGCTCGCGCGCCTGTGTCTGCAACCAGCAGGAGGAGGCTGCCAGAGAGCCCGTTTGAGTGCGATCCACCGAGGCACGGGTTCAGTTCTACTGGAGTTTCTTCCTATTGTGGGTCGCGTGGCGGTGGTTCCTGGGAGCGTCGGAAGCAGGGCACAGCTCGCGCGCCTGTGTCTTCAACCAGCAGGAGGAGGCTTGCAGAGAGCCTGTATGAGTGCGACCCACTGAGGCAAGGGGTCAGTTCTAAAGTTGGCGCAGCCCGTATTGTGCTAGTAGTATTTTTGTACCTGCATCATCTGCCACATTTTTTTATGTTGCAGTTTGAAGGGAGCACTGTACAAGTTATAACGTATCTGCTTTACAAGTAAATTTTAGTCATTAAAGTTTTAATAAATGTATGTTTTTTCTAGAAATGAGCAAGTTAATGTTGCGCATTTTCGCCTGTATCAACTTCTCATTGCGCCTCCATTAACACTGTGGCAACAGTTAGATTCGTTGTTATCTCAGGCCTATGATTCATCCAATATACATACGTATGTGTGCTTTTTATATGTGTGAGAGAATAAACATGTCTATCAAAAAAGCATTGTCCTCATTATTTTGTTTGCACCCAAATTAGCACGCTGCTTATATCCAGAGCCGCCTATTTTCATCAGGCCCATGGACAGCGCTCATTTTTTTTTTTATTTTGTATTATAATGTAATGTTGAGCGCGGCGCACAGTTCAGGGACACCGCGCTTAGCAGCAGCACAGTCAAAGCATTTTTTTCCAGCTTGTTTACAATAGCGTTAGGCTGCTGCCCGGTGCTCTCCCTCGACCGCTGAGCTCTGGTCGGTGTGCTGTTGACTACCCCTCCCCCAGCCTTGCAGATAACAGGCCTTTTTTTGTTGTTGAGAGTTTTATATAGCGCGAACTAGACCCGATACATCGGGTATCAGAGCGCTTTACATGAGCACCAGTTTCGTTACAGAAGGACACATTCATTTTTGTTAGGCACAGGGAGATTAAGTGATTAGCCCAGAATCACAGGATGTTGAGCGTCGTTGCCGAGACTCGAACCCGGTTCCCCAACTCCGAGGTCGACAGCTCTAGCCGTAAGGCTACATCCTCTCACCTAATTTAAGGTGTTGTCTGCTGGTATGCACATCCATAAATTGTAATAAATACAAAAAATTTGGGCACAGTTCACGTGCCTCTGTCTGCGGCCAGCAGGAGGAGGCTGCCAAAGAGCCCGTCTCAGTGCAACCCACCGAGGCAAGGGGTCAGTTCTAATGTTGGCGCAGCCCGGGCAGCGTGTGTGCGCGCGTGCAGGAGAGAACCTAAATACTGTTGGGTGTGAATTACTTTTAGTAGAGGCCATATGTGGAATTGTGTTAGTAGTATTTTTTGACCTGCATCGTATGCCACCGTTTTTTGTGTTATATATTGAAGGGAGCACTGAATTTTTTTTTCAGCTTGTTTACAATGGTGTTGGGCTGCTGGCCGGCGCTCTCTCTCTACCGCTGAGCTGTGGTCGGTGTGCTGTTGACTACCCCTCCCCAAGCCTTGAAGATAACAGGCCTTAATTTAAGCCGGTGTCTGCCGGTTTGCACATTGACAAATTGTAATAAATATCTAAAATTTGGGTACAGCTCGCGCGCCTCTGTCTGTGACCAGCAGGAGGAGGCTTCCAGAGAGCCCGTGTGAGTGCGACCCACCGAGGGAAGGGGTCAGTTCTAATGTTGGCGCAGCCCGGGCAGCATGTGTGCGCGCGTGTAGGAGAGAACCTAAATGCTGTGTTTACAATAGCGTTAGGCTGCTGCCCGGCGCTCTACCTCGACCGTTGAGCTATGGTCGGTGTGCTGTTGACTACCCCTCCCCCAGCCTTGAAGATAACAGGCCTTAATTTAAGCCGGTGTCTTTAACACAGATGTAATCACATCCTCGGGTGCTTCACTGGCACTTAAATTACAATGTTGGTGTGACAACTCTTCACAGGATGCAGACCAGCGCCGCCACAGTAACAGCAGGCAGACACAGCACACCTCCCCCACTCCCAAACAACAGCTCTGCAATAAACTTTATCTCCCTTCATTTGCTCCTCACCCGTGTCCTTTCAATATGCTCACCCGTGTCCTTTCAATATGCCCCTATCTCCCTCAGGATGTAACTTTTCTGAAAACACAAGTTTAAAAAAGATTTAATTACATTCTGTTGTTAGCATGTCTCCCCTCAAAAGAGCCGCTTATTTTTAGCAGGCCCATGGACAGCGCTCGTTTTTTTATTTTGTTTTATTATAATGTAATACCGCTGAGCGGGACACCGCGCTCAGCAGCAGCACAATCGAAGCATTTCTTTCCAGCTTGTTTACAATAACGTTAGGCTGCTGCCCGGCGCTCTACCTCGACTGCTGAGCTCTGGTCGGTGTGTTGTTGATTACCCCTCCCCCAGCCTTGAAGATAACAGGCCTTAATTTAAGCCGGTGTTTGCCGGTATGCACATTGACAAATTGTAATAAATGTCAAAAATTTGGGCACATCTCGCGCGCCTCTGTCTGCGACCAGCAGGAGGTGGCTGCCAAATAGCCCATCTCAGTTGGACCCACCGAGGCAAGGGGTCAGTTCAAATGTTGGCGCAGCCCGGGCAGCGTGTGTGCGTGTGTGCAGGAGAGAACCTAAATACTGTTGGGTGTGAATTACTTTTAGTAGAGGCCATATGTGGTATTGTGTTAGTAGTATTTTTTGACCTGCATCGTATGCCACCGTTTTTTTTGTTACATATTGAAGGGAGCACTGAATTTTTTTTCCAGCTTGTTTACAATGGTGTTGGGCTGCTGGCCGGCGCTCTCTCTCTACCGCTGAGCTGTGGTCAGTGTGCTGTTGACTACCCCTCCTCCAGCCTTGAAGATAACAGGCCTTAATTAAAGCCGGTGTCTGCCGGTATGCACATTGACAAATTGTAATAAACATCTAAAATTTGGGTACAGCTCGCGCGCCTCTGTCTACGACCAGCAGGAGGAGGCTGCCAGAGAGCCCGTGTGAGTTCGACCCACCGAGGGAAGGGGTCAGTTCTAATGTTGGCGTAGCCCGGGCAGCATGTGGCGGTATGCATATTGACAAATTGTAATAAATATCAAAAATGTGGGCACAGCTTGCGCGCCTCTGTCTGAGACCTGCAGGAGGAGGCTGCCAGAGAGCCCGTCTGAGTGCGACCCACTGAGGGAAGGGGTCAGTTCTAATGTTGGCGCAGTAATCCCCTGCAGGGGGCTTAATTTAAGCTGGTGTTTGCCGGTACGCACATCAGCAAAATTTAATAAATCCAAAAATTTTAAACATAACATATATAAAATCACTATTTAAACAACATTGAGCATCCTGCTTGTAATTTCTGCTAATGCACAACTTTAACACAGATGTAATCACATCCTCGGGTGCTTCACCGCACTTAAATTACAATGTTGTTGTGACAACTCTTCACAGGATGCAGACCAGCGCCGCCACAGTAACAGCAGGCAGACACAGCACACCTCCCCCACTCCCAAACAACAACTCTGCAATAAACTTTATCTCCCTTCATTTGCTCCTCACCCGTGTCCTTTCAATATGCCCCTATCTCCCTCAGGATGTAACTTTTCTGAAAACACAAGTTTAAAAAAAGATTTAATTACGTTCTGTTGTTAGCATGTCTCCCCTCAACAGAGCCGCTTATTTTTAGCAGGCCCATGGACAGCGCTCGCTTTTTTTTTATTTTTTTTATTATAATGTAATACCGAGCACGGCGCACAGTTCAGGGACACCGCGCTCAGCAGCAGCACAGTCGAAGCATTTCTTTCCAGCTTGTTTACAATAATGTTAGGCGGCTGCCTGGCGCTCTACCTCGACTGCTGAGACCGGTGTGCTGTTGATTACCCCTCCCCCAGCCTTGAAGATAACAGGCCTTAATTTAAGCCGGTGTTTGCCGGTATGCACATTGACAAATTGTAATAAATATCGAAAATTTGGGCACAGCTCGCGCGCCTCTGTCTGCAACTAGCAGGAGGAGGCTGCCAGAGAGGCCGTGTGAGTGCGACCCACCGAGGGAAGGGGTCAGTTCTAATGTTGGCGGAGCCGGGCAGCATGTGTGCGCGTGCGCAGGACAGAACCTAAATGCTGTGTTTACAATAGCATTAGGCTGCTGCCCGGCGCTCTGCACGGCGTACAGTTCAGTGACACCGCGCTAAGCAGCAGCACAATCGAAGCATTTCTTTCCAGCTTGTTTACAAGAGTTTAAAATGTTGGCATAGCAAATAACACTGCCTTTTATTTATATTTTACAAATAAAAGCACAAATAAAAGACAATGTCATTTACAATGGCAATAGCTCAAACTACTGTCAATGCGAGACCTATTGCATTGCAAATGCTTGTTCCAGAAGCAATGGACTTGTTTTCCTAAAGTGTGGAGTATGTAACCTATCAGATGCCTCCTTTCATTTTATTTTGTTCTTTAAGGATTCACGGACACTTTCCGCCTCCTCCATTAGGCACACTACTATGATACAGAGAACCTCTTTATAGGTCCATGACTCTCCTGCGATTGCAGAGGCAGGTTTACCCTTCCGGGTACCACAAATCCAATAACTGGCTCAGAGACCCCTGTAAATTTTTTAATCAATGTCGTCAGTAGGAAAACGAATTTTAATATATTGTTCAAGGGTAGCGATTAGTTAAGTGCAAGTAAAACATCACAGCTTTAGTGGTACATTTCAAAGTTTTCATGTTTTAAGCCATCTACGATTCTTGGCACACTGGACCCAACCATGCCTATTTCTTAGGAGACGTTGATCCTTACGGGCTATTACAGAGGCTTGATGGTTCATGAGACGTTGATCCTTACGGGCTATTACAGAGGCTTGATGGTTCATGAGACGTGGATCCTTACGGGCTATTACAAAGGCTTGATGGTTCATGAGACGTGGATCCTTACGGGCTATTACAGAGGCTTGATGGTTCATGAGACGTGGATCCTTACGGGCTATTACAGAGGCTTGATGGTTCATGAGACGTGGATCCTTACGGGCTATTACAGAGGCTTGATGGTTCATGAGACGTGGATCCTTACGGGCTATTACAGAGGCTTGATGGTTCATGAGACGTGGATCCTTACGGGCTATTACAAAGGCTTGATGGTTCATGAGACGTGGATCCTTACGGGCTATTACAGAGGCTTGATGGTTCATGAGACGTGGATCCTTACGGGCTATTACAGAGGCTTGATGGTTCATGAGACGTGGATCCTTACGGGCTATTACAGAGGCTTGATGGTTCATGAGACGTGGATCCTTACGGGTTATTACAGAGGCTTGATGGTTCATGAGACGTGGATCCTTACGGGCTATTACAGAGGCTTGATGGTTCATGAGACGTGGATCCTTACGGGCTATTACAGAGGCTTGATGGTTCATGAGACATGGATCCTTACGGGCTATTACAGAGGCTTGATGGTTCATGAGACGTGGATCCTTACGGGCTATTACAGAGGCTTGATGGTTCATGAGACTGCGTTGCTCCACTTTCTGATGTCTTGTGGACAGTAGAAGAGGAGATATTGAGAGGATGAAGATGAAGAAGGAAATGAAGGACAAGAAGATTTGCAAACTAGGGATCCCAGGCTCCCATCTGAATCTATCGTCTGAAAAACGTTCACCATTCGACCGGGTGAAAAAGAAATGTTGGCCAAATACGTGATGTGCATTTTGTGCAATCAAAGGCTCAGCAGGGTTAGCCGAAGAGTTGCAGCTTCACAATCAGTGATGCAGAAGCATCCTAATGCTGGTCTTGAAAGGCAGTCCACTGCTGTAAAACTGCAGAGGGGGAGGGGCGCTGAAGAGGTCAGTAATGCTTCTGCAACCACTATGAATGGCATACTTTTACAGGAGGCGCAGGGAGCCATCAGTCCTTGGCACCAGTCTTTAGCGTTGCATTGTTTGCTGTGTCACATTGGTGTTCTGCTGCGTTAAGCACAACTGAGATAAGCAGAATTGGTGCAAAAATGTTTTTCCTTTCTATTAGAACACTTTTAGGCTCTCGTTTTATATTTTTACTGAGAAATACTTGTGTTGTTAAACCGGTTCTGTTTTTCTTTTCCCCCAAAATTAAAAACCACAAAAATATATGTCTATAAAAATGTGGTTCTTCTCGGAATCAACTTAACTGGTATGAAAAAAGATAAACATATGTGAATATATAGAATGTATGCTGTTTGTTTTCCATATCAGTGAGTGAGAGTCAAACCCACCAAGGAGGTAGTGAGGCACTTAAAGGGATGGTCAAAAAAGAAGCATTTCCTATTTTATCTTGCAAAGGAATCTTTGCTACAGAAAGAAATCCCGAACAGAATGCTAGAAAGAAAACTTAGCATGAAACTAAAACTTTAGTCAGCAAACTTCCGTTCCTTAGTATGGTGTGGATCTGTTCAGTGATTTTCAACAAATGTGCATTATAGTTATGTGTCAGTGGGCGTCAAAGGGTTAAAAGTCAGAGATATCTGAACCGTAAGTCTGCGCACAGTTCTGTGCACACAGTTCCTGGACCGAGATTTAAAAATAAAAGCCTGTCATGTTTTTGCTCCCGTTGTCAATTTTGAGCGTGTGGTGCCAAAGTTTGGTCCACAAACCCCTCATAATATGGTCCACAAACCCTTAAAAAATATTTTTTTAAATCTCTGCCAAGCTCCATGCCAAGCTACATGCCAAGCCCTATGGCCAATCCCTGCTTCTTTGATTGAAGCCGCGTAGTTTGAAGCAGGTTAGCAAATTATCACATTTTGCCTCCCCCTGAACTGTGCTCCCAGTTGACGAATTTGCATGAAACTCCATATACTAAGCGTAGGCTAAACATGCTAGGAGTCTGCTAAATTTCGTACCGGTGTGGGATATAGCACCAAAGATATTAGTAAATGAACACACTTTTGACACACCCCTCCCCCTTTAACTTGGCTGACTGTCAGATCTCACTGAAGCCTGAGATTTCTGGTCTGGTCTTAACTTGCTAATCCTCTGACAAATATTATGTTGATGCATTAATTTGTGCCAAAGGTACTAGAAAATGTACACATTTTGAGCCACTCTGTCTAACTCTGCCCCTCCTTGGTGGATTTTCATGAAGCTAAGTATATGAAAGGTAAGCTAAGCATGGTAAGGGTCTGTCTGCCAAATGTTGTCAAATCTGCAATAAGGCAGCAACGTTGTTAGAATAAGCAAGGAACTTCGACCCACTCCCTTTAAATTTGCACCTTCTTGATTGATCTGCATAAAACTTGACAAACCAACAGAACCGTAAACACGCTGAACAATTGCCACGTTTGATGAGGATTCATGCGGAGGGAACTCATGGATGTGGTATGTGAAAAAAAAAACACTGAAAAACCAAAGGTTCAAGTGAAGTTATGGAAGCTTTGGTTTTAGCACTTCAACGTATATGTTAAAAGAAACTCAGAAATGCACCTGGTTACAAATTAAAACAGAAAAACACTGACATTTTCATGTTATGCAAGGAGCACAATCCATAACTCACACAATAGCCATGCAAACCATAACTTGCACACCACATGCAGTGCCTCTGACCTAACAATATTACACCAATACGGAACAGCACATGATAATAGCAAAATTACACAACAACAACATAGTATCAAACCAATAAATAATACTAGAGTTGTGTTTGTCATAGTGGTGAGGGTAACGTGATATGTACCCTAATCTTTAAGATGATTAATAACATTTGTGATTGCCCTGTTTCATTAAGGGGGATAAGCATTGCATGTGGCATGCAAGTGCTTGTTTGCATGCCAGGCCTCCTGCTCAGGCTATGGGAACACCATTTGTTGCAGAAATGCTGCAGGATTTTGACAGATCAGCCCCTTGCACCAAAGAGCCCTAATGTAGCCCTATTGAGGCTCCGCCTACATACTTTGCACAGCTGCAGTCACAGCCTGAGGGATCATTTCTTTAAGAAAAGGCATAGGTTGGGGAATCCAGCACCAGAGCCCCCTCTCAATACTGAGGCACAAGAGAGTCAAGCAAACCTCTATACAATGGGAGCTTTTGGAGCATTTTAAAGGCTCAATTAAGGCAAATCAGGGACAAAAACACGTGTCCTAAAGCCAGCCACAAAGACCGACACAAACCTTTTCCTTTCTATCAGTCTCTAAGGCAGTGAAACAGCGCATCACCAAAAAGAACTAACTCAGTGTCCCTCATGATCGAGGGAAAGACGAATACTCCTGTCCCAGCTCCCCACTCAGCAGGGAGGCAGGAAAGGGTGGAGCTTACTCTCTAGGGCTGGGGTGGAAGCTGGTAGTTCTCTGTGTTTGCTTAGACTGGTTCATTATGTCTGTGTCTGAAGGCAGAAACCCTACAAGGACTGGAGGTGGAAGATGCATGAGGAGGAAAGAAGAGATGGTGGTGAGGTTTGGCAGCAGTATACCATATGGCAAACGCATACCCATGTATGTATTCTATGCATGTATGCCTATTAGTAAAAGAGGCGTTTTTTACAACTTGAAAGTGGTGTATATTTAGTAGGTATGACATAGTAGGACAAAAGTATTAGCTGGGATAGGATCTGAATACTTTGGTATACTAGTGTTTGTGAAAAAGAATTCATGTGCAGGGTACTTTTAATAACTGACATTCTGCAGTTTTTGTTAGCAAGAGAATGATATGCTTCGTTTAATAACAATGTGGTAATAGCAGTGAAACACAGACAACATACAAGTATTTCCTTGCATTTTGAACAAAGCCTCTGTGCCTACGTGTCTTTCACACATGACTGTAGGTGAGAAACATACACTTATGACCCGTTGGCGCACCTTTTAAAAAGCCTATGTGCAAGCAAGTATTCACTTTCTGAAAATACTAAAAGGTAACTCCAACATGACAGCAAAGTAAAACAAATGAATACCGAAGGGTGATTAGTGAGTAACACTGTTTCTTTGGATCAGGCTGAGGCATTCATGCAGCTCCCACTTTCTAAACAACCCTGCAATAAATCAGTAATTACAATGTTCATGTGCCAGAAAGTAGGTACATCAAAAGACCCACACTGGGCTTCAATTACAAGCTGCATGTCATGCTGCATCTGCAGTCTGACAATAGGACTACTTGATGCTCCATCACCAAAACCCAATGGGACCACAAATGGCACAACCTAACCAGCCCTGGAATGCCATGGCCTTGATGGACAGCCCATCCAAGCATTGCAAATCATGACATGATTTCATGAGGCTCCAGACAGCAAAAGTTGGTTTCAGCCAGAACTAAGCCACATGTTTCTGTGCTTTGAAATGGGAGGAGCCATTGGCAGAAGAATGAGGCTCTTTTTTCTGCAGATTCAATTGACCTCTTCTGTCTGCACCTGGGTTGCATTAATGATGATAACAGCAGAGTGAACCATTGCTCTTAACTTGTGAGTGTTTAATTGTGTGTGCGTCCGCCATCACTCACCCCAATGGCTGCTAGAATCGGGATTCGGATGATCAGCCAGTAATTCATGTTGTGATTACGGGTCCAGCAGCTGAGAGAGGGAGAGACAAGAGTAAACACATGTTACTACCTCAGGGACGTGCGTCACATCCTCCTGCTCTTCTTCAGGCAAACAAGAGCCCTCTCCTAGATTGGTGTGGGTGAAGACAAGGGGCTTCATGACCCCATAGGGACAGCTGAGAGCCTTTGTCCTCAGGGGAACTTAGGCGCAGGTCCCAGCATCAAGTGCTGCTTGCACACTGCTTCCACTCTAACTTGCTGTCTGCAGAGTAGCCTTTGAGTAGTAAATATGAGTCTTACATCACCTCCAGGTATGTTCACCGTACCAGTATCGGGCAATCATGAGGCGCAGGTATTGCCAATGGACAACCAGGTCCCACACCTGGGAGGTGTATGGGTTGGAGGTGCTTGGCATGCTCAGACAATGACCTAGTGGTATATATTCAGAAAATCAAGGAAGTATACTTTTATATTGAAGGAATATATCTCAAATATCTACATGAAATACATGCATATAATGTACTGCGTTAGTTTCAACAACCTGAACGATGCTCGTTCATCTACACTAAAAAGAAAGTCACCTGAACCACTTTACTCATCAATGAAACATTTATCATCGAGTTTCAATCCAACCCACAAACAACCTTCCAAAAACAGAAGACCTTTAGGCAAAAAAACAAATTGTGGCAGTGGATCCGCAAGAATTGCACTCGCTCAAAAATGGACACACAACTATTAGTCTCCTTGGTCTGTCTTTCTGTCAGCAGAAAGCCTTTGGTTTCTTGGTGGGGATCAAAAGATTCACAAACTCACATTCAGTAGCACTATTTCTGATGGATACTCTATCAAACCACAGATTCCTCGCCTTTAGAATAGGCACAGGACTAGATCTGGAGAACAGGCACAAGACTAGATCTGGAGAACAGGCACAAGACTAGATCTGGAGAACTTTAACAGCAGTGCTCGCGCACTCCAGCAATTGGCTCCAAACAGCACTGGAAGTGACAGAGCCAAGCCGCATATAAACAGTACCCCTAAATTCTTGCATTTTCTTGTCTCTCCCTTTCCACACCTTCAAACACAGAGAGTAGAACAATTGTTGGTGACAGTGTGGAGATCTCTAAATTGGGTCACGTTAAAGAGGCCACTCCACAGAACAGGAAGGGCAGTGAGGGACGTGTGCTATCCACTAGAAAGAGCATTATCGAAGATAAGTAACTTGTTCTTTCAAAAGATACTACTAACCACAGATTCCGTACCTTTAGAATAGATATCAAAACAGTACCTTCCAAAGGCAAGGGTCTGGGAGTGGATACAGACAAAATATTCCTGATTGGCCAAGCAAGCAAAGTGACCTTTTCATCTGACCTGGCTGTCAAGGCAGTAGTGCTTCGTGAACATATGTACTGACGCCCATATAGTACCCTGGCAGATGTCAAGAACAGGCTCCACTTGTACCAATACTGTTATATTGGCCTTGGCCCTGGTAGAATGGACTCTCAGGCCTCTTTGGGACTGATTTTTCGCAAGTGCTTAGCAGATCTTAATGCAGATGACTAGCCACTTTGACAGGATCCTGTTTAATCCCGCCATGTCCTTGTTTGCAGAAGCTGATGAAGAGCTGATCATCCACCAAGTGATCTTTCGCTGGTCAGTGTAAAAGCTCAACACCCTCTTTGGATCAAGGCAATGGAGCCTCTCCTCTTTTGAGGGATGAGCCAGAGAGAAAAAATGCAGTCAAGGTGATCGATGGCCACCATGAAAGGCTGTCAAAATCTTAGGGAGGAAAACTGCCCACTTCTTGTCCCAAGTCTTATAAAATATAATTAAATTAGTTATAGGGGGGTAGGATAGAGATACCCTGATCTTTGGGGCCAATTGTTTTTTAAAATGGCTTTTGTTTGGTCTTCCAAGGATCTGGAGATTCACTGTGCGCCCCAGTGCAGCCCTCTGGAGAAACAAATAATTTTAACAAAATTAAAAAAAAGGGGGTTGGGTGGAACTGTAATATCATCTTACTTTACATTTAAAAAAAAACTAAAAATTCGATTTAAAAAACAAATGTTAAATAGGCATTGTAGTTATGTGAAAATGTCAGTTAAATGTGTTAGAACACTGAAATTCACCAGACCTCGTTGTTCACCTCACCATCAGCTCAAACAACTTCATCCTCCTTGGCGATCTCAACTTCCCCCTCGATGACCCCTCAAACCCCAAATCTGCAACCCTACTCAAAAGCCTCAACAACATCGGACTCGTCCAACTCATCGAGAACACAAAGCACAACATAGGAGAGACACTGGACCCCATATTCACCTCCAGCGACAAGGTCAAATTCAGCAGCCACAACAACCAATTCACCTGGACAGACCACTCCACCGTTGACTTCCTCATCAACACACCACCAGCCACAACTCTGGCCATACCCCGCACCACCAGATAAAGCTGGAATAAAATAACCGAAGCAGACTGAACCAACATCATAGGGACCAAGCGACCAATCCCTACCAATGATCTAGACTATGACAGGACAACTTTCAAGAAATGGATATGAGGCTGTGCTGAAGCCCTAGCACCCCTCAAGCACACCAAATAAAGAAGAACCAACAAGCAACTACCAAGTCAGCTGGTATACCGACAACCTCAGAGAATCCAAACGGTGCTGCAAACAACTGGCAAGGGAATGGAGAACCAACAGGCACACCACCGCCAGAGACACATAAAAGGCCATGCTTAGACTCTACCACCACCAAACCAGAGAAACAAGAAAAAAAGCCCTGGCACTGAGGATAAAAAGCAGACTGAAGAGCAGAGGAGCAGAGGAGCAAAAAGGCAGAAAGCAGAAAAATAGGGGCAGAGAGCAGCAGCAGCAGAGCAGAGATGCTCCCTACTGGAGCACCAGGGATCGTGGCCTCGAGCAAAGGACCTGGAAGGGTCAGGGGGCAACAGCTACCAGGCGGAGCTGTGCGGAAAGGGAAGCAATCCACTGACAAGGTCAGTAAGATCACTCCTTCACCACGCAGCGACGCCATTAAGTAGTGTTGGGGAGGGCTGGACAGCTGGGAAGCGAGAATCGGGAAAACTGTGCTGCAGGGGGGCAGGGCCGTGGGGGATGCGCAGCGGCAAGGAAAAGAAAAAGGCACAAAAGAGGAGAAATATGCGAAAGTAAAAGAATTAAATAATAGAAAAGCAGAAAAAAGATAAAAAGGAAGGTGAAAAAGAGCAGAGGGGCAGAAAGCAGAAAAACAGGGGCAGAGAACAGCAGCAGACCAGAGGTGCTCCCCACTGGACCACCAGGAATCGTGGCCTCGAACATAGGACCTGGAAGGGTCAGGGGGCAACAGCTACCAGGCGGAGCTATGCGGCGAGGGAAGCAATCCTCTGACAAGATCAGTATATTGCTCAGTCAAGAAAACAATAATTCTATTAAAGACTCAGGCCCTCATCTGTTTTTGGCGATAGTTACCACCAATTACAAGTTTTGTTCCTGAAATTGGACATAATATCAAAATCTGCTTGTTGCAGTGTTTACTAGGTATTTTGCCCTCAATAAATATATCCAGGTTTGTGCTGCTGAAATGTATCTGGGGTTTGCAGTTATTATTGCACCCAGTATTTATCAGATGCAGTAAAAAAAAATACAAAACTCTTAATTTGGATATGTGCATTAATAGCAGTTGCTGCACCTATTGAAAGTTTAGGGCCACTTCTAGTCAGGGCCTAGAACGCAAATTATGTGGCAAAATGTCTTTATTTGTTCACACAAGAAACATACTTGCCTCCCAGCAGAGGCTCACTTTGAATAATGCTTAGTGGTAATATATAATCAAGTCAATAATGAGAACAACAAGCTCAACAGAGGAAGAAGTAACCAAAGTTGTGAACAGGCTCTGTCCGGAACAGCAGAGGAAACAGAACCCTAGGAAGGACTGCAGATTTTCACGAAAGGGAAGAAGGAAGGCAACAGCAGTTGAGCAAGCCTGAACAGGCTGTGTGTGAACAGAAACCGGAGGAAGCCAGTTCTAGAATGAGACTGGAAAGAAATAAACGTTATGAAAACAGAAAAGTAATTTTTAGAAGAAGATGAAAAGGAAGGCTAAGTAGACACTAAAAAGATGATATATTTAGCAAACCAGTAAGCTAGCCAAAACATATAAAACATATAAAATGGGATGTAAACTGCAAACTTAAAACTAAACGGTGACAAGACCGAGATGATGCTCCTTGGTAATCCATCCCTCTTCAAGGCAGATGTTATATGGCCAGCTTGCATGGGCCCTGTCCCGGTCTCTAAGACCCAGATGAAGAGCCTGGGTATCTGGCTGGATCAAGATCTCAGCTTTATGGTCCAGGCACGGAAGGTTGCGGCTTCCTGCTATGGCATCCTCAGGATGCTCCGCAAAGTGCTTCCACTCCTCCCCTTCCAGGCAAGAAAGCTCACGGTACAGGCACTTATTCTTTCCCGCCTGGACTACGGGAATGCCCTTTACCTCGGAGCTCCGGCCTCGACCTTCACAAAACTCCAAACGGTGCAGAACTGCGCTGCGAGGATTCTTGTGGGGACTTCGAAGCGGCAATCTGCAAAGCCCGCCTTGAAATCCCTTCACTGGCTCCCTGTTCGGGAGAGAGTCAACTTTAAGGCCTGTGCATCACCCACAAGTTGTTTACAGGGAATGGTCCTGCGATCAACCACTCCATGGTCCAGCCTTATGCGGAGAATAGACGGCTGCGCTCACACGATCTATGCCTGCCCGCTGTTCCCAGGATTAAAAGAGCCAGAAGTGGCGGTCACCTATTCTCTTACAATGCCGCTAAGCTGTGGAATACCCCTCCCCCAGCCTACGTAGGGATCCCAGCCATCTAGCCTTTCGGAAATTATTGAAGACTTGGCTTTTCCCTTAAGTGTGCTGCGATGTCCTTCTCTGTTATTGCCATAGCGCTGGGATGCCCATGGGTAGCTACGCGCTTAACAAATACTGTTTTCATTTTAATTTCATTTCAAATCAACATGGAACAGCATTGTGTAGCTTGACAAAAAACAAAGCTTAGCACTGTGAACACTTAGGAAGTTCCTGGGTGGCACCGTCGGATATAACTTCAGCCTCCTAATGTTTAATAAAATTAAGAGTTCCTTGATGTTTGATTGGGAAATATCCATTTTATGACAAAACCAGGATGCATAAATATATGGAATGTTCAGACCCTGACCAAAAGGGCAGCATGTTCATTCATGGAGGTGAAAAGTCACCTGTCTTTCAGAGATCCAAATATGCAACTGAATGCGAAGAATTTAGGAGTCATAGCCCCCTGACTGGAGTCTGTGCCAGACAGGAGTCTGCGCCAAAACCTAAAATTGTACACTCTAGCCCCTGTTATCACCCAGTGGATCCAGAAAGCAATAGTAGGGGTAGAAATGGACAAGAGAGGAAATAAGTCCCTGAGATCAGAGAGGAGCTGTACATCTTCTATTCTTTGAGGTGATTCTTCATCGGTGGAGAAGGACCAGCCATTGAGAGACAGGGTTCTTTCAGATATCTGGGAGCCAGTGTCTTCAGTGGAGAAGGACCAGCCATTGAGGGACAGGGATGTGGATTCATCTGAGACCCTCTTAATAGAGACTAAACAAAGAAGGTATCCTGTTTAGCAGAGAGCTCTTTTAAAGGGAGGTCTGAGTTATTAGGTCAATGAGACAAGAGGGAAAAACGCAGTTGATGTCCCAGGTAGAGGTGTATTTGTGTCAGGCAGGCCGAGTGAGGTGGATTCCTCCTCGTTAACTTACAGAATTAGAGGATCCTTTCCAGTGGTGTCGCGCCAAGGGAAAGGTGGCCAGAGAAACTCGCTGAGTGATAATGGTGTTGGAGGAGAAGCCATTGGCTTGAACAAAAGCTAAGAAGCATGATATTTTTGAAGGAGATGAAGCAAAGGGATCCACGTCCAATTTGAGGTGCCGGGCCACGCGACCTGACCAAGTTGACTTATAGGCCGCCTGGTACCAAGAGACAGTTGCTCAAAGATGAGTCTCGAAGCTTCACAAGAAAGGACTAAAAGCAAAAATCATTGGCCCCACAAACTAACCATATTAGAAGGGGCAGCAGGTGTCCCTGAAGGACCCAAGGAATCTGGAAGAATATTAGGGTGGTCAGGGAGCGCATGAGGAATATCTGCCTCGCAGTCCAAGAGAGGTGGAAACAACTCTTGGAAGGGCCAAAACAGGGTAAGCACAGGCAATGGTAAAGGTGAACCATGGTTCAGGGAACCTTGCTAAATGGAGGGAAGGCATAAGGTTGAAAAAGGCGCAAATTCTGGAGAGTGAGGTCTACAGCCCACGCACAAAGCAGGGAAGTTGTCAAAGAGGTCTGTCTCCAGGAGATATCAAAGGCTTGGCGGCTAAGAAAATCTTGCATCCAGTCACTTGACTCCCAAAGATTTCTTGAGTGCTAGTCGTTGATAGAGATGGAAATAACTGAAGGAACTCCACCTAAATAATATGGTGCTGAGCAAGGCAACAAAATCGGAGATCTTTGGCCAGGATGGCCAGGTTCTTTGACGGTTCAGTCAAGTTTGTTGATGTAGTAGAATGCAGATATATTGTCAGTAAGGGCAAGTCACCATGCTAATTTGCAGTCCTAGTTCCAAAGCGCTCCTTCTGAGATTCCTCTTCCAGCTCCTCACCGCACCCCTGCTCCCCTCTGTTGCAGGAGGGGAAAGGTCTGGCAGGCAGCACTGCATTGTGTGAGTTGGGCATGATTGAAGTATGAATGCGAGCGTCTGAAGGCTGTGAAAGGCCTGTAGGCAGTGGTGCTGCGCTCATGTGAGAGCCACAGGTACACTCTAACTGAGAGAGAGGGATGGGGGGGGGGAGCAGAAAGGCATGGATAGCCTGACACTGGGAACTGGACACAGATACAGTGAAAAGCACAGATAGACTGACACTGGGATTTAGGCATGGACACTGGGACTTAGACAGGCAGGTACAGTAAAAAGCACGGATAGACTGACACTGGGACCCGTACACACACATACACTAAAAACCACAGACAAGTGACACTGGGACTTAGACACGCAGGTACAGTAACAGGCACGGATAGACTGACTCTTTGACTTAGACACACAGGTATAGTAACAGACACAAATAGACTGACACTGGTATTTAGATACGCAGGTACAGCGACAGGCGCAAATGCACGGACCCTGGGACTTAGACGCACAGGACAGTAACAGGCACAGATAGCTTGCCACTGGGATGTAGACACACAGATACAGCAACAGGCGCATACAGAGTGACACTGTGACTTAGACACAGAGGCACAGTAAGAGACAGGGATAGACTGACACTGGGACTTAGACACACAGGTACAGTTACAAGCACAGATGTAGAGACACTGTGACTTAGAAACACAGGTACATTAACAGGCACGGATGCACGGACACTGGGATTTAGACAGATACAGTAACAGGCGCAGCTGCATGGACACTGGGAATTACACATGCAGGTGCAGTAACAAGCAGTGCTAGACTGAGAATGGGACTTAGACACACAGGTACAGTAACGGCACGGACACTGGGACTTAGACACACAGGTACAGTAACAGGCACAAATAGACACACTGGTACTTAGACACACAGGTACAGTAACAGGCACAAATAGACTGACACTGGTACTTATACTCACAGGTACAGCAATGGGCATGGACACTGGGACTTAGAACCACAGGTACATTAACAGGCACGGATGCACGGACACTCGGATTTAGACAGATACAGTAACATGGCGCAGCTGCATGGACACTGGGAATTACACATGCAGGTGCAGTAACAAGCAGTGCTAGACTGAGAATGGGACTTAGACACACAGGTACAGTAACAGGTACAAATAGACTGACACTGGGACTTAGACACACAGGTAAAGTAACAGGCACGGATAGACTTACACTGGCATTAAGACACAGGTACAGTTACAGGCACGGATAGACTTACACTGGCATTAAGTCACAGGTACAGTTACAGGCACGGATAGACTTACACTGGCATTAAGACACAGGTACAGTTACAGGCACGGATAGACTTACACCGGCATTTAGACACACAGGTACAGTTCAAGCACGGCTGTACGGGCACTGGAATTTAGAGACAGACCCGGGCAAAATGACTTGACAGACTGCCACTAGAACTTAATGAAGACATGGGGCACTGACACCATAATGTAGGGCATGAAAATGGGGCATAAAGACATGGGCAGATTGGCACTGACAACTACAAATACAGGGGCTGAAAGGCATAAGGGCCCTGAAACTCAGAGAGTCAGACAAAGGGGAGAAAGTTGTTGAGTCACTGACACAAGTATGTAGAACTAGGAAATGTGTCATAAAGACACAGATAGAAGGATTTAGACACACACATACCACGACAGACAGAGGCGGATGGACTGACACTGGAATGTAGAGAATTAGACACATGAGTAGGCAGAGACAAAGACACTAAAACTTAGAGACAGGTTCTGGGAAGAAAGACGCGTAGACATGGACATCAGAAGGTAGAGGCATATAAATAGGGCACAAAGACGTGGATAAGCTGGAACTAGAATTAAAAACAAAGGCACGGTGGCAGAAAAAATGGATAGACTGGCACTGAATTTCAAGACACTGACACGAGGGCAGCAAGACACAGATGTCCTGACTCTGGAAGTTAGAGATACTGGTGTGTGGTAGAGAGGCACCAAGGCACAGACACCGTGGATGGCAGAGATGAGGACACGGGCTAAGGACAAACACACCGAGAAGGGAAGCTTCATCCTTCTAAGAAGAGACTACCCTTTAGGAATCGCCACAACCCAGCGGAAGCGCACACTCAATATAGCCACAGCACTTTGAGGATGAGCGGTGGAAGGAGTGCGCTTTAAATACCAAGTTCTAATACTTAACCTGTCACTTGCCCACATAGGGAGAACCTAGTATTATCTTGTGCGGTAAAGGCAGAGTTGACGAGCGCTGTCTGTGGTTAATAATGTATACTCTGGTAGATTTAGAAAGAGATGTGGCGTAATGGCCAGAGCTTCAACCGGGTTCAAGTCTCACTGTCGGCTCAACATCCTGTGATTCTGGGCAAATCCCTTAATCTCCCCGTGCCTACAAAAAAATGAATGTGTCCTTGTGTAATGTACCTGGTGCTCATGTAAAGCGCTCCAATATCTTTGGGTCGAGTTTGCGCTATATAAAACTGGGGGAAAAAGCAAGGAAATGAGACACGTATTCTCGTGGTGTTTTAAGTGGGTAGTCACAGGAACCTGAGCCCCCTGAGGCAGAATTGGAGCTGCAAATTTGATCTGGCGTGCCTCATTCCTGTGACCCTGACAGTTCAGTCACTTGCACTCTAAGATTCCTCACACCACACTGTCATTCGATATAAGTGTACATGGCGCTCCCACCCATCCCGCCTTCCAAGGCCTTTGCATCCAGACAGAGATTCAGAACAACTTGCCTGGTGCAGAGGAAGAGAGCACTTCTCCCTGAGCAAACTTGCTTAAAGATAGTTTGAGAGGGTAGAGTGCTCTAACAGAGGACCAGCATCACCAACTGAAATAAAACTTATAAAAGAACAAATGCTCATTGGGCCCTCAGCAATGATGCAGCAAGATCGCCCAAGCAAGGTCCTGGAAACCAAAATTGGTCCCCTGCCATCAACTGGATAGAAAAATACAACCTTTATTGGGATGCAGCGGACCCCTAAACTGCTGCACCTACTGCTCTATTGACAAAGCTTCCATTAGCGTGAACATTTAAGATACCCTGATGGAGTATTAGGAGCCCTTAGACAAGGGCGATCGGAAGGCAGGATTGTTGCCCAGCACGGCGTCGAGTCCTTGCTCTTAGAGAGAGAACGATAGTTTTAAGGCAGGAATGTGACATCTCACCAGGTGTTCTCTGCCCGGGTCCCCTGCTGGCTGCTGCTGTGTTCACCCATGAGCTGCTCCACACACACTCGCCTACAATGATGTTGCTAGTGAACTGGAGGCAGGGCACTTGGCCTAAGGCGTAGGGGCAGCACTCCAGGAGAGGATGTGGTGTAACGGTCAGAGCTGCCAACTTTGGAACTGGGGAACCAGGTTCTAGTCTCAGCGTTGGCTCAACATCCTGTGATTCTGGGCAAATCACTTAACCTCCCTGTGCCTACCAAAAATTAATGTCTTCTTGTGTAATGTAACTGGTGCTCTTTTAAACTGTCCGATACCTTTCGATCGAGTTTGCGCTATACAAAACTGCAAAAAAAAAAAAAAAGGTGCCTGCCCAAACAACAACTAGCAGCGCCGTACATTACTGGAAGTCTCACTAGTACGTGCATAGCAATGTTTAATGGGTTTGCAATGAAAACTTGTTTTCATTCTTGCCATCATTATATATGTCACAGCTACAGGTTATGACTGCCCATCTGCAAAGAAATCGCCAATATATCTTCAGACACGGTGACACCCCTATTCCATGGGGAGAGCAATCTGCTTTCCGCCTGTAAACGCTCTCCCTTTGTAGTCAGCCTCGGTCTTTGAATGCACACTAAATGTGACGAGATAAGAACAAGATTTACAGGCCTGGGAAGCTCTCTGTAGGATACTGGTAAATAAGGATTTATCATGGGAGGGATGAAGTGATCCTGGAGAGCCTAAGCCAAGAAATGAAAAAGCAAGAAAATGTGAGTTACAAACCACAAAGCCAATGGCAAGCAACGGGCAGAATGCATTCCCAGGTCAACTTCTGAAACTCCCCAAGATGCCTTTCGCATACCACACAGCTGTGTCTGGTAGGCTGCAAACTAAAAAGAGAGGGCAGAAGTTATTACCAAAGATGGTGCTGGAACATCTAGAGAGTGAGCACAGGACAGAAAGAAGAGATTCTACTTACAGTGGAAAATTAAGATTAGGTGCAATGTATGTGGCAAAGAAATTGTTAGATGATTGGCCGGCGAGGTTGTGCCCTGTAAAAGGACGGAGACTGCTTGAGTTGCTATGACAGATAACATCAGAGCCAACCCAGATGGAAATCATCTTTCATTAAAGAAAGTATTTAAATTGTACCAGGCACAATTTAAATGTAAATTTAGGAAATGTTACCTAATCCACCTGCCATTTTCTCCGCTAAGGAGCAGAAGTAGTTGAAGATCAGCCGCCCGACTGCGAGTGGCAGATTTCCATTTCAAGCCAAGTGCAGATCATGAACATTGGCAAACATCAGGTGAAGATATATGTCTAGTTCCAGCAGGTTTCCTTCTAAGAAGCTTTTACTGTAATGATCAATACATAAAGTGAGTTGCGGTACAAGACCCAGGAGCGGTTCTCCAACTGACCACATCTTGAAGAGAAACATGTACGTTTTATAGTACAACACCACTTTCACCAATGAGAGAATGACTACATGTTACATCTCTAACATTCTGAATAATACTCCTTAAGCATATTTGGAGGCCTAGCAAGCGTGGTTAGGAACAGTATGTCCACTTTAAGGATATACTTCCGGTGTCTGTAATTCATGGCATAATTGAGTCATCAGAAACAGGCATCTGTAGATTTTTGGTGGTTCATTTCGTTAATCTGAAGGCAGATTCATCGACTGAAGACTTCAGACTGCTGCAGAATTCAAATTATGGCAGCTTTTTCTACACAGCCCTGGCAGTGAAGGTAAACCTGTTGCAATGGAAACATCTCCTTCAACCAAACACGAAATTGGGCTGCAAAGTGCAATTCACGATGTCACGCATTAGGAAAGACAATATCACACATAACACTGCAATGAGAGAAATGTCACGCATGAACAAAATGGAAACATGACAGCTCTGCGTATGACAGTCAGCAAATAACATTGGGACTAGTTTGCTATACAAATTATAACCTGTATTCATACCTTATTCAGTACAAAATATTACTTACGTTGGCTGATTCTTGGCGGGACATTCCTTTCCTGGTTTTAACTGCAAAATCTGATGGAGACTTCTAGCGGCAGATTCCTTACCTTTGAATTTCCTAGGCGTCAGCCTGGATCCGGAAACTTTTACTGAGCAATACCCCTTACGCGTGCCGTCGGGTGGCTCCATTAGAGCTTCGTGTGACGTTGGCGGCGTCGGTAGCGTCGGTTATGGCGTCGCGGTACCTATATAGGCGCCACCCAGGCGCGGATGTCAGTTCTTTTCTTTCCGCGCCAGGTAAGCGCCGATCCAGTAAGAGCTACCCCTCTGTCGCTTTATGACAGATTTTTCCTCGACTTTTGTCGAATTCTGAAATTGTTTCCAACTTTGTGGCGAGGTATGTCATCAAGGAAGACAGGTTTCAAACTGTGCTGTGCCTGCCACCGCATGATGTCGGTTACCGACCCCCGCCTCGTCTGTCTCTGGTGTGCCAAGCGCAACCACGACTCAAAGTGGTGCTCGGACTGCCGGGCCATGGCTCCGAAGGCCTTGAGGGAGCGGGTAATGAAGCTATTTGCGGCCTGGCAGTCGACACTGTCAAGCGAGACTCCGCGAAGGTCCCGATCGATGAAGAGGAGGTGACGGACCGCTCCGGGAGCCTTAAGTCCTCTTCATCCCACTCGAGGTCCTCAGGACACTCGGAGAAGAGGAATAAGAAGAAGAAGAAGTCCAAGCAGACTTCATCTTCACCTCCGCTGTTGTCCGTCGACGAGAGAGGTAAGGAGCACCACCCTCTAGGCATGGTTCTACGGAGCCTGGGTCGTCTTCGCACCTCCCTCCCTTTCCAGGAGCCAGTGCGACCCCCTCTCAGATAAAAGAATTTTACGAAGCCATGTGCCGTGTATTAAAGTGGGCCAAACCCGCTGCAGAGCCCTCGGGCCCTGCGGGGTCGGAAGAGGTCCCATCGAGTTCGAGACCTTTGGCTCCGGCCACGGCACCAGTGGAGCCTCATGGATCCGATCCCAGATCCGGGTCGATGCTGGTCATACCAACGCGACCGCCTCTGGTGTCGGACCCAAAGCAGTGCCTGCGGCGCCGCTGGTGCCCATCGGTGGTGCCAGCCCCATCCTCATCCCCAACGACACGGAGTCGGAACGAAGTCGCTCGACATCGATTCAGACGTCGATTGAACCCAGGGGTTCTATGTTGTTGTCTGAGCACTTTCAGGATGTGCTAGGCTCAGGAGAGGAATGGGAGGGGTCTATGGACCCTCTGGAACACCAGGATGACGCAGCGGAGCAGTTGGACTGGTATGTGGAACTTGCGGAAGCCAGTGGACTGGACACTTCTCCAGATACTGGCATGCTCTCTCCGCCAACAGTGGCTACGGAGGAGGGGGCATCTGAGTTCCTTGGACTAGAACTACCCTTAGTGCAGGTCAGGACTAATCTCCTGACCAGAGTACTTCAACCTGGGGCTTCCACTTCCGAACCCCTTTTGCCCTTTAACGAGGCACTTACAGACGTCCTTCTAGGCACGTGGTCCAAACCTAGCACAGGGGCCCCTGTGAATAGGATGGTTGCACGCCGCCATCGCCCAGCACTGGGTGATCCGAAGTTCCTCAGCTAAAATCCCACCCCAGAGAGTTTGGTGGTGCACGCCTCTACTTCCCAGGGCATGTTCCCTTCCGCCTCTCCGGACAGGGAATCCAAGAGGTTAGATGCATTCGGGAATAAGTTGTTTTCTTCCTCCAGCCTGGCATTGCAGTCGGTGAATACTGCATGCTTATTGGGCCTTTTCTCCCACTCCCTTTGGGAGATGGTTGCGCAAGTGCTGCCACAAGTCCCAGAGGAGGCCCGGGCTGTGCTCTCCCAAGCAGTCAAGGATGGGAGAGATGCAGCAAAATTAACCAGTCGGTGTGGCCTAGATACGACGCATTCGCTGGGCAGATCGATTTCAACGACAATGGCCTTAAGGCGCCACGAACAGCTTAGGACAACTGACTTCTCTGGCAATGTCCAGGCCAATCTGATGGACATGTCCTTTGATGGAACCCGTCTTTTGGGGAAAAGGCAGATTCAGCCCTGGTCAGGTTCAAGGACTCTCAAGCTACGGCCAGATCCTTGGGCGTCTCCTTTACTCCTCGTGGCCAGTCTTTCGCTCCTTTCGTGGCAACAGAAGGGGTTTCCAGCCGCGTCAGCCCTATCCCAGCCACCATCCTGCTCAGACTGCCCAAGCCGTGCGGGGACATGGACGTGGTGCATTCCGATCCCGGAATGGAGGCCAGAAGTCGTTGGCCACCCTGTCCCTGGCAGCCGCAGCCTCCAAGCACTCCTCGTCTGAGTCTGCAAAACCACACTACCCCAGTTGGCGGGAGAATTCGTCACCATCCCCCCACTGGAGATCCATAACATCGGACAAGTTGGTCTTGCAGATCATTCAGGAGGTCTATTCTCAGCTTTCCATTCTTTTCTTCCTCCTATTCTGCCAAATCAGGAACGGCTGTCGGAGGATCATCTCAAATTGCTCCTGGAGGAAGTTACAGCTCTCTTGGCTGAAGGAGCTATAGAAAGGGTCCTGGTTTCAGAAGTAGACAGTGGTTGTTATTCCCTCTACTTTCTGATTACGAAGAAGAACAAAGGATTGTGGCTCATTTTAGATCTTCGGACCGTCAGTCTCTTCCTCAAGAAGGAGAAGTTCAAGATGCTCACTCTAGCTCAGGTTTTGTCTGCCCTAGACCAAGAAGACTGGATGGTAGCGTTGGACCTGCAGGATGCGTATTTTCAGATCCCCATCCTGCCGAACCACAGGTGTTACTTGCGGTTCAAGGTAGACTGCGAGCACTTTCAGTTTACCGTGCTCCCTTTGGCCTTACCAGTGCCCATCAGGTGTTCACTAAGGTGATGTTATGTTATATGCATTTCTAAAGCGCAGCGGTTACCCAAAGGTGTCCTGGCGCTAGCTACTATCCTCTGAGCATTGTAGACATATTTACATGTCAAAGAGCCAGGTTTTTAATCCTTTCCTGAATGCCAGGAGATCAGTGGCATTTCTCAGATGGAAAGGAAGGTCATTCCAGGCCTTTGCAGTGCAAGCAATAAAGCTTCTCCCTCCCCACATAGCTTTTTTAGTGGGTGGTACTGTCACCAATTTAGCTCCTAGAGAGCGCAGATTTCTGTTAGGCACATACCACTGAAACTGCCGCTTTAGGTAGTCTGGTCCTGTCCTTGTAGGGCCTTGTAAACGGTGCATAGGGATTTAAAACGCACCAGTTTCCTAACAGGTAACCAGTGCAGTCTTTTGATTTCCTTGGAAATTGAAGCAAATTTAGATGTGCCGGTGAGCAATCTTGCTGCCGCGTTTTGCAACAGTTGAAGTTTATTCAGAAAACGTTCTTGTATATTCAAGTAAAGACCGTTACAGTAGTCCAGCCTTGACAGGATAAGTTCTGTAATAACTGTCCGCTGATTGTCAGCTGGCAAAAAGGGCTGTATTTTCTTGATCATTCTGAGAGCGTAAGAGGTGGCTGATGCCACTGCATTAACCTGGTCACCAAAGTTGAGCTTGTCATCAACTATGGCGCCCACGTTTTTTACTTTCCTGATGGGAGTAGGAAAAATGCCCAGTGTTTCTGGCCACCAATTTGGGTTCCAGAAGTTGGCATCGTTTCCAAATAGGATGAACTCAGTTTTGCCCGAGTTGAGCTTCAGGCAATTCTGTGACATCCACCTCCCGACTGCTTCCATACAATCATGGAACCGTTTACCTTTTCCTAATTCCTGTCCCGGCAGCAGAGATACAACAATTTGTGTGTCATCTGCAAACGAGGTAAGGCAAATACCAAAGGAGCTGATTAAGGAGGCCAAAGATGATACATACACATTAAAAAGTGTGGGGCAAAGAGATGACCCCTGCGGTACTCTACAAGGCAGGGAAAAAGATTTGGAGTGGAATTCGCCCAGTGACACGAATTGTGATCTGTCGGTTAGGAAGGATTTCAAAAGCTTCCATGCTTTACCCTGGACCCCGCATGCCAACAAACAATCCATCAACAAATCATGATGGACCGTATCAAAGGCCGCGGACAGATACAGCATAATAAGAGCGGCCTTGCCTCCCGATCCAGGGCTTCCCTAATCTCTTCTGTGGATTTTATAAGAGCAGACTCTGTACTGTGCCCTTCCCTGAACCCATATTGAGTGTGGTCCAAAACTTGAGTTTCGCGTAGAAATGCACTGAGTTGCAGATTCATTGTTTTCTCGACCAATTTTGCTGGGAGCGGGAGGCGTGCGATTGGTCGAAAATTATTAGGATCCTTGGGATCTAAACTGTGCTTTTTTAGCAGTGGTAGTATCGAAGCTACCTTCCAGGGTTTAGGGAAGTGCCCTGCTTCAAACATTGCATTAAATAGGGAGGTAAGTGAAAGGGCAACAGGTCCTGGGGCAAGTTTGATCACAGAGACTGGACAGAGATCATAGGGGGAGCCTGATCTTTCTGACGTAAAGAGCCTTTTAGTGTCAATTATAGATAACGGCGCAAATTTGTCAAAGGTAGGGGGGAGGCCAGATGCTGGCTTATTTACCTCCGTTAGGACTACCGTCCCTACTGAACTTGGATGGTTGAAAGCCGAGAAGATGACCTCCACTTTATTCAGAAAGAACATGGCGATGTCCTCGCATAATTCCTGGCTCGTCTGAATTTTAGCTGGACAGGGGGAAGCCAAGCTAGATACAGTTTTAAAGAGCTCTTTAGCAGAGTTTTTTGCTTGGTTAATTCGATTAGCAAAAACCATTTTTTTTGCATTGAATAAGAGTTGTTTATAGATCACAAGGCTCTGTTTGTATATCTTTTCTCTGCTTCCTTGTATTCTTTCCTCCGATTCCGCTCAAAGCGTTTGCAGATGAGTTTTTGATTCCTAAGCTCCTCCGTGTACCAGGGGGCCGATGGTTATGATCTTTTAGGAAACAGAATTTTTACTGGGGCTAGTTTTTTACAAGCTGTCTCCACCCAGTTAGTGTAACGGGTGGTGGCCTCCTCCACTACTGTAGGCATCTGGCAAGCAGTTGCAATAAGCATTTCTTCTAAGTCTGTGCCCTCAATTTTGGCAGTGGTCGCAGCTCATCTGCGCAGGTTAGGGGTGGCGATCTTCCCCTACCTCGACGACTGGTTGTTGAAGGCGTCTTTGTCCCAGGCAGTCGTCTCTCACCTTCAGACTACGGCAAATCATCTGCATTCCCTGGGGTTCTCTATAAATGTGCCGAAGACACACCTGAATCCTTCTCAGATGCTCCCTTTCATCGGAGCACTTCTGGACACAGAGCAGTTTCGGGCCTATCCTCCTGAACAGCGAGTCCAGGATATTCAGGCTATGATTCCAATATTTCAGCCTCTATCCTGGATTTTGGTGAGACTGACTCTGAGGCTGTTGGGCCTCATGGCCTCTTGCATCCTGGTGGTAAAGCATGCCAGGTGGCGTATGCGGGCTCTGCAATGGGACCTAAAGTTCCAGTGGGCACAGCATTGAGGAAATCTCACCGACATGGTCCAGATCTCGGAAGGAACTGCAAGAGATCTGCAGTGGTGGTTGACTAACCGCGATTGGGTCATCAGCAGACCCCTCTCCCTTCCCCAACCAGAATTCACAGTGGTGACAGAAGCGTCATTTCTGGGATGGGACTGCCATCTGGGAGAAGTGGAGATCAGAGGACACTGGTCTCTGGCGGAGTCAGGGTTCCACATAAATCTGTTGGAGCTCCGAGCGATTCGATTGGCATTGAAAGCATTTCTACCCTCTGTCAAGGGGAAGCTAGTGCAGGTGTTCACGGACAACACCACCTACATGTGGTACTGCAACAAGCAGGGCGGGGTGGGGTCGTGGACCCTTTGTTGAGAGGCCCTGAGTCTCTGGAAATGGCTGGAACAGCAGGGCATAAACCTGATGGTTCAACACCTGGCAGGTTCTTTGAACTCCAGGGCGGACGAACTTAGCCATTGATGCCTAGCAGATCACGAATGACATCTCCAGTCGGATGTGGCGCAAGGTCTCTTTCAACAGTGGGGAGAACCTTGGTTAGATTTGTTCGCCTCCAAAGAGAACATGCAGTGTCAGCAATACTTTGGGCTGAAGTTTCCAAAACGGCTATCGATCGGCAACGCCTTTCGTTGCGAGTGGAGCTCGGGCCTGCTGTACACCTTTCTGCCCATACCACTCCTGCCCAGGGTTCTGAAGAAGATCAGGAGCAACCGGGCCCAAGTCATTCTTGTGGCTCCGGACTGGGCGAGGAGAGTCTGGTATCCAGAGCTTCTGAAGATGAGCATCGATCCTGCGGTCAGGCTGCCCCTGTGGGAGGATCTTCTGTCGCAGCAGCAGGGGAAGGTTCTCCAACCGAACCTGTCAACTCTGCGCCTCCATGGGTGGAGATTGGACGGCGGCAGTTGATGGCTTTTGACCTTCCCCCGGAGGTTTGTAATGTTATTCTGGTGGTCAGACTGCCCTCCACTAAGTCGGTATACGCCTGCCGTTGGCAGAAATTTGTATTATACTGTACAGAAAGGTCAATTGACCCTCTTTCTACTGTCCTTCTATTCATTCTAACCCTTGCCCAACAGGGCTCTGCTATGGGAACTCTCAAGGGTTATCTCTCTGCTCTGTCTGCTTTTTTGCAACTGCCAGACCAATCCTCTCTCTTCAAGTCTCCTATTGTACATAGATTTCTAGAAGGGCTGGCTCACTTGTTGCCACCCACACCCTTTGTTATGCCACTGTGGGACCTTAATTTGGTCCTCACCTACCTGATGTGTGCTCCATTTGAGCCTCTACACAATTGTCCCCTCCGGCTGTTGCCCATCAAAACCGCCTTCTTAGTGACGATTACATCGGCCTGGAGGGTGAGTGAGTTGCAGGCGTTATTTTGGTCGCCTCCCTATCTAGTGTCCTTTCCGGGCAAAGTGGTGCTTTGCACCCAGGCTTCTTTTTTGCCAAAAGTTGGGACCCCATTCCATCTAGGTCAATCCACCACATTGCCACCTTCTTTGCTCCCCCGCATCCCTCTAAGGAAGAGGAGCATCTCCACAGACTGGACCCAAAAAGAGCGTTGTCGTTCTACCTTGACCGCACAAAAGAGTTCTAGGTGGACGACCAACTCTTTGTGGGGTACGTGGGAGCAAAGAAGGGGAGGACAGTGCAGAAAAGGACCATTTCTCGCTGGGTCGTTCTCTGCATTAAGATCTGCTATGCCCTGGCAAAGAAGCAGTCCCCTGTGGGATTAAGGGCCCATTCCATCAGGGGAAAGGCTGTGACTACAACCTTGGCCCGGGGTGTCCCAGTCCAAGACATCTGTCAGGCGGAAACATGGGCATCATTGCACACGTTTGCAAAACACTACTGCCTGGATGGTCGGGTCCGCAGAGACGGGCACTTTGCCCGCTCGGTCCTGCTGGACTTTCTAGTTTAAGGTATTGGTCCGCAGCCCACCGCCGGGATGGTATGACTTGGGTATCTAATTCAAAGGTAAGGAATCTGCTACTAAAAGTCTCTATCAGATGAACAAGTTACTTACCTTCGATAACGCATCATCTGGTAGAGACTCTTGTCTAGCTGCAGATTCCTTACAGCCCCACCCATGCCTTCCCGCTTTGCTGACTAATGTTGTAGAGCTAGTGTTACTCCCCCTTTCAGCGATCTAGTATTGCACACAACTGCGTCAGTTACTTCGTGGCTCTGCGCTTCTGGTGTGGAAAAACGAAAAGCACTGAAGTCCGCGCACCTCGGTGATGCCTATATAGGTACCACAACGTCATTAACGACGCCGACGACGTCACGCAGGGCCAATGGAGCCACCCAATGGCACGCGCAAGTGGTATTGCTCAGCAAAAGTTTCCGGATCCAGTCTGATGCCTGGGAAATTCAAAGGTAAGGAATCTACAGTTAGATAGAGTCTCTACCAGATAATGTGTTACCGAAGGTAAGTAACTTGTTCTTCCCCGATGAAAACGAGGAGTCTGGGCTGCAATTGGACAAAGAATGAAGAGGCACAACGCAGAACCCCTCTATCTTCTCTAGAAACGCTTCAAGTAATGAAGACTGGAAACAAGATGCAAATCCAGGCTCCTTTTGCCTCAAAAAAAATTCTGACATGTTTCGCATGCACAAATAGTGACTCAGTGACTGGGCATGTTCAGAGAAGACAGGCTGCACAATCACGTGACAGCTCCCGCCACTGCTCGTGCTGCCTGTGTCTTCTATTGCATAGAAACCTTTACTCATATGTTGTAAAAAAAATAGCAAATTGCATTTATATATGCTTACTACCCCTGATGAGGTGTCTAAGAGCTTTTCGGCAAGTAGCACGCTACTCCAGAATACAAAAAGTATGAGTGGTAAATTAGTATAGGGAAATATTAAATAAATTTGAGCGGTGGACATGTGAGTCTGTTATTTGTGTTGAAACTGATAGTGGAGGGAAAGGAGAGGGAGTGGTTTGCATTTATATAGCGCTTGATACCCCTGATGAGGCATCAAAGCACTTTTCGACGAGTAGCACAAGACTTCGGAACCCAAACAGGATTAGTGATGAATTAGTATAGGGAAATATGAAATTAATTTGAGCAGTGAACCTGTGAGTCTGTTAGTCGGATTGAAAAGGGTAGTGGAGGGATAGAGGAGGGAGGGGTCTAGAAAGTGTTTATTTGGAGACCACAGCAGCAGCGGTAGGTTTGGGATGAGTAAGGGGGAAGAGTCAGAGGGAAGGGTTTAGAAAGGCTTGTTTGGGAGATCTGAATAGTAAAAGAGGTTTGAGATGATGCTTGGGAGGGGTAGAGGAGGGAAGAGTCTAGAAAGGGTTATTTTGGGGATCATAGTAGTTAGAGAGCGGAGATAGAGGATATATTGAGAGAGGTATGGGGTGAGATATAGGGTAGTGCATTGGAGATGCTGAATTAGGAGTGAAGTAATAAATATAAAGATACATAAGTACATGGCATAGTCTTAAAACACTACATGCCCCTCCTTAAATAAAAAGGTGTAAACAATAGTAGTATTATATTTCTTCGATAAGTTGTCTAGGTGCTTGCACTGTTCGGCCAGATCGCGTGGTACAAGGTTGTTGAGCTGCACCCCGAGTGGACAGCAAGGGTGCAGGAGCTGATGTTTGATCTAGGCCGTTAGGTGGAGCAGCCTCATATGTAATCACAGGGGCTGATGAGTGTCAAGATAGATGTCTGAAATGTGACGAGTTCCTTGTGATGGATTTTCTGGGATGTGTCGCCGTTTTCATGTGTCCCTTGCACATCACAACTCTCAAAGGCTCAGCAGCAACTGGAGGATCAGTTTTCCACTTCTGTTTTTGTTTGACAAGAACCTAGTCACTTTTATTGAAGATGATCTCCTGAGTTCACCGACGTTGATCAGCATATGTCTTCATTTGACGTTTCAGAGCAGTGTCAGTGGCACGAACCTCGTCAGCATTCCGAGTTTGTTCCGTGGTCCACTGTGGTAGTTTGGTTCTTATAGCTCTCCCAAAAGTAGAGTGAGGAGTCGAACAATAGGCACGAAGAGCTTGACATTAGGCCTGACTCAGCTCAATTCCCTCCAACAATTCACGTTGGATCACTCTCTTTAGGGTGCCCATAAATTGTTCCATGACACCGTTGGCTTGGGGCTACAAGGGTGTACTTTTTGATGCTTGACATTGAGTCTAGTTAGAAACTCCTTACTATTGAACGGTGGACCATTGTCAGATTTAAGAATGTCAGGGATGCCCCATGCTGCAAAGATGTCGTCCAGACGCTCAATGACCTTGTCATGGGTTGTTGACATTTCCTCCACCTGAGGAAAACTGGAAACTCTTCAATGACTGCCATGAGATGATGTCCATTCGCTAGGGGCCCAAAGAAATCAACGGTCACTCTTTCCTACGCACATGCAGGAAGAACAGACATGGTTAGTGAATGCTGTGTCACTTTAAGGGATAGGCATTTACGTAAATGGCACTCCTTTAGTTTCCGCTCAATTTTTTCGTCCAGGCGCAGGAACCACACTTGACCCCTCAGGGCACTTTTGGTGGCGACAATGCCACGATGTCCTTCGTGGGCGAGTTCAATTACCTGCTGTCTTAGATTCTTGGGTACGACGATCCTTGAGCCTCTTAACACAATGCCTTCTTTAGTGACAGACAGTTCATCCTGCACATTTTTTAACTTTTGAAATTCAACTTCGTCACTCAGAGGTCGAACACTTTTTCTCCATGACCCTGCTGAAATTATGTTCTTAAGGGCAAGCATGTCTTTATTGGCATTTGTAGCGGGAACAATGTGTTCAACAGATAAGGCCGCTGGCCTGCTGAACCTTACAATGAAGTTGATGTACTCTTCAGCTGTTTTCGATGTTACGCCGTGCTGATGTAATGGCACTCATGAGAAGTAATCTGCAGGGGTTTGGTTCTTGCCTGGGTTATGCACGATTGTATAGTCATACTCTTGTAAACGCAAATGCGCACTGTACCTCCACTGTCCTTTTTTGGAGTTACCACTATGAGTGACACCCATAGTGTGGGACCAGTAGCGCGCTCAATAATATCATGCTTCAACAGCATTTCTAGTTCTTTTTCAACTGCTTCTTGCAGGTGAAATGCTATTCTGTGGTGCCGCTGTGCAACAGGCCGGATATCTTTGTCGATATGAAGTCATACCTTCATTGTCTTGAGCCTTCATAAGCCATGAAATAATGACGAGAACTGACTCACAATTTCAGATTGAGCATGTAGGTTGTAATGAACAGATATTAGTCCCATGTCAGCAGCAGTTGCAAAACTGAGTAGATATGCACTGAACGAAGTACTTTGAAGAACGTGAATTGGGGGTTGCACAGACGTCTTTTTATGTCATAAGATCGCTGTGAATGATCCATGACTCTGCAGCAGTTTGGAAGCAGCCCAGGTGTACACCTTCGTGTTTGACGCATTGAGAAACGGTATGGGTGACAAACTGTTGAACTGTTCGACTGGCATGATGTTGATTGATCCACCGCTGTCGATTATGAAGGTTATGGGGCAACCGTAGATTACCTTTAGGGTAATCTTGGGGCAGCGTCCATATGAGTTCTTTTGTTTTGTTGACTCACTTGTTTTTGTAATTCGTTCGTCTTCCTTGCAAGCAGCAAGACCCACATGTGCATGTCGCTGTGTGGTAGATACGATCATCGCACATTCACCCTCTTCACTGTCGCTCAAATGATTTCAAAGAAATTTTGTAGGATGAACTTGATGGCTATCAACTTCATTTAGTTTCCACCTGTTGCAAGTGAGGTTGCTTTTTGTTTTTGTGGGCGTGGTGAGAATGCTTCTGGAACTTTCTGGCGTCCATTTTCTCATCTCGCCGTGGGCAAACGATTTCTCTTTTGCCTTGCAAACTGTTATGAAGTGGCTTTCCTTTCTGCAACCTTTGCACGTCTGTCCGATGGCTGGAAATTTACTTTTATATGGAAATGAAAATCCACATCGTAAACACAGCTTTCCTTTCTTTGAGGATGTTGATTTAAGTGCATCTACTTCGTGCTTGTGTTTGCTCTTCATGATTAACCCCGATTCACTCTTAGCTGTTCCAGCTTCCATGTCGGTAGCTTGTCGATCTGCTCTTTCTTCAGCTCTTGCAGCCATTAGTACCTTTTCTAAACTGAGGGTCTTTCTCAACATGCGTTGTCTGAACGAGTCTGAAAGGCAGCCATCAATGACTTTGAAGCGCATGGCTTCTTCATCATTAAATTTATGTTTGATAAGCACGTAAAGTCTCTCGACAAACTCATCCATCGTTTCACCAACTTGTTATCTTGCTTGATTGAAAATATCCCTTTCATAGTTGACGTTTGGCATCGGATTAAACTTGGCTCTTAATGCTTCTCAGTCTGTGAGATTATCTTTATCACTTCTTTTACTCCATCACCAGCAAGATTCTTTAAATATTTAACAATTTTCTCGTTATTTACTTCTTCCAGAGTGTCTATGAAGTCATCAAAGGTCTTGATTTATGTGGTCCATCTGGCACAAATATTCTGCTTTTTGGTGGTATCAAATGGCAGTGGTGGCCTTAGGAAAGCAGCTGCTGTGTACTTCGCGCTTCTTTCTACCACTGTTGAGAGCATGTGCTGTTTCAACAGCACTTGTTGTGCACCTGAATCCGCGCCTTCTGGAAGCACCGGCTTCGTGCATGAGTTCAGGTCGCCTGGGCCACTCACAGGTTGTGTGGTGCCTTCTTCATCTTTGACGGTAAGTGAGTTTTCCGTTTCTTGCATGGTGTGGTCTTTGCTCCAGTCTTTTTGTTTCGTCCAAGTCATTTCTTCATGCTGTTTTGACAGCTTTCACCACTTTCGGTCCAACCTGGGATTTCTAGAATGGTGGGCCGTGAGTTTGAGTCGCCTCTCTTGAATTGAGACTCAGACTGTGGTGGATGCTGCTGGATACTTTGCACGTATCGACCTCTTCTCCAGGTCTGGCCGTCACGTCCAGTGTTGCAATCACAAATCGTTTTACTTCGCTGGTTAGTAAATTTCTGTTTCTTGTACCTGGTTGTCGCTGCCTTTAGCCTCGCTTTGTGTGAATGATGTCTCGATGTTATGGCGTAGCACAGTATTTCTTCTTCTGGCCTTACCAGGGATTTTCTGAGGGCTTTCGAAAGTGCTCCTCTGCAGGGCCTTCCACTTCTTTTAGAGGCATGCGTGGGCTTGAGCGTGGCTTTGGTTGCGTAATTCATTCATTGAGTCACCCTAGAAACGCGAGCTCTCAGCGCTCATAGTCTTAAGACACTACAGAACTCATTTTTGAGGACCAGGATTTTTGCCCACCACAAGAGAGAATGGAAAAATAGGACACGAAAAAAATAGAAAAACAGAGACAAAGGGAGAAAGAAGGAATGGGAATGATTCTGCAAGACTAAGAGACCGGAACTGAAGGGCGTTCGGAGAAGGAGGCATGATGTGAAATCAAGACTAGGCAGCCTTGGTCTTCAGTAACACCAGCATTCGTTACTGCTGGCAGTGGGCTACTAAGAAAAACTATTTACCCATCACTTACGTAATTGATGTTTCCTTCAAAACCCTGAGAATAATGAGAATAATGCTGCGGGAGATCACCGCACACTGCATGAAATTGATACACTCCTACAGCTGCCCTTATACAGTTAGCGACCAAAGCAGATATCCAAGTGGCCCATAATAGCGAAAGGGCCATCTTAATGCCCAAGTATAATATTAGTATTCTTGTGCTAATTCAATTAAATGTCCATTTGTGATGCAATTAAATGTAGGGATTCAGTTTACAAAAATCATAACTTTTACATTATTTAATTCATATGCTGTAGTAGGGAGGACAGAAGAAACTGCAGTCCATAGGTGTTGTGTCCGTATATAGTAAATATGATCTTAAGCAAGTGTAGATATGTGAGCACTGCCCCGTATAGGAGGCAAACAGTGCAGTGTTTTAGGTAAGCAGGGACATCTGAGCTGCACAAAGACATACACCCTTGTTTTATGCCTTAAAAGGTTCACACTCCTTGCACCTGCACCCTCGCGTCTTAATGTAATTTTTAACCTCTAATTGTTACAGCATTCTTTACTTCCTTTAAAAATAAATTACACCAACGTCCTACCAAATCACAAATGGGTAAAACATTTTTTCAAACCTATATTTATGACGGAAAGGACAGAGGCCCAAAATAGAGCATTATATTTCAACGGGTGGCAGAAAGGCCATTTGGTCCAGGAGCTGGGGAAGATATTACCATCAGCATCAACTTTTAAATCACCTCTGAGGGAATCTCCCAACAGTCATGAGTTTAGGGGATTCAGACGATTCCCTCGTTGGGACAGTAATTCCACAAAGTTTAACTATTAGTGACTTCTCTCGATCTCACTGATCTCTGTGTCAGAAGCACATTGTTTTCTTTTCTATTTTAGTCACTAATCTACAAAATAATCTTTCACTGTTCTTTGTACTTGCTTCTATTAAGCCATAGCATTGTTTTCATGATACCTTTATTTAGAATATGGATTCAAACCATGGCTGATTGTGTTCACCTGCTCCATTCCATTCATAAAGATGGGCGCGCCCCTGCAAAGCCCTCAGGGTTGCTAAAGATTGATTGTTAAAACCGCGATCTAATGGCATGCGATGTAATGCATGCGTGGTATCGTCATACATCCGATTGACATACCACACCTCAAGCCGGAAGCAGCAGAAATGTGCCAGTCTTAGAATACTAGGTCTTTAAGTTATTAAGAGTGGTAGTCACCCATTTATAGAGTTGCTAGTTATTCCTTACTTCATCTTAACCTAGTCAATTGTTGATTATCAGATAATGTTTATAAATGGTAAGTCTGAGTAACTGGGTAAACAATCACTTGTGAAGCCTCCATGATGACAAAATCAACCACTTTAATTAAAAAAAGTGCATCTTGAGCCATATATAATTTAAGGTTGCCTTTCTACCAGCTGTTGCTATGTGCAGTTTATCGGCAGGCTGAAACAGCTGCTCAAAATACAAAAACAGCAAGGCTAGAGTTAGGAAGTGGATTCTAACCCACTTAAACCCCTCCAAGGTGTTTTGAATTTGGACCTCTGCTGTGAGTTTCACAATTTGAGTCTCACCCACTTTGAGCTTCTGTTAAAATGGATTTGAGTGATAACCACCAGTGCCCAACTTTTAAAATAAGTCCAGATGCTGCACAGCAGGAATAAGAGGTGCACGCTGGCTACAAGTGAACACATCTACAGGCTGAGAAGTGATCAGATCTACAGGCTGAGAAGTGATCACATGTACAGGCTGAGAAGTGATCACATCTACAGGCTGAGAAGTGATCACATCTACAGGCTGAGAAGTGATCACATGTACAGGCTGAGAAGTGATCACATCTACAGGCTGAGAAGTGATCACATCTACAGGCTGAGACGTGATCACATGTACAGGCTGAGTGAGGAAAACAACAGAGTCTGACTCAGCCGCGTAACTGCTCAAAGGTAGACTGCTGCAGATGGGACCATTGATAAATTGGTTATGGCCTGTGCAGGCCTTATAATTCAATTTGGCATCCCAAAAGAAAGGGTCCCATTCTTTTCTACTAGAGCGTGCGCCTGTGGTGTTTTGCTCTGTTTACACTTTGAGTGAAAACTACACAAAATATTAATTTTGGATCACCTCACCATAAAGAAATGCTTGATGTGACTTACACTATGGTAATAAATGCCCCAAGTCAAATAAGATATTAATTTGGTATATTTACAAACCGTCATGCTTTTTTATTTTTTGCAATATTTCCTTTAGCCAACCCTATTGAGATTCAGGTTTTGAACTACTCTGAGTGGCCAACTTAATTAATCTAATGGCCAACTGGTAGATGAAAGCCACTTCCGAATATGGCCCATTTGGTGGGATTATTCTTGTTCTGGCAGAGGAAGGAGGGGGATAAATCAGCACCAGTTAATTGGCTGACACTCCATTGACAAGCCTGGGAATGCCCTTCCCACGTGGAAGAGACAGACATACCTCGAGCACTAGTTACACCAGAGGTTCCCTTTAAAGTCTTGGAGGGAAACAACTAGGTTTGCAGTGCCCATTAGGGGCGGAGCTAAGGAGGCACGGGCTGATCACAGCTTTTTGAGCCAGCCTTTTGGACTTCTTTTAGAAGTGTCTTTCAGGGCTACATGGGTGTGTTGCATTTCTGCATTTGGAAGAGACTCCCAACTTCAAGAACTCTCCACCTCCACTTTTAACCCCTGCACAAGGAAAAGACTGGGGACAAGAGGGAACTACAGAAGGAGGATGGGCTACGTGTGGAGCATGTCTGCTTGGAGAGTACGTCTTGGGACTCTGTCTCAGGGCCAGTGCGTTGTACTTCAACTATGTACAGCCTAATTCATGTTGAATGTTCTGTCTTGATATGCCACAGCTGTGTATCTTGTGAGGAACATTCCACTGGTGTCAGCTGGAGTGCCTCCTGAGAGGGCACGACAGCGGTGGCTTCGTTCTTGTACAGCTTTACCAATAAATAGCTGTAACAACTATATGAGTTGCTGATTATTGCCTACAACACAGTGGCAATGGTCTCTCCACTCCCATTGGGGAAGGTGGGCAGTAGATGGTGGACTTGCTTCAGTAGACAAGTTCTGACTGGTGCAGTTTGCCTTGAGGGCCATGAGTGGCTGCGAGGAGATGCTGGTCGCAGGGACTACTGGGAGTTGATGAGACAGGTCCATGAGTCCATTCCCCACCAGGGGAGAGAAGTTTGAAATAAGCTTCAGAAATGTCTGCAACATTTAGAGACCAGTAGGCCACGATTCTATACTCCGCGTGGCTGGTGCACACCATCAGGAGTGAAACGCAACAACCTCCATTCAAACTAGCCCAAAGGGGCAGAAATATAATTTTACTGCACAACTGGTGTGGCCTTGCCCGGCAGGTCCGGAGGGCGCCGGGCGAAATAAAAGCCTAACCGCTTCCTGCGGGTTCATTTGATCTGCCCACACGAGGGCCAGTGCTACAGAGGACCAGCCCAAGACCAATGCACCAGCACACATGCAAGGAGACCCACCTGAGAAGGCCAATGCTCCTCGGGGAACAAATCGTCTGAGCACATCGTCCTCCCTCTTCACCAAATACCCACAGGGAGGGTCATTGGCCCAGGCAGAAATCAATCTTCTTGAATGCATTGAGATCCAGCAGGCCTTGCCCCCAACCTTTTGCTCCCGGTGTTCATGTCCAGGTTAGAGGGGCTTGGAAGAAGCAAATTAAGCAGGTGGCTCCACCGATGGATGGAGAAGTGCCAGGCAGGTGTGAAGCCACCTTACCTCGGGGGCTTAGTCTCCCCGCAAAGTGTACATACGTATCCCACGCCACGATGGGTAAGGGACCCCATTTGAAATACAAAAATCGTGCCAACAAGAGCAGTTTCAAACAAAAAGAAATGCAGTCCACGGCTTCAAAGGAAACACTGCGGTCTACAGGGAGCACCCTAGTATAACAGGATTGTGAAAAAATTGGATGCTGTGGATTGGATGCTTCTCCACAAACAAACCATTGGAACGCTTTACACAGTAAGTCTCCTGGAGTGAGTAAAGAGTGACCCCGGAAGACGTTTATTGCAGTTTGAAGCACTCCTGGGACGGGAAGTGCTCTTCAGAGTTTCTGGGCTTCATGGACTTTTGTTAATAGGTTTTCTGGGGTTGCTATGCCGCTGTGTAAGTGTATTAATAAGATTCTTGATACAAATGTTCAATATTCTAACACTTCTTTGAAATGTGCATTTTAAAGTTTAAATAAATGCATATTTCTATCAACACCTCCTATGTTTTCAAAGTTGAAATGCATTATGGTTAAATAGCTTATGCTTTGCAGTTTTATCATTATGGTGACTCTCTGACAAAGCTAGTAGGTATGACTTTTTATTAAGGCACTTCTGATGTTGTGTTAGGCACATCAAGGGTTAGGACCTGCTGGTGCGATGACTGTTCTAGGTACCTGCAGCATAGGAGGTCCAAGGTAAATGTGGTGGTAACTCGTCCTGTATGACCCTTCCTTGTGACCCCCGTAGGCTGTGAAGCCATTTAGAGGGTGTCACCATATGTATTTCTATCTGGAATTCTGTATATATTTCCTAAGTTGGGCATAGTATGTAGTTATGTATGTAATAAAATGGCTTTTTTATATGAAGAATCACTACCTGGAGAGCAAATTGTTTGTTGCAATGCTGAATTCTGGGTCTCTCGATGACTGCCATCCATGCAAGTCTTGTACTGCTGGACCTTGCTAGCCTAAGAGTAAAGTGCTAAAAAGGGGTACTTTGTATGGATAGGTATAAAGTGCACGAATGCCGAAGCTTCATGATGCTAAGGAGCTGAAACTCTAGATGATATCACAGTTACAAGTGAGTCGTTATGTGAAAAACCAAGGGGCATATTTACTAGAAACTGGCGGAGTGCGGTGTTACGCCAAAATTGATAACGCCGCGCTCTGTCAGGTTCAAAGCGCTGGGATTCTGCCAGATTTAAGGAAACACAAGACCTAAGGGTTGTGCAGCTGAGCTGCCTCTGCTGGTGGAGTGAGAATGAAAGGTAAGAAGGTCACAAAGAACCTTAGCTATTGCGGAGTATAATATATTATCAAGCCTATCTGGTCAGACACTAACCAGGAATATTTGGCAGCTTCTACAGTCAACTGCGCTTAGAAAAGTGGAATGTACCATTTGTTTCCAGTTCCTCCTGACTGCCTTGAGACCTTCCACCTAGTACTCTCACAGATAAGAACTAGTTGAACAGCCATTTCTCTGTAACGTTACTCAGGGAGTTGTGATACATCGCAAGGGGCAATCCCCAAAGGATACTACAGAACTGAAAGTATTTATCAGTAGACTTATTCACACGTATGTAACAGATAAAACCTCTTGTTATCATATCCAGAAAGTAGACATCCTTCAGCGGATACAGGATATTCAGCAATTTGATTCCTCTTTGGGGAGTATGTACAGGGTACATAAAACCAAATCAGGTATCTGACATGATCGCTTTACCTGTACATCTGCTATGTTTCCCCAAAGTAATTAACCCACCTCCCATTCTGATCCTCTGCAACTGCTTAGGTTTCACAAAAGACATTAAGTAGCCCTCAAAAACAACCCTTTCTGTGCTAGGTCTCTTACAAAGGGAGTAAACTGCATGATTCTAAAAACTGTTTTTTACACAGCTGTTATAAATGCACTCTGCCATTGCCACAGTATTCTAGGATGCCAGTGCCCTGTTTCTTGCTGGAAATCTAAGCTCATGCTTCCTATACATCATGGCTGTATTACTTATAAAGTCTCCTAATCAGTTTAAGGAATTTTCCATCACAGTCTCATTTCCTGTGGGTGTCCGATCAGACTGCGTGCAGCGACATCTACCCCTTCTGAGGATCCTAGTAGGTATGTCACAACTTGTTGTTTTGTATATTTCCATTGGGCATTTGTCCATTTCTAATATATAAAGGACCATCTGTAGCTACCTGTGCTAGGACTGCCTGGCGTCACTCGCTGTTCTTAACCCCCTCTAGACGTATGAAGCTCCACTTGAAATTAGCTCTGACATCATTGCTGCTTGGACTCTGCTTCCAACATTAAAGTAAACTTGCAGAGCTTCCAGTAGTTCAATGAAGGACACTTGTAAACCTTCTTTCCGATTGTCAATATTAGCCTCTACAAATCTCAAGCTGTCCACTTTTGAATTAATCTCAGTATTTTGGCTCGGCATTGTTTGGAATATTTTTTTACCGTCTTACTCGACTAAAAAGTTAAGGTCCACTCCGAAAGATACAATGGTTTCAACATAACTTTACCAGGTGCCCAGTATTGTCCCCAGCAAGCCATCTCTCTTTGGCCACATGATGCACTGGGTGTAAGTTCCATTTTAGTTGATTGAGAAATTCCCTAGAAGGATTGTTTAGAGGTTACCGGGTGGGCTTACTCAAGGTTCAGTGACAAAATATTCCCTATGAAAATATCACCGTACCAAAATATCATGATCAAAATATTGTTGTAAAAAATATCCTCATCCTATATTTATAATGGTAAGTGCAAAAATATAGAAAAAATAATATTGCTGTAATGTCTTTTTTTAAAAATATCTATCAATTTAAATATTAAACATATAAATAGTAAAACTGATTTAATAAAAATAAAATAAATAGATAGTTATATATATTTCTACAAATATAACACAAACTTATTTAAAAAAGTTAAACACATATTAATATATATCTATATATATACATATATCTAGTTAAAAAACTATTAAATTAACAATTTTAATTTCTATATATATATATATATATATATATATATATATATACACATACATATACCAATAACATAAAATATTTAAAAAACAAAAAATTTAATAAAAATATTCTACACATTAAAAACATTAATAATGATAAATATTATAATTTAAAAAAAGCAAAAACATAATAATATAAATTGTAACAATATAAAATAAATTATAACATTTCACATTTAATACATATGCTATTACCACTACAATTTATACAAAAGTAAGCAAAGTGTTGTTCTAAGGATGTATAAAATCTACTACTCCCATTCCAAGCAACGCAACAGTAGGAAAAGTGTTACATCACACAGCGGTCAAATTTACTATTCCCATTCCAGTCAGTGCAACAGTAGGGAAAGTGTTGGATTGCGGAGGGGTAACATTTACTATTCCCACTCCAGTCAGTGCAACAGTAGGGAAAGTATTGGATTGCGGAGGTAAAATTTACTGTTCCAACTCCAATAACTTCAGCTCTAGGAAAAGTGTTGGATTACAGAGGGGTAAAATTTACTATTCCCACTCCAGTCAGTGGAACAGTAGAGAAAGTGTTGGATTGCGGAGGGGTAAAATGTACTATTCCCACTCCAGTCAGTGCAACAGTAGGGAAAGTGTTTGATTCCGCAGGGGTAAAGTTTACTATTCCCACACGAATGGGAGCAACAGTAGGGAAAGTGTTGGATTGCGGAGGGGTAAAATTTACTATTACCACTCCAGTCAATGCAACAGTAGGGAAAGTTTTGGATTGCAGAGGGGTAAAAGTTACTAATCCCACTCTAGTCTGAGCAACATTAGAAACAAACAAATTCTCTTCACCACAATAAAATAATTTAAAAAACATAGTAAACAAATAAAAATATAAATATGCAAAAATATATATATATGTTGTATATTCAAAATTACAAATAAATACATATTACAATGTTAAATACATATCATAAATAACTACAAATATTATTATAATTGAAATACAAAAATATTTTTCATTTAAATATATAATTTTATTTAAAAATTATTTATTAACAAAAAACTATTTATTAAATAATTTTATTTTAGTTTCTTCACATCCTATACCCCTACAAAACTCACAACCCACATCTAAAATGTAACTTTAAAAAACAAATTATTTTCACTATTAACATAAATATTAATCAACAAACTAATTGTCATTAATTAAAAAATAATTATTACTTCATTATAAGTAATTTACTTCTCACAATATACCCCCACAAAACACACAAGATGCTCCTAAAATGTAAATTAGCAAAACATTAATTACACAATTAACATAACTAATTATCAATGTAATAATTAATGTCAATTAAAAAAATTATTAATATTAATTACAAAATAATTATTAATTAATTACAAATAATTTATTTCTCACCCTATACCCCTGTAAAACTCACACCTAAAATTTGAGTAAAAAAATTAATTGTGCAATTAACATTATTAATTATCAATCAAATAATTATTAACTAAATATTAATTACTTAGAATTAATTTACTTCACACCCTGTACCCCTATAAATCCCGCAACCGGCACCTAAAATAAAAAGTAAAAATAAATTACACAATTAACATAATTAATTATCAATTAAATAATTACTATTAATTAACAACTAATTATTAATTAATTACAATTAATCTACTTCCCACCCTGTACCCCTGCAAACCCCACAACCCACACCTAAAATAAAAAATAAAAAAAATGAATTACAATGTTAACATAATTAATTATGAATTAAATAATTAATATTAATTAACAACTAATTATTAATTACTTCCCACCCTGTACCCCTATAAACCCCACAACCCACACCTAAAATTTAAATTACAAAAAATGTATTGCACAATTAACATATTTTATTATCAAATAAATAAATAATATTCATTAAAAACGAATTATTAATTTATTATAATTAAATGACTTACCACCCTGTACCCTTATAATCCCACAACCCCCTATGGTACTAAAAATCACACAAATGTATTAAATTAAATTAAATCACTACTGAAAATGTAAGTATATCAAAAACATAAACAATAATTATACAACAAATTTACATCATATACATTTATAATATATACTAAAATACATAACAATAATTAAAAACTGATATTATAAACAAGTATATTTCTCTAAACGATATTAATGACTTCCATATTTAAAAAACGATATTACTTACCTTAAAACCGATATTCTTGACAACGATATTCTTGCAAACGATATTTCCATATCACAATATTTTGGACACTATGGGGCCGATTCCGATCTCGGCCGGTAGGGCTCCGAATCGGATTCGGATTTACCGGATCCGATTCGGAGCCCTGTTTCCCGACCGAATCGTACGCGGGTCTGGCCGAGCGAGTACGATGCGAATTCGCCGACCGACTCGTCCGGGCGTCCCGACCGCTCCGACCGACTCGTTCCCGGCTCGAACCGCACCGACCGACTCGCTCGGACTCGACTCGCACCGCGCAATGGAGACGTTCCCCGGCCGGGTAAGTACGATGCGCGCCGCGAGCAGTCCGACCGAGCCGCGCACTCCGGCTCGAAAGAGCAGTCGGAGCCGTACTTTGGGGGTCCGTGTCGGACCCCCTGTACGCGTAGCCGCGCGAGTCGCACACAGGGGGGACCCATGGGTCCCCCTACCTGTGCGTGTACGGCGCGAATCGCTTCGCCGCGTACACGCTGTAGGGGGCGCACTTGTCCGCATCGCACCCATTGAGTCAATGGGAGCCCGCGTACGCGTTGTACGACAGGCTCCCATTGACTTCAATGGGAGTACGACCGACTCGAGTCCGATGGCATACGTGCGCATCGTACTCGTTCGGTTGAACTGCACGGGTCCGATTCGGTCGGAAATCTCTCCGGGTCCGGCTCGGTCGGAGAGATTTCCGGCCCGAATCGGAATCGGCCCCTATATTTTGGTAGGACGATATTTTAATTTTGATATTTTGTCTGAATACCCTTACTCACATCCATCCCAGGGTGTGTGATATTAATTGCTGAGCTATGGAGGAATGTCCCGAAAGGTACAGGTTTATTTCATTAGCACTTTGAAGTACATGCCTCACTAATAAGGAGTTTGAAAAGTGGAGATTGCAGGCATACTAGATAATATTGTATCTACTCATGACAAATTGTTGTGTTCCCTTCAGTAAGGATCGGCCCTGGTTTAGTTGTTTTTCTCTTGGGCATCTTCCTAATTCTGTGATTAATCCTTCCTTTACAAATATTGAGTTTATAATTACCTTGGACTTCCAGTGTAAAGCGGCGATGCACGGCTATATGAAAGAACAGGCAACCAGAAAATATTCTAACCTCTCCATTGGTGTTATCCTAGGTCATAATGGTTACTACATCAGCCAATTGACATAGGCAGGCTCTATGTTTATAGTTACGCAGTGTAGCGGTTTGACCCCAGGGGAGCTTCCCTAATCGATAGCTACTAGGATTGATTCATCATGATAGGGTCAACTCTAATGTACCATGTGAAGTAGGTGACAAATTTAACTCTTTCAGTAAAGAACAAGATTTGCAGAGGTGAAAAATATAAAAGATCTTTCCATTAGAAAGAATTGCTGATTGCAAGAAGATGCAGATCATTCCCAAGACCCACTGTGTGCCACGATGCCCGAAGGCTGCATCCCCGTGAATCAGTTCAGCACTGGATTTATATCACAGTATTTCAAAATTCTTCAATAAATCCTGATCATCCATTGGCATCCATAAATTCATATACATCTGCACAGCCTCGTTGCATTTCCATAAAATTTAATTGTTCAGTAGTTACTTAATTGTCGATATTCCATTAACTGACAAACTTCAAATCCCCTTCCCTGGGTTATGCCACAACAAGCTCAGAAAAAACACAAATGTATGGTTGATAATCATCACGAAGAACTTACAATAATTCACTTAATATATTCTTCATTATAAGTTATGCTGTCACATCCTTTTAATCGCCTATCATGGATGTGCAAAAAGTGCTTATACGATCATTACCGTGCAATCAGTATGTGAAACAGGTAATCATATGTATAAACAATTCTCAAGCGATAGCATCATTCACTTACTACTATCATTAATACAACAATGGGAAACATATAAGAAACCAATAGTGCAAAAAAATGTTAAAAAGTACAGCGAACCAAAACATGAATGGTGCAAAACCACTAGGAATGATGATGCTTATATGGAAAAACCTGTTGTGAATGTGCCTGAAAAACATGCCATTGGGCCTTATGTAAAAACAACTAAATACTCATCTCAGTGATCATCAAATGTGCAAACCAATACGCACCACAGGCCAAACAATTGGTGAATGGAGCAAAAAACGCGAAGTGCAGAAGTGTCAAATAAACAAAAAATAAAGCTGAAAAAAGCTAAAGATAAAAAGGAGCAAAACCACTTCAAATGCAGAAGCGTAAAACAGATCAAGGAAAGAACTGAAAATACTTTGCACTTGGAGTAATCAGCTACCTGGTTCCCAGTGTGAAATGTGGAACTACAACCCACCATACATCATTTAAGAGCCGTAGGCACAGAAGAAGTGACCTGGATGTGAACAGTGTATCAATCTAGATCTATAACTCATTTGAAACAATATGTCTGAGTAGTACTATTGTAACACATCGGACAAAAGTGCAAAATGAAAAGGTGAAACCTGTAAATAAAGTGTATTATTCTGACCCGAACAAAGTAACACCCTTGAAGTGAACGTGCCGCATTTCCCAAGTGCATGTAGTGACTCAACTGCCCTATGCAGGGGCCATATTGAAATAGGTACCTCAACTAATAATATAAAATGATCACAAACAATCAGACACACAAAAAATAAACCTGAATGCTTAAGGAGAATACAAATCAGTATTCCCAATCAGATCTATAACATCACGTGTATATGGTGAATTTTACATATGGACTTCACTCTACAATTGTACGTGAAGTAACAATGAAAACAATAAGTAAAACGCAACCTAAAGGTTAATAAATGAAACATGGCTCAACACTTTTACTTAAAACACGACATCTCCATTCTCTCATTTATCCCATTAGGATGTACTGTAACAACTTAATCCAGGCAATCTCGTTCTGGAGAAGTCTTTTATGATTGTCTATGCCCGGATTACACACCATGATTTGAACTGCAGTGGGAAGATGATGTTTCTTTTTCCAGCCAGTGTGTAGGAAAAAAAATTTCTGATAGTGATTAACAGGCACATGCATCAACCTTTTTGCGAGTGCAAACGGTGCGATTCGCAAAAATCGGCCGTTTGCGCCCACAAAAGGGCTTCTGCGATGCATCAAACTGTAAGGCTCTCGCAATTTAAGAAATGGCAATTTATTGCGATTTCTTAAATTGCGATTACATTAAGGAATCGCAAATTGCGATTCCTTAAATGCAATGCATGATGAAATCGCAAATAGCGAGTTCTCTAATAGGGGCCGCAAATTACCATCAATTTGAACTTGATAGTAATTTGCAAAAACTTTGAAAAATGCACTAAAGTGCATTTTTCAAAGTTATGGAGTTACACACACACATGCCCTTGGGGCATGTGTGTGCGCAACATGTGTGCAAAGGTCAATTTCAGGGTGCAACAGGGTGTCCTTTTGACACCCTTGCACCCTGAATTGCATGCGCAATTTGCGACTACCTATTGGTACTCGCAAATTGCGCATGTAATTTCCATTCATTCCTATGGGCCTGTAGGCACATAGGAATGAATGGGAAAGCATTCCTTAATTGCGAGTCGCAATTAAGGAATGTTTGGGAATCGCTAATTTTATAGCGATTCCTACATGCATAGGCTTTTGCTATTCCTTAATTGCGATTCCTTAATAATCGCAATTAAGGAATCGCAAAAAGCCTACATTGATGCATGTGCCCCTAAGTATATTGCTTTTATGTTAGTTATCCTTGTTTTTATTTTTATCTCAGTTTTTCCCTACGTAAAGCAGACCACATTGGCATTTTAAACAGTAAACGGCATTTTTGCTATTGCAATCACCAGAGTACCTTAAGGGAATCTTGTATCCTCTATGCGGATGAGGGACTGAATTGCAGATGATAACACGATTGCAATGTTTACAATTATTGCATTTCTTAGTGCATGAACATATTCTGAAAGATCCCTTTTAGTCAGAAGTCAGAATTTCTTCGATGTTTTTGGCGCGTTGATATGAGGACAGTGGTTTTTCTTTAAATAACCCATGAAACTCAGACTCAGTTTGCGATATTGGAAATTATCTTAATCATGGGAAATTTGGAAGAGAATTTTGATACTAAAGCCATTGTAGTGTTTTTTTTTCTCAAAGTCTTATGAAGCACTGCTTCTCTGGTGATCCTCTGCCCTCTCTCAATGGAGCTCAACAACACTTTTTCTGGATATCCTTGTTTTCTTAATTTCTCTTTGTAAGTTGCCAATGTATTATCATATTATTCCCGATCAGATATGATTCTTTTAAATCACATGAATCGGGAAAAGGGTAGATGTTTTTGAGAGGTACTGGATGAAAACTTTGTAAATTGAGACCAGTATTTTTATCCTTTGGTTTCCTTTACACAGACTTATGTATTTCAGGACCGACAATGCTTACAAGGACACTGAGGAAAAGGAATTTTGTTTATATTTCAATTTGATGTGTGAACTGGATGTTTCGATTCCTTATATTCAATGCCAAAATGTTGCTCTACATTTCCTCCTTTGTGTTTTTCCAAATTAAGGGGCCCATTACGATACCCGGCGTAAATAAAGCCGCCAGGCATGGAAGCGGCAAAAATCCGCCCGCACACACCGCCTGAACACCGACCACGCCATTACGATTACACAAACCGAATACCGCCATCGGCGGAAAAAGCACACAAAATACCGCCCGCCAACGTCCGAGTCGGAGTCAAACCGCCCGCCACGGACGGAAACACGCACGACAACACAAAACCGCCCGCCCTCACGGCCGACACACCGCACGTGAAATTACGATCGCACCGACATGAGCGCGGAAATCCACAAATATACCGCCCGCCAGCGCAAACAACGCCGATGAGAATCGACACGGTAGAAGCCATGGCGCCAACGTACCTGCACAGAAACCATCCGCACACAAAACCAATAGCACACAACATGGCCAACAAGTCCACACAGCAAGGCACGCACAAATACACAAGCACAGTACACATCCCGAAAACACCCCCCGGACAAACAAAAAATACAAAGGCCAGAACCCCAGACACAACACACCTGAAAACAACAGACCATTAGGACACACCCACATAGGTGAGTACAAAAGCAGCACTCCCACAGACCACAACCCCTTGCTACATTGCAAACCAGAGAGGAGAGGAGAGGACACAGTGACACAGCAAGGACAGCAGCACACCACAGAAACGCACACATCACTACCACCACCACCACCACCACCACCAAACACCACCACCACCACCACCACCACCACCACCAAACACCGGCACCACAAACCCCCTGCACATTACACAACACACACCGCACCAGCACCACAAACATCATGGCACCACAAAGAATGCCCAAGTTCACGCCCATGGAGCTGACGGTCATGGTCGACGAGATCATCAAGGTGTACCCACAAATCTATGGGAACATGGTCCAGCACACACCACTAGCCACCAGAAACAGAATGTGGAACCGGATCGTAGACCAGGTCAATGCAGTCGGGACCCTGCCCAGGAACAGAGTCGAGATTAACAAACGTTGGAATGACGTAAAGAGCCTGGTCAAGAAGAAGGAGGGCAAAAACAGAGAGCTGGCTGCCGTCACTGGCGGAGGGAATCCCGCGCTCTTTAAGACCTTCAAAGCGTGGGAGGAGAAGGTGCGAGTCGTAATACATCCGGAGATCCTCGCCGGATTAGCAGGGGAGTGGAGGCTGGTAAGTACAAACTAATGTATACCAGCACACCGCTATGTACTCACATGAACTACCACCATGCCACAGCTCCCAAGGACAAACACCCCCATGTCCAGCACACAATACACAACACATCACACACACATGCAACAGACACTACCACACACAGCCCAAACCGAACAACTGTAAAATGCGTGGGGACATGTGTACACTAAGCCAGCCACGTAACCACCAACAGGTCCACAAATATGCCAGAAGCGCCACAACGAGCACCCACCACACCCATGTGTCCGCCACAGCTGCACTAACCGACAAGTAACAGGTAAGTGGCAGGAACACAAAGTGCAGTGGGTGGGAGGGTGGACAGCCCAAGTACAACACACACCAGGCCCCAGTCCCACAGCACAGCAAGGAGGAGCATCCCCCACAGCCACGTGTCAGCCACCGCAGTGCACAACGACAGCCGAAAGGCAGACATCACGGTCCACAGCAATCGGCGTCAGTGGGTGTCCAGCCACCCCCACGACCCACAACACCCCCCACCCCCACAGACCTGCAACATGGAGCACCCCCGCTTAGAACCATGTGGCATCCAGTACAGTGCACGCCCGAACAACCTGCAGGTGGGAAACTGGACAGGGCTGGATTACTGGAGGCATGAGGGCCGTAACACGACCAACACATGGGACATGTCACGTAGCAGACGAACACGCAGCACCGCCCACCGTCACGAACAAGTGAACAATGTGCACACGGACATGAACAACAGACTCACACCCCACATGACCCATCACAAACACAGCAACACCCAAGGAGCCACGTCTGCATGCACAAGCCACACTGAACATAGTACCACACGGCAGCCACTGTGCAACCCATCACACACAACCGAAACACCATTGAAGTCCAGTCCATGTAGCCCCTACTGCCTGTCAACCACACACCCCACAACTACGCCTATGTAAGACAAACAACACTAGACGCAACAGAGCGGAACTACATAAATGCACACGAACACCACTGAACCCATCAAACACACAGACACACCATGCACATACAACATACCATCCATCCCATCCGTCAGCCCCAGTCTCATGAAAGGCATGTCATCCGCACAGCTGCCACATATACAGCAGTCACGCTAAGACACATGCCCATGACCAACCATGTGCCAGAAGTCAATGAAGCGCACGACACACTGTGAGCAACAACACACAACATGGGCCCCCCGAGCACTGCAGTGATGCACATGGCACAGGGCAGCACGCACACCAAGGAGATGGGACAACTGCAATACGTTGGCTGGCACACAACCAACACTCACTCATAACGATGCGTCCAATGCCATGTCCAGTAATCACAACAGACAGCAAATATGCAGGCCATGTCAAGCATGCACACACCTCAAACCATGCACTGTCATGCTGCCACAACACATGTCACGTTCGGCACCCATGGCTTACAGCATGTACCCCAAAAGCATATCCCCTCCCAAATGTGAATCTGGGGCATGGCCCCCATGTTGCCATATGGGTGCCTAAGCGTTCCATATGAACCCCAAAAGCAAAGTACAAACCAGACCCAGGATGGGCCAGGAGCCCGCATACACCAGAGTCACAATGAGTAGGGGCACAGCAACACACCCATCGGCATGGCCAATCCGTCCCATGCCACATGTGCACAGCACACAGTCCCATTGCCTAGCACACACAACTACAGATGCCACAGCCACACACTCGCCTCCGGGAAACCCATGTACGAGATTGCACGAACTGCCAATGTCAGACGACAAATACATACTTCGCCAGGTGCAACACAATAACAAATCTCATTCTCTCCACAGGTGACGAACTGCCGGATGCTGGGGATGGAGACAGCAGCCAGCACAGCCAGCCCACAAGCCCCCAACGAGGACACACGGATCTGGAGGATCTGTCCTCCTCTTCGGACACGGACCACCAAGCAGGCCCATCTGGTGTGGCAGGGCCCAGCCGCTCCCCAGGACCCCTCCTACTGCAAAGCAAGTACTGCAAAGAGCTTTTCACCATTGTCAAAGAATTCTTCAATCCTGCAGCTGGAACCAACACCATGACACCTTTACAAGAATTCTGCAGCAACCTCTCCCACTTCTACCATAACAAAATACCTACGATCTACAGTAACTTCAACCCCCATCCCAGCCCAGAAGACATCATTGACCAACTACCCACCACCACAGCGATGACAAACACTTAACTGACTGGAAACCACTCGTCAGCGAAGGACATTGCCGCAATCGTGAAATCTATCCATTCTGGAGCCCCCACAGACCCTTGCCCCCACTACATTTACAACTTAGGAAGATCCACTATCAGCTACGTGCTCACATGCATCATCAACACTTCCATCAAATGTGCAATCTTCCCAGTCAACTTGAAGGTTGCAGAAATTAATGCCCTCCTGAAGAAACCATCAGCCAACATGAGCAAACTCAGCAACTATCAACCCATCTCACAACTACCTTTCCCCGCCAAAGTCATGGAAAAGGCGATCAACAAACAACTAGACTCCTAAAACATCACCAAGTACTGGACGGAATACAATCAGGTTTCTGCAGCAACCACAGCACAGAAACCATCTTTATTGCAGTCACCAACATCAGACCATACTGAACTGTGGATAAACTGCAGCCCTCATCCTCAATTTCTCCACAGCTCTTGACACCGTCTCTCCCTAAACCCTCGCCTCAAGGCTACACCACACACCGGAATTCAAGGACCAGCTCTAAAGTGAACAGCCCAATTTAAGATCGATATCAGTTATGTGAGTCAAGATTATTTTTAATGATGAACAAAGAAAAGCGACCAGCCGACACGTGTTTCGTCACAGTGGGAAGTAGTCCTGTGACTCTTCAGGGCTGGGAAAGATACAAAATATGTACATAAAAATAAGAAACAATCATAAACACAGTGTGAATCCGCTTGACCAGTGATGATGACACGCAATATCACCAGAGAAGGTGGAGGAAACCCCAAGGTTGAAGCGTGGAGTGAATCGAGGTGCAGGAGTCAGCAAAGGGATGCCAACTGATGTCGATCTTAAATTGGGCAACTTTCGAGATTTTTTTCTGATCTATTATCCCAACCACGTGTGCCCAGGATAGTGTCCGTATTACCAGTGTGGGTTGTCAGCTCACACAAATCACGGGGGTTATTGGGTATTTCCCCCGACCTGGTAGCACCGTGCACACACAATAGCCTTGATACATAGACGCGCACGAGTCTGAGCGCCTACTCCCTGATGTACAAAAAACCCTACACAGCTTAACTCCTTTGGTTTCAGGGCAGGCAGCCGCAGCGTAGCTTATCACCGTTTACCACAGTGCTACTTCATATTATGGATAGAGAAAGGATCGCATCAGAACTGTTCGACAATCTAGTTAAGGGTATTCCGACAAACACAACATCGACAAGTGGAAACCCCCCACGTAACGAGGGTCTCAGGGAGAAATTCCTAAGACTTGAGAGATTGAAGAAGACTGAAAACTCCAGGTGGTGGGATAGTGCCACCCTCAAACAGTTCCTTAGACTCAACAGAGTCCCGAGGGGACTCCGTTCACAAATTTTTCCGACCTTTGACGAGTTAGACGATGATTTGTTATGTAAATGGGAAGAAACTCTGACATTAAACTCCAACACACTAATTGACATTCTAATAGAAAACGCAGAGCGCAAGGTAGCTAAACTTCAAATTGAAATAACCAATCTAGAAAAAGAGATAGCGGATCTGAACTTAAAAGAGGCCACAGAAAAGAATTATGCCATTCTGAGTGACATACTCACAAAACACCAGAACGAGATAAAACATAGGAAGACTCGACAGCTGAAGAGAGACGAGGCGGACTATAGGGAGGGACGTGTTTTCACATTTGCCAGGAAATACGACCAGGTTGTACGGAACGCCCCCCTGAGTGACCCATCTACTAAAACAGATACTCTCTCTGCATCATCCAGCTCCACCTCACTCAACACGTTCCACAGCAGTGATAGTGAAACAGAGAACCAACTGATCAGACTGGACTCCACCAAGTCGTCTTTTTTAAGGGAGGTCCAAACTATAAGAAGGGAAAACAGAACGCAACAGTGACAAGGCACATTAGACAGAAAACCCGGAGGGGCAAGAGGGGAGGTAACAGAAGAGTACAAAAAGAAATTAAGGTCAGGGAACGAGAAGAACAAATAGAGTTACCAGATCAGGGCATACAGGTGGTCAACTTATCCTCCCATACACTCAACACTGGCATGATCTCTTTACTCAGTAAGGGCTTAAGTTTCAACCCACATGAACTTGGGGACACCTGCAGACACAAGATCGACCTCTTCAAATTCATTAGGGGCCTTAAAGTGAAAAAGACACTTTAGTGGGATGCCACCCACTACAATGAGTGTTAGAAATATCTGTATTGACAACCCCACAGGAGTACAAAGCATCAAAGATATTCAGGACACACATTTACTATTGTCCCTCACCGATACAGACGAACCACCCATTAACATGGACAGTCTGTTACATGCACTCGACATAGAGACGGATCTCACCCAGAGTAGTGGGCTCAAAACCAAATCCAAATGGACGCCTTTATTACCAGGTGGCAACCCCATTGACACATTTCATAATCTTGTCCTAGCGGACATTGACAAACACGAAAAAAAAGTCATGAGGTCCAAACATAGGATCAAGGACAATTTGAGGAGAGATGAGCGTATAGCCCTCAAGGCCCTGACCGCCAATACAGACATAATAATTAAAGAAGCCGACAAGGGCGGTAACGTAGTTGTCATGAACAAAACTGACTACCACAATGAAATCCTCACTCAATTGCAGCACATATCATGCTACCAACGTCTTACGTTCAATCCCACTGGCACTCTCTCTGACAAAATCAATGGCCACCTAGCTGAATGGCATTCAGCCGGGCTCATAGATGATCAGGAATTACTGTTCCTGAAAGTACACAGACCGGCTTATCCCTGGCTGTATACCCTGCACAAAATTCATAAGCCAGCCCCATTTCCTCCGGGCAGACCCATTGTATCAGGGATCGGGGGACCCACTGAAAGAATCGCCCAATATGTCGATCTATTTCTAGGTCCCATGGTTAAGAATCTCCCATCCCATATCCAGGACACAAAACATATCTTGAGCATCCTATCAGATGTCCAATGGCAACCTGACATGATTCTGGCCACCCTGGATGTGGTTTCCCTCTACACCTCCATCGAACCCATCTTGGGACTGGAAGTCATCACCAAACTACTACACAATAGGCCGGCCTCCCTTTGGCAACACACCAAGATGCTGACCACCATGATGAGCATCATCCTTAAAGACAACTATTTTCTGTATGACAACATCTGGTATAAACAATCCAAGGGCGTAGCTATGGGTTCCAAGTTCTCACCCTCTTTTGCCAATTTGTACATGGGCGTGCTGGAATCAGAGTGGATATGGAGCTCAAGAGGCGCTCCATGGATCAACTCTATAATCTACTGGGGACGATACATCGACGATTGTCTGTTACTATGGTCAGGTTCCCAGACACAACTCGATGAGTTTTGTCGACATCTCAACTCCAACAACATGAATATGAGATTCACCAGCCACAGCAGCACCTCCAACATTACATTCCTTGATGTGGAACTCTACATTAAGGCAGACACCCTACACAGTCGCCTCTACAGAAAGGAAACATCCTGTAACGCCATCCTCCATGCAGAGAGTTCCCACCCGCCACATCAAATACAGGCCATCCCCTATGGAGAATTCGTAAGGGCCAGAAGGAATTGTAGTGAAGAACCCGAGTTTCAACAATGCATTAAGAACATGAAACAGAGATTCAGAGACAGAGGCTACAATCCCCACACGATATCCAAGGCAGAAACGAGGGTCAATCAGCTAGACAGACAGGACACACTCCTTGCTAAGAACACACTGGGGACACGTGATCAACCGGTCAGACTGGTGACAGGCTACAGTAACATGGGTCTAGTTATAAGGAAAAGCCTCAACAGACACTGGGGCACTCTCCTGGCAGACACCTCCCTCAAGAATATCATCACGGCTAGACCACAAGTGACATACAGGCGCGGCAGAACGCTTAGATCCAGGTTAAGCCCCAGTGTACCTAGACATCCAACCAGTCACACTTGGTTAGGCACACATACGTTGGGTTTCTACAAATGTGGTAATTGTGGGGTCTGCAGACTAGCCCAGCATGGGGTCAGATCTTTCATGGCACATGACAAGAAGACATACTGGATCAGACACAACATCAATTGCCACACCAAGTTTGTGGTTTATATACTTGAATGCACATGCAAACGCTGGTACGTGGGCAGTACGATCAGACCACTGAAAGAACGCATCAGCGAACACATCAGAGCCCTACAACACCAGGACATCAGATACCCGATGGCCGTGCATGCGGCCACCTGTTCAACCCAAAGCGTGAACAAACGATTTTCCTTCTTTGGATGTGATGTTGCTGCCGCAAACCCCAGAGGGGGTAACAGAGAACTTCAACTCAGGCGCCAAGAGGCTTCCTGGATTATGCGCCTTCATTCAGTGACACACGGGCTCAACACTGATCACGACCTGCACTATTTTCTGGGCGATTGACCCAGGACTGTGCTCTTTCTGAGTTTTCTGATTTATTCAGTCATGTTCAGTCCCACGTGCTAAGGATTCTGGTGCTTTACGTTTTGATTTTGTCAATACTATGTGACACTGTGATACTGTGGTCCTGACACTCTACTTTTCCTTAATTTACAGTTACTTGCAGCCCTTTATGCATAGGGTCTATTGTTTCTAACTTCACCTTCCCCCTGTTCCATGCTGTATCTTCGTTGTGTCTAATTTTATTCCGTTATTACTATAACCATGCCATTTACTGTCCAGCTGTTTCCCTATCTACTGTTACTTCCACCTTTTCCATGCTTTTATCCTTTTCCTCTTCTCTTGCTCCCAATTTTCTGTTTTTCGTTGCACCGTTCCCCCTATTCCTCGTCACGTGTCCACCCCCATCCCCCACCCCTCCTCTTCTCTGTTTTCCCCTTGCGGTTTCACTCCCCGCCTGTCCTCTTTCCACCCGTGAGCCTTCCACCCCGGTCTCACTCACATGTTCCAGCCCTAGCCTATGTGACCACACCCCTTTGCCGGGGCCACGCCCATTGCACTCGCCTTCTTATATTCCCACCTCCCCCCCACTCTGTGACTTCCGCATCCGGCAGTCACGTGATCGACGGACGTCGCTTCTACTCCTGGTAAGTCCTCCGCGCATTCCCCGGGCCGCCGGCGTTCCCTTCACCGGCCCACCGTCTCTAACCCCTCTCTCCTCCGCAGCTCCAATGCGGTTCCCGGGCGCACCCGCCTGCCACTCCTTCCTCCGCATTTCCCGACCAATTCAATAGGTAAGATTGCTCCGCGTTAGTCTCGAGCCTCTCCACGCCACGGTTTCCGTAGGCTCACCCTCGTTTATTTTTCAGAGTGCCCTCACCGGGCCCTGCCCACCGCCACCACCCGGACCCAGATACCGTTCCTGGTTACCCACCACCGGGCAGGACTTCGAGACTTAATACCCTCCAATACTGGGACGCCCATCATTTAACCTTCGCTTTCTTTGCTACTACCCGCTCGGGTAAGCTTCTCTGTCTTCATTTCCGTGTCACGTCACACACAGTTCACGTTCTACGCCACTTTCTCTCCCTACCCCTTCACGCCACCCTTCACCACCTTCGTCCGTGGATCGGATGCCTGTCATCGCTCCCGGTTTGGCGATACTAGCGCACACACTTCCTGGCTATGTCTCCAGTTTTGCACTTCCTTCCATCCTATGCTACCACAGTGTTTCTCTTTCCTCGCACTATCTCTTCTGTGTAGCCTTTCCTTTTCTTTTCTTTTCTTCCCTTTACCTACCTCCTCTCACTCGACCTATTTATCATTCTACCTACAACGCTTGCGGGCACCGTGCTCACTCACTTAGTGATCATCGTCCATCCCATTGAATTTTCGATGGTTACACATACCAATTTCAATTAATGTTTCTCGTTTACTGCACAGTACCGCTACGGGGTTTCTCATTGAACTCATGCTCTCACTTCACTGAGATTCCGTATGATGCTTGCTACGTGATTGATTCAACTAGTGTCCACAATTTACTACGATTCCGAATGATGCTTGCTACGTGATTGTTTTCAACTAGTGACCACTTTTACTTCGATTCCGGTAGACACCTTTCTTCACGTTAAGTTCTTATCACTTGATACAATGCTGTTTTTAAACTATGTCTTCCACCTTCCCACACAGTCACCACTACAAATTTTTCTATTCGTGTGCTCACTGCACTGCGATTCCGATTGATGCTTTTGTAACTTTGTTTTGTTGCATTTCGCCGAATATATTCACCGCCACTAGTTGTATTTTAACCGGTCTCCACACTGCACTGCGACTCCGACAGACACCCTCTGTCACCATGCTCAGAGTACTCCCATGTCCAGACACACAGCCACAGTCCCTTGTCACGTAGCCATGATTCCTCGATCAGTTGGCATCCCTTTGCTGACTCCTGCACCTCGATTCACTCCACGCTTCAACCTTGTGGTTTCCTCCACCTTCTCTGGTGATATTGCGTGTCATCATCACTGGTCAAGCAGATTCACACTGTGTTTATGATTGTTTCTTATTTTTATGTACATATTTTGTATCTTTCCCAGCCCTGAAGAGTCACGGGACTACTTCCCACTGTGACGAAACACGTGTCGGCTGGTCGCTTTTCTTTGTTCATCATTAAAAATAATCTTGACTCACATAACTGATGTCGATCTTAAATTGGGCAACTTTCGAGACTTTTTTCTGATCTATTATCCCAACCACGTGTGCCCAGGATAGTGTCCGTATTACCAGTGTGGGTTGTCGACTCACACAAATCACGGGGGTTATTGGGTACTTCCCCCGACCTGGTAGCACCGTACACACACAATAGCCTCGAAACATAGACGCGCACGAGTCTGAGCGCCTACTCCCTGATGTACAAAAAACCCTACACAGCTTAACTCCTTTGGTTTCAGGGCAGGCAGCCGCAGCGTAGCTTATCACCGTTTACCACAGTGCTACTTCATATTATGGATAGAGAAAGGATCGCATCAGAACTGTTCGACAATCTAGTTAAGGGTATTCCGACAAACACAACATCGACAAGTGGAAACCCCCCACGTAACGAGGGTCTCAGGGTGAAATTCCTAAGACTTGAGAGATTGAAGAAGACTGAAAACTCCAGGTGGTGGGATAGTGCCACCCTCAAACAGTCCTTAGACTCAACAGAGTCCCGAGGGGACTCCGTTCACAAATTTTTCCGACCTTTGACGAGTTAGACGATGATTTGTTATGTAAATGGGAAGAAACTCTGACATTAAACTCCAACACACTAATTGACATTCTAATAGAAAACGCAGAGCGCAAGGTAGCTAAACTTCAAATTGAAATAACCAATCTAGAAAAAGAGATAGCGGATCTGAACTTAAAAGAGGCCACAGAAAAGAATTATGCCATTCTGAGTGAGAAACTCACAAAACACCAGAACGAGATAAAACATAGGAAGACTCGACAGCTGAAGAGAGACGAGGCGGACTATAGGGAGGGACGTGTTTTCACATTTGCCAGGAAATGCGACCAGGTTGTACGGAACGCCCCCCTGAGTGACCCATCTACTAAAACAGATACTCTCTCTGCATCATCCAGCTCCACCTCACTCAACACGTTCCACAGCAGTGATAGTGAAACAGAGAACCAACTGATCAGACTGGACTCCACCAAGTCGTCTTTTTAAGGGAGGTCCAAACTATAAGAAGGGAAAACAGAACGCAACAGTGACAAGGCACATTAGACAGAAAACCCGGAGGGGCAAGAGGGGAGGTAACAGAAGAGTACAAAAAGAAATTAAGGTCAGGGAACGAGAAGAACAAATAGAGTTACCAGATCAGGGCATACAGGTGGTCAACTTATCCTCCCATACACTCAACACTGGCATGATCTCTTTACTCAGTAAGGGCTTAAGTTTCAACCCACATGAACTTGGGGACACCTGCAGACACAAGATCGACCTCTTCAAATTCATTAGGGGCCTTAAAGTGAAAAGACACTTTAGTGGGATGCCACCCACTACAATGAGTGTTAGAAATATCTGTATTGACAACCCCACAGGAGTACAAAGCATCAAAGATATTCAGGACACACATTTACTATTGTCCCTCACCGATACAGACGAACCACCCATTAACATGGACAGTCTGTTACATGCACTCGACATAGAGACGGATCTCACCCAGAGTAGTGGGCTCAAAACCAAATCCAAATGGACGCCTTTATTACCAGGTGGCAACCCCATTGACACATTTCATAATCTTGTCCTAGCGGACATTGACAAACACGAAAAAAAAGTCATGAGGTCCAAACATAGGATCAAGGACAATTTGAGGAGAGATGAGCGTATAGCCCTCAAGGCCCTGACTGCCAATACAGACATAATAATTAAAGAAGCCGACAAGGGCGGTAAAGTAGTTGTCATGAACAAAACTGACTACCACAATGAAATCCTCACTCAATTGCAGGACATATCATGCTACCAACGTCTTACGTTCAATCCCACTGGCACTCTCTCTGACAAAATCAATGGCCACCTAGCTGAATGGCATTCAGCCGGGCTCATAGATGATCAGGAATTACTGTTCCTGAAAGTACACAGACCGGCTTATCCCTGGCTGTATACCCTGCCCAAAATTCATAAGCCAGCCCCATTACCTCCGGGCAGACCCATTGTATCAGGGATCGGGGGACCCACTGAAAGAATCGCCCAATATGTCGATCTATTTCTAGGTCCCATGGTTAAGAATCTCCCATCCCATATCCAGGACACGAAACATATCTTGAACATCCTATCAGATGTCCAATGGCAACCTGACATGATTCTGGCCACCCTGGATGTGGTTTCCCTCTACACCTCCATCGAACCCATCTTGGGACTGGAAGTCATCACCAAACTACTACACAATAGGCCGGCCTCCCTTTGGCAACACACCAAGATGCTGACCACCATGATGAGCATCATCCTTAATGACAACTATTTTCTGTATGACAACATCTGGTATAAACAATCCAAGGGCTTAGCTATGGGTTCCAAGTTCTCACCCTCTTTTGCCAATTTGTACATGGGCGTGCTGGAATCAGAGTGGATATGGAGCTCCAGAGGCGCTCCATGGGTCAACTCTATAATCTACTGGGGACGATACATCGACGATTGTCTGTTACTATGGTCAGGTTCCCAGACACAACTCGATGAGTTTTGTCGACATCTCAACTCCAACAACATGAATATGAGATTCACCAGCCACAGCAGCACCTCCAACATTACATTCCTTGATGTGGAACTCTACATTAAGGCAGACACCCTACACAGTCGCCTCTACAGAAAGGAAACATCCTGTAACGCCATCCTCCATGCAGAGAGTTCCCACCCGCCACATCAAATACAGGCCATCCCCTATGGAGAATTCGTAAGGGCCAGAAGGAATTGTAGTGAAGAACCCGAGTTTCAACAATGCATTAAGAACATGAAACAGAGATTCAGAGACAGAGGCTACAATCCCCACACGATATCCAAGGCAGAAACGAGGGTCAATCAGCTAGACTGACAGGACACACTCCTTGCTAAGAACACACTGGGGACACGTGATCAACCGGTCAGACTGGTGACAGACTACAGTAACATGGGTCTAGTTATAAGGAAAAGCCGCAACAGACACTGGGGCACTCTCCTGGCAGACACCTCCCTCAAGAATATCATCACGGCTAGACCACAAGTGACATACAGGCGCGGCAGAACGCTTAGATCCAGGTTAAGCCCCAGTGTACCTAGCCATCCAACCAGTCACACTTGGTTAGGCACACATACGTTGGGTTTCTACAAATGTGGTAATTGTGGGGTCTGCAGACTAGCCCAGCATGGGGTCAGATCTTTCATGGCACATGACAAGAAGACATACTGGATCAGACACAACATCAATTGCCACACCAAGTTTGTGGTTTATATACTTGAATGCACATGCCAACGCTGGTACGTGGGCAGTACGTTCAGACCACTGAAAGAACGCATCAGCGAACACATCAGAGCCCTACAACACCAGGACATCAGATACCCGATGGCCGTGCATGCGGCCACCTGTTCAACCCAAAGAGTGAACAAACGATTTTCCTTCTTTGGATGTGATGTTGCTGCCGCAAACCCCAGAGAGGGTAACAGAGAACTTCAACTCAGGCGCCAAGAGGCTTCCTGGATTATGCGCCTTCATTCAGTGACACACGGGCTCAACACTGATCACGAACTGCACTATTTTCTGGGCGATTGGCCCAGGACTGTGCTCTTTCTGAGTTTTCTGATTTATTCAGTCATGTTCAGTCCCACGTGCTAAGGATTCTGGTGCTTTACGTTTTGATTTTGTCAATACTATGTGACACTGTGATACTGTGGTCCTGACACTCTACTGTTCCTTAATTTACAGTTTCTTGCAGCCCTTTATGCATAGGGTCTATTGTTTCTAACTTCACCTTCCCCCTGTTCCCTGCTGTATCTTCGTTGTGTCTAATTTTATCCCGTTATTACTATAACCGTGCCATTTACTGTCCAGCTGTTTTCCTATCTACTGTTACTTCCACCTTTTCCATGCTTTTATCCTTTTCCTCTTCTCTTGCTCCCAATTTTCTGTTTTTCGTTGCACCGTTCCCCCTATTCCTCGTCACGTGTCCACCCCCATCCCCCACCCCTCCTTTTCTCTGTTTTCCCCTTGCGGTTTCACTCCCCGCCTGTCCTCTTTCCACCCGTGAGCCTTCCACCCCGGTCACACTCACATGTTCCAGCCCTAGCCTACGTGACCACACCCCTTCGCCGGGGCCACGCCCATTGCACTCGCCTTCTTATATTCCCACCTCTCCCCCACTCTGTGACTTCCGCATCCGGCAGTCACGTGATCGACGGACGTCGCTTCTACTCCTGGTAAGTCCTACGCGCATTCCCCGGGCCGCCGGCGTTCCCTTCACCGGCCCACCGTCTCTAACCCCTCTCTCCTCTTTCCTCCGCAGCTCCAATGCGGTTCCTGGGCGCACCCACCTGCCACTCCTTCCTCCGCATTTCCCGACCAATTCAATAGGTAAGATTGCTCCGCGTTAGTCTCGAGCCTCTCCACGCCACGGTTTCCGTAGGCTCACCCTCGTTTATTTTTCAGCGTGCCCTCACTGGGCCCTGCCCACCGCCACCACCCGGACCCAGATACCGTTCCTGGTTACCCACCACCAGGCAGGACTTCGAGACTTAACACCCTCCCATACTGGGACGCCCATCATTTAACCTTCGCTTTCTTTGCTACTACCCGCTCGGGTAAGCTTCTCTGTCTTCATTTCCGTGTCACGTCACACACAGTTCACGTTCTACGCCACTTTCTCTCCCTACCCCCTTCACGCCACCCTTCACCACCTTCGTCCGTGGATCGGATGCCTGTCATCGCTCCCGGTTTGGCGATACTAGCGCACACACTTCCTGGCTATGTCTCCAGTTTTGCACTTCCTTCCATCCTATGCTACCACAGTGTTTCTCTTTCCTCGCACTCTCTCTTCTGTGTAGTCTTTTCTTTTCTTTTCTTCCTTTTACCTACCTCCTCTCACTCGACCTATTTATCATTCTACCTACAACCCTCGCGGGCACTGTGCTCACTCACTTAGTGATCATCGTCCATCCCATTGAATTTTCGATGGTTACACATGCCAATTTCAATTAATGTTTCTCGTTTACTGCACAGTACCGCTACGGGGTTTCTCATTGAACTCATGCTCTCACTTCACTGTGATTCCGTATGATGCTTGCTACGTGATTGTTTTCAACTAGTGACCACTTTTACTTCGATTCCGGTAGACACCTTTCTTCACGTTAAGTTCTTATCACTTGATACAATGCTGTTTTTAAACTATGTCTTCCACCTTCCCACACAGTCACCACCACGAATTTTTCTATTCGTGTGCTCACTGCACTGCGATTCCGATTGATGCTTTTGTAACTTTGTTTTGTTGCATTTCGCCGAATATATTCACCGCCACTAGTTGTATTTTAACCGGTCTCCACACTGCACTGCGACTCCGACAGACACCCTCTGTCACCATGCTCAGAGTACTCCCATGTCCAGACACACAGCCACAGTCCCTTGTCACGTAGCCATGATTCCTCGATCAGTTGGCATCCCTTTGCTGACTCCTGCACCTCGATTCACTCCACGCTTCAACCTTGGGGTTTCCTCCACCTTCTCTGGTGATATTGCGGGTCATCATCACTGGTCAAGCGGATTCACACTGTGTTTATGATTGTTTCTTATTTTTATGTACATATTTTGTATCTTTCCCAGCCCTGAAGAGTCACGGGACTACTTCCCACTGTGACGAAACACGTGTCGGCTGGTCGCTTTTCTTTGTTCATCATTAAAAATAATCTTGACTCACATAACTGATGTCGATCTTAAATTGGGCAACTTTCGAGACTTTTTTCTGATCTATTATCCCAACCACGTGTGCCCAGGATAGTGTCCGTATTACCAGTGAGGGTTGTCGACTCACACAAATCATGGGGGTTATTGGGTACTTCCCCCGACCTGGTAGCACCGTACACACACAATAGCCTTGATACATAGACAAATGTAAAAAAAAAACATTACTATGTTATAGGTGTGGAAATGCCATCCATTTAGGAAACTCATTGACGTGTCCTTCCCGTGACAAAATATGTTCTGGTTGTAAAAAGAAAGGACATTTTGTAAAAGTATGCAGATCCAAAATAAAGTCAAAAACTTCAAGACCTAAAACTGTCGGTAATGTATGTGAACAGAGCACTACTGGCAATACATCGGATTTGAGTGATGATAGTGAAATACTTTGTATTGATAATACACAATCCTAATCTCATGAGAGCATTGAAGTAATGCAAATTGGTACCATCAATAGACCCTATTGTAACATAACAGTTGGTGATACTGAGGTCAATATGATGGCGGATTCGGGATCCCCATTCACATTAATTGGTACAGACGATTGGAAAAATTTTAACAATGTGACCTTGATGAAGTCTTTTATAAAACCAATAGCATATGGGGGTAAACCCATTAAGGTTTTAGGTGAGTTCAATACTGAACTTTCCTTCAAAGGCAATACAAGCTCTGCTATTTTATAGGTAGCTATACATGGTTCATTGTTAGGTTGGCTAGAAGAACGAAATTTAGGTATAATTTTAGACCCTAATACTCCGGAACAGGTCATGCTGAAAAAGGATTACACTGGTGTTCATGAAATTCATTCTTCTACATGGGAAACTAAATTTTCCAAAGTTTTTAACGAAACTCTCGGGGAAACTAGAGGGTTTTAAGCATAAAATACAGCTTAAAGAAGGTGTCATTCCGGTAGTCCATAAGGTGAGGAGGGTTCCCTTGGCTTTCAGAACAGATCTGCGAAAAGAATTAGATAAGTTACAACAACAAGATATCATAGAACCAATTGAAAGTTCAGAATGGTTATCCCCTGTTGTTCTGGCAAGGAAACCTAATGGGAGTTTGAGAATGTGTGTTGATCTTAGAGATCTGAACTCCAAAATTTGGGTTGATCGTCATCCTTTATTCAACATAACAGAGATGTTATCATTGATCAAAGGTGCCAATTGGTTTTCCACCCTTGACATGACCTCAGCCTATCACCAGATACTTTTGCATGAGGTTTCACGACATTTAACATCATTCTTCACCCCAGAAGGTGCTTTTCGTTTCAAAAGAATGCGTTTTGGGTTGGCTTCAGCATCTGCTGTATTTCAGCGCCTAATGGAACTTTTGTTCAAAGATGCTGAAGGAATTTTATGTTTTCAAGATGATGTATTAGTTTTTGGGGACACAAAGGACAACCAGGACAGGCGCCGAGCACATGTTCTGGATGTTCTAGAAAAAAAGGGGTCACACTCAGAGCAGATAAATGCAAATTTGGCATACCTGAAGTAACTTACTTAGGTCACAAACTATCTGCAGTGGGGGTTGAGCCTAAGGATAGCCTAGTTAAAGCCATTGTGGAAGCACCTGTTCCCCAAGGGAAGGATCAGTTGAGGTCTTTCATGGGTTTGATGGAGTTTTACTCTAGATTCATTCCCAGTTGCGCACAAAGCACACATGCCATGCGTCAATTGTTGAAGAAGATTGAGAAGTTTGTGTGGAGTGAATCGTGTGACCAAGAATTTGCTGATATAAAAAAAGAAATTGGCAATGCAATTCCTCTCAAACCCTGTGACACTAGGGATACAAGCATAATAATTACGCTAGTCAATTTGGATTAGGAGCTGTATTACTGCAAAAAAGGAATGGGAGAGAAGAAGTACTGGCATTTGCTAGTCGTGGTCTCAAAGGAGCTGAGGCGTCGTACTCTGTGGTTGAGGCGCAAAGCTTTGGCGTTTTGGTGGGGTGTAAATCATTTTTGCCAGTACTTGTGGGTCACTGAGTTTGTGATAAGAGTAGATCACAAACCTTTAATCGACATGCTCACTATGAAAGGAGCTGGTAAAGCTACACCCAGGATCGCTAAGTGGCAATACAGGATGCAAGAGTACTGTTACAAGATGGAATACATTCCTGGCCTCAGAAACGTGATGGCATATTGTTTATCTAGGTTGCCTGTGAATTCTAATGAAGGAATTTTGGATGAAGATGATGTAGTAATAAGTCAGGTGTCCTGTGCCACTCAAAGTGCCATATCAGGATCTGAATGGTTGGAAGCATTACGAAATGACACTACATTAACAACAGTTATTAAATATATCAGCAAGGGCTGGCCAAATGGTAAAATACAAGATTAGCAAGTGGATGGTTTCAGAAAACTGTAATCTGAATTGTCTATTATGGGTGGTGTGTTATTTATGCCGCCGCTGCGTCACTAAAAGTGATGCAACAGCAGCGCGAAAGTGACGCAGGCCTTCATAAATAAGGCCCAAAGTATGCAGTAATATGAAGAATATTCTATTCAGATCAACAGGAAAACCATCACCCTAGCTCTCATATAAGCAGTACCTAGGACCAACCTGCCAGAGAAGGAACTAAAGCACGCCAAACCTCTGCATATGTTCTACATTCTGAAAGAAGATACTCTACGACAAGCATTATATGTGCACAACGACAAAGATCCACATTATAAGAACATAATCAATGGCACACATATTCCTTAGATTCACTCAGGATGTACATACAAGAACACTGCAAAAAGTCCAAAAGTCAAAAATACTATTTTAGATCTCTAACTTGAAAAAGCAAAGGAACCTCATGTACCCAGTCATCCACATTCCTTCAAACTGCAGGGAACCGTACAAATCTCTTCTGCCCCCACAAATATGTAACCACAACTACACATAAGCTTCTAAGCATCAAAACAAAACACTACAACCCTGCATGAAATACAACAAAATCAACTCCACATCCTCAGAATAAGCCGAAGCTCAGAAGAGGGTGGATACATTAATTCAAGCTGCAGCCCCTATGTTCCTGAAGACAAGGCCAACAATATATGTTTTATTTAGTACGTGTTCAAATGTTACCTCCAGTCATACAAGTGTCGTCATACAGCCATTCATTCCTTGGTGGACACATTTCCAGAGTTGGTACTTTTTTAAAACGTACAATGAGCCCAATGATGGGAAGCTTTGGAAGTCAGATCTTGGCTTTAATCACGAAAACCTATGATGTGTGGACACTGAAACAGGTTTAGAAGTAACATGTCCATCTAATGTCTGCTGCACAGGCACTTTGGTGGGTGTAAAACCAAGAGTTGTGCACACTTCACTAAGAGCGAACATTACCATTGCCCTGCAAAAATGGCAGGATCAATTTTTGGGATACATTGCAGACAACGTCTTCAATCGCCCTTTAGTGAGTAAGCGTGGAGTTGGGAGGGGGTTCTCTAGTAACCACACTACAGGCTCTTGATCTGTTGCAGAAAGTTGATCCACAAAGCCTTTTTGAGTCTCTACATAAAGATAAATATATTTAGGGGCAGATGTATCAAGGATTGCATTTGCGATTCCTTAATAGCGAATTTTAGCGAATTGCTATTAAGGAATCGCAAAATGCTATGTATGTAGGAATCGCAATAATAATTGCAATTCCTTAATATTCCTTAATTGCGAATTGTAAATTGCGATTCGCAATTAAGGAATACCTTCCCATTCATTCCTATGGGCGTAGAGGCCCATAGGAATGAATGGGAAGACATTCTCAATTTGCGAATCGCAATTAGAGAATCGCAAATTGAGAATGCAATTTCAAGGGTGCCAGGGTGTCCTTTTGACACCCTGTTGCACCCCTGAAATATGTATGTGTGCACACATGGCACTTTGAAAAATGCTAAAAAGTGCATTTTTCAAAGAAATCGCATATTACCACCAACTTGAAGTTGGTGGTAATTTGCGATTCCTTAAGGCCAAATTGCACTTTTTTGGTGCTCTTACATTGGATTTAAGGAATCGCAATTTGCGATTCCTTAAATGCAATCGCAAAATAGGGAATCGCAAATTTTGCGATTCCTTATTTTGCGAGGCAGTTTTGCCTTAATACATACCACTAAGCAAAATTGCAATTTCGGCCTTTGCGAACGCAATTTTGCTTGATACATCTGCCCCTTAGAGCGTTGATGGAAGGACATAGAATTTACACAAATGTAACACAGCACAATACTCAATGAATGCATTGATAAAGCCACATATCAATGACAGGCAGTGCCCCTGGCTTCAAACTGTGTATAAGGTTCACAAAGCTATAGTGTTGGAAAAGTTCTAATGTTAACAAAGCTCAGAACACACCTGTAACAGAAAAGGACAACACCAGTGCAATGCAGTAGTGAACCAGTAGTAAATGCCTAATGTTTCCAAACAAGATTGGAAACAGATAGGATACTCTAACAAAGAAGAGAAACAAACTTCCAGTCTAAAACTTTACTTTGTAGCAAGTTAGTAACATTTTACGGTTTGTTAACCTAGATACTGGTGAATGAGTAAAAGCAACATCAGTCAAGGTACTATGTAAGTGGTTCTTGCAGAGGAAGACAGTTCCTTGAAGTACGGGTATGCTTTTGCACAAATGTTGTACAAAGCGGACAGAAAAAGCCTGGCCCATGCCCACAGGCCCTCAGAGCTCACCATTGACTGTGGCATTCACAGTCTGCCTCCAGTCTCTGGTAAAGGGCAGAGCAGGCTTCAGTGTGATGTGCTGGGGCACCTTCTCCGGACCCTGCTGAAGGGCAGAGCAGGCTTCAGTGTGATGTGCTGGGCCAGCTCCTCCGGTCTCCTTGGGGTGGCTTGCTACTTCCATGCAGATAAGGACAGCAGCAGCAAGGCAGTTCAGTAGATCATCAGCTGCCCAAGAAATCAGCCTTACAGAGCTATACAAAGGGTCAAGGCACGGTCACTGTCCAAAAGATGCTCAGTGAGCAGAAGGCACCCCTAGTTTATAATCCAAAAGCAGGACAGGCTGCCAGCTGCCCAGTGCCAATTTCAGGAGGCACAAATTATAAGTTCAGAGATTCAGCCAAAAAGACTGATGTACAAATTCCGTTTTCCAAAACGAGACTGGAAATGTTCTCTCCCAGAATACAAGGCAACATGAAGATCCCCGTGTGCATCCTCCCAGGGGTCTCTTGGGCAGGAAGCTATGTGGCTTGCCTTCAGAAAGGCCCTAATGCAGAGCAGAACAAGAAGGGTGGGAGGGGGTGGAGGGTGTCTGCTGAAGACAACACTCACCATCCATCTTGTAAACACCAGTTTTATACTAAAGTATACATTCACAATAAGCTAAACGTCACCTGAAGCATTTACCGTACGCATTCCTGGTACAGGGTTAAGAATCCGCAGTTGTAAATAATGTTTTCTAGCATTACATTTAATAGGAAAAAAAACAACGGGCCTGTACTTGCCCCAACCCGTGGACTATATTTGCATGGGAAGGCGTCCTGGCAACTCATCCAGTGCAACCACACACACTAAAAGCAAGATTAAGATGTCCCAGCCAGAGCTTGAGAGGGCGCGGTTAACGGGGCTACCTCCTAGAAGCTACAAGAGGGGGACATAGATGGACTCCCCGTTCTCAGAATACACCTGAGGCGTCCCTGGGAAGCAACAGATGTACAGTTTGTGGGGTCCATATTCATTAAAACCCTCAATCTCAGTTGTACCCCAAAATCCAGCCGAACATGCCTGAATGAAAATGTCAGGGATGTCCCAGGTGTGGAGATGGTTCTGGAAGAGAAGGGACCCTGGCAACAACCATCCTCGTGCCTTTAAACTGAAAGGACAGCTGAGTTCCCTTTTTAAGAGCCAGGTAGCGGAAACCCCAATATATCTTTATGAGAGGCAAGAACCATACCAGCATGTCTGTAATGTGTAGCTGAAGCCCCTTCCCCACTCTAGAATGTTGCTCACAGGGTTCGCGGACCCTCATTTCTGCCTTCAGGGGTTCAGCCCCTAGTTGGACTGTCTATGTCCATGGGAGGCCTCCTAATGAGTGGTTTAGATTTTGCACCTTCCTGCAGAAGCTGGAGCCTGACCTGGTACATGTTCAACAAAAAGAGCTTGCAATGTCTCAAGCAGGACTTCTCTCCTTTGCCTTGGGCATGCCCAGATGCCAAGGAGTTTATGCTCCATTTTGAGTTCCTTTTGAGATCCTCTTGTAATGACAGCATGATGCCCCAGCAGGGCAAACAACTAATAGAGTTGTCATGCAGGGGTCACAATTTTGGTAACAAGACCCTCTGTGAAAAAGCCAGGGCACATTTGAACCCCAAGCACCCTAGGGTGAGGAGTTAGAGTTGAACTCAGCAGCATGTCACCCACCCAATCCTGTTCCCCACACAGGGCTCCCTGAAGACGGGAGTGTGCCCAGGAGTCCTTGTTTTGAAGGCGCTGTACAGACGCAGTGTAACAAACCTGTAATCGCAGTGTAACAAACCTGTCACTGCAGAGAAGCCCCATATGCTTTATAGATGCCTCAGTGCCTGGCACTAGATTATTACTGCGGCCAAGGAGATTTACAGCCTGGTGGAAGCCACAGCAGGACTTCTAACAGAGGAGACTTAATGCTGAATCCAAGGCACACAATGGAGCAGCTCTGGGCATTACAAGATGCAGGAACACATTTATGATGCTACTTAAATATTAATACAAGATTTACTGCCCTGCAGCTCAGAGATCTGCAGAAGGATGGCCCAGCTTTGGACGCACAGAAGTTGTGACACTAGAGTTGTGACGTACAGAACACCATGAAGAGACACACTGACCTATACCTGTTGGGGTGACATTGAATTGTAGGTTTGCAGTCGGTCTAAAATTGCAAGATATTGGTCTTGGGCATTTGGGGGCACATTTATGACAGCTTTGCATCATACTTGCACCATGCAACGTAGTACATGTGTGACGCAGACCTCTAAGTCAGATTTATGAAAGCACGCAAAGTCACTTTGTGTGGCTTTGAATGGCTTCAAAAATGTTGAGTAAGGCATCTCAGAGCAAATCGCTGCGTTGCATGAATCTGCGTAAGGGAGGCATTACATGGGCGTTGCAGTGGTTGTTCCCACGCAACACCCATGTTTTTTACGTATTCTCGGATTTACGACGACTTGTAAACTTGGGAATGCACCAAAAAGATGTCTTCCCAGGAGAGGTGTAACGAGGAGAATATGTTTATTTCTCCTAGTTTTTCCTCTTTTTATGTGTGCTGAATTCGGCAGCACACATAGAAAGAGGAATATGCCTTTCAGGTGCCCCCTCCTGCACAAAAGTAATCCTGCTGACAATACAGGCACCCTTGGACCATGGTGTAAGGGTGACTGAGTTGGCACTAGGCTGCCAATACGGCGCCAGCGCAGGGGAAAGGACAGGAATGGACTGTATTGGATAAACACGGCGCATTTCTGCCCTTTCCCTGTGATGAAGGGCAGCGCAGCAAGTCTGAGCCGCAAATGTCATAACTATGCCCCTTGGTCCGGAGTAGGGAAACAGCTATTCCCATCTCTCACCTGGACCCCAATGTTTGGCCCTCCCATGGTTAGCGGAGTTTGATGCTTTCCCCACAAGCTGGCTACGTGCCCTGATGAGCGCCAGCGGTGCTGAAAATGGATGCCCCTATTCTCCCAAGAGAAGGACGTTATGTCTTCCTAGCCCCAGCCAGCGGGCAGTGCACACAGTAATGCACGTGCTGCTGCTGTGCCTTTTGTGCAGCATTCAGACATAATGTAATCAGCATTAGCCTTCGAGATGTCCCATCATGACACAGCACAAGGCTGAAGTTCGCGTTTGGTGCACGTCTGTTCTCACCAGAGCGCAGGCAGTATAGTGCTTGGCCAGTGGCAGTGCACTGTGGGTACTACTCTTATAAACCAATCTGTGGGCTAAGTTTTTTATAAGACTAATGGATACATTCCCATGCTGGGGGCGGGGCTGGGCACTGTGCGCATCACTCAAACAGACCAATCACATCCTGGAGTAAAATGCTGTGCACCATGATTCGTGCAGGCGAGAGGTCACCACTGCTGGGGCAGGTCTCAGTCTGAGGGGGGCGGGGTACTACAACACAATAAGGAAGAAGGAGCTAGAAATGTAATGGGGGCAATCCGTCCTGGGGGGTGGAGGGGGCACTGAAGCAGGGAAGGAGGCAACAAAGGGCATGGACATGATGGATGAATCTACCACAGGCACGATAGAAGGCAGTAGGCACGAAGGACCTGACCCCATACCAGGACAACTGTGACCTGGCTTGAGGCACACTGGACCAGACACCATAACATGCCAGCTGTGACCTGACATGAGGCACACAGGACCAGACAGCATAACACGCCACCTGTGACCTGACATGAGGCACACAGGACCTGACACCATAACAGGCCAGCTGTGACCTGGCATGAGGCACACAGGACCAGGCAGCATAACACGCCAGCTGTGACCTGACATGAGGCACACAGGACCTGACACCATAACAGGCCAGCTGTGACCTGACACAAGGCACCCGGGACCTGACAGCATAACAGGACAGCTGTGACCTGGCATGAGGCACCCGGGACCTGACAGCATAACAAGCCACCTGTGACCTGACACGAGGCACCCGGGACCTGACAGCATAACAGGACAGCTGTGACCTGGCATGAGTCACCCGGGAACTGACAGCATAACAAGCCACCTGTGACCTGACACGAGGCACCCAGGACCTGACAGCATACCAGGGCAGCTGTGACCTGGCATAAGGCACCCGGGACCTGACAGCATAACAAGCCACCTGTGACCTGACACGAGGCACCCAGGACCTGACAGCATAACAGGACAACAGTGACCTGGCATGAGGCACACTGGACCAGACACCATAACAGGCCACCTGTGACCTGACATGAGGCACACAGGACCTGACAGCATAACAGGACAGCTGTGACCTGGCACGAGGCACCCGGGACCTGACAGCATAACAAGCCACCTGTGACCTGACACGAGGCACCGAGGACCTGACGCTATAACAGGACAGCTTTGACCTGGCACGAGGCACCCGGGACCTGACAGCATAACAAGCCACCTGTGACCTGACACGAGGCACCCAGGACCTGACAGCATAACAGGACAGCTGTGACCTGGCACGAGGCACCCGGGACCTGACAGCATAACAAGCCACCTGTGACCTGACACGAGGCACCCAGGACCTGACAGCATAAAAGGACAGCTGTGACCTGGCACGAGGCACCCGGGACCTGACAGCATAACAGGCCACCTGTGACCTGGCACGAGGCACCCAGGACCTGACAGCATAACAGGACAGCTGCGACCTGGCACGAGGCACTTGGGACCTGACAGCATAACAAGCCACCTGTGACCTGACACGAGGCACCCAGGACCTGAGAGCATGACAGGACAGCTGTGACCTGGCACGAGGCACCCGGGACCTGACAGCATAACAGGCCACGTGTGACCTGGCACGAGGCACCCAGAACCTGACAGCATAACAGGACAGCTGTGACCTGGCATGAGGCACCCGGGACCTGACAGCATAACAAGCCACCTGTGACCTGACACAAGGCACCCGGGACCTGACAGCATAACAGGACAGCTGTGACCTGGCATGAGCACCCGGGACCTGACAGCATAACAAGCCACCTGTGACCTGACACGAGGCACCCGGGACCTGACAGCATAACAGGACAGCTGTGACCTGTCATGAGGCACCCGGGAACTGACAGCATAACAAGCCACCTGTGACCTGACACGAGGCACCCAGGACCTGACAGCATAACAGGGCAGCTGTGACCTGGCATAAGGCACCCGGGACCTGACAGCATAACAAGCCACCTGTGACCTGACACGAGGCACCCGGGACCTGACAGCATGACAGGACAGCTGTGACCTGGCATGAGGCACCCGGGACCTGACAGCATAACAAGCCACCTGTGACCTGACACGAGGCACCCGGGACCTGACAGCATGACAGGACAGCTGTGACCTGGCATGAGGCACCCGGGACCTGACACCATAACAAGCCACCTGTGACTTGGCACGAGGCACCCGGGACCTGACAGCATGACAGGACAGCTGTGACCTGACATGAGGCACCCAGGACCTGACAGCATAACAAGCCACCTGTGACCTGACAAGAGGCACCCGGGACCTGACAGCATGACAGGACAGCTGTGACCTGGCATGAGGCACCCGGGACCTGACAGCATAACAAGCCACCTGTGACCTGGCACGAGGCACCCGGGACCTGACAGCATGACAGGACAGCTGTGACCTGACACGAGGCACCCAGGACCTGACAGCATGACAGGACAGCTGTGACCTGGCACGAGGCACCCGGGACCTGACAGCATAACAAGCCACCTGTGACCTGACACGAGGCACCCAGGACCTGACAGCATGACAGGACAGCTGTGACCTGGCACGAGGCACCCAGGACCTGACAGCATAACAAGCCACCTGTGACCTGACACGAGGCACCCAGGACCCGACAGCATGACAGGACAGCTGTGACCTGGCACGAGGCACCCAGGACCTGACAGCATAACAAGCCACCTGTAGCCTGACACGAGGCACCCAGGACCCGACAGCATGACAGGACAGCTGTGACCTGGCTGGCACGAGGCACCCGGGACCTGACAGCATAACAAGCCACCTGTGGCCTGGCACGAGGCACCCAGGACCCGACAGCATGACAGGACAGCTCTGACCTGGCACGAGGCACCCGGGACCTGACAGCATAACAAGCCACCTGTGGCCTGACACCAGGCACCCAGGACCCGACAGCATGACAGGACAGCTGTGACCTGGCACGAGGCACCTGGGACCTGACAGCATAACAAGCTACCTGTGGCCTGACACGAGGCACCCAGGACCCGAAAGCATGACAGGACAGCTGTGACCTGGCACGAGGCACCGGGGACCTGACAGCATAGCAAGCCACCTGTGGCCTGACACGAGGCACCCAGGACCCGACAGCATGACAGGACAGCTGTGACCTGGCACGAGGCACCCAGGACCTGACAGCATAACAAGCCACCTGTGGCCTGACACGAGGCACCCAGGACCCGACAGCATGACAGGACAGCTGTGACCTGGCACGAGGCACCCAGGACCTGACAGCATAACAAGCCACCTGTGGCCTGACACAAGGCACCCAGGACCCGACAGCATGACAGGACAGCTGTGACCTGGCTGGCACGAGGCACCCGGGACCTGACAGCATAACAAGCCACCTGTGGCCTGACACGAGGCACCCAGGACCCGACAGCATGACAGGACAGCTGTGACCTGGCACGAGGCACCTGGGACCTGACAGCATAACAAGCCACCTGTGGCCTGACACGAGGCACCCAGGACCCGACAACATGACAGGTCAGCTGTGACCTGGCACGAGGCACCCGGGACCTGACAGCATAACAAGCCACCTGTGGCCTGACACGAGGCACCCAGGATCCAACAGCATGACAGGACAGCTGTGACCTGGCACGAGGCACCCGGGACCTGACAGCATAACAAGCCACCTGTGGCCTGACACCAGGCACCCAGGACCCGACAGCATGACAGGACAGCTGTGACCTGGCACGAGGCACCTGGGACCTGACAGCATAACAAGCCACCTGTGGCCTGACACGAGGCACCCAGGACCCGAAAGCATGACAGGACAGCTGTGACCTGGCACGAGGCACCGGGGACCTGACAGCATAGCAAGCCACCTGTGGCCTGACACGAGGCACCCAGGACCCGACAGCATGACAGGACAGCTGTGACCTGGCACGAGGCACCCAGGACCTGACAGCATAAGAAACCACCTGTGACCTGACACGAGGCACCCCGGACCCGATAGCATGACAGGACAGCTGTGACCTGGCACGAGGCACCCGGGACCTGACAGCATAACAAGCCACCTGTGACCCGACACGAGGCACCCAGGACCCGACAGCATGACAGGACAGCTGTGACCTGGCACGAGGCGTCCGGGACCTGACAGCATAACAAGCCACCTGTGACCTGACACGAGGCACCCAGGACCCAACAGCATGACAGGACAGCTGTGACCTGGCACGAGGCACCCGGGACCTGACAGCATAAGAAACCACCTGTGACCTGACACGAGGCACCCCGGACCCGACAGCATGACAGGACAGCTGTGACCTGGCACGAGGCACCCGGGACCTGACAGCATAACAAGCCACCTGTGACCCGACACGAGGCACCCAGGACACGACAGCATGACAGGACAGCTGTGAGACCTCCGACCCTCAGTCTAGGTCCACTCTCTCCCCGCAGCTCCGCTGTGCCGTCTCTTGCCTCCAAACCCCGACCTCCTCCTTGGGAGGTTCGAGGCTGCTGCCCGCTCCCGCGCCTGCTGCCCACTCCAACTGGGACCAGACTGCCAGCAACCACCGTAACCTTTCTCAGCCGTTTTTTAGGTCTCGCCTACGCAGCGCGCATGTGCTGCATAGGAGGGCCTTTAGCCGTCGCTCTGCTCTTTTTGAAGCACACACTCGTGCTTGTGGCGGCATCCACCTTGCGGGAGCGAGCAGCGGCGCGCGTGGTAATTGACAACATATGTCTCTCGCGCCGCTGCTGCTCGCTCCCGCAAGGCGCATGGCAGCACAAGCACGAGTGCTTGTCCCTCACGCTTGTTTTCATTAACTTTGACGCGCGCGCTTGTTTCTAGCCGGCTCGGGCGTTTGGAAACAGCGGCGCGCGCAGGGGCCATTTGTTTATACTTGTGGTGTTTGTAGACTCCTAATAATACCCCCTCGGGAGCCTCTGCTTGCTTCAGCCCCTCCAGCCCCCGCCCCCCTCATTTCAAAAGCGCATGTTTCCTGTTCTTTCAACTCTTACAAAGGCTCAGAAGCGGCATGCTGCAAGGGGCCATTGTGTAAGTACAACTTTTATTTAACTTTCACAACGCGCCTCGCTAGTCTTGCATTTTTATTTAAATTACATGCAGACACTCGCATTTCGCACTCGGCGCGCGCAGGGGCCATTTGTTTATACTTGTGGTGTTTGTAGACTCCTAATAATACCCCCTCGGGAGCCTCTGCTTGCTTCAGCCCCTCCACCCCTCCCCCCCCTCATTTCGAAAGCGCATGTTTCCTGTTCTTTCAACTCTTACAAAGGCTCAGAAGCGGCATGCTGCAAGGGGCCATTGTGTAAGTACAACTTTTATTTAACTTTCACAACGCGCCTCGCTCGTCTTGCATTTTTATTTAAATTACATGCAGACACTCGCATTTCGCACTTTTAGATTAACAGCACGGGCGCACAGTCAATTTATAAACTGCGGGGTTAATGTTATGCAACACGCTGAAGGTGCAGGGAGAGGTTGGCCTCTGCAGCCGCTCCACTTGGTTTTTAAGAAGGTTTAAACGGATTAGATGGGGGAGGGGATGTTTACATTTGGTTCTCTGTCGATCTGGTCCCCGTGCTTCCATATTTTTGAACATCATCGCAAGTTGGGGGAATGGATATGGTTGAGAGCAGATCAGGTTTAGTGGAAGCTTTTGTGTTGCCTAACTGGGTGCGGGCGTAGTTGCTTTTGGTACTCTGCATCAGCAGGCATGGGCTTCTTGCAGTTAGATTGGAGTAGCGCAGCCATCGGGCATTTCGGGTGTGTGTGGTAAAGAATGTGTGAGAAATGGGACCTGTGACTGATTCTGCGCTCTCCGGGAGTGGGTGGTCATGCAGTGGTACCGAGATGGTGGGAGTTGTGACGGGCATCAGGTTCTGCAGCGACTGCTGACCTGACTCGATTGTGTCCTAGTGCGCGAGCAGTTCTGCTTCAGTGCAGCTCCATTCACTGCGAAGCTACTCTGGCACAGCAAGAAGCCGGGAGAGGCTCTTGAAAGAAATCACATTCAGCTTTACAATATCTTCACAGCTTTCCATTTTCCTGCGTTTCAGTACAGTGCTAGTGGCGCCTACGGGACTGACTTACTTTTAGAGTACTGCACATCATTCTAAGCACTTTTCCCCCTTATTTTTGAGGTAGTTTGGATGTGAACCGTATACTAGGTGGAATGTTCACGAGAGTTGTAAATGGCGTTTTAACATCTCATAAATATTTGAAGCTGTAAGGGTAGGATTTAAAAGGGTAAGCGAGAAGCTGGTCTCCTGCAGAGAAGGCAGCTGAGGCAACAAAAAGCACCCTTATAAATGTTCTCAAACAAGCGGCAGAGCTACTCTCAAGTTGAGGCATTTTCCCTCCCAGTAGAGACGGCTGATGCATCGGGAAAGGTTGTCCTTTCCTCGCGCTTTATATAGAATTTATTAGCATTGTCTGATGGTTATGCCCAGGAATTGCATCTATTTTGTATTTAAGAAATATGTATGGAAATACTATTGGTTTCAAAGTAGTGGATTGGGCTGAACATAGATAATGCCTTCTTGGTCATATATAAGGTAACAAAAATGCTTCTGACACTTTTTTATTATAACTTCTCAGCATGCTGCACAGCAGTCACACTTCTCTCAGCATAGCTTAACGACATTAGCAAAGTCAATATATCTAGCTAAACACTTATAAGGTCCCAAAGGCGAGACCTACTGGCTATGCCAATGCTTGTTTTCTCTTAATTTTTCCCTGTTGTGCCACTGTTATTGTGCCCATCTGTCTTGCTCTAATTCCACCACTGTTTTTATTTTCTCGTGCCTGCCTGTTCCTTTTGCCTTTCGCCGCTGCTGCCCCTGCGGCCCCTCCCCCCGGAATTCCACCGCTCCCGCATCCCAGCCTCTCCTCCCTCTCACCTCCCCTACTTAATGGCTGCCGCTGCGCGGTCGCACCGCCGGCGCGTCAAAGGAGCGCCAAAGGCAAGCCCGTCTGCGCCCGTCCGCGACCCGACCGCAGCCAGCGCCAGGAACCCTGGACCTCCCACTACCCATCGCTACGACACCACCACCCTCCTCGCACTCAAACCTGGAAGACTTAGAGAATGCCAACAGGCCTCGCCGAACACGACCCACGGCCAGTTCTCCTGCCGCCAGACCCTCACCGCCACCCCGGCCTCCAACACCACCGACGCCAGCACCGGCGACACCCTAAAATGCATCCTCCTCAATGTACGCTCCGTACACAAACACGCCATGGAAATCTGGAACCTACTCGACTCTCTCTCGCCCGACATCGCCTTCTTCACAGAGACCTGGACCAACGCATCCTCCGCCCCCGACATCAGCACCGCCATCCCAGACCGATACAAGATCCAGAGGACAGACCGCCCCAACCAACCAGGAGGGGGCCTCGCCATCGCCCACAAGAGCACCCTCCGCCTCACCACCTCCAGCGAAACCTTCCCCTCCGCCGAACACCTGCATTTCCAGATCCAGACCACCCCCAAAGTCACACTCCGAGGAACCCTCATCTACAGACCCCGCGGCCCCCGAACACCCTTCGCCACCACCATCACCGACTTCATCGCACCCCACGCCATCGCCTCAACAAACTACATACTCATTGGAGACCTGAACTTCCACCTCGACAACCCCAGCGACCCCAACTCCACTATCCTTCGTGACAACCTCGCCAGCATCGGACTTAAACAACTCGTCAACACACCGACCCACAGAGCAGGACACACCCTCGACCCCATCTTCGCGGCAGGAAACAGCGTCCAATTCAGCCACACAACGCAGCCGCCATGGACCGACCACCACTACATACACTTCGCCATCAACAAACCCAAGGCACCCAAACCAGCCCCACGCCCACCTCGAAGGAACTGGAGCAAGGTTACCGACGAGCAACTTAACTCCACCCTCACCCGAGACAACCACACCTGGGCACCCGACGCAAACAACGCAGCCAGAGAACTCCACACCTGGATCTCCAACTGCGCAGACGAGCTCGCCCGCTACGCAACCCCGACAGACAACGACCCAGGAAAGCCACCTGGTTCTCCACCGCTCTCCAAGAAGCCAGACGCACCTGCAGATGCCTGGAGAAGAACTGGAGAAACACCAAGACAATCGAAAACCACACCACCTACAAGGACACCATGACGGACTACAACAACCAGATCAGAGCCACCAAGAGGAACTTCATCCACAACAAAATCCTGGCCAACTCCACCAACTCCAAGGATTTTTTCAGTGTCATTCAAGAATTCACCAACCCACGCAGCGAAGCCACAGACATCACCCCATCCCAAGACCTCTGCGACAAGCTTGGAACCTATTTCCACCTCAAGATCAAAAACCTCTGCGACAACTTCATCGACCATCCACCAGGTGCCACAGACGGCCCCCCGCCCCCCAGAAACACCAGCCAGCCCACCATCTCCAACTGGACACCGATCACGGCCGAAGACACCGCCTCGACCATGAAAAGCATCCACTCTGGGGGCCCCACCGACCCCTGCCCCCCTCACATCTACCACAGAGTCGCGGCCGCCATCGCACCTGAACTACAACGCACCATCAACACCACCTTCAAAACAGGCACCTGCCCAGACGACTGGAAGCGCGCAGAAGTCAGACCCCTGCTCAAGAAGCCCACAGCTGACCCCACCGACCTCAAGAACTATCGGCCCATCTCGCTCCTCCCCTTCGCAGCCAAAGTTGCAGAGAAAACAGTCAACAGGAAACTGACACGATTCATTGAAGAGAACGCCGTCCTCGACCCGTCCCAATCCGTATTCCGAAGCAACCACAGCACAGAGACCACGCTACTCGCCGCCACAGACGGCATCCGCACCCTCCTGGACCAAGGCCACTCCGCAGCCCTCATCCTACTCGATCTATCAGCGGCCTTCGACACCGTCTCCCACCGCTCACTAGTCGCCAGACTACACGACGCAGGCATACAAGGAACAGCCCTGGACTGGATCCGATCATTCCTCACTGGAAGAAGCCAAAGGATCAGACTCCCACCCTTCCTATCCGACCCCACGAAAATCACCTGCGGAGTCCCACAGGGTTCATCACTGAGCCCCACCCTCTTCAACATCTACATGGCCCCCCTCGCAGCCATCGTCCGACAACACGGCCTCAACATCGTATCCTACGCCGACGACACCCAGCTAATCCTCTCCCTCACCAAAGACCCCACCACTGCCAAACTCAACTTCCAGAAAGGAATGCAAGACGTCGCAGTCTGGATGACCAACAGCTGCCTGAAGCTCAACGCCGAGAAGACAGAAGTCCTCGTCCTCGGTACCACCCCTTCTGCATGGGACAGCACCTGGTGGCCGACCGCCCTCGGAAGCCCACCTACCCCCTCAGACCACGCCAAGAACCTCAGCATCGTACTCGACTCATCACTCACCATGAACCGACAGGTCAACACCGTCACCTCCAGCTGCTTCAACGCCCTCCGCATCCTCCGTAAGACCTTCAAGTGGATCCCCCCTGAGTCAAGGAAGACAGTCACCCACGCACTCATCACCAGCAGACTGGACTATGGAAACGCACTCTACGCCGGCATCAACAAGTCCCTACTCTGCAAACTCCAGACAATACAGAACACCGCCGCCAGACTCGTCCTCGGCATCCCCCGACACGAACACATCAGACAACACCTACGAAGTCTCCACTGGCTCCACGTGGAGAAAAGAGTCACTTTCAAAATCCTCACTCACGCCTACAAATGCCTACACAACAACGGACCCAAATACCTCAACGACAGAATCAACTTCCACGTACAAAAGAAACCTCCGATCTTCCAACCTCGCACTGGCTGAAACCCAGCGCATCCACAGAGCCAGAGCAGGCGGAAGATCCTTCTCTCACATTGCAGCCAAGACCTGGAACGAGCTACCGGCAGACATCAGACACGCCCCCTCCCTGAACACCTTCAGGAAGACCCTCAAGACCTGGCTCTTCGGTTAAACAGATCTGCGGACCCCCCCCCTCAGCGCCTTGAGACCCTCACGGGTGAGTAGCGCGCTTACAATTCCCTGATTGATTGATTGATTGACCTGGCACGAGGCACCCAGGACCTGACAGCATAACAAGCCACCTGTGACCTGACACGAGGCACCCAGGACCCGACAGCATGACAGGACAGCTGTGACCTGGCACGAGGCACCCGGGACCTGACAGCATAACAAGCCACCTGTGACCTGACACGAGGCACCCAGGACCTGACAGCATGACAGGACAGCTGTGACCTGGCACGAGGCACCCGGGACCTGACAGCATAACAAGCCACCTGTGACCTGACACGAGGCACCCAGGACCCGACAGCATGACAGGACAGCTGTTACCTGGCACGAGGCACCCGGGACCTGACAGCATAACAAGCCACCTGTGACCTGACACGGTGGCACCCAGGACCCGACAGCATGACAGGACAGCTGTGACCTGGCATGAGGCACCCGGGACCTGACAGCATAACAAGCCACCTGTGACCTGACACGTGGCACCCAGGACCCGACAGCATGACAGGACAACTGTGACCTGGCACGAGGCACCCGGGACCTGACAGCATAACAAGCCACCTGTGACCTGACACGAGGCACCCAGGACCCGACAGCATGACAGGACAGCTGTTACCTGGCACGAGGCACCCGGGACCTGACAGCATAACAAGCCACCTGTGACCTGACACGGTGGCACCCAGGACCCGACAGCATGACAGGACAGCTGTAACCTGGCATGAGGCACCCAGGACCTGACAGCATAACAAGCCACCTGTGACCTGACACGTGGCACCCAGGACCCGACAGCATGACAGGACAACTGTGACCTGGCACGAGGCACCCGGGACCTGACAGCATAACAAGCCACCTGTGACCTGACACGAGGCACCCAGGACCCGACAGCATGACAGGACAGCTGTGACCTGGCACTAGGCACCCGGGACCTGACACCATAACAAGCCACCTGTGACCTGACACGAGGCACCCAGGACCCGACAGCATGACAGGACAGCTGTGACCTGGCACGAGGCACCCGGGACCTGACACCATAACAAGCCACCTGTGACCTGACACGAGGCACAACAGCTGTGACCTGGCATGAGGCACCCAGGACCTGATACCATAACAAGCCACCTGTGACCTGGCACGAGGCACACAGGACCTGAAATCATAACAAGCCACCTGTGACCTGGCATGAGGCACCCAGGACCTGCCACCATAGCAGGCCACCTGTGACCTGACATGAGGCACACAGGACCTGACTGCATAACAGGCTAGCTGTGACCTGGCATGAGGCACACAGGGCCAGACAGCAGAACAGGCCAGCTGTGACCTGGCATGAGACACACAGGACCTGACACCATAACAAGCCACCTGTGACCTGACATGAGGCACCGAGGACCTGACAGCATGACAGGACAGCTGCGACCTGGCATGAGGCACCCGGGACCTGACACCATAACAAGCCACCTGTGACCTGGCACGAGGCACCCAGGACCCGACAGCATGACAGGACAGCTGTGACCTGATGCGTTTTTGTTACACAACAATAGAAAAACCCAGCAATAGTATGAATGACGGGTAGTCCAACCGACCAATGTTTTTTAGAAAGAGCCTTAGTAAAGCACCCACATATATCAATGGTTGGTACAAGATATAAAAAGTGAATTTAGTGCTTAAGGTAGTACTCGTGAAAAGATGGGAATGTGAAGGAAGAAGTGGAAAAAATTACAATATTTTCAATGATGAAATAGACCTGTCTAACAATGTTTTTAATGACTAACTGAACAGGTCCACAGTAGCGAGACATTGTGAATACGTATTACATCCTCCACTCCTGGGCATGAATAATAAGTACAGGCCAAAGGTACATAGAAAGTCGACGTTTTGCTCCCAAAAGGTAACGGAAGGCAATTGATTCCTTACAACTCGATGCGTGGCACACATGACCTCACAGCATAAAAGGACAGCTGTGACCTTGCATGAGGCACACAGGACTTGAGAGCATAACAGGACAGGTGTGACCTGATGCAGGAGACCAGGACCTGACACCATATCAGGACAGCTGTGACGTAATGTGGGGCACACAGGACTGACACCATAACAAGACAGTTGTGACGAGACATGAGGAACACAGGACCTGACAGCATAACAGAACAGCGGTGACTTGTTACGTGGCACATAGGACCTGACACCATACCGGGACAGCTGTGACTTAATGTGGGGCACACACGAATCTGACACCATAACAGAAAAGCTGTGAATTGATGTGTGGCAAACAGGAATCTGACACCATAGAAGGAAAGCTGTGGCCTGACGCGGGGCCCACAGGACCGTTCACCATATAAGCCAGCTGTGACCTGACGTGAGGCACACAGGACCTGACAGCATAACAGGACAGGTGTGACCTGATGTGAGGCACACAGGACCTGACAGCATAACAGGACAGGTGTGACCTGAAGTGGGGCACCAAGGCCTGATCTGGAGAATGGCACACTGGTCCAGATGGGGTGAAAAATCTTATGTGGGACGAGAAGGATTCTTACGACCTGAGGTAGATGGGAAGGGGGAAACCCAGGACCTTATCGTGGGAAGCAATTACAGCACTGACAGAGAGCTTGTGTGTGAAACCAGTAACACACTTATCCGACACACATATCACAAACATTACATGTATAGTAGATGTCTGCCTCACACACAATCACGCCTTACTATGAGTGCAGACCACAATCACATGTACCATGTGTGTAACATGCTGCAACATTTGTGCAAGCATGTCTTTTTGTGTCGCTTTTTTAGGCACAGTGGCACAGCTGTTGATCCATGTAGATCCATGCTCTAAACAGTGAAAGTGTAGATGTATGTAGCGTCAGGTCAATCAATCAAATCAATCAGGCGTTTGTTAAGCGAGACTACTCACCCGTAAGAGTCTCAAGGCGCTGGGGGTGGGGGGATGCAGGCTCCAGTCCATCAAGGAGGGGGTCTATCGAAGAGCCAGGTTTTGAGGTTTCTTGCGAAGATGGGAAGTGATGTTGTCTGTCTGAGGTGGAGCGGAAGGGCGTTCCAGGCTCTGGGCGCGTGGAAGGAGAAGGAGCGGCCTCCCGATCTGGTCTTTCTGGTGCGGGGGACCACAGCGTAGGAGAGCTGGGCTGATCGTAGGGTCCTTTGGGGTGCGTGGAATTCGAGTCGGCTGTTCAAGTATGCTGGTCCGGTGTCGTGGAGGGCCTTGTGTGCTTGGGTGAGCATCTTGAAGGTGAATATATCTTCGATGGGGAGCCAGTGGAGTGTGCGCAGGTGCTGGGAGATGTGGCAGTGTCTTGGCAGGTTGAGGACCAGTCTTGCAGCGGCGTTCTGGATGTTCTGTAGCTTGCGGATGAGGTATTTGTTTATTCCGGCGTAGAGTGCGTTGCCGTAGTCGAGTCTGCCGGTGACCAGGACGGTCTTTCTGTGTTCGAGGGGGATCCATTTGAAGGTCTTACGTAGGAGGCGGAGGGTGTGGAAGCAGGAGGACGAGACGGAGTTGATCTGGCAGTCCATTTTGAGCTCGGAGTCCAGGATGATTCCCAGGTTGCGTGCGTGGTCCGTGGGGGTGGGCGGGTTTCCGAGGGCGGGGGGCCACCAGGTGTCGTTCCAGGCGTCGGGGTTTGGGCCCATGATGAGTACTTCTGTTTTGTTGGTGTTTAGTTGTAGGCAGCTGTTTTTCATCCATTTGGCGATGGCTTCCATGCCTTCTCGAAAGTTGTGTCTGGCGGTGTTGGGTTCGTTGGATAGGGAGAGGATGAGTTGGGTGTCGTCTGCGTACGACACAATGTTGAGTCCGTAGGTTCTGATGATGGGGGCGAGCGGAGCCATGTAGACGTTGAAGAGCGTCGGGCTGAGGGAGGAACCCTGGGGGACTCCGCAGCTGGTAGGTGTAGGGTCCGAGAGGAAAGGGGGGAGTCTGAGCCGCTGCGTTCTGCCGGAGAGGAAGGAGCGGATCCAGTCGAGGGCCTTGTCCCGGATCCCTGCGTCATGGAGTCTGCGTATTAGGGTGCGGTGAGAGACTGTGTCGAATGCCGCTGAGAGGTCGAGGAGGATGAGGGCTACTGTTTCTCCTTTGTCCAGTAGGGTGCGGATGTCATCTGTAGCGGCGAGGAGGGCGGTTTCCGTACTGTGGTTTTTTCTGAAGCCGGATTGGGAGGAGTCGAGGATGTTGTGCTCTTCGATGAATGTGGCGAGTTGGCTGTTGATGGCTTTCTTGATGACTTTCGCTGGGAACGGGAGCAGGGAGATGGGTCTGTAGTTTTTGAGGTCGGTGGGGTCCGCCGAGGGTTTCTTCAGGAGGGGGTTGACCTCGGCGTGTTTCCAGTCGTTGGGGAATGAGGCGGTCGCCAGGGAGCGGTTGATGGTGTGGCGGAGCATGGGTGCGATGGTGTCGGCGGCTCTGTTGAAGATGTGGTGTGGGCAGGGGTCTGTGGGGGCCCCGGAGTGGATTGACTTCATTGTCTTCAGTGTGTCTTCGGTGGTGAGGGCTGTCCAGATGTAAATCGCTGGCTTCAGGGTGTCGGGGGTGGTTGGTGAGGGTTCAATGTGTTGGTTGTCTTTGTCGAAGTTGTCGTAGATGCTCTTGATTTTGTGGTGGAAAAAGGTGCTGAGTTTGTCGCAGAGGTCTTGTGAGGGAGGGATGTCAGTAGATTCGCTGGTGGGTTGGGCGAACTCCTTGATGATGTTGAAGAGTTCTTTGCTGTTGTGTGCGTGTGTGGAGATTCTGTCTTCAATCGCTTTTTTCCTCGTTTCTCTGATGAGTTCGTGGTGGGCGTTGATGGCTGCTCTGAAGTTGTTGTGGGCTTATGTGGATTTGGTGTTCCTCCAGGCCTTTTCGAGGCGGCGCAAGTGCGTGTGGACTCTCGAAGTTCGGTGGTAAACCATATGGCTTTCTTGGCGTGGGTGTTGTTTTTTTTCTTGAGGGGGGCTATGGTGTTGGCGCTGTCGGAGATCCATCTGTGCAGGGTTCGAGCTGCGGTGTTGGGGTTGTCGTTTTCCGCGATGGTTGGGGTGGAGTTGCTGAGTGAGGAGGTGAGCTGGTCGTTGGTGATTTTGGTCCAGTTTCTTCGTGGGAGCAGGTGCTGGTGTTTGTGGATGGTGGGTGTTCTGAAGGTGAAGTGGACGCATTGATGGTCGGTCCATGGGAGTTCGGTGGTGTGGCTGAAGGTGATGGAGTTTCCTGTAGTGAAGAGGGGGTCAAGAGTGTGTCCTGCTGAGTGCGAGGGCTCGGTCACGATCTGGTGGAGTCCAATGTTTGGAGGTTGTCCAGGAGGGATGTGGTGTTGGGGTCCAGTTGGTTGTCGAGGTGGAAGTTGAGGTCTCCCAGCAGGGTGTAGTTGGTGGATGCGATGGCCTGCGTGGAGATGATGTCCGTGATGGAGTTGGTGAAAGGTCCGCAGGGTCCAGGGGGTCGGTAGATGAGGGTTCCTCGGAGGGTGGTGGTAGGGCTGGCCAGTATCTTGAAATGAAGGTGTTCCATTAGGTCTGTGGGCTCGTCGGGGAGTGTGCTCAGGCGGAGGGTGGATTTGTGGACGATGGCGATTCCTCCTCCTGGGCGGGTGGGGCGGTCCTTCCTGTAAATCTTGTATCCTTGGAGAATGGCGATGGCGAAGTCCGGTCCCGAGGTGGTGTTGGTCCAGGTTTCGGTGAAGAATGCGACGTCCGGGGTGGTGCTGTCGAGGAGGTCCCAGATTTCGGTGGCGAGTTTGTGGAGGGATCGGACGTTGAGGAGGATGCATTGCAGGGTCTTTGGTTCTGGTGTGTTCTTGCGGGCGGGTTGTTCTGTGTCAGTGTTCCTGTCGGTGCTGTAGGTGTGCCGGCAGCGGTGACAGCTGAAGGGTTCGTGGGTGTCGGCTGGTGATGCTAGCTTGCAGTTGTTGTTGCGGCCTGGGTTGAGTGCGTGGAGTGCCGCTGCGTCGTAGCGTTGGCAGTGCGGAGGTCCAGGGTTCCTGGCGCTGGTCGCGGTCGTGGACGGGCGCAGACAGGCTTGCCTTTGGTTCGCCAGCGGCGCGGCCGCCATTAAGTAGGGGTCAGGGTCGGGGAGGGCTGGACAGCTGGGAGGCGGGAGCGGGGAGGGGAACTGGAACGGGCTGGTCGCGCTGGGGGGGAGGGGCCGCGTGGGCAGCAGCGGCAGGAAAACGGGGGAAAAGGAGGCCAAAAGAGCGAGAAAAAGTGAGAAAAAGTGAAATACAGAGAAAAAGTGAAAAAAGAATAAAGGGTGAAACGGAGCAGAAGGCAGAGACAAAGAGGAGAAAAGAGTGAAGGGTCAAGAGGCTAAAGGGTGAAGCGGAGCAGAAAGGAGAGGAAGAAGGGGGCAGAAAGCAGAGTGAGAGAAGGAGTCAGGAGTCCACTGGACCACCAGGGATGAGGCGCAGGTGTAACCTGCGGGTGGAGGAGGGCCTCAAACACCAGCATTACGGGAGTGCAGGGGCTCACAGAGGGCCTCACTTAGTGGTGGAGCTGCAAGGGTGGGAGAGTAGTCTTACTGACAGTGAGTTAGTGGTCTTGCTAGCCTGTCCCTGCAGCGGCCGCCATCAAGTAGGGGTTGGGGAGGGCTGGACAGCTGGGAGCGGGGAGGGGAACTGGAACAGGCTGGTCGCGCTGGGGGGAGGGGCCGCGGGGGCAGCAGCGGCGGGAAAACTGGGGAAAAGGAGGCCAAAAGAGCGAGAAAAAGTGAAATACAGAGAAAAAGTGAAAAAAGTGAAAAAAGAATAAAGGGTGAAACGGAGCAGAAGGCAGAGACAAAGAGGAGAAAAGAGTGAAGGGTCAAGAGGCTAAAGAGTGAAGCGGAGCAGAAAGGAGAGGAAGAAGGGGGCAGAAAGCAGAGTGTGAGAAGGAGTCAGGGGTCCACTGGACCACCAGGGATGACGCGCAGGTGTAACCTGCAGGTGGAGGAGGGCCTCGAACACCAGCACTACGGGAGTGCAGGGGCTCACAGAGGGCCTCACTTAGTGGTGGAGCTGCGAGGGTGGGAGAGCAGTTTTACTGACAGTGAGTGAGTGGTCTTGCTCGCCTGTCCCCGCAGCAGCCGCCATTAAGTAGGGGTCGGGGAGGGTTGGACCGCTGGGAGGCAGGAGCGGGGAGGGGAACTGGAACAGGCTGGTCACGATGGGGGGAGGGGCCACGGGGGCAGCAGCGGCCGGAAAACGGGGGAAATGGAGGCCAAAAGAGCGAGAAAAAGTGAAATACAGAGAAAAAGTGAAAAAAGAATAAAGGGTGAAACGGAGCAGAAGGCAGAGACAAAGAGGAGAAAAGAGTGAAGGGTCAAGAGGATAAAGGCCTATCCATATACAGATCTGCAGCCAAAAAATCAAATGTGTCCCAAAAGGACCATTCTGCCATGCTGGTGTCAAAGATTGGCAAATATGTGCCAATCACAGACATTTGAGAAATCACCAGTGCCCCCACCGCTCAGGTCCTCCAAGAAAAGAGTGGTCCCTGTAAGCAGCCTGGCCACGCCAAAGACCGTTCTAATGCTCTTCATGAGAAAGACACTGCTACGTATCTTTACTTGTCCCAGTTTATTGTTGCATGCCTTGTACTGCTTTGGGAAGCCTGCCCCCCACCCCTCAAGACTTGCTCTTCTCTTTTTCCTACATTGAGGGTTTACTCAAATTTCCAATTCCACCAATTCTTCCAAGGAGAGATTCCCAATCTTTAGATCCCTTGCTTATCCCAAGGTCCTTCTCACTACTCATTCCCTTCTCCCAACGTTTTGCAACACTGGTACTGATTTTCAGCAACAATATAGTTAATCTGATTGATACTTCTTTACGCCGATCTCCTCACATGACAGATCCCGATATCACTATTGCAGCAATTGGACCTCCTTCGAAGAGATCACTTTGGAGAATATTAACAGTCACCTCACTGCAATATCTTCCGGCACTCCATCAGATGTAATCCCTGTGCAAGTGGGTAAATTCCCTTCCTCTTTACTACCTGAGATTCATTCCATCTGCTCTTACATCTCTAACATGTGGGCAATATCCAGCTTCCTTGGAGCAGGCCATGGTTATTCCTCTCTTGAAAAAGGCTCTTCCGGTTCTCTCCTTAACTTCAAACTACCGGCCCATTTCTTTATCATTGTTCCTTGCAGAGAAAACAGGGAGGTTTGCTAATCATCAGGTTATGAGTTTTTTGGACCTCATTCTCTTCTTGTCCCTCCTCAGTGCCTTCAGACCTGCCCTTAGCACAGAGACTCTGGTGACTGTGGCTATACATGACATAAGACTCATTATGGGTGAGGGTCGCAATGCCATCCTCGTCCTTCGTTATTCATCAGTCACTTTTGGCACGGTCTCCCACAACATCTTGCTATCCAGGATGAGGGCGATGTGCATAGGAACAATAGTACTGAGCTGGTTTGGGCCCTTTTTAAGGGATCGGCTCAAGTTATTTCTTTGGCTACCTCACACTCTTCCTTTAAACCTGTTTAATGTGGTGCCCCCCAGGGACCTTACCCCAGCCCCACTCTTTTCAATCTCCTCCAGCCCACCTGGTCGCCTGTTTGGGACGGACATTTCTTGTGCACACAGTCGATGCACAGATTATCTTCAAGACTGAAAGTTCTCTTTAAGATGTTCAAGTGCTCCATCAATCCTGCTTGCTTACTCTAACCACCTGGATGAAGAATCATTCCTTCTCTCTTATTGCAGACAAGACAGAAGTACTGGTTTTCGCCAATCCTGACTGTCCTCTCACTGGTGGCCTAGTTCTCTTGGCACATGCCCTACTCCAGATGATTCACACTGCAAACTTGAATTAATATTTAATTCTAGCCTCACTTTTAGAGCCCATATTGCAAAACGTACCTCATCCTGTTTTTGCATGATGGAGCACAATCATCCCTCAATATTCAGAAATCAGGGACCCTCTGCTATGAGCAGGTTATCAGGGCAGGGAACAATGTCTAATACAAAAGGGAACCCCCTCCTAACCTCTAAAAATATTTGTTGGCACAAATCCTAAAAATTAATAAACGTGCTAAAGGCTCAAGAAGACTTTGTCACAATTTGTTAATACTTTATTAATACATAATGTCATGGTACTTTTATCTTCTCAGAAAACAGGGGAAACATCTCCCTGGATTACTATGCAATTTGTGAATCATTGAGTTGCAGGTCTCGTGGATAATGCAAACAATATTTAAAAACCATATTCTCTCTTTCATACGCATCCATATCTGTCGCACACTCATTCATACTACTCCATAGTCATTCAAATACATCGGCGTGAACAACTTTATTACAGATTTTTAGGGTCTTTACACTTCAAAGGTATCACTGTGACCAAATATAACAATCCACAATGTCTTGAACATCATATATCTCTGGACAACAAATAAATCTTTCATTGGGTCATCACATCCCGTTTAATCTCACACAAAGTACAGTTGTTATCCTTTCGGTTCTTATTTAATTTATTATTTACTGTTGTGGCTTGATTAATTGTCATCAAAATCACCCTTATCCTTCCTCTGGCCTCCAGAAAGCTTCTGGTCCAATCATTAATTCTGAGCAGGCTGGATTATTAGACTCCCTCAGACATTGGTCTTCCCGCTTCCTCGGTGCATCAACTTCAACCCTTGCAAAATGCTGCGGCTTGCCAGATTTTCAACACCCCTAAATATTCAAGAGCCACTCCACTCCTTCTCTCCCTGTATCGGCTACCTATCTCAAAATATGCCATCTTTAAAGCACTTAGCATTTGTCATAAGGCACTGTCCCCCACTTCATCCAAAACCTACATGTCTACTTTGTTTGCTTTCGATAAACCACCTGCGTTCTTAGGTCTTCACATTCTTTACAACTTGGCCATCCCTCACTTTAAGCAAGCATTGGCAAAGCCAATAGGTCTCGGCAATGCCAGAGTTATTAGTGTTGTCAATGACCTTTAGTCATGTGTATAGCAGCACGACTTCTGTTCAGCATGACTGAAAGACCTTGAAAAAAAGTGCTATGATGTGGCCAGCGCTGGCCGTGTCCTAGCGCATTTTTGTCTGGCAGCAGGGGTGGGACAGGCAAGACAGCATGGGGCGGGTAAAGCAACACAACTCGAGCTGATATCAGTCAATCCGTGGACATATTTCTAAAATATAAAGATATTTAGTGGCACATGAAGCTAAAGCACAGCTAAGTGCGGGTGCCTGCATTTTTTTCAAGGGAAACTGAAAGGTAAGGAGTCTCTAATAAGTATATATCATGTTCATAGTTCACAGGACCCAGGTTTCAGTTTAAGCATATATAAACTCATGGAAACAAGACCGGCGAGTCTGCCTTCAAAACCTTTGTATGCACACAGTTACAGTAATCCATCAAAACATTTAAACGTATGAGAAAATCAAATCTCAAATGAGTCCTGAACAAGTTTTTATATAGGACAAGTGTTTCATTTTGAAGCATATGTAAACGCATGAAATGGAGGCCGGCGAGTCCGCTTTCAAAATCTTGCTATACGGTAGTACCCATCATTCAAAAGAGTGTTTAAGAGTATGTAACCATGTATGTAGAAAGTAAATGGTGAAAGATGGCGGGACCACCTTACAAAGCCAGAATAAGTAGGACAAATAATACAAAACAATGTCAATGGGCCGCAAATCCTCTCACTTTGAGGTCAAAGAAAGAAAAATAAACAGTCGCCCTCAGAAAGGAGTGCCTGATATTTGACCTCGGTATTTGAATGTACAGCAAATGTGACGTGATAAGAACAAGATTTACAAGCCTGTTTACAGAAACAGAGCTTGAGCGAATGAAAAGACAAGCGTTCGTTTTAAGTGCTCTTTAACAAAGAAAGAAGTTGTCCATACAACAGTTGTTAAAATGGGAGCTGTGGATGGATAGTAGTAATTGGTCCATGCTCTCAGGGAGAGCTAAAAACAGGAAGAGGTATGACGCATGCATGCTATGCCCAAATGAGGAGAAAGAATAGAAGAGCGACGATGGAGCCAGCAAATGGGAAGCCTATGTGTGGGCTGAAGCCCACAAAGTACATACAACAAGTCTCTTTGAGACAACGCATGCGCTGCCTAGAACCGAGACCTAAAAATCTCTCATGGGAAGACAAGCTTTTTCGGCCATCACTGCATTTCTCTAGAATAGTCTCCCGCTAAAACTATACTCTCAACCTCATTTGTTATCATTCCATAAATTGCTAAAAACTCATGTCTTCTCTCAGTATCTTCCTCCTTTTCCCAGCCTGCCACTTCTCTCCTAGCGTCAGGATAACCTAGAGTATTTGCGAGCTTTATAAATCAATCAACAAGGTGCTGCTGTGTAGTGGCCTATTTCTCTATTTGCCCCAGTTTGTTGTCTTGTACTGCTTGGGGAGCCTGGCTCCGCCCTTCACGATATGTTCTTTTGATTTCTTATTTCAATTGTCACAGCTGATTGCCGTGTTTTCTAGCTACTCTTTGGGGCATATTTACAAGCCCCTAATGCCACCGGAGCCTCACTTTTTCTGACGCTCCAGTGGCGTGGCTCCAAAACCCATAATTACAAGGTGTCGTTAAGCCACTTGACATGGCTTAATGCCACCTTGTAAATATACCCCTTTCCGCAGCAGTCCGATGCGGCAAAGGGGCAGGCAATAGGTGTTGCAGAGGGCATTCCACCGCAACACCCATTGCTTTTTGATGATGCCCCATATTTATAAGGATGGGGCTGTGTCAAAAACTAAGGCCAAATAAAACCTGGCCTTAGGATGGCGATACGAGGAGAAATTGCTAATTTCTCCTCGTATTTTGCTCTTTCTATGTGTGCTGCATTCTGCATACAGAAAAGTGTTGGATGGAATTCCTGCATTAATCTCAGCCTCTGGTAATTTCTCCAGGCCTCATTCCAGTCCATCGTTGTTTTTTATACCATGCCACCTCAATTTGGACCCAGTGTGCCTAGGGTTAGGGAGGGTTTGGTGTGGTTGGCTCACTCTGGGCATGTGGAGGTGATATAAACAAAGAAAAAGCTTCAATTATACTACCAGTGGCCTGGCATGGATGCTTTTGTTGATGTTATCGTGTCAGAATGCTGTCAGACACTTTGGTTATAAAAAAAAAAAACTTTATTGAATTTTTTGCAATTTACAGCATTTGTGGCAGTGTGACTAAATAATTGTAATTTACATTTTTATCAACATCAGCATCTGGATTCTCATAACACATGTACAAAAGGAGGCACATAATACTACAGTGATTTGGGAGATAACAATAGGAAAATAAAACAAAACAATATGAACAATGAGCCTGGTCTCTTATTTCGGGTGCGATTGTAGGGTCGGGTGGGGTGTCTGGTGGTTGACTAGCAATATGTGCCTAGTTCCATACTTGAGTGGCAAACAGTCAGGAAGCATAATGGTCTACGTATTCCAGTCCTGCTCGTGGTATTCCAGTGACTGCCTGTGTGAATACGGTTAGGGGCGCAACTAGTACTGAACCTTGGGGGGGCTAACACTCCCAGCCAGGGCTGGCCCAAGCACCGGTCGCACACGGTGCAACAGTCTTTTTTGGCGCCCCCTTCCCCATTTCCTCCTTCTCCTTAAATTCCCACACTACCACTCACCAACAACACACCTCATCGCTCTATAGCACCTTTCTGACAAACATTTCATTTTGTTATAGCGCTACTCATAGTTTACTCACACTCAGTTCTGTGATCTGCATTGAACAAGTTCTTTGTAGCAGGCACATTAACCATCTGCACTGTGTGGGTGGCAGGAGTGCCCATATGAGTGCACGGTGAGTGATGAGACAGTGTGAGAGTAGGGTAATAGGAGGGACTGCAAGGTGAGTGAGGTGACCATATGAATTTGGGTGAGGATGTAAGTGCAGAGTGGGACGAATTAATGCTTGTTAGTGATGGGCTTGTTTGAGTGAGATTGCAGATTGAGCAGTGAGGGGGACAGGTGAGTGAAGTGTCACATGAGTGCAGGGTGAGTAGTGTGCCTATGTGACTGCAGGGTGAGGTACAGGGTGACAAGCACAAGTGCATTGTGAGTGCAGAGTGATCACGGTGAGTGTAGGGTGAGCGGGTGAATGGTGTGAATGCATGGTGATCAGTGTGAGTACATTGTGATTGCTATGAGTGCAGGGTGAGCGTGAAAGTGAAGGGCGAGAATGAGGTGTGAGTTGTCTGAATGGAGGGTGCATTCCCCGACACCCGTAACTCAGCATGTTATTGACGGCGGCGTAGGGTTTCAGATATAAGTTAAACTATATCTATTATGGCATTAATCAGGGATCGAGGGTGAAGGAAATAAATAATGTGCTGATCCTGCAACAAACTTCCAGTCTTATGATTAGGGTTACCAGCTCATTATTTTGATGTCCCAGACGGTAAAAAACATAAGCAGTCACCTAAAGCCGTATTTTCAGCACTTAGCTGTTCATACTTCCAACAGCAAATCCAAATAGAAAGCACTTTTAATTGTGTTCTAGGGCTGCCTGAATGATCCATGACTGATAATTAAAGGGAAAAAAAGACAAAAAAGTCACATTACAAATGAATACATACTTTTTTATTTACAATCCTATTTAGTGTCAAGACAAGGTCTTTGCAGGCTCTTTAAACAACACATGGCTGGCATTTTTCTTTTGGCAATCCTACTTTATATTCCATTTTATGAAATGCATTCTCACACTATGGGCAGTAAATGTAAAATACAAATGTAAGGAATAGGCAGAGTGGGGGCCCAGGGGGTACTGGAACCAGAAAAAAAACTAAGCCTTGGTAACCAGTTTACAAAGGTATGTAAATATGCAAATGGTCTTTAAAGACCTGTAAAAAACTCAGGTGTGGTGGAGATAAGACTCCAGACAGTGCCCAGCCGAGCCCACAGCAGCTCAAGCTGCAACAACTCGGGCTAAGACACACGATGTGGGGGCTAAAGCCCTTTCAGCCCTACGGGAATTGCGTGCCTGTCTACGGTGGGTGTGTATCGTCGTCAGGATCAATTTGGAGCATGTGCAGGAGGTCATTCTGGGATGCAGCTATAGGGTGCCTCCGTAGGACCCGCAGCTCCTCCCTGTGCAATGCCATGGATTCCACCACAGTCCAGTGTAACACTGTAGCCTGCCACTGTGGGGCCCCCTGAAGTGACGCTGCTTTCCATCTCATCGTAATTATGCGTCTGGCCAGCACAAGTGCCAAAGCAATAAACCAACTTGTTGCCCCTCCCGTCTTTCTGCAGCCATGGAGGCCCAGGAAATAGGCTTCCAGTCTGGATGATTGTGAAAACTGTGTCCCAGAAATTGTGTGTTAGAGGACAATCCCAAAACATGTGCAGTATGTCCACTTGTGGGTGCAGACATCGAGGACATGCGCAGGATGTCGTGGAGTATATTGTATGCAGCCTGGCCGATGTCAAGTAGTCTCTGAGTAGGATATTGTGTCGTATGTATTGAAAGCGAGAATTGCGTGAGACCTTGTGTGGATGATTGAGCACCCGTTTCCATTCCTTGGGAATCAGACGTCTTCCCAGATCTTGTTCCCACCAGAATCCTAGGCTGGAAAGGGTATCTATTGTGCTGTCAGGGATGGCTCTAACAATCCGAGGGATAAGACTTCGCCCAGTCCCCAGGGTGAAGAGTACCTGCGTCAGTGGATGTGTGATGGGTTCATGGTCCACTGCTCACCAGAGGTCTTCATTTCAACAGTCAGGCGCCTGTGCATTAAAAAATGTCTTGGCGGCAAGTCAGTTTGTCCCGACAATACTTCAAATGGGATCAGATTATGGTTTTGGAACAAAGCTCCGAGTGTGTCCACTCCGCTGCGTGATACATAGCCAGCAAGCTCAATGGGGCATCTGGTGTTTATGGGAGCATGTTTGGAGTGAATTTCAGGGCTATGTTATAGCGCCTGTAAGCTATACAATAGGGCATTAGAGTGTGTAGGCACTGGTGTTCGTGGGAGGAAAAACTCCTGTGTTAAGTCCCTCAAGCCAGCGGGCTGGCCATTGTAATTGTGCTGCTAGATTGTAATGTTCAAAGTTCAGGACGCCAAGGCCCCCAACCTCAATGGGTAATTGATGTTTCACTAGGGAAACTTGGCATCCCCCTTTATTCCAGATCAGATCCCCCAATATCTGTCCAGCAAACGGAGCACCCCACGTGGAAAGGGGATTGGTAAATTTGCAAAGTAATAGAGCAGCCTCAGCAGTATTACCATTGTAGGTAACGTGACCTGCCCCAGTACTGTAAGAGGGAATGATGTCCAAAATACAATTTAGGGCCTTGGTGAGGAGATGGCTTCCATCAGGTTGTCCTTGAGGAGATCGCGGGAGGAATAGTATACGTTGATACCCAAGTAACGAAGCATGTGGGCCTCCCACTTAATGTGGTGGGTGTCTATGATGACTGTTTTAGCTGGGCATTCTGGGTGTAACAGGAACAAGCCCTTCTTTGCCCAGTTATCTCACAGGCCCGAGGTTGTTTTGGAAGCAGTTAGGTCTCTCGTTATGTCGGCCACTCCATGTTGTATATCTCTCACATATAGGAGGACCTCATCCGCGTATAGGGAAACTGCGCTGACAGGCATTTTGCTGTCAGGAATGTTCCCTCATTACCAGAAGAATTCCTGGGTTCGCCATGGTACAAGGCAGTGGATGATTTCATGGGACCCATTACTGGTTTCCCATATGGGGTAACATTTTGATTGTCTTTATCGACTACCATTCCAAATGAATTTTTTACAGGCTAGTTTAGACAGCTGATTCCAAGTTAGTGAGTGACATTTTGAAGTAAGTTTTTAGTATTGATGGGCTTCCTTAGTGGTTTGTATCAGATGCAATCCGAAATCTCTGGGTGTGGAAAGTTTCGGAAAGCTTCCGGGTTCTCACACATTAGTGTGTCTTTTTTCAACTCAGCGTGGGCGTTCCAACAGGAGTAGCTAGCAGTTGCTCAGTGGTGCTCCATCGGAGGTAGACACTCAGGCCCTGTTCTCCAGTACTTAATAAATCCAGCTGCCACAATCTGGTGTATTGAATCTGTGGTTTTCAGTTAAACACAATCTAAAAGAAAAACTATTGATCTGGGTCCTCCCAGATGGATGCCCCATCCACACACCAGGCACAGACCAAACTCTGTCTTTGTGTATGTCTGTGACAGACTCCATTTTGCACCCTCATCAAAGCTCTAACACTTATTTGTCTTCTTTCAAGGTCTGCTACTGGGCATGGACCATTAGATCGGAGTGGCTGTGGTAGGACAGAACCTGCCTGGTCAAGGGCCAGTGGACTGCTGCTCACAGCTAGGGTGTGCCTTGGTGGCTTACATAAACTCCCTCCTGTTTGTGTTTCAATTCTTTATCACATTTTCTCCATACAACCAAACATAAATTCAATACACATCATCTATTCAGTATGAAGAAGGGCATTTTTCAATATTATTCCATAAATCAGCCCTTTTCCCTCCCTTATGGTGCTCTGTCTTTATACGTTTCAGATACATCATTCCGTACATATCCATAAATCCTCAATTACCAGTTACCTTCAACAGATTTCCAGTCTTTGCAAAGGAAATGTAGAAGAACAGAAAGGGTTAGTCCACCCCCGTCTGACCCTTGTTATTAACAGCAAACCTATTACATAAGTACTATCCATTACCCCTCAACTTTCTAGTTCTATAATCTGAAACGTCTGGTCATATTATCTTCCACACTATGTGCGCCACATTACAGACCGCAATATCTTGTGATATGTGAGGCAGAGATAGACCTGGAAGTATAGACCTATCCAGGGTCACCATCGCCTCAGCATCGCCCCCAGTCCTGAACCCATGGATGCAGGCCATCCTCCACCCTGCCGGCATGTTTGTTCCTCACAACGAGCCTATAGAAAGCATTGCATCACATCACCTTCAGCTGTTACTGGTACCACTCATTAGAAAGTGTCCCCAGATTCCTTCACATTGCATCAGCCTGTCATTTATTCTATAGATTAATTTTTCAAACACTATCCTTTGACGCATGTCATCTAGACAATTTTGAAAAGTTGGGACCGTTACCCTTTTCCAATGCTGTAAAATCCCCACTTTCGTTGTTGTCGATGCAGTAGATAAGCATCGTTTTATGTGGAAAGCCAACGGGTAGAAGTCTTAGATCAACCATGAGCCCTAAGACTATCACCAAATCTAACATATTTACCCCTTATTAAATTTGGCCGATACACCACATGATCAAATCACTATAAAATATTGGCAAAGGAAAGAGAAGATAAACAAAGATTTGGCAATGGGTTTAGGGATCATGGATGATCTGAGATCTGTGCAATAATCTGGTGATTATATATTGTTGATCATAAGCTTGAATGTTTACTGATTCTTCTTCACTCTGTTTTGCTTTTACTAGCATCTTTAATATTTGGTACCGACACCACGTCCTGATGATGGACCCAATGAATCGTTTATAGAGGACTGAAACATTGGCAATTCCATCGAGGAGGCCCTCATCAGGGAACAACTTCCTTTGATTCTCGCTTTAATGGACTTTGAGGAGTTACCCTAAGGCCACTTGTTTCTCTTTTGTTCATTGGTTACTACTTCATGTAGTTGTCTTTGTTTGGTGTTATATGTTTCTACATGTAGATGGGGTCCGTTATACTAGGATTTTATAATGATTCTAGCAGAAACGTAATAAACTGGCTTTTTTCATGAGCATGCCATCCTTGGCCCACAAATTCTAATGAGATAGAACACTTGTTATAGAGAATTGTTAAAGAAAAGAGATTGCATTTTTTCCTTTACGTGGACAAAGGGGCAATTTTTCTCTGTATATTGTTAGGTGCCCCAACCCCTTGTGCTTTTGCGTAAATCCTGTCTTTATACCTATGTCACCTACACACTACGATCTCTTGCCAAAGACTTTGGCAAGCCATCCACTATAGTACAGATTGTGTGGAGCTAATGATAAAGATGGAAATCCAGGCCAGCTTTTCTCAGACATTACTTTCAATGGCCTTTCGTCTTATTACCTGGTGGTGAGTGTTACTGTAGCAGCTTTGTGACAAATATGGGCTGGGTAATGGACAATATAAGACGTTTAGACGTCTGTGATTATGAAACTTTCCTTGATGAGGGTAAGCTCTTTGGACAGTCCCTGGATAAGGTACTGCACAGGGTCTTCAAAGTGTGTAAACACATGCTTTAGTTTTTAACCGAGGAATAGCCTGCACCGTCCTCCTCTGGTACCTTGAAGTTTTTATCTTCCTTTTCAGACAACTCCTCTTTTTTCTGCCATGGGTGGTCTGGCAAGCCTCCCACTGACTTCAAAGGTCTCTCCTACAGGAAGGGTGTGAGCAAGAACTGCTCATTGCTTCCTCCCGAACCCACTCAGCATTGCTGACTATTCTCCCAGGTTGATGTCTATCGGTGTCCGACTGATGGGTGACTGATGTGTGATTGAGGTGATCACAGTGCAGCCCCTGTCTAGGACCACATTGACTGCCCTCCATGACATTTGACAGAAGCTGTTTGCAACAAAGATATCTTCTCAGCGCCCATCTTCACGATGGGCTAGAGTGTGGAGTTCCTTTTGCTTCCAGTTGAATAGCCGATGGTGGTGGGAGATCTGCATGATACTTTACTTGATTATCCTCCTAAAGATGGATACTTCATAGCCCATCATTCCATTGTGCTTTCAGGAGCATTCATGACTTCGTAGTATCAGAGGGATACCTAACTATGTGTTCCCATACACCACAGTCACTACAGTTTCAGGAGCTATTTTTCAGTCTCCAATCAGCACCCTGTGTCTTTGCCAAGTTACCGGGCCCGGTGGTGGGGATCCTCCACAATGAGGGTATTTCTGTCAATTCCTATCTGGACAACTAGCGGTACATGCAGGGTCTGCATCCTTGATCAGCCAGCCTCCAGCAGGATTTGCAACGTGTTGCATTCCAACAGATTCCTTCTTCACCTGCACATGACCCATCAGAAGCTGACACAGGAACCCTAATTCATGTACCAGGTTCTGATTAGGCTTGAGGCTAACATTTCTGCCTGTGGCTCAAGATATCAACCTTCATTCCCATCTTCATGTCCTTTGTCTAAGGTCAGAGTCTGCTATCTAAGGTCAGAGTCTCAGTATGAAAGCTGCACCAAGTCAGGACTTCTGCGCTTGACTTTCAGACTTTGGAAAATGAGACAGCAGTGTCTCTTCAGGCTTCAGCTTTTCAGACTCCAAACTAGCTAATCCCATTGCTTCACCCATGCTCCTAGTGCGCTTCATTATACTTGTTAGTCGGGTGTAGCTTGGTTCCAGTGGCACAGTGAGCACAGGACCCACATCTGGTTGTTTCCTTGCCACTTAGGGCGGTACATGAAACACACAAAAGGTGATGGGAGGCTGCTTGCAATAAATCTAACCACTGGCAATCACTCAGGCTTGCATTCCAACTCTTCATTCTCTTGCCTACCATGCCCCCTCAGTTGGGACCCACCCATATGCAAATCAGTCTTGACCCTGCTCCAATAGGAACAGTTCAGCCCTAACTAAATGGAAGGAAAAAGTCCTTTATGAACACTATATAAAACAAGGTATTATGACTGTTTAGTCTGAAATTCTCTTACATCATGATCTCAATAAAGAATGATCAAACATCCAATACATCCTTAGCATTCAAAAGTGGATTCCTGAAATTACAAAGTTACATTTTCTTTTTTAAAGATTGTCCATTAATGCCATTAAACAAATCTAAAATCTTGAGGGCTTAAGATTTAGGGCTGCTCCCCCACTGCTCTTGCTCAAGTGGCTGCTCACTCCGGGAAAGTTTCTGGTGGGAGTTGTAAGTGAGCAATGGACTGGTGGCTCGATTTCAGTCCTGGAGGATTAATGGCGGAATCATACACATCACTTCAGGGCATCCCATGGCATCCAGGTGATGGGCAATGGGCTGGTAGACTCTTTGGGCAGGATCTTGCCCTCTTCCCAGGTTTTGTGTTTATCATGATCGACATTTGCCACATTGTGTGAGTGTTTCGGGGACATCTCTGTAGACCTCTTTGTCACAAACCCGCTTCCTCTGTTGTGCTCTTGCTTTTCAGAACTCATTGCTTGGTGGGTTCTCGCTCTCCTATGCCCTCGTCTGTGTCATTCAATGGTTCCTGGTTTAATTATTACTTCCTGGAAATGTGGGTGAATAAACTGTAGATGGATTTCAGGCCGCATACAGAGTCTGTCTCTGTCTTGCCAACTCAGTTTCTCCTTTTTTCTATGTTGGTGGCATTTTGTCTTCTAGTCTGGTCGTCTTTTTGTTTCTTTTGGGATGGCACATAACCTTTCTTTGGAACATCCATACATTTGGACTGGGATGTGGAGGTAAATGAAGAAGTAAGTTATAATTTAAATTGGCAACACATTTTTAGGGCTTTCTCTACAAATTTTGCATTCCTTGACCGGTCATGACTAGAAGCCATATTGTGGAAAGTTTGGTGCAAGTTGGTCAAGAGGGTCTGGATATAAGCTCTCAAAATGTGATCTTACATTCATATATGTGGTAGTACCTCACTTGCGAAGGAGCAGTCTTAGATGCCCATTTATAGCCTCACAAGTCCAGGTGATGCATCAAAATGCTTAGGAACTGCCATTTCATGAGTACATGGTATCACTCATTGCACATTTGCTGCACCACATGTCTAGGTATTACTATCAAATACCGTTTTGTACATGGCTAAGTACAGGATTGTCTAGGCAAGAACAGCTATACTATGCCCTTAAGATGCAATCATATCGTAGACATTGGTCTCAAATGTTGATACAATGTGAAACACCAGGTCCAGGACCATACACATATATACAGCCTCGCATGCCAAGCTGCATCGTTACATGCTCAAGCAAACCCATCATTCCTTTTGTCCTTTTATAGAGCTGATACTGTCTTTAGTACTCCTGAGTGCCAGACCAGCAGTGTGTATTGGTTTTCCATGAAAATGATAGTAACTAGTAACCTAATTGTAATATTCTAACTGTTATGGTTGGTGCCACTCCTCCAGTCACCTCTTTCACAATCTACACAAACAGATACACGTGCACACACGTGCATGCATGTGCGCAAACACACACACAAATACCCAAAGAAATGCATACTCATCTCCACATACACACAGCCACAACACATACACTCACTTGTTTGTTCACTCATTATTGGGTATGTGCACATGAGGGTGAGGATCACCTCTCACTCACCTTTCACCTGACTCACTTACTTTATATGTGTGTGTGAGAGTAAATGTTCCAGTGAGTGTCAATGAATATGTGTAATTGAGCATCATGTGATTGAGTACATGCCTGTATGTGTGTGTGAGAAAGTGAGTGTGTAGTTTGTGTGTTTTTGAAAACTACTGGGAAGATTAGAATTAACACATATGGAAAGCAGGGTCCTCCCCTTTGCTACCCATCAATATCCCCCTGAAGGTTCCAGATTTGTGATGCATCCTCAGGGATGTGGAGGGGGGGGCACTAGTCATATGTGTGTGGTGCAGGAGGGGAGCGGCTAGAGCTGGGTGAGTGTTGGCCAGTTAAGCACAGAGACCACAGTGTTGTAAGGAGGATATTTCGTACATGAAAAGGTGGCACCAGGTGAACTTTCCGTTAAAAGGTATTGGGCCGGATGATATTATAAAGTACTCATTAGTTTTATTTTTAATTCCATACAAAATATGGCCTGGAATTTAGGTTTTCTAAACCCTCTGGCAAAAGTGCAGGCTGCATGCCAACTTAGCAGTTAGAGCCGGGAAACCTGGTGGACCGTCCGTAGCCCATGAACCATCTGCGCATTAGAAGAGAGCGGTGCGTTCTGGGTAACACTCAGTCCCCTCTAAGGCTTCAGAGGATCATTTGTTATTAGTAGGTTCTGAATCTCTTCTCACCATGAATAGACACATTCAAAAATGCACAATAAGGATAGGTTTCATGATTTTATTAACATCAACGTCCTATCCTTGTGCATAAAAATGTATAGTTATAACTACAAAAATGAACGAAACGGGGGTAATGCAAATGATTAATAAACAATATAATAAAAAGAATTGCAATTTGCAACATTGTAATGGTGGCTTAGAATTCAGAATTCTCTTGCATGAAAAGATGGAGTCTATCTCTATTCTTCAATCTCGTCCTTCGTGCCTCTAGCTGAGCTGTCTTAGCAACAAAAGGGCCTGTTTGAGTTTCTAAGGTGGCCTCTCACCACATACCGCAGTTGAACAACAGAGGTCTTGGTTTGTGTGAAGAAGATCTTGTCTATCTCTGCTCGAGAGCTATGGCGTCGCAGCAAGCCGGTAAGACAAGCTGGCTCCAAGATACTAGCCTGTGGCCTTCACGAAGAGTGTTTACAGCTTCTGCTCACTCGATCTGGTCTCCTAGGAAGTCAAAGACTTCCCCTCTGCCTTCTGCTTGTTAAATACACCTTTATCATTATTTTAAACAGGGCCAGCCTCACATTCAATTATGTCAAATGCAAGAATTAACATGTTAGTCTTGTTGCACCTTGACATAAATTAGCTAATGCATTATACATCATCTGAACACATTTATGAAGTGTTGCTGAACTATAAACTATTTTAATGCAAATGTTATATGGTTTACATATGCAAACATATTATATGGCATGTGCATTTATAAATGAAAAATATGTATTCAAATAAATGAATATACGAAATATGGAATGCAACGGGGAGTACATAAGCAGATAATGCAAAGATTACATCAGGGACCCAGTGGTAGAAACCTGCCTTGGGCCTAAGATGAGCGTGGGAGGAGCACAGCTACACAGAATGAGCCAGGTGTGAGTCAACAACCAGGTGCAGGGAATCAAGGAACCACCGATGAAGGGAAGGCTACACCGGAACTTAGAGAAGGGGGGAAGAAGGAAGCCAGGAGACACAAAGAGAAACCAAGAATGGAGTGCAGAAATGGAGTTGAGAGTTTGACAAGTCGAGCAATGAACCGGGGTATCTATAGGAATCAGGAATCATGACGCAAAATGGAGTACCATCACCAAGACGTGACTGGGGCAAAGTTTGGCATCAGAAGAAACTACATGTCCCACAATGCACCAGGTTGGTAATAGGAAAAGCAGGACTAGAACACGATGCTCCACTCAGAGAACTGTAGTCCAGGCCCTCGTTACTTCCAGGCTGGACTACGGTAACAGCCTGTACCTAGGTGTTAATAAAGATGTGATACAAAGACTGCAGGTGGTGCAGAATGCAGCCGCCAGACTGCTCTGCCAGGGTCCAAGGGCTGCCTCTATCTCAGGCTTTCTTCGTGATCTTCATTGGCTCAAGGTGGAGAATCGTACTCAATTCAAAGTCTTGAGCTACATGTTCAAGATTAAAACTGGCACAGCCCCTCAATACCTGCAATCCTTAGTCCAACCTTACATACCAAAACGCCCTCTCCGTTCCACAACTCAGGTGAAATTTTCAGTTCCTAGGATCAGACTGTCGCGCATGGGTGGTCGATCTTTTGCTTATCTAGGTCCCTCCCTGTGGAACTCTCTTCCCTTGTCACTCCGTAATGAAACTGTTTATGGGAACTTCCGTAGATGTCTGAAAACTTGGTTGCTCAACCAGTAATCCTCTGTTTTGTCTCTCTTTCTTCTCAGACTGGCGCCGGGAAACCCTTGGGGTAGCTGTGCGCCTTATAAATTCAATTAACATAACATAACATGTTGAACAAGGTGCCATGTGTGTTGAAGAGTGTACTGGCATGGTCAGATCTAAAGGCAGGCCATCACACAGAATGCATCAGTGACTGGATGACGGAATCCTAACAGGCAGAGAGAGAGAAATACAAAAGGAGAGTGAAAGAGAATTAGAGATAGAGAGTCACAGAAACAAAGAGACAGGAAAGACTTACTGCTTGAGAGATGTCAGGGTAAGAGATGTAGGATAACTGTAACTTCAGAAGAGGAGGCTTCACAGTTAGTTGTAGGTTTCTAACCAAGAGGAATATTCTGAGTAAACACTACTGATGGCAGAGCATACAGATGTATCCTTCATGGGTACTATTTGGGCTATTCTAACACGAAAACACACAGGAAAATAAAAAAATCAGAACTCTGAACCAACCCTTCATCTTCATAGAGGTACTTCACGATGCCCCAGGGCACGACAAACAGCACCGGCACACCTAATGGAGGAAGAGACAACAAAGATATGTTGGCAGAGAATTTATCCATGAAAAAAGACACAGCAAAAAGTAGAAGAGTAACATCTGGACTTTCATAGCATTGAACTGGATCTCACTTAGTAGTACAATGACAGACATTATTACCAAAATATAAATTACTTATTTTGTACATTTTGAAAATACTGAAAATGTAAGACCTCATTTAAAAGTTGGAGGGCTGCTTGCCAGCCCACCAGGTGGTAAGAGATAAGCCATGGCCTCCACCCCAATGGTGGAGGACCACTTACAAGATTTTAAGATTCTCTCCTAAGTGGAAAGGATCTCTGTGCCTTCAGTGGAACCCCTGGTGTTGAGGCTCCTCTGAAGACACTGGTGATTTCCTGAGCAGGCACCAGATTTGTTGCACCAGCCCAGGATAGCATTTTGTTGTTCAGTAACAAACTCCAAAATCAGAAGACAGTTATTGCAGATAAAAATAATTGTGGTCCTGAGGCGAAAGGAGATTGCGCGTGTGTGTCTTAGTATTTGTGCAATGTCCCCACCCAGGACCAGAGACAGGAATCACCCGCGGCAGACCAATGGCCCTGCAACAGTGCTCAGGCACTAAGACCCAGCCTCCTCTGGTGGATGGACCGCCGGGTCAAGGGTGTCACGGTAGGGCCGGCTGAGGCTCCACCATTGAAAACCCAGTGGTTCCCCTACCTCTGAAGGGATCGGGGGACAGTGTTTGAGATGATGGCGTAGCTGCTGTTTTATGGTTGACGTACTGTTCTGCCAAACTCCAACTGACCTTGCTAGTCAACCCTGCCAGGCATTGAACCGGCACCTGCAGATATTGAAAACAAGTGAATCTGCCTTAAATGATTAAAGGAGAGAGCTTTAGACTTCCATTAGGCAGCAACAAACAGAAATATTTGTGAGTAAACAGATCCAGGATATAGTCAGTAAGTGGGAACAAAAATGCAGCTACTTGTTATCTTATTCATAAATCCAAATGCTGTCCTGTTGAATGAAACAATAATATTTACAGATGGAGCAATGTTAATGCATAATCATGTTTTCATAAAAACTAGTCAACGATTTAAAACTTTTCCTTACAGACTAACAGGGTCATTTCAGGGGGTGGCCCATCGGAGCAGCAGAGGACTACCCACCGACGTTAGCTCTGAAGAGTCCCCAACTTGGTGGAACCCCTGCAGCAAATATGAGCCTTGATTGTGGGCAGAACCCTGTGATGAAGCATGCCACCAGCAGTGGGCGTGGCTCCATGTGTCCAATGACAATGACCCTGTTGGAATACTTGTCACACCCATGATCCTACTCTGTTTGTCCTTTAGAAGGTTAAAGCTAGGAGGAAACACCATCAAAGGAGGGGAAAAATTATTTTGGCAATTGATGTAGTTCTTGATTAAACCACGTTGGAGAAATCAGCAAAGCACAAACCTCTCCCTGACGCACAAGTTACTACTTGTGTAACGATATATCTGTAAGAGACATTAGTTAGTGATAGATTCCTTACCTTAGAATATCCCCAGGCGTCAGACTGGATCCGGAAAGTTTTGCTAGCAGTACCCCTGCGCGCCAGTAGGTGGCGTCATGCGGCTCTGCGTCCGTCGCTGGCGTCGTAAACGGCGAGATGACGTCACGGAGACTACTTAGGCGCCACCCATGCGCACTGATGTCAGTTCTGTACACGACTTTCTGCGCCAGGAACGCAGAGCCATGCAAGAAACTGACCACTGGTGCCATGAAACTAGGGCCCTAAAAGGGATGACCGTAACCCTAGAAATCAGTTCGCAGAACGGGGAGGATGGGTGGGCGGTAAGGAATCTATCACTAACTAATGTCTCTTACAGATATATCGTTACACAAGTAGTAACTTGTGCATCTGAAAGAGACACTTTAGTGATAGATTCCTTACCTTAGAATAGATACCCCAGCAATACCAACCCCGGTGGTGGGTCTGCGAACAAGATTACACCAGAAAGTCACGGAGAACAGAACGGCCAAAGAAGCCGTCTCTCCGGACTTGACTGTCAAGGCAGTAATGCTTGGTAAACGTGTGCAGCGAAGCCCACGTAGCTGCCTGACAAATGTCCTGCAAGGGAACGCCGCGTCCCAAGGCAGTAGTGGCTGCCGTCGCCCTGGTGGAATGGGCACGCAGCCCCACAGGAGGCTCCTTCTTAGCCAACGAGTAACAGGCTTTGATGCAGAGAACGAGCCACCGAGAGATGGTCCGTTTGTGCACGGCCTGACCTTTTTTGGCGCCCACGTAGCCAACAAAGAGCTGGTCATCCACCCGGAACTGTTGCGTGCGCTTCAGGTAGAACGAGAGCGCACGTTTTGGGTCCAGACGGTGGAGCCTCTCCTCCTCTTTTGAAGGATGCGGTGGCGGAAAGAAGGTGGGCAAATTGATGGTCTGCCCGATCTGGAACGGTGTGACGACCTTTGGCAAGAATGAATGACAGGTCCTTAAAACCACCTTGTCCGGATGAACAGAAAGGAAAGGAGGTTTGGAAGAAAGAGCCTGGAGCTCACTCAGTCTTCTGGCAGAGGTGATAGCTACCAGGTAGCCATCTTGAGAGTGAGAAGACGCAAAGGACAGGTATGAAGGGGCTCGAAGGGAGCGCACATCAGATATGTCAAGACAAGGTTTAAGTCCCATTGAGGCATAATGAACGGCACGGGAGGAAACGTGTGCGTAATGCCTTTCAGGAAACGGTTAACAACCGGGGACTTAAAAAGAGAAGGCTGATCTGGAAGCCGGAGAAAGGCAGAGATGGCCGAAAGATAACCGTTGATAGTGCCCAGAGCAGAGCCCTGCTGGGCCAAAGAAAGAAGGAACAGAAGGACCTCGGAAAGAGGGGCAGAAAGGGGATCCACAGCCTTAGCTGTGCACCATGCCACAAACTTGTTCCACCTGCAGGCGTATACTGATTTAGTGGAGGGACGCCTGGCTGCCAGAATGACATCACAGACTTCGGGAGGAAGATCGAAAGCTGTCAACTGCCGCCGCTCAATCTCCACGCATGGAGGTGGAGGCTGGACAGGTTCGGGTGGAGGACCGTCCCCTGCTGCTGCGACAGAAGATCCTCCCGAAGAGGCAGTCGGATCGGGGGATCGATCGCCATGCTGAGTAGCTCGGGATACCAGTATCTTCGTGCCCAATCCGGAGCCACAAGGATGACTTGGGCCCGGTCACGCCGAATCTTCTTCAGCACTCTGGGCAGAAGTGGTATAGGCGGAAAGGCGTACAACAGACCGCAACTCCACTCGCAACGAAAAGCGTCGCCGAGCGAGTGCCGCCTTGGAAATTCCAATGCGCAGAACTGATGACATTGCGCGTTCTCTTCGGTGGCGAATAGATCTAACCAAGGCTCTCCCCACTGCAGAAAGAGACCTTGCGCCACGTCCGAGTTCAGACGCCATTCGTGATCCATCAAGCACCGGCGGCTGAGTTCGTCCGCCCTGGCGTTCAGAGAACCTGCCAGGTGTTGAACCACCAAGGTAATGCCTTGACGTTCTAGCCAAGTCCAGAGGCGCAGAACCTCCTGACATAGGGTCCACGACCCCACCCCGCCCTGCTTGTTGCAATACCACATGGTGGTGGTGTTGTCCGTGAACACCTGCACTACACTTCCCCGGACAGAGGGAAGGAATGCCTTCAGTGCAAGCCGGATCGCCCGAAGCTCCAAAAGATTGATATGGAGCCGGGACTCCGCCGGAGACCAGAGGCCTCTGATCTCCGCCTCTCTAAGTGGCCACCCCATCCCAGGAGGGACGCATCCGTCACCACTGTGTGCTCCGGTTGGGGAAGGGAGAGGGATCTGTCATTGACCCAATCGCGATTCGTGAGCCACCACTGCAAGTGTCGTGCAGTGCCCTCCGAGATCTGGACATGATCGGACAGGTTGCCCTGATGCTGTGCCCACTGGAACTTCAAGTCCCACTGCAGAGCCCGCATATGCCATCTGGCATGTTGCACCAGCAGGATGCAGGAGGCCATCAGGCCCAGGAGCCAGAGGGTCATCCTGACTGAAACCCAGGATAGAGGCTGAAAGATCGGAATCATAGCTTGAATATCCCAGACTCGCTGCTCGGGAGGATAAACCCGAAACAGCGTCGAATCCAGAACTGCTCCGATGAAGGGGAGCTTCTGAGAGGGACTCAGGTGCGACTTCGGCACGTTGATGGAGAACCCCAGCAAATGCAGGAGGTCGGCCGTAGTCTGAAGGTAGGTGACGACTGCCTGGGGCGAGCCCGCCTTCAACAACCAGTCATCGAGGTAGGGGAAGACTGACACCCCTGACCTGCGCAGATGAGCTGCGACCACCGTCATCACCTTCGTGAACACCCGGGGGGCGCTGATAAGGCCGAAGGGGAGCACGGCAAACTGAAAATGCTCCTGGCCTACCGTGAACCGCAGGTAACGCCGGTGGGCCGGCAGGACGGGGATGTGAAAATAGGCGTCCTGCAAGTCCAACGCTACCATCCAGTCTCCAGGGTCGAGGGCAGCCAAAACCTGGGCCAGAGTCAACATCTTGAACTTCTCCTTCCGGAGGAAGCGATTGACTTTCCTGAGGTCCAAGATGGGGCGCAAGCCCCCCTTGTCCTTCTTGGGGACCAGAAAGTAGTGGGAATAACAACCACTCCCTACTTCTGGCCCAGGAACACACTCGATGGCCCCCTTGGCCAAGAGGGCCGCAACTTCCTGCAGGAGAAGTGCCAAGTGGTCCCCCGACATGCGGTGGAACTGAGGTGGCATGGCTGGAGGGGTGGACGGGAAGGGAGTAACCCTTGCGGATGATCTGCAACACCCACTTGTCTGAAGTGATAGCGTGCCAGTGGGAGAGATGAAGGCGGACCCTGCCACCCACTGGCGTGGAATGCCCCACAAGGCTCGGATTAGGAAGGTTTGGAGGCCGAAGCGGCGGGGGCGGAGGTGGACTGACCCCCACGCTGATTCCCATATCCGCCCCTGCGGAAACCGCAACCGCGCTAAGGCTGGTTCTGCACCGGCTTGTTGAAAGAACGTGCCTGGGCGCCCCTCCCATTGCCACGAAAGGAACGAAACCCAGGAGTGGCTGGGCTTTTCGTGGAAAGACCTAAGGACTTGGCCGTGGCCCGCGAGTCCTTAAAACGCTCCAGCGCACTGTCGGCCTTATCGCCAAACAGGCGAGTGCCATCAAAGGGCATGTCCATGAGTGAGTTTTGGACATCTGGCGAGAACCCGGTAGATCTGAGCCAGGCGTGGCGACGAAGCGCCACAGTCGTAGAAATCGCTCTACCTAAGGAGTCCGCGGTGTCTAAACCACACCGAATGGTGAACTTAGCCGCATCTTTATCTGCAATGGCTTGGGACAATACAGCTTGGGTCTCCTCAGGACACTGAGGTAACACCTGCGCAACTGTGTCCCACACCGTGTGGGAATAGCGCCCGATAGGCAGGCGGTATTCACTGACCGCAGCCCCAAGCTGGCCGAAGAGAACAAACGTTTACTGAACTGTTCCAGCTTCTTAGAGTCCTTATCCGGCGGAGCCGTGGGAAAGGCACTCTGCGACGTCGAAGCTCGGATGACCAGACTCTCAGGCGTAGGATGAGTGGTCAAAAAAGCGGGGTCACCCGGCGCCGGGCGATGACGCCTGGCGACATTCTTATCCACAGGGGCCCCAGTGGATGGTCCTGCTCGGAGTCACACTGACGGGCGAGAGGGTCCTCGGACCCCTCCCAGTCGTCCTCCACCTCCGCCGCCGGTGGCACCGACTGCAGCGGCGGGGCAGGAGCCAGAGAGGGAACAAAATGGTCCTGGAACCTGGGTAATGGCGGGACGAAAGGCACCCACTGCAGTGCCGGAGGCGGAGCCGAGGGCGGCGATGGGGCCGGAGCCGGCAGCGTTGGACCTTGTGGTGCCGTGGCCGGAGCCAGCGGCGCAGGATCCTGTGGCACTGAAGCTGGATCCGCCGGCGCCGGTCCAACAGGATCCAGACACGGTACCGCGGGGCCCGAAGGCGCGCCGGCAGGAGCCCGAGGCCTAAAAAGGCGGTCCATGGTAGCAAGAAATTCTTGCACCTGTGCGGGAGTCGCCGACGGACCCGGGTAAGGCGGGTAGGCCGCGGGACTCTCGAGCTCCAAAGGAGCCACAGGGGCAAGGCCCCGGTCCCCCTCATCCGCATCTGAGGACCGGAGGGGGGACGTCGGAGAGCGAACACGCCTCTTCGACTTCTTATTGTGTCGTCTCTTACCCGAATCCGAGGGTGAAGACCTGGAGGCCGAGGAGCGATGGCTGTGGCCCCGCGAGCGTTCCCTGGAATGGCCTCTGGACCGGGAACGGCACGGGGACGAGTGCCGGACCTCCAGCAGTTTCCGACGCCGCTCCCGCAAGGCCTTCGGGGCCATGGCCCGACAATCCGGACAAGACCGAGAGTCGTGGCCGGTCTCCAGGCAGTAGAGGCAGACATCGTGGGGGTCCGCCACTGACATGTTGCGACGGCAGGCCCCACAAAACTTGAATCCAGGCATCCCTACGTGCACCAGGAAACCAACTGGAAAAAGGGAGACAAAAGTCTCAAAAGAGATAGTCAAAAAGTGACTAGGGTACGTGTTCTAACCGGATCTGCGCTTTCTGGCGCGGAAAAAGAAAGAACTGACGCCAGCGCGCATGGGTGGCGCCTAAGTAGTCTCCGTGACATCATCTCGGCGTTTACGACGTCATCTCGGCGTTTACGACACCAGCGACGGACGTGGAGCCACACAACGCCACCTACTGGCGCGCAGGGGTACTGCTAGCAAAACTTTCCGGATCCAGTCTGACGCCTGGGGATATTCTAAGGTAAGGAATCTATCACTAACGCGTCTCTTTCAGATATCAGGAAAGGGAACAGAAGCAAGCAAGAGACAGGTTCATAGTAGAGGTCCAAAAGGGAAGCAGATCTAAACTGCATGAGGGATAATGACAACAATAGCAAAATATGCTAAGGAAGATAATACACGAAAGAGGATAGCTCCAAAGTAAGACTCCAATCTGCTAAGAAAAATAAGGGACAAAGTGCATAGCGAATAGAGGAGGCTGGCGGGTAGCAAAGAGGATGATGAAAAAGATCACGCAAGAAATGCCTGTTATATGCCTAAAGTGTAACTGACCTCATAGGAAGAGACTCCGCCATACCTTGGATTGGGAAGGTCCAATAACTCCCAATTGAGAGACACCCCTTTTAGATCACAGGCTTTATATGATCAAACTCGGCTTATGGCTTCCTTCCTTTTGCTCCCACGAAGAAGACCACGTTTGACATTGCATGCACAGTGTTAATTCTGGAGGCCAGGCCCCTGCATTCTGTGCCATCCGCTACTACTCACACGAGGACCCTTTAGATCCCAATGACGACAGAGTGACTCTAACAACCAGAAATGCTCACTCTCAACATGGTGCAGGATGCAGCAATGTGCTGAACAGTTGAGCATAGTAGACTTCTTCCCCTTCCAAAATTGCATGAAGTCGGATAAACTCTGATCTTTCTCTTAGTTCTGGGCATGAACATGTCATGATCTGACTAAGGACTTCAAATCACCTCTCTGCACTCATTGTACCGGGAAAGGAGATGTTTGTGGTGCGCTCAAAATGATGGCACCACTTAGCGAAGGATGAATCAGATACTACATTTCTCATTAGGCCAAAGAACTCTCAGCATGTTTGGAAATGTCAGTGGCCATTTTGAAGAAATCAAATCTAATCTAAGTGCAGCATGGTCCACAGCATCCTTGCTAAGCAAACGAGATATGCTGTTACCACATCCTAGACCTTGCGATGTCTCGGAAGACTGTTTTTTCCTCAGAAGCCATGAGAAAGAGTCTGAAGCACACAACAGAGACGTATTCTAAGAAATTGCATCATATTTTGAAAACAAACTTTAGCTTAAAATACTTTTCTGTAGAACCCTTGACCAATTAAAAATTATTCTTCATTCCTGTTTCCCTTTATGGATTTTAACCAATTTGACGAACTGAAAAGATCCTCAATATATTTAGAGACTGTTGATAATTCAAGGTTTATAAATTTGTATCCAAGGTAGTTGTATGAGCTTTTTTGGGGGGGTGGGGGAGGTAAATTTCTTTATTAGCTTTTTTTAAAGATACAATAGGTATGATGTATGTAGCAATAATATGCAATAGTATAACACATCAGCACAACGAACAGTTCCAAGTTTCATCAGTACAGAATACAAGTGCAGTGATAATAAAGTATACGGTATCTCATCACTCATTTGTCGGGGATTGTGGACTGGAGTAGGAGTTACATCCGCTGTCCTATGCACCATGAAGTACCCAATTAATAACAAAAACTGAAGAAAAGAAGAAAAAATAATTTATAGCACTGGGAGAATCTCTACCTTCAACATAATATGCTGTATGTTTCAAGTGGGTCACCATAGTCTCCTACCAAGCCGTTGCTAGGAGTTCGCGTGGGGCAGGATCATGGGTCCCTAGAGAAACTACAACAGTGTCCGAGTGGGGGAATATAGAATAGTCATGAGGGGGACAGCAAGTGGGAAGCGAGGCTTGTTCCCAGTCATGTCCCCCAGGGATGGAGGTCACGACCCAATTATACCGGAGTGGCGGCACACCGTATTATTAGGAACTGCAGATAGATTGTCCACCAGTTTGGCCTCGATGGCGGTGAGATATGCCCTCCAATCAGGAGGTTTAGGTATGCTCAGTGGCCTGGTACAGTCCCTTGAGAGATCTCTAGGTCAGCTATAAGGGCTTTGTGTATATCTTCGAGCCATGATTGTATGGAGGGAGTCAAGCGTGACTTCCAACTCATGGCCAGTCTGCACTTAGTGACCACCAGGGCCAAATCCAGAAATGTATTCAGTGTCTTGCTTTTTGATGAGCGTTGGGTGATCTCCAATAGCAAATGCAGGCCCTGCGCTTGTAGTGCCGTGTCTGTGGCCCCCGTAAGTATGCTAGCTATTTCTGTCTTGTATGTGACTATTCTCGGGCAGGACCACACCATATGCGTAAATGTGGCCTCAGTGGTATCACACTGAGGACAAGTATCTGAGGAGTCAGGGTACATCTTGGCGATCCTATGGGGCGTAAGATAAGTATGGTGGAGATAATTGAACTAGGTGTATTTAAGCCTGGCGTTCATTGAAATGATTTCTGGGATTCCCAGACATTGCTCGCATTGTTTGTCGGATAAAGTGGTTGAGAGTTCTTCATCCCAGTAGGTCCGTAGAGTCGCTAATGGGGGCGCACTATCCTGAAGTAGGGAGTTGTAAAGCATTGTAATGGCACGTCGGGCAGCACCATGCGTGAGGAGCGTTTGGAGAAGTCTAGATGTCTCTGGCTCTGCATGTGTCTTGCCCCAAACCACTCGTAGTTGGTGTATCAGGGAGGCATACAAACGGAAGGATCCTGGAGGAATCCCATAGTCATCCCTTAGAGCGTCAAATGTGTGAAAAGAGAGTCGATGAACATATCCCCCCAGGAGGTGACTCCAGCATTGGCCCAGTCTGCCGCTTCAGGTCTGAGGCCATGCGCTAAGGTAGTTGTATGAGCTTAAAAGTGTGTTTCATTAGTTATAGTATGAACTATACAATCCTAGTTAATGTTTGTTAACATTACAGTTGACAAAGCAATCTGAGTTTATATTAGAAAGTTTAGAGACTATGACCAAGAACATAAGGAAGTTGTGTTTCCTAGAGAGAGAGAGATTAAGATTGTGAAACACATGTTATATAAATCTCAAAGAATGTGTTTACATTTCAGTTTTAGGAATAACTAGAGTTTCACCAATACCACAGAGAGCCAGAGGTTTAAGATATTCTGAATTATATCATTTATCATAGAGAGTATTGCCAATGAGTACTCATTTCAGACATGAGATTGAGGATGTAATCTTGTTTTCAGATAATCCATTATGATTTGTGTAGATGATGACAACCAGAGGAGTAGAGAGTCAGAGTAGTGACATACAGTATCTGTTTTCACATATATCCCATTCATCTTTCCTTCGGAATACTGCTAACGTTCATGTTTCTATTATGAAGAATTGATTATAGATTTTGTGAAGTGTGGATCTGTTCATCACTCCAGTTGGATCTCGAATACAGGAACAGAATCCTTAGGTCGTCTTCCGAGAGGTTGTTTATTGTATATTTGCAAATTGTAATTTTGTAGTGCATATTTGTAAATGTATGCACAGTGTGTCAGGCTCTTGTGGTCAACAATAGTCATAAGAAAATACATATAATACATATAAATACATATCAGAGCTTAAATGAAGCCATGACTGAATATAGCATGGGGCAATGTGTCAGTCCACTTCAGCCATTGACTCTATTGCCTGTGAGTGACAGCATTTTGTCTGATTATATGTGCATATCTGCCTGAAAATAAGTGTGTTTCAGTGCCAGGACTGATAGGCAACTCTTTTAGTTTAGTGCTAACCGACTGTTTTCTTGCTGCTCATACTATGTGAAGTGTACCACAAGGGGACATCTTAAGGAATTTGGGGGCCCCAGGCCAAACGTATTTTGGGGCTCCTTTTAAGAACAGCTTTGGATTTATGATCTGATGTCAGCTCTTTCCTGCCCTTTTTGACCAGGTCACCGACAATGCACAGGCACACTCCAAAATTCTAAATGTGTTTACATCAAATATTCAGGGATAGTGATGTGTGCTTTCAATATTGTAACAGCATCAGCTCACTAATCTTACTGCAAATAATCTATGTGCCATCCTCCCATTTATAATATGTAAAGTCCTGTTTCGATCTAAAATAAACTTTTTTATGGATGTTGCATGAAACATTGACACATGTTTCTGCAAACTGTCTGTAATACTCTCACACATCACCCACAGTAAGAATAAATTAAAGGAAAACAGTATTTAAAACAATCTGTTTAAGAATTATTAAAGGTCAGCTGGGCAAGACTCTCTGCAGAACAGAGCTGGCTCTATCAGGGGCCCCCTGAAAGACTGGGACCTTGGGCCAGAGCCCCCTTTGCCCATGCCTTAAACCGTCTATGGTACCACATCCCAGACGATTACCGTACAATGGTAATATCACTGTTTTGCTGTTCTAAAATGGCTGCCAGATGTAAAAGCAACGTACTGGCCATCTTGGATCAGTACAATAATGTTACCCTATGCACATAATAAGAGGCGCGGCCAGCACAGATAAGAGCGGTGGAGCGGGCGGTGTGGGGGGGGAAGTCAACAGACGATGGGAGAGGTAAAATTAAATAAAAAAAATAATAAAACCACTTACCTTGCGCTCACCACATTGCCAGTCGGCGATTAATTTTACCTCTCCTGTCGTCTGGCGATGCGGCGAGTGCAAGGTAAGTGTTTTTATTTATTGTTTTTATTTAATTTTACCTCTCCTGTCGTCTGTTGACTCCCCCCCCCGCCCTGCCCCCTCCCCGCCTCACCGCTCTTACCTGTGCCTGCCACGCCAACATAATAATCATGGCCACCTGTTAGAACTGGGGGTCTCTAGTTGGCAATGGTATACACCTTTGACCAAATAGGGACCCTTGCTTCTAAGTCAGGGAAAGGGGATTACACTACTGGATAACCCCTGCTCACCCCCTTGGTAGCTTGGCACGAGCAGACAGGCTTATCTCAGATGCAGTGTGTTAAGCATTTGTGAACACATACAGTAATACAGTGAAAACACTACAGATGGACACTACACAGGTTTTATAAAAATAAGTATTCTTTATATAGACTTAACACAAGACCACAAACAACAAAAATCTACAATACTGTACTAAAAATAGACTTAAAGATGGTAGAAGTAACTTAGTTCAAGTTGATGGTAAATGCGACACGTTTCTCTCAAAAGTACCTGGGATGCGTAACGCAAAACAAACAAAGGGTCCGCAGGGAGGACGATGCGGCGAGCAGGCGCCTCGATGCGGTGCGACGATCCGGTGCGATGCGATGAAAGTGCGCCCGCGATGCGACGATGTGAAGATGATGCGTGCACGCCCGACGGCCGTGCGGCGAACTCTGTATCTTTGGAGCCGCGACAGGCCCTGCGACACGCTTCTCCGGTGATGCGACGGCAGGCAGCTGCGACGGCGACACGCTTCTCGGGGGATGCGACGGCGACCCGCTTCTCCGGTGATGCGACGGCAGGCAGCTGCGACGAAGGAACGCTTCTCTGGTGATGCGGCGGCGGCCTCTGCGGCGGCGACACGCCTCTCCTGCGATGCGACGGCAGCAGATTCGTCAGCGACACGCTTCTTCTCGTTGCGTCGCGCTCCCAGCGACATGCAGGCTTCTGCAGACAGAATCCCAAGCAAGGGAATTCAGGAGGGTGCTGGTGGTGAAGTCTTGTAGCCCTGAGACTTCAGCAGGAGGCAAGCTCTAGTTCAAGCCCTTGGAGAAATATTCTGCAAGATGATGAAAGTTCTTTAAAAGTTCCTTCTCCTTTCTTTGGCAATGAAGACCACTGCAGGCCAACCCAGCAAACAGCACACTGGCAGAGGGGCAGTCCAAACTCCTGCAGCTTCCTTGGTTCTTCTCCTTGGCAAAGGTTCGTCTTGTTGTTCCAGAAGTGATCTAAAGTCTTGGGGTCTGGGTCCCCATATGTATACTACTAAATCCTTTGTCCTCTGAAGGCAGAGGGGCCTTTACCTGGTCCAAACCAGTTCTGTGCAGTCCTGTTGCACTTTGTTTACAGGACTCCTTCTTTCCTTTGACAGTGTGGGCCAGGGACATCAGACGCACCACAGGAGGTGGAGCCAGCATTGTGGAAGGCAGGCACAGCCCTATTCAGACCCAGGTGCAACTCCTCCCACCACTCTACATGCAGATAGGTCTATTCAGCCCTGTGCTGACTCACCCTGTCTCCTGGAATCCCCCCAGCCCCTGTCACTCACAAACCAGACATGGAATACACAACCTAGCAGAGGCAGGCTTGGACAGTTAGGCAAGAAAATACCTATTTTCTAAAAGTGGTATTTTCAAGCACAGAATGTTAAAACCAACTTTACTAAAAGATGTATTTTATCATTCTGAGTTCAGGCATACTAAACTCGAATTTCTACCATGTTCCCTGGGTCAGTTAAGATTATAGGATGTTATAATCAAACTGCCCATTCTGGCCTATGGGGAACAGGTAGCCTTGCAATAGTGAAAAACGAAAATGGCTGTAATTCACTATTAGGACATGCCACACACACCAGGGCATGTCCTACCTTATACTTACAATGCACCCTGCCCTTGGGCCTACCTTAGGAGTGACTGATATGAAGATAAGGGAAGGTTTAGGGACTGGCAAGTGGGTGCACTTGCCAAGTCGACATGGCAGCCACAGACTGCACACAGGCTCTGCAATGGCAGGCCTGAGACACACTTTACAAGCTGCTTCTGTGGGTGGCACAACCAGTGCTGCAAGCCCACCAGCAGCATTTGATTTACAAGCCCTGGGCCCCCATGGGGCACTGTACTAGGGTCTGACAAGTAAATCAAATAACCCAATCATGGAGTCACTAATCAATACATCAATTTAACATAGGGAGCACTTGCACTGTAGCACTGAATAGCAGTGGCACAGTGCCCAAAGCATCTAAAACCAGCAAACAGATCAAAAACAGAGGAGGCAATCAGAAAAAAGTGGAAGGGAGACTCACGCCAATGGTACCAGGTCTAACACCACCCAAGCAAGTTTTACAACGCAGATGGTACAATCCTGGATGGACACACTCAGCATCCTTAACAGCAAACCCACCATCGTTGACAGTGCCAAATCCCTGGAAGTCATCCTAGATAAAAGGTTCAACTTACAACTGCAAATCAGCAACATGGCAAGAAATGTGCAATGTAAACTGCATCTTTGCTGGGGAATCCACAGTTGCATTCCAGAGCAAGATCTGAAATCCCCTATTCAATCAATGATGTTCTCCAGACTCGACTATCTCTTGAATAGTCTCCCAAAGACCCAGCTCACCCCTCTGAACTCAGTCCTATATTCAGCATCATGTTTCGTCTATGGGGCCAAAAGGAATGACCACATCTCACCTATGCCTGTCACTCTGCTCTGGCTGCCCATTGAGGCCAGGATCATATACAAGATGGCATGTATCACCCATGCAGCCCTTCCCACGTCCACTCATCGTTACCTGGTGGACATACTTTAGCTAACTGGAGGTACCAGGCCATTGCAAAATGCCAATGCACTCTTACTCGAACCTCCGACCTTTAGAAAGGAAAGGCCATAATATGAAATGCCTTACCTCCAAACTTACGCACCACAAACTCGTTCGGGATCTTCGAAAGAGGTTAAAGCCCTTCTCCTTCAAAGACATTTTAGTTAATGACATCTTAGTTATCCTCTCCAATAGAAACGTGCTCTTTCAAATCTATGGCTTAGCCGCTGACCGTTGTTCTGAGATTAATTGTACTACTTACATTTGTTTAGACTTTACCAGTTTACAACATATTCACTGCCGCAACTTATACTGCCTAAGTCCTCGAACAATTGTAATTGTGTGCCTTGTGTAATGCTCTTCTATTTTGTAATTTTGGACCTTACGTAATAACCTGTGTTTTATTGTATAGTGTTCTAGCACCTTTCGGTAATGTCTGTGCTGCATAAAAATGCATAAACAAATGCATTTTGGAATGGTATTGTCCATAATGTAAAATTGTCTTACTGTCCCAATATGGCTTACACATTGCTATTAAATGTGGCAGCCAAGTTGTAACTATAAAAAAATAAAACATTATGCACAATAGCATTCCGTGAGGTCCAGCTGCTATGTTATATTTTTGGCTTATCCTTTATTGCAAGCATATGTCCGCCATGTTTAGTATGAGGATGCGTGTTTTTTATTGTGGATGGATGAGTGGGTGAATGCAAGAATGGGTCGGTGGGTGGATGAATGGATGCATGATTGCAAGGATGAATTACATAGTTAGTGCATGCATAATGCGTTATCGAATGCCTGAACTCATCAGACTAAGGATGATGCACAAAACTTTAGGGAGCGTGTCTGAGCGCCCTCCTTGCATCTTGATCTGTGCTGAAACCAAGATGGCGGCCTCCATCAAAACTCTTGTAAGACTTGACCATCTTGTGTTTCACAAGAACGCATAATTTAATTTTGAAAATGGTCTGTGAGGACTTTTTTCTGAGCCAAACACATTCTGTGATTGCTACTTATTAAAGTAAATCTAAGTTCATGGCTAACATTTTTAACTGCCTTCCGAATTCAATTATTTTGATTTCCAGCCCTATGACCAATAGCATTGGTCATGACAGCATGGCCCATTGCCTTTGGCCAGTCCCTTTCCCCAACCCACTGCAGGTGACCATGCATGGCATAGGATTTAACAGAGACAAGCTCTTTTATTGAATTTTGTGGATGGTGGGTTTTTGTGTTTTTAGATTAAGTTTTTTTTGTTTTTGTGTTTTAACTAAACGTAGGTGCAACTGCTGTGGCAAACAGCTACCTATAAACTCGAAACAAAGTTGCTTGTGTTTGTTAATCCTGGTATTTTGTAGTGTTCTTCCATCACCTGGTTCCCAATACTGGGTTCTTTCTCTAGACAATGCCTTGTGTCGCATTCATGCAGTACAAAGAGAATATTTTCAGGTGGGGATTGTTCTCCTGTTCTGCTTGTTTTAGCACATCTCCATGAATATTGTGTGGTGTTTCTAAGTTGTGTTCAGCTTGGACTAGGGTTTTTTCTTTTGTTGTTCCACTGAAATATCTAATAATCCTTTGACATGAGATGGCTTGTTAATTGTCAAACTTCCAAATAAATACAGCTCTCCTTGTCTTTCAATCAATTTCTGGTCGGAAAGACTACATGTTGAACTTCTGGCATTGGTTTGTTTTTTTCCAGAGAAATATGAAAAGAACACCCACACAATGGAGCCCATGTGTTTTTTTTTCACTCTACATTCTGTATAGTACACATGACGTCTTCCTTTATGGAGGTGCAGCCAATGGTCCAGGAAGATTCTAATCAGCTGTGTCAGCCCTGGTTCAGCTGTGGAGTGCAGCAGACTCATCGAGATATTTCACAGGTCTCCTGTTCTTCACAAAATGGTGGCAGTGGCCAGAGATGTTTTAAGGCATGGGCAAAGTGAGCAATTACCCAAGGCCCCCATCTTCCAAGAGGAACCCTGAGGAAATCAACATTCTCATTATTTGACCTCTGTCTATCCTATTTCTCTGTGTAAGCCTCTCTTCCTGTCAGCAAGCAGAGGCAGCCTAAAAAGCAAAACTAAGGGAGAACCAAAGTGGGCCCAGAAGGAAAATCACTACACTTCCTTTACCTCTGAATCTCACTCCCCAGTGTCATCTGAAGGATTTTTGGGTTCTCACACATGACACACATCAACTTCTTTTGAAGTTTCTAAAAGTTTAACACATAATTCAGTACTTTTTGGTGCCACTTGCATAGGAGTTAGAAGGAAATGGGTGATAAAATTTAAAATTGTTCTGAACAGGGGTCCCCAAAATAGGTCTTGCCCAGGACCCCAAAATCCTTAAGGTGACACTGGCTGTGGCTCCTATTGCTAAGAAGAACTTTTCCTTTTTGGAATATACAAATTTTAACAAATAAAAACTTCAGAAAGCCTTTAAACTTGTCACAAAGTCTGGAGACTCGACCACAAGGTGGAAGACTCTGGAAGACGTCCTGTCTTGATTTATGTAGGGTTCAAGTCTGTGAACACCACGCTTTTTAAAAAAAACGTCTCCATTCACTAAGAACACACTTCACAAAACACAATCTGACCCAAGCCCACTCATAAACAAATAAAAAAAGGAAATAATGCATTCCTTATATTTTAAACAGGACCCAAATAAGTCTTGAAATTCGCTGACTTTAAAAAGAGCCCACAGACTCACCCAATCGGCAAGTGTAGCCCTCGAACTCAGCTCATAGTTCACAAACTATAATAGGGGACCTCACATAGATCAATGACTTTGATAGTTCACAAGCGTGGCTGACAGCCTAAGGTGACGAGTGCAACCTAGAGGAGCTCCTGACCCCGGATCAATCCGAACAATCCTGCTCCCCACTCTGCAACAGCGGGGCTCTCCGTGCGACCAGCCACAGACCCCCAGGCGGCCCTGACTACGCTTCACCTCATTCAAGAAAAAGAAAACCTACAACTGATCCTTCTATGGACTGGCCCAAATATTTGGAACTCTCTCCCATCGGAGATCAGATGCAACCCATCCACATCCCTCTTCAGGAAAGAAGTAAACATTTTCTATCCAACAAATTCCTCTTTCACCGAGGACTCGGCCACACCCTGTTCCCTGTCTAGATCCCGACTTCCTTTTGCCTCTTGCCACTCTGTAACATGCCTGAATCTTGAGTCATGTTACACTACACCCCTCATGTAAATCTACGCAGCACTACCTTGGGGAAAACTGTGCATCTACTCCCCCTCGCGCTCCTCCCTACCACAACTACCTCAGAACCGTTGTGTACACTGTCTATCGTATTTTTCTTTACTTTAATGTTGCTATGTATTTTTATTTACACTGTATGTAACTCAAGTACTTGCTGCTACTCTGTTTACATATCCCACTGTATTTCGTTTACTCTTTTTTACTGTTACTATACATATTTGTATCTACTCTCTATGTACCTCGTGCTATTGCTGTTGTGCTTACTCTGTATAGCACTAAGTTGTCACGAATGTAAGCGCTAAGATGCCATCTTTGTTCTTTACCTCGTTGGATAACTAAGCATCTACTCTCCTCTCCCTCACATCTCCCTACCTCAACTACCTCAGAACTGTCGCATTTCCATGTCCTACTGTTTATTGGCGTCTTCTCTTTTATAATATTGCTATGTTGTTGTTGACGCATTATGTAACTCGGATACTTGTTGCTATTCTGTTTATATATCGCACTGTATACCATTTACTCCTTCTACTGTTACTATATAGTGTTTTATCTACTCTCTAGGTACCCCTTGTTATTGTTGTTGTGCTTACTCTGTAAACCGCTCTGATACCTTCAGGTCATGTTCACGCTATACAAAACTCATAAATAAATAAATAATTGCCCACTTGGCCCGGTAGGATGCAAGCTCCCCCATACCAGGTTGCCGAGGCCTGGGTGTCCGGCAAGTGAATAGTGCATCCCAGCTGCACTTTCCATTATAGGATGCAGTGTTCTGCAGGGCGCGGTGATGATTCATTGTCACAGCAGGTAGCGCTGCTCGATCCCCTGCGTGGAGCTCTTTGCCCACGCTCAAGTGTGTCCTCTGCGTCCAGTACTGGTGCGGCTCCCCCAGCTGCACGCAAAGTTTTCCTTGTGCAGCTCCCCTCCTAGGGATTGTTTATGAAGGGATTTGTGAGGGCTACCCCAGAGCTATTCTTAGAGCTGTGGGGGCCCGAGCGGTCTGAATTGTCGCATTTATAGGAGTGTCACGGTTGATAGTTTTGCGGGCACTGTGGTTTGAGTTACGCCATTGACGCATGTTTTTACAAGTCCAGAAAGGGGGCGCCCTGCATTAGCTGAGGGGTACTAGCACTGGGAACTCCGGCTTCGGTGTATGCATGTACTGCATCCTCGGAGTGCTTCGGGTACAGGACGGCTGTTCCTCTTGACACTGTTGCCAGCGCTGCATGGGGACTTTGGCGCTCGCAGTTGCAGTTAGGGGCATTCACTCATTGGTGCGGGTATTGTGAAGGTGAGGCGGACATGGGTTCCCCAGTGGCCCCCCCCCTCAAATATGAGAAACAGCAGAAGTTGGTGGCGCACAGGAGTGCCTGTGGGACCGACTCAGAGCGGGCGAGGACGTGGCCTGCCGGTGGGTCCAGGGTATGGTCACCTTTGAGAGAAGTGGTGTTGCGCACACCAGTGCATGGCAGTGGGCTACATCGCTTGCGGGTTTAGCGCAGGCACTCGACTCATGAATTTGTCATTGGCAGGGGCCAGTGGTGAACAACCTTGGTGTGTGGGGCAGCAGATGGGGGGTAACTAGTCGATTAGGAGATCGCTGCCCGCACCTGCAAAGAGTGTTTGCACTGGAAGTGCGACTCTGTCCCTCGTAATTCGGTAAATCTGTCTGTGCGTAAGTCCTGGTACAATGTAAGGGGTGCTCATGTAAGGCGCTCCGATACCTTCAGCTCGAGTATGTGCTAGATAGAACTGTGAAGAGTCAACCAATAGCACTTTGCACTTTTGCGTAAAAAGTGACTGTTAAACAAGCAGACATGTGAAGATTTACTAGTGTCACTGAAATGTGGGAGCTAGTTGAGCACAGGTTCGGGATCTGTCTCTTTTCCTCGTTCTGTTATTTGTTACTTTCGGATACCTCCCGGCCAGTGTTTCAGGTTACGAACTGAGTGGCAGCAACCAGACGCAGAGGGAAGCCGGGTTCTTAGTAGGCCATGAGCCAGTGAGGGTGCTGTGCTGTGACTTCTCAGCCCATGATTCTGCACAGGCTGCTAAACTTTGCGTATGGTGGTCTGCACCTGGAGCAGCGAGTTGCGCTGCGCAGTTCCATGGACAGCCATGCTTTCATTTGCAGTGGGCATGAGGATAGTTGTGCTGAATAGGTGATGTAACAGGCACTCATGTATAGCGTTTCAACACCTTTGCGTGGCTCCATTGTGCTACATTTTAAATGATTGTGGAGCCAAACCTGAGCCAGGTGGTATGGGTTAAGGGCCCGATTTGTGGGCAAAACAAATGTGGATGAGATTTGCAGGGGCGCAGGTGGCTGTGTGCCCAAGGGGGATGGGGATCTGTAGGCTCCAACGCTTGATTCAATACCCAGGGCACCAGTGTTTTTAACTGGTCCGGTGATTCAGGGTGCAGTCTGTGCTTATGTGGTTTATGGGGCGAGGCTCCAAAGTCTGGCGGTGGCAGCACGTGCATCTTTCTGCAATGGTGGCCTGGCGGCTGACCAGGCGATGCCATGCAAAGATAGGGCCTAATGTTATGTCTTGATCAAAGCAAGAACGTTTTGGGGGCCATAATGCGTTAGGTCCCATGGTTGCACAGCATCAAGAGTTCCTTTAAATGTGCAAGAGGACTATGGGAAGAATGCGTGCGCACCAGTCTTGATTGTCCACCCTGCCTCAGGAGAGGGGACAAGGTGACAGGAGTGGGTCGGTCTTTAAGTCTGGGGCATAGTGTTTTCTTAAGTTATGATGTTCTTGACCACGAATAGACACGGGGTGGCGCTGTTGGTGCTGTGCGCTTCGAGCAGTTGGTTCCGGGGGTCCAGGTGTTCGCTTTGTTAGGCGCAAGCGGTTCACTTGACAGCACTGGTGATACTACAAAGCATCTATATGACATAGGAAGCCAAGCTTTTGAATCATTTTCATTTAGGTAAGGAGTTATGCGTAAATTTCACCCCAGGGCACTACGCGGAATCAGACATCCGGCGTGCAGCCAGTGGGGAGGCATTATAGGTGGAAAAGTGAAGTTGGGTTCTCAGGTCCATATTGGGTGGATGCACTATGGTCAAGGTATAGGTTTAAGTAGTTGGAGTTGTCACGTTTATTTGACATGGGGTTCGATGCTACACAAGGGCATTGCTGCGTTGCGGCCAGAGCACGGGCATTGTGTTTCCCAGGGGGCAGCAAGTGAAGGCAAGGCTCTCCAAATCTAGCACCAGAACACTGGGTAGTCAGGGCCAACCTGTCTGTTGGGTGACTTGTGTAGGCGAAGACTCATTACAGTTCTGGCACAGCCCAGCACTTCAGAATTGAAACGTTGCCTTATGTATCCCTTGGCATAAAGGAAGGCCACACAAGAATGCGGGGGTTCACGGAGCAAGTGCACCCTGTCTTAGCATAGCATATGCGGACTGCAGCACCACAAGAAGAAATCAAGCATTTCTTTAAGTGTTTGATGGACCCAGACAAGACAGCAAGGAATAATCTAGCCAGGCTAACTTGCCAGTGCAGATAATTCATTAGGGAGCGATTGAGCGCTTCAGGTGGCCATCCCTTGCTTGAGAGATGAAAGCATTAGGTCCCGGATAGTACTCCGATATGGGTCTAGTGGCTAGCGGGCCATCGCATCCCAGGTTGGGGGTCAATTCTGCTGAATCCTTTGGGGGACTAAGAGGCTAGGGGACTGGTCCTAAGGAAAGCCTGACAGAACATGGGAGAGGTTGGCAGTAGGTCCACAGCCCTCCACCAGCTCTCCCCCAGCAGTGGTATTAAATCAGCCCCAATCTGCTCCAGTTGAAGAACACAGTAGAAGGCTTGGGATACAATTTCACCTGTCTGTTGAGCCACAGTGGGCTGTTCAGTGGGGGCTCCATAACAGGGAGTATTAAGTTGGCCAGAATGCAAAAGCTCATAGGGGCATAGCTGAGGTACAGGGGTCCTCCATGTGTCTGATCTTCTAGGACCCCGTAAGGCGCCTTATGGCTTTAAGCAGTAAATCTTGAGGTTCCATAGGCAAAGGCCACAAATTTTATCTTCCATTGGCTAGCATCGGAGATCTGAAGGGCCAATTGGCTACAGCATGTGCCTAAAAAAGTGGCTAAAACAAAGTCGGGTTCTTCGTAGGCAGGTATTGGCCCTCCTACTGTGCATCTGTGATCTGACGGCAGTTAGGCAAGCGGGGTGCGCTGCGTAAGTTGTAATTGCACGAAAGGGTGAGGTGTCTCCAGCAGTGGGCGCAAGCCATAGATTGTTTCAAACCAGCTTTGATACCATTAAGGTGTTCACCAGGGTAGCAAGCAAAGGGGTTTGTGCATCCGTCTGGGCAACGGGGCTAAATAAGTACACCCCTGAACCAAGGGCAGAGGATATGATCCTGCAGTTAGGCGCAAATGCCCGCCCGGTTAGTATAGATGCCTCGCTGGGTGGTGACGCTGTCAGCCAACAGGGTGCTGCCGTCCCAAGAAATGGGGAAACAAGGGGCCAAGCACAAAAGGCTACTATGTAAAAGAACATTTGCCATGTCCAGTGATCAACAAAAAGTAAATTTAACTGAGCAGGTAATTTCCACCGCTGGGGTTGCCCAGGGGTGGGCAGTGGGAACGCCCCAGCCCCCCTATCCGGCAATATTCGAGGATGAGGGTAAAAGTAGGACTTAGTCAATCCTTAATGTTAGACACCATATCGCAAACAGTGCGCACAGTATGAAATCGGACAGATTCTCTTAGCTGGTATGCCTAGGGGGTTTCACCAGAGGGAGTTGAGCTGGCGAAATTCCCATAAGGGATAAGGGATGCATGGCAAGGGCAGGAAGGCACCCTTGATTATTGGCACTTACTTCTAGTTATGACGATTCCCATGCGTCTTGATTTAGAAAGCAAAGGGACGGTGCAAATGTTAAGCACTGAAGGTGTACTGCAGCTAAACAGGGAACTGGGAAGCTTGGTTTCCGTCACTTTGGCAGGTTTAAAGCATCCAGGGTCGGAGATGGACAGTAGGTACTGTGCATCTGTGATCCGACGGCAGTTAGGCAAGCGGGGTGCGCTGCGTAAGTTGTAATTGCACGAAAGGGTGAGGTGTCTCCAGTAGTGAGCGCAAGACATATATTGTTTCAAACCAGCTTTGATACCATTAAGGTGTTCACCAGGGTAGCAAGCAAAGGGGTTTATGCATCCGTCTGGGCAACGGGGCGAAATAAGTGCACCCCAGAACCAAGGGCAGGTGATATGATCCTGCAGTTAGGCGCAAACGCCCGCCCGGTGAGTAATAGATGCCTCGCTGGGTGGTGACGCTGTCAGCAAACAGTGTGCTGCCGTCCCAAGTAATGGGGCAACGACCATATTCCCATGGGGAGGAGGGCACTGTTACAAACCATGAAGTATGACTTGGGTGAAATCAGCAAACGCATGGGTCAATGCGAACTCTGGTGGTCGGAAATCATCCCTCGCAGAAACTGGCGCGGGGCCAGGTCTAGCGTGGCGGTCGAACATTCGCGAAAAAGGGTCAATGGTGCCATGCGTAAGTTCACAGACCAGAGGGGCCTTGGTTTCATCAGGCACGAGCTGATTCAGTCCAGAGTAGAGGGATACTTTGAGAATGATGGGGTCCACTTATCTCCGGTGGGGATGGACCTGTTCCTGCTTGACCTGCAGGAGGCACTGGAAATAGCAGGCTGTAGGTGACAGTATAGCTCGCATGTGGGGGGGGCTCTGGCGACGACGGGAGCCGCCTCCAGAGCTGTGGCGGAGTTACAGGGCGATCTGGAAGCAGACGGGTACAGTAAGGGTACCTCTGCGGGAGACCGGTACAGTAAGGGTACCTCTGCGCGGCACAGTAGGGTTGCCAGAGCCAAAGACCAGGAGCCTCAGGGCAGGTTCCTGGAAAACCGCGACGGCCCCCAGTTAGTCCTTTGGGCAGTTGGGGGCCTGACCAACCGGGGGTTTGCCCTGATACGCTCCGCCCTGAAAAGGGCGTGAGTAGAAGAGACCAACGTGTCACGTGATCCGGAAGAGGATCATCAAAGGTAGCACTGACGGCGTGTCCCACAGTGCTGGCTCACCAGGCGGGCGGGGGCAGCATAGGTTGGCACAGCTGCCCGCCCTTGGATCGCCCGTAAGATAACCCACATATTGCATTCTCTTGTATGGAATAAACCTGCAGCAATATTTTCCCATAACAAAAGTTGTCTTGTGTATTTATTCATTCTTGCATGCTCAGACTGGGGGTGGGAGAAGTTGCCGATAATGGCACTATGTGGCTGTCCGCGGCCCCCGCAGGGGGCCAATTCAGCAGGGTGACCCTTTAGTGCCATTTTGGGCACCGCCCACCCGCTCTAGTCGTTGGGGGTTCTGTAGGAGCCCTCTAGCCAGGTCGCCACTGTGGCGTCCTTCCGGTGCGCCAGGTGGGGGGAGGGCATATAAGCCTCCCCCGCCCCTCCTGGCGGTCTCTGTTCGCCAGCCACGCCGTCTCCCACCCCACCTCTTACCCGGCGTCCTGGCTAGTGGACAGGGTACTCTGAATGTTTTAATGTTTTCCTTTTGTGTTGCAGGCGGAGTTACAGGGCGATCTGGAAGCAGACGGGTACAGTAAGGGTACCTCTGCGGCAGACCGGTATAGTAAGGGTACCTCTGCGCGGTACAGTAGGGGTGCCAGAGCCAAAGACCAGGCGCCTCAGGGCAGGTTCCTGGAAAACAGCGACGGCGCCCCGTTAGTCCTTCGGGCAGTTGGGGGCCTGACCAACCAGGGGTTTGCCCTGATACGCTCCGCCCTGAAAAGGGCGTGAGTAGAAGAGACCAACGTGTCATGTGATCCGGAAGAGGATCATCAAAGGTAGCACTGACGGCGTGTCCCACAGTGCTGGCTCACCAGGCGGGCGGGGGCAGCATAGGTTGGCACAGCTGCCCGCCCTTGGATCGCCCGTAAGATAACCCACATATTGCATACTCTTGTATGGAATAAACCTGCAGCAATATTTTCCCATAACAAAAGTTGTCTTGAGTATTTATTCATTCTTGCATGCTCAGACTGGGGGTGGGAGAAGTTGCCGATAATGGCACTAAGCGTTTGGTGAGAATTAAACGTTGCACATAGCAATCAATGCTGGAGCCTGTGTTAAAGAAGGCGTGTGGCCCCCCAATAACAGGACAACCTGTGTGAACACTTTTGTTTATTATAGGTATTCAAACACGGCCACAATTCCGGCTTTATCTTTATGAGGCAGATCGGTGAGTGAAGCTGCACTTTGTTTTTGGTGGTTGCGGTGCAGGGTGGGTGTAGGTGCAGCAGCCTCGCTGGTAATATTATCGGTTGCCAGCGCGTGCACAGCAGCAGTTTCGCTTCTTTTGAGGCACTGTTTGTATTTTAAGCCAAAAACACGGACGGCTCAGTCGGCTGCGTGTCTTTTGTGATGACCATAAAGTGGTGTAGGAAGAAAAGCCGCGCTTCAGCTCCTGATATGAAAGCCTGTCTCTTAATAGAATAAAACAGCTTTTGTAATTATTTCATAACACCCTCTCAAAGCCGGCGTGTACCTTCCTGTTTTTTCCCCGCAGCAACTACTTGAAGGTGAGGAAACTGAAGACAGCGTGCCGCAAAATCATTGCATTTTAATTTGCATTATAGGCATGAAATTTCATTCTAAAGAAGAGTACAATGACTAAACCTAATTCGACGCCCGGCTGGAAAATGGAAACGTACTGCATTGAGTTACTAATTATAAAACCTAAGGCTGCAGAGCCTCTGATCTGTTAATTGGTTAAATAACATGTGTCAGTGATCCACAGAGGTTGTAGATTAGCCACATTTACTTCCCCCGTTAATCATTTATTTCAAGGCATTAATGGAGCTAACTGCATTAGAAATCCACCTGAGCTGTATGTAAACAAAGACACAGCTTCTTTCTTCCATGCTACAGCTCCCCTGTATTTACCTCACTCCATTTCAACTAATGCGCCTTTGCAGAGCTATGGGTTATAATTAGGGGTGAGTGGCACTCCATGCTCCACGCAGAGCGCGGAGTGCTAAAACTCCGCAAACTCCACCGGCAGAGCAGAGGTTCCCGCCCACCCCTAGGTACGAGTTGATTTCTAAACATTGCTATGTCTCAAGCACAGATCGAGACCTACAGGTTTCTAACCTGGAACGTCAGGGACATGACATCAGCCTCCAAGCATTATAAACTGTACTCCCAGCTCAGGTGCTCGGGCCTACAATTTTTTTCTCCAGGAGACCCTTTTCGACCAGAGAGAGGGTGACCGGTTGTGCTGCCGCTGAAGGGGTCAGCTCTTACACACCTCTGTGGCAATTTAGATCTACCCTGGCATCCCCTTCCATGCCAAAGAGCTCTTAATAGACAAAGATGGTCAGTACGTTCTGCTGTGGGGACGCCTAGATGGCCAGCGTATACTGGTCCCTGACTGACATGTGGCATGCCCAACACCCCCGTGACAGAGACTACTCCTTCTCCCCACCTCACGAGTTCCATGCTCGCTTGGACCACATAGTGTGCTCTGTGGACCTAATAGTACAGACCTAGGCCATGTGCACGTCCTATCTAGGTAAAACCTTCTCTGACCATAACCTGTTCTATGTGGACGTGCACTGGGGGAGAGTGACTACTTTAATCCCTACATGCAGATTGCAACCCCTGTGGTTAAAAGGCACTGCATTCAAGTCCAACATTGAAGACACAATTACTTTCTAATTTGCACACAACGCAAACACCGCCTCCTCCCCGCTAGTGGGGTGGAAGGCTTTCAAAGTGGTCTTGCGAAGGACATGTGTCTGCACTGTCATAGGATCCCGCTGAGCTACAATCAACAAACTCCGAGAAGTTGAGGAGTCCCTGGGGACTCAGGAGATAGAGGCAGTGATGGACCCCACACAGGGAGACAACGTATAGAGAGAGTTAGAGAAAACCATCCTACTCTGACAGAGCACCTCTGCTGCCTGGATTGGACAGCACGCATAGCCTGCAGCCATGCTCAGGCCAACAGGCAGTTGGCTTTTAGTTGCATGCAGGAGATTTGAAGTCCTAAACACTGACACTGTGTGCACCTCCATTTGAATACTAGATTACATTATCTGCTCCCACACAGGATCACTTATCTTACGATCAGTGGATCTTGGGCAACCTCGTGGGCTCTGCACAATTTCACATAACATGTGGTTAACACACAGGCTCAGGTTCTCTTGTCCTCCAAGTTCTGAGGAGGCCTTTACTGACTATGGCCAAAATGCGTCAACCTTATATTAGGAGGAGTCTAACAAAATATATTGTGTTTTAATCATTACAGGCATAAGGAGAAAGCAAGGGGGCAGGCACTCCAATACTCGCTTGAATCAGTGACTACCTCCAAGTGGATTGAAAGCTGGACTCATTATGCAACCACCTTTTTTCTTTAATAATAAGGAAGCAACAGATGGACAATGGGCTTTCCCGTTTTTCGCTGGCATTTGTATATGTGTAATAGTTAAGTCTTGTTTTCTAATGTTGTAATTCGTTTTGTCCTAATTTTCACATCAGAGATCTAGAAATATTTAAAAATTATGGAATGTAAACAGATGTATAGATAGGTTCATGTAATTCATTGAAAACGGAATCTATGATTGATTAAGCCAAATTCGGGGTGGAAATTAATTATTTAATTGTGGAATGAGTGCTTGCCTATGAATTTATTATCCGTTCGGTATACCCCCTCTTCTGTGTATTTTCTAACCAGGCCACGTGAGGTTAGAAGGGCAAACCCCCTTTTTTCCTTTCATGAGGTCTTCAGGCCAAGCAGACTCCTAGCCAGACTGGTTACGCACCACACCCAAGGAACACCGATCCACGCTATATGAGACCACAAGGGAGTGATACACAACACACAAAGCAGCATTAATGCAACCGTATACTCATACTACTCCAAGCTGTACTGAGGGTGGCACCCAGAACGCGCAAGACACAGCACCTGTCCCTAGCAGACATGCACCTACCCCCAGGTACCACGAGACCATCAGCCCACTCTAGAGGGCTCAATTACGGAACAAGATATAAAGGAAATGAACTGAACCCTCCCAAGAGGGTCCGACAGAATACCCCTCAAATTCTATGGGACCTATACATCTCCTACAACTGTTCCAAACAACTAGAGAACTCACCCACTCTGCAGGAAGCCCAGTGCCAATCCTGAAACTTGGCCGCCATTCCTCTCTTCCATCCTTCTACAGACCGCTCTCCCTCCTCTAGTCAAACTATAAAAATCTCAGCAAAATAATTGCAGACCACATACTCCCTATCCAGCCAGAATTGATCCACATTAATCAGAATGGCTTTATTGCTCGCTGTAATATTCATTAAATATACGACGTCTGTATGCGGTTATAGAACAGGCTCCCCAATCTTGGCCCAATGCGACCTGCCTTTCCCTTGACCTGTAACAGGCATTTGACTCGCTAAACTGGGATTACTTGTTCTGGACCCTTCGGTAGTATGGCTTTGGCCCTAAAGTCCTAGGATGGATATAGCTCATCTGTCCCAACCCAACCACCAGGACCAGGGCGGACCACCATAGTTCAGAAACCTATTCCATATTTAAGGGCACCCGGCAAGGCTTCCCCCTGTCTCCGTTATTATTTGTACAGGCACTAGAACCCCAAACTAGGGGCTGGAAGTGGGGCATACCTCCGGGAACCCAGACACATATCGTCTCACTCTATGCAGACAGCATGATATCTCCCTCTGCAACGTTTACACTGATATGACCCAACTTACTTCAATTCTGAAGGCCTTTGGCTAGATGTCAGGCCTTAAAGTCAACTATGCCAAATCCCTTGTCTTCTCGATTACTGCGCACCTGCCCGCAGGGAGAGTCGAGCTAGGAAATGAGAGTCTAACCTGGTCCCCACAGACATTTAAATAACTGGGGATTCAAACATATCATAAAGAGGCAGATCTCCTGAAGGGAAACCTCGGCAAAACAGTATGGTCCTTAAGGTCACAAATCTGCTTCTGGACGACTTTCTCATTGTCAGCATGGGGTCAGGTGCCTCTGTCGAAAATGGTGATGCTGCCCCAACTCCTCTACCGTTTTACAAATCTCCCGGTTGCGATCCTTGGATACACCCTCCACCACTTGGATTCTTTATTACTCGATCTGATCTTGGACACAGGCAGGAAGAGAGGTGCGCTATGTACACTGCAGCTCCCACCCTTCAGTGGCAGTATGGGCGCTCTGAATTTCACACGCTACTACCTAGCAGCCCAACTCCAATAGGTGGTCCTCCAGCTGTCGGGCCACCACACTGACAAGACGAGGTTTCCCCGGCTAGCATCTTCTAGGGCTACATGCTAACCTTGCTACTCGAAGGCCATTGGACGAGGGGTCCCCACCCACTTCTTTCATGCACGGCCCGAACATGTCTACGGCCGGGTTTTCCACAGGCCAGAATCATTCAGTGCTACTTCCCTCTGCTACCGTTCTGCAGACTCCCTTTCGTATTTGGGCCATGCTCTTAATAGGTGTCAGCTGGAGGTGTGGGAGAAAGCCGGCGTCAAAAACACTCAGCGACCTGTTTGTTTAAAGACATTCTAAGAACTCCAGGACCTCCATGGGTTGCACGGGGAGCATCCCTGACCTATGGGGAACTCAATGTGGTACTGCAACAATACTGGGAGTTCCGCGACCTAGAACTTGCTATTCCATGCATTACACTCTATGGGCCAGATGTAAGAACCTATCAATTTGCGAGTAGCAAATTGTGTCGTTTTGCGACTCGCAAATAGGAATTTATAACAGTGTCTCAGACACTGTTTGCGATTCCTGATAGGGTCGCAAATTGCCTGACTCATTAATATTCATGAGGCAGGTGCAATTTGCGACCCCATTAGGAATCGCTAGCACTCCCAGGGATGGTGGCCTGCTGGGGTCAGCAGACCACCATGTCTGTGACTGCTTTTTAAATAAGCAAAACAAAGAGAGAGGAAGGGAAAAATTATCGGACACTCCTACTCCCCTCAGGATAAATCAAATAAACAACAAAGGAGTGTGACACTAATACAAGAGGAGCACAAATATCCTTCTTAAATATAGTGTTAACTAAACAGAATGAAACCACCTTAGGTTTTTCTGAAGGCCCTCACTCACCAACCTGGTTGGTGACATGCTTCATCATCGGGCCCCACCAGGAGTGGCGAATGCCACCCTAGTGTGCTACGACGCCAGTGTTACTGCGGAGCTGGTTGAAAAATAGGTGAGAAGTGAAATAAGTGAATTTAAAAGTCCAAAATGTAACAAAAAATCTTTTATTTATTTGCCAATTAGACGTGATTAAAAACAAGTGTGAGATAAAGGACCAAATTAAAAGTCCATTTTTATCCCCAAAGTGTAGGTCAACATGTTTCTGCCTTTAAGTGACCGTTCGTCAGGCATTCGTCAGGACCAAAGTGTGGTAAATCAACCCGGCGGTATGGGCGCACTAAGGCCCACCCTAACCAAGGATTGTTAGTGTAAAAAATCAGAACACTAAAAAGATTCCCTCTATTTAAAGCGGAACCGAGTTTATTAGTAGGTGCTAACACTCAATGCACCATAGGTCTCGGGAAAGGGGTGATGACGCATTGGCACAACGCCCTGTCCGCCAGGCACCCGTTTGGAACCTAGGAGAAGTCTCTCTAGCCGGACCCCGAAGATTAGCACCTACTAATAAACTCGGTTCCGCTTTAAATAGAGGGAATCTTTTTAGTGTTCTGATTTTTTACACTAACAATCCTTGGTTAGGGTGGGCCTTAGTGCGCCCATACCGCCGGGTTGATTTACCACACCTTTGGTCCTGACGAATGCCTGACGAACGGTCACTTAAAGGCAGAAACATGTTGACCTACACTTTGGGGATAAAAATGGACTTTTAATTTGGTCCTTTATCTCACACTTGTTTTTAATCACGTCTAATTGGCAAATAAATAAAAGATTTTTTGTTACATTTTGGACTTTTTAAATTCACTTATTTCACTTCTCACCTATTTTTCAACCAGCTCCGCAGTAACACTGGCGTCGTAGCACACTAGGGTGGCATTCGGCCACTCCTGGTGGGGCCCGATGATGAAGCATGTCACCAACCAGGTTGGTGAGTGAGGGCCTTCAGAAAAACCTAAGGTGGTTTCATTCTGTTTAGTTAACACTATATTTAAGAAGGATATTTGTGCTCCTCTTGTATTAGTGTCACACTCCTTTGTTGTTTATTTGATTTTTAAATAAAGCAGTTTTTTTTTTTAAATGCAGCCCATTTTCCTCATAGGGAAACGGGATGCATTTAGAAAAGAAAAATGAAACGTTTCTGTTTCATTTTTTAAGGGTAGGCACTGCCTGCTCTTAAAAAATATTTTCGCACACACTCACAAAGGGGAAGGGGTCCCATCGAGAACCCTTCCCATTTCCGAGTGGCTTACCACCTACTGCAAAACGATCATACATTTAAGTGAGACTTTCTATTAGAAAGGGACGCCCTTGGCACACTCCTTCCTAATAGCGAGTCGCAAACCCTATTTTGTTATGTTATGTTAGACAGCACTTGTATCGCGCACAGCTACTCCAGTGAAGTGTCCCGGCGCGTGCCCAGCACAAAGCAGAGCTATCTAAAAAAGAAAGGTCTTCAGTCTTTTCCTGAAAATCTAAGGATCGCGTAGAGCACGCAAGTCCATCGGGAGTTGGTTCCAGGCTGCTGCACCCATCCGTAAGAGGGAGCTGCCGCCAATCCTATACTTGAGAAACCTAGGAATGCATGTCATAAGCTTGGTAGAAGAGCGTAACTGCCTAGCCGGAACATAGAAGCTGAATCTAGTTTGCAGATAGGCCGGGCCATGCCCATAAAGAGCGGCATGAGCAATAACCAGAGATTTGAATTTCACCCTCTCTTTTACAGGCAACCAATGCAGGCCACGCAGGGGATGCCTGACACTATCCCTCTTAGGGGGGTTCAGAAGTAGTCTGGCTGCAGCGTTTTGAACAACCTGAAGTTTATTCAAAAGGTAACTAGGCAGACCAACATACAGTGCGTTAGCATAATCAATGCGAGATGTGATCAGGGCTTGGGTGACCCTTTTCCTTGCTGTAGCAAGGAGTAACGGAAGGAATTTTTTCAGAGCCTTCAGAATACCAAAGCAGATTCCTGATAATTTATTGTTCTGAGGGTCAAACTCAATTTTTCATCAAACTAGATACCCAAGTTCTTGGTGGGCCCCCCGTGGGGCGCCAGCAGGGGGACTCATCAGGCCAGAAAGAGCACCAAAACTGCGGAGGAAAGATACCAAAGAGGAGAATCTGTGTTTTGTCCTCATTGCACTTCAATTGGGCAGACGTTAGCCACTGAAAGACCGCAGTCAGGCACGTTTTTGCGTAGGAAGGGCTGGATTAATTTTTGTTCCAAGTAAAAAGTAGCTGAGTATAATCAACATACGAGATGACTTTAGCTCCCAGTTTCTCTGCTAGCTGAATGAAAGGGGACATATAGATGTTGAGCTGTAGAGGACTCAGTACAGAACCCTGCGGAACCCCCGTAGTCAAATTCTGGGGAGCAGCAGTAAACAGAGGGATCCAGATTTGCTGAGTTCTATCCTCCAAATAGGATTTGAGCCAGTTCCAAGCTGGCCCGACAACACAGATTTCCCAGAGGCGGGCCAGGAGCAGGGCATGCAGGACGGTGTCAAACGCAGCCGACAGGTCCAACAGGACCAGGGCAGCCCTGTCTCCAGCATTTAAGGTTTCACAAATGGCCTCAGATATTTGAACCAGCACTGATTCCGTGCTGTGTGCAGGTCTGAAACCTGATCGAGCCAGGTGAAGGAGATCATGCTGTTCCCAAAAAAACAGAAGGTTGTTTATTAATCTGTTTTTCAAGAACATTAGCCACAGCTAGAAGAAGGGAAATAGGACGGTAGCTAGAAGGAAGAGCTGGATCCAGTGCAGGTTTCTTAAGCAGGGGAACAATCGTAGCCTGTTTCCAGGCAGACTGTACCATGGCAGATGCGAAGGATAAGTTAATCAGGGTGTTAACCACGGGGTTGATAACCTCCAATGCACTGGCCAATAATTTAGTTGGGCAGGGGTCAATAGGCGAACCAGATTTCAAAGTTGTTAAGGCTGCCAGTGAGTCACTCAAGGAAATATCTTTGAAGATTTTGCGAGTCTGGAATAGGCTACCGACTCGCAAAATAGGGTTTGTACATGGGGCAGACCAATTTTGTGGTCGCATCGGGCTGATTTGTTTGCGACCGCAAAATATGGTCGTACATCTGGCGCTTTATGACTCAGTAGACGCCTGGTGACCCGACTATGTCGAGCCTTCTCGCAGGACCCCTTTATGACACTGGCACGCCTGTGGTCCGGATGGGAGGACTCCCTGGGCCAACCGTTCCACAACCTGCAGTGGCTAAAGACTCTGGAGTACTCCAGCAAGATTACCCATAACACCAGTTTCAAGTGCATACAATTCGACATCCTACACAGGGCCGACCTGACCCTCAGATGCCTAAACCATATGTACCCCTCGGTCTCAGGCGAGTGCCCCTGCTGAAGATCATACTCAGCGGATATGATCTACATGTTCTGGGCCTGCTTGCCTGCTGGGACGCAATTCTGTTGGACATTGCCTGGGCCAAAGGCTGGGGGCGCTTGACACAGTGCACCAGTGCCTGCTCGGACAGTTTCCTCGTCCCAAAACAGGGAAAGCCACAACTCGCTTTACAGACCTAGCACTATGACTGGGCAAGTGGGCAGTGGCAATGAAATGGAAATCTGCCACGCCCACCTCGATTTCGCATTGGCGAACGGAGGTCGCAGGAAAGAAAAGAACAGTAGGTGTAAGTGGGGGCCAATACTTAGGTTCCGGCAAAAGATTTAAGATGGAACGGAACAGATGGAGAAGGAAGCAGATCAGGGAAGAAGAGGTGATCTTCCGTGAAGCGATATAAAGCTGAAAAAGAGAAGAAAAATCAAGTAAAACATTTATACATTTAAATACAATATCTTCAATATTTCAATATATTTCCTGCTTTATTGGACACTCATGTCTGAGGCATGCCTTGCATTGAAGAGTCCCAATAATCACGTGATCATGCGCGCCTCATCACAGGGTCTGATTGAGTTCTTTTGTATTGATATGCAAATTCGCTCAGTTTGTGCTGCTTACATTTCTGTGTAGCGCTTAGGCGAAAACATTTTAATTAATTAATAAAAACTGGCAAAGCCATTAGCTCGGCCACAGTTACTATGGAACGTCAGGCGTGAGCCAAGGGTTGGAACATTAGTTCTTTGCCACGAGCCAACTCAGCCAAGGGTCATAGTGCCATTATTGGCAACTTCCCCCACCCACAGTCTGAGCATGCGTGAATAAATAAATACACAAGACAACTTTTGTTATGGGAAAATATTGCTGCAGGTTTATTCCATACAAAAGTATGCAATATGGTGGGTTATCTTATGGGCGATCCAAGGGCAGGCAGCTGTACCAACCTATGCTGCCCCCGCCCGCCTGATGAGCCAGCACTGTGGGTCACCCAGTCAGTGCTACACCTTTTGGTGATCCTCCTCCGGATCACGTGACACGTTGGTCCCTTATTACTCACGCCCTTTTCAGGGCGGAGCGTAGCAGGGCAAACCCCCGGTTGGTCAGGCCCCCAACCGCCCAAAGGACTAACGGGGCGCCGTCGCGGTTTTCCAGGAACCTGCCCTGAGGCTCCTGGTCTTTGGCACCCCTATTGTGCCGCGCAGAGGTACCTTTACTGTACCCGTCTGCCGCAGAGGTACCCTTACTGTACCCGTCTGCTTCCAGATCACCCTGTAACTCCGCCACAGCTCTGGAGGCGGCCCCCGTCGCCGCCAGAGCCCCCCCACCAACACAGCTATATTCTCACCTGCAACCTGCCATTTCAAGGCCTCCTGCAAATCCAAGGGGAACAGGACCATTCCCACAGGTGACAAGTGGACCCCATCTATATCACAATAGCCCTTGACGTTAGCCTGGATCAGCTAGTGTCTGATGAAACCAAAGCCCCTTAGGCCTGTGAACTTGTGCATCGAACTATTCACCCTCCTGCGGGAAAGTTCCACTGCCTCACATGACTCAGCCCCGTGCCAACTCTGGGCGGGACGATTTCAGACACCATGGCTCACATTGCCCCATCAATTTGCTGATCTCACCTAGCTGCCATCCTTCTAGCACTGTGTGTGCCTGAACACCTGTGTCCCCAGTCTATGGGACAGCAGCCCACTTGTTAGGTGACCGCTCCTACAACCCGCCTGCCAACTTTGGCTATTAGGGCGAGAAGGTTTATACTTAGCATTTGCCCAGTCCCTTTGATTGCTAAATCATGACGCACAGGAATGTTCATAACTAGAAGTGTGTGCAATGAGCAAGGGTGTCCTCATGCACTTGCCATGCATCCCTTATTCCTTATGGGAATTTCGCCAGCTCAGCTCCCTTTGTGGTGAAACCCCCTAGGCATACCAGCTTAGTGAATCTATCTGATATAATACAGTGCGCACTGTCTGCAATATGGTGCCTAACATACAGGATTGACTAAGTCCTACTTTACCCCCATACTAGATTATTCCCAAATAGAGGGGGGGGGGGTTCACACTGCCCACCCTGTGCTGCCCCAGAAGTGGAAAATTCCCTGCTCCGTAAAATTTTAATTTTTGTTGAATACTGGACGTGCCAAATGTTCTTTTTACCTAGTAGCCTTTTTTGCTTGACACCTAGTGTGCTGCTGTCCTAATAAATGGGCAAACAAAGTTGGCTGACAGCGTCCCCACCCAGCGAGGCTAATATAGCTAACCGGGCGGGGCATTTGAGTTTAACTGCAGCAACATGTCACCTAACCTTGGTTCTGGGGTGCACTTACTTCGCCCCGTTGACCAGACAATTGCACAGACCCCTTTGATTGCTAAACCCTGGTGAACACCTTAATGGTGTCAAATCTGGTTTGAGACAATATATGTATTGTGCCCACTATTGGCGACACCTCACCCTTTCGTGAAGTGACAACTTACGCAGGGCACCCCGCTTGCTTAACTGCCGTCGGATCACAGATGCACAGTACCTGCTAACCATCTCTGACCGTGGATGCTTAAACCCGCAAAAGTGTCGGAATCCCAGATTCCCAGTTTCATGTTTTGCTGCAGTACACCTTCAGTGGATCCGCTGGGAGATACCACAAACCGCATTGGTCATGAGAACCCTAAGAAGCACACTATTTTCACATGGGCATGCCTCAAAATGAGAATGGCTCTACACCGCCGTAAGGCCAGAGACACACATATTTACTGGTTTTGCCACTTGGCACCCTTCTGGTTGGTGATACGGAACCTCCTACCCAGCATAAGCTGACAGTCTTGCGTTGCCGTCGCACCACCTGTGTCCCTTGGATCACCTTCCATCCTCCTGTGCAATAGTCATACTGCTAAGTGGGCAATCGATTCAACAACCCTCCTTTCCTGCCAGACTGTCGCCTGTACAGTTTTATCTGTGGTGACTGCACCCAGACTTCCCAGGCAGCTGCATTGCTGACAATGTGGGCAGTTGACCTTGGGGGAGTCTCACGCTTGCAACTTGCCACTACAGCGATTATTTAGATTAAATGATATTGATATTGTGTATCTAAATGAACTATGCCCAGGTAATTGAAACGATCACATGTGCGGTTGTTGTGAACAACAAGGTGGGTGGCCAGGATGAGTTGGGGGACCTCCCCCCTGCCTGTCTCTGCTGTAGTTTGTGGTGTAGGCTGAAATGTTCCTATGGAACCTCAGGATTTAAAGCTTGAAGCCAAATGGCGCTGTACGGGGGCCCAGAAGATCCGGCAGATGGAGGACCCCTGTGCCTAAACTATGCCCCTACGTGCTTTTGCATTGTAGGCCAGCGTGATACACCTTGTTCTGGAGCCCCCCTAAGGAACAGCCCGCTGTAGCTCAGCGGACTGGTGAAATTGTATCCCAGCCTTCTAATGTGTTGTTCCCATGGTGAAGATTGGGGCTACTTTTAACACCACTGGTGGTGGAGAACTGGTGGAGTGCTGCGGACCTACTGCCAGCATCTCCCATGTTCCGTCAGGGTTTCCTAAGCACCAGTCCCGAACCCTCCTAGTCCCCCTAGGATTTAACAGAGTTGACCCCCCAACCTGGGGTGCGATGGCCCGCTAGCCACTGGACCAGTATGTGAGTACTATCAGGGACCTAAAGCTATCATCTTTCTCAGGCAAGGAATGGCCACCCGCAGCACTCCATAATAACATTATCTTCACTGGCAGTTAGCGTAGCTAAATTATCACTTTGATGTCCAGTATGGGTCCCACCCAACACTTAAAGAAATGCTTGCTTCCTTGATGTAGGTGATGCCGCCTGCATATACTACGCTAAGAGCTGAGTGCACCCGCTCTGTGATTCCCTGGCTGCTTGTCTGGCCTTTCTTTATGCCCAGGGATACCTCAAGCAACGCTCCAATTCTGAAATGATGGGACTGTGCAAGAACTGTAATGAGTCTTCGCCTGCCCGAGTCACCCAGCGGACAAGTTGGCCCTGACTAACCTTGTGTTCTGGTGCCAGATTTGGGAAAGCGTTTCCCATGTTCTGTCAACTACTGTGCTGTTGGAATGCTGAATGCAAGGTGGGGATGCTAACCTGCCCCAAACTCTGCGGACACAACAGCCTGCGCAAGCTAGCGACAAACATCTGAGACGCATGACAACCAAGAACACCGTCCCCCAACACCCTGGGGCCATGCCGCCATGCCTTGGCCTGTAACTATGCACAGATAATAGAAAATTTATAAAGGTTCCGTAAATGTGACATATTTGGACTTGACCCTCAAACTAAGCCTGGCACCCCTGGGTGAGGACTGGCTCTCTCAAACTTCTGCTAATCTGTACCAGGGGGCAGACAAGTCAGTGGGACAGTATGTCCAGCTACCTGCCCATACTTGAATACTGGGAATGCCTGGTGTTCCTTACTGCATCGTTGCCTCTTGTGTTCTAAACCAGTGTTTCCCCAACTTCTTAAGCACAGCGCCCTTGTAAGGTGGCAAATCCCACACTCGCCAAGCTGCCATGGCTAGAGACAGATTAGTCTGCTTTAGGCAAAGACAGAACCTGGGCATAAGATCCGAGTTTCCAAAAGTAAACAATAGGTGTCCTGCTCCATTATCAAATGTGCCACATGCACGCTGAAATACTTAATAAAGCCACCCCATGTCATAATGATTTGTGCATGCACTGTGAGGCTTCCTTTGCCTTGAGGCAGGGTGGACAATCAAGACTGGGGCGCACGCATTCTTCCCATAGTCCTCTTGCACATTTAAAGTGACTCTTGGTGCTGTGCAACCATGTGACCTAACGCATTATGGCACCCAAAACGTTCTTGCTTTGATCAAGACATAACATTAGGTTCTATCTTAAAATGGCATCGCCTGGTCAGCCGCCAGGCCACCATTGCAGAAAGATGAACGTGCTGCCACCGCAAGACTTTGGAGCCTCGCCCTGTAAACCACATAAGCACAGACTGCACCCTGAATCACCGGACCAGTTAAAAACACTGGTGCCCTGAGTATTGAATCAAGCATGGGGGCCTACAGATCCCCGTCCCCCCTTGGGCACACAGCCACCTGCGCCCCTGCAAAACTCATCCACATTTGTTTTGCCCCACAAATCGGGCCCTTACCCCATACAACCTGGCTCAGGTTTGGCTCCACAATCATTTAAACTGTTGCGCAATGGAGCCACGCAAAGGTATTGAAATGCTATACATGAGTGCCTGTTACATCACCTATTCAGCACAACTATCCTCATGCCCACTGCAAATGAAAGCATGGCCGTCCATGGAACTGAGTAACGCTCGCTGCTCCAGGTGCAGCCCGCCAGACGCAAAGTTTTGCGGCCTGTGCGGAATCATGGGCTGAGAAGTCACAGCACCCTCACTGGCTCATGGCCTACTAAGGACCCGGCTTCCCTCTGTGTCTGGTTGCTGCCACTCAGTTCGTAACCTGAACCACCGGCCGGGAGGTATCCGAAAGTAACAAATAACAGAACGAGGAAAAGAGTCAGATCCCGAACCTGTGCTCAACTAGCTCCAACATTTCAGTGACACTAGTAAATCTTCACATGTCTGCTTGTTTAACATTCACTTTTTACTCAAAAGTGCAAAGTGCTATTGGTTGACTCTTCACAGTTCTATCTAGCACATACTGGAGCTGAAGGTTTTGGAGCGCCTTACAAGAGCACCCCTTACATTGTACCAGGACTTACGCACAGACAGATTTACCGAATTAAGAGGAGCAGAGTCGCACTTCCAGTGCAAACACTCTTTGCGGATGCGGGCAGCGATCTCCTAATTGACTAGTGACCACCCCATCTGCTGTCCCACACACCAAGGTTGTTCACCACTGGCCCCTGCCAATGACCAATTCATGAGTCGAGTGCCTGCGCTAAACCCGCAAGCGATGTAGCCCACTGCCATGCACTGGTGTGCGCAACACCACTTCTCTCAAAGGTGACCATACCCTGGACCCACCGACAGGCCACGTCATCGCCCGCTCTGAGTCGGTCCCACAGGCACTCCTGTGCGCCACAAACTTCTGCTGTTTTCTCACATTTGAGGGGGGAGGGGGGAGCACCGGGGAACCCATGTCCGCCTCACCTTCACAATACCCGCACCGATGGGTGAATGTCCCTAGATGCAACTGCGGGCGCAAAAGTCCCCATGCGGCGCTGGCAACAGTGTCAAGAGGAACAGCTGTCCTGTACCCGAAGCACTCCGAGGATGCAGTACATGCATATGCGGAAGCCGGAGTTCCCAGTGCTAGTACGGGAACCGCCCATGCAAGGAAATCTCCAACCCGCTGCATGATCAACCAGGCTCAGTGTGCGCATGCGCTCGTGCGGCGCACACATCACCATCAAAGACCATCCACCTGATGCCATGACACATAGGGACCATCCACCAGCGTGTCCAACCCAAGGCAGTGAAAAGAAATCCATTGGAGGCCCTACCGAACAAGTAGGCAGCGAAACAAGAAAACATGCTAAACTGCTCAAGTCCCCTGCTGAGAGGAATAGGGAGATACCCGTCCGAACGAACCATGACACGATGGAATCAACCTGGTTGCAAGTGCGCCTCTGCTCCCATGCACCCTACTCAAGGCGTGGAAGGGTTCAGATGTATGTTGGGTACATCAGCAGGTAGGCTGGTCGGCGGCACTCCGGAGGCCGCAGCCACCGCACCCAAATCGACGAAGGAAACCCAAATAGCCCTCACAAATCCCTTCATAGACAATCCCTAGGAAGGGAGATGCACAAGGAAAACTTTGCGTGCAGCTGGGGGAGCTGCACCAGTACCGGACGCAGAGGACACACTGGAGCGTGGGCAAAGAGCTCCACGCAGGGGATCGAGCAGTGCTACCTGCTGTGACAATGAATCATCACCGCGCCCTGCAGAAACACTGCATCCTATAATGGAAAGTGCAGCAGGGATGCACTATTCACTTGCCGGACACCCAGGCCTCGGGCCCTTGTTAACGCGGGTGCCCGGTGCACCCCTGGTTTGCATGGTGAGCACGCACCGCCCCCCAAGACCATGAGGGCACCGCCATTTAAACCGCTTGCTCACTACGCGTCCCATGGACCGTGGGTACCACCCTGGGAGGACGGCCATAGTGACACACATCGGACTGCCCCGATCTCAGGGTGGACTGCCCACGTGTGACACCTCCATAACTTCAGTGCAACCATGAGTGACATTCAACGGCCATGAGCAACCGTCTCTCGCAAGCGAAATCGAGCAATAAAGACGAGGGAATCGCAACATCAGAAATGACACCCACTAGAACAACAAGAAGCTCCCAAAAACTTGGAGCCGCAACAATAAAGAGGTCTGCAAAGTTGAATCATGTGCCAAAGAGCAGCGCTGTGCATTTGCTCAGAGGCACACTCTTCGCCCCCTTGCAAAACAATTATTGAAAGAAGCAGTCATGGAAAAAGAAACTTGCCTGAAAAAAGATCTCCCATGATTTCCTATCAGCGCACAACCTGAAATGAAGCCCAAGGCCTGTCACAGCCACAACAAAAAGGCCCCACACCTCCTTGGCTCACATCTGCAAGGATGAAACACCCAAGGCGCCTGAGATACCAAAACAAGGAGGCATCCAAAGTACACGCAAAACGATTCACATCTCCAAATGTTGAGGCCTGTCTCTGCAGGCCGCCATCAACGGCTGCTGTGTGTATCCACCGCCGACATAGCATTGCTAATCATCAGTTACGGTCCAATAAATCTTTCAATGGCACCGGGCACGGATCCACACCGTGAAAAGAACATCCGTGCAGCACAGGCACCAAGCGCCCCACGCCCAGCAAGGACAGGCATAGTCAATGATCACAAAACTCATGGGCATGGCATCTGCCTTTAATGCGAGTCAAGTTCGTCACACCTCACAAAATTGCATACAAACATCACCCTATCCAATGCAACAACTGCTCTCCCGACCTCGCCCAAAGTGTCCACACAAGGCAGTGAAATGCCACTCATAACACACCGAAAACCTGCAAATCCATGCCGGCTGGACTGGCCCACAGGGCACTCCGAGGCTGCCCGCGGCCTCCTGCAACACACCGCTCTCCTGCCCCTGGCAAGCAGGGAAAGACAGGCGGCACTCCAGCGGCCGCCGGCTCCCCCCTCCGCGCACACGAACACGGGAACCCAGGCCACCTCAACGTCGACAAAGCGGGTGGAGAAGCCCTCCGACCCGAAACAGCGGCTGCAATCCATAACTCAGGGACCACGACCAGCGAATCCCGGACTTGACCCCCACAACCCCTAGAGTGCCAACCACGCACCCGCTCACCACAGGAACCCTGACGCTGCCTCCGCTCCACCCCCGCGGAAGCCCACCTGCCTCCCGCGGGGAAAAGACGCAGCCCCTGAACCCCTGCCACTCAAATCGGGCCCGGAAAGTCACAACCTCCAGCCCGGGGAAAAGCCCACTGAATGAGCCCCTTCCAACGGGGCAGTCAAGGGCAAATTACCTGCGTCCCATGTAACGGAGGAGAATCCCCAGGCGCGAGCACCTGCTCCGCACCACAGCGGCTTGGGCGCTCCCAATTGCGGGCACCACCTCTCCATAACCACTCCAAAATTGGCAAGAAAGGCCCCAACGGTCCTCCCTGCCCCCCAAACTCACCGCGCATGACAACCGCCACCCGGTCCCGGGCGCACGACACCCGAGGCGCGCCGCAGACCCAGCGTGTCCAGCGGGGGCAAAGGAGACCGCAACAACGCCGACCGACGCAAGACCAGACGGCATGGCTGGCGCAACAGAGGACGTCAGGAGGGGTGGGGGAGGCATATATACCCTCCCCTACCATGGCGCCCCGGAAGTGACGCACGTAGCGCGCCACCTAACGAGTCCAACCACTAGTGAGGGGTGTGTTAGTGCCAAATGGCAATAAAGGGCCGCCCTTTTAGGGTGGCCCCTTGCGGGGGCCGCGGGCAGCCACAGAACGTCAGGTCTGCGCCGCGAGCTAAGGGTCAGTACGTCAGGCGTGAACCAAGGGTCAGAACATCAGGTCTGCGCCGCGAGCTAAGGGTCAGTACGTCAGGCGCGAACCAAGGGTCAGAAGTCAGGTCTGCGACACGAGTCAAAGGTAAGAATGTTAGGTCTACTCCATGAGCCAAGGGTCAGAACTTCAGGTCTGCGCCGCGAGCCAAGGGTCAGAACGTTAGCTCTGCGCCGCGAGCTAAGGGTCAGTACGGCAGGCGCGAACCAAGAGTCAGAACGTCAGCTCTGCGACACGAGTCAAAGGTAAGAACGTTAGGTCTACTCCATGAGCCAAGGGTCAGAACATCAGGTCTGCGCCGCGAGTCAAGGGTCAGAACGTTAGGTCTGCGCCGCGAGCCAAGGGTCAGAACGTCAGTTCTGCACCATGAGCCAACAGTCAGAATGTGTGCCTTTCACTGCGGCTCAAAGTTAGGACGGGCTGCTCCTCTGCCAACTTATGTGATGACGCCTGCCGGGGGAAGGAGTGAAATAAACACAGTGCTTCATGTCGCACCCCCATTACCGCTTGTGGTGCTGTAACTGCGATGCTATAGCTAGCATACTGGTGAGAGGGTGCAGAAGCTGAAGCACTCCTGCCAAACCTACCAGAATGTTAATTTGAAGCCTGCGTTACAAATTAAAGATAGCAGTTCACATCCTAACAAATGCTATCTCGTGCAAATAAACCACAGACAAATACCCCTCATGCACAAACGTCTAGCACAGCTATTGTTACAGCTTTGAGACTGCTAAAGAAGGAGGGTCTACCACAGCTCAGAGACAGCTCCTCCTACAGCCTGGCTCACTTCTCATGATAGTTTCCATTATAGCTCTTTCACAAAGGAGACATGCACCTATGGAACGGTAAGCACCTGGGTGGTGATAGAAAATACCCCCATTTGAGGAGAAAATGTTAGTCCGCAGGAGAATCCGCAGCAGGATGTCTTCTCCAGTATTTTCCCTATGTTAGTGAAAATTCCACCTCCATATTATCCTTTGCATTTATCATTTTCCAAATCAGATGATTCTCTGTTACAATCCACCTCTAAGTCTGGCCTTGGTCGCTTTTCCTCTATTTGTTGCCATTTGAATCAGTGATTCATGCTGCAAGAATAAAATGCTTCAAGCCTTCAGTGGGAAAGAAATGTTCTCCTAGTGAATGAAGCATCATCCACTGGATGCCAGAGCCATGGAGCTAAGACTGGAGCCATGACAACACCACATTATTAAAATCCTGTATCCTCACAGTGATGCCCAAGTGGTTCCTATAGTGCATGGCCAGCCCATTCATCACATACCAAGGATGAGGATGCAAAACTAGATAGGTTTAAGTATTTTGATTACCTAGGGATAAGAGTTATTGAGAGTAGGGATTTCGCATCACATTGTACTGTAGCTGCATTTAATCGTAGTTCGCACACCCGACGAGGAGCAGAGTGCTTTATAGGTATATATCTAGTATTGCGCTAACCTCCATGGCTAGATATCATTATGAATGGGATGTCTGTTTTTATTGTTTTGCTTGACCATGGTAGAGAGGTGTGGTATACAGGGAGTTGAAGTGGATGTAAAAGTGGTCCGCCCAGTCTTGAGGCACGGGAGCCTTGCAGTGGACAGTGGGTAAAGCGTATGGGATAAGCTTAAGGGCCTGATTTACATCTTGACGGTAATAGTCTTGTCGCCACTTTTTAGACGGAATCACCACCCGCCTACTTGGTGGTCTGCCCGCCCTATTGAGATGTTGGAGGGTCCATGGATGAAAGACCGCCAGAGTCCCGCAGACTTTGCCAGGAATTCTCACCCACATCAACAGCGTCATAGGCAAAAGCAGCTGTCGGCCGAAGTCCAGCCAAGATGACCACAGAGCTAATCACGATTTTGCTTTCCTTCGAGGCAATTGTGGCCGGAATTCCTCCTACTTTGAGTTGGCGGTATTGTAGGAAACGAAGTAAGAACTTACCTTTTTTACTGTTTTCCACTTCCCTTTGCATCTTGAACCCCATCATCCAGGTCCCTTCTTTGCATCTCCGACTCCATTGTCGCCAGGATCTAAGGTAAGCAACTTTTACAAATCTCTTACTATGAATTGTGTGTTGACAATTACTGTAGCCTTGTGTATTTTTGCATTGCTCTTACACACAATGTTTCCTTATGTACAATGCAGTAATGTTCATTTTCCAACTTGTCAAGGTAAAATGAACACACCTGTATTGACACTTAAAATATTTGTTTTTGTGGTGGTTGTGGGTGTTGTGCTTGTGGTGGCTGTGGGTGTGCATTCAATAGTGTGTGTATGTTGTTTGTGTGGCATGCAATATGTAACAAAAAGGGGCATAACGCATTACCTACATATGTTTTTGAGGCAAACAAAATTTATATATATATATTGACACGAAAATAAGTAGTACTTACCGATCTCCACTCCACCAGGGTTAGGGTAATGCCATCACACCAGGGACATCTAAATAGATTTGGCAGAATACCGCCGGCATGCCAGAGCCAGCAGATCCAGCTCACATCTAAATATGGGGGCAGGACTCCTTCAACTCAATGGAGTACTTGAATCCGCCACCACGGAGGGACAGCAGGAGTACCACCAAGTTCTAAATCAGGTCCAAAGTTTGTCACCTTTGAAGTGTGTTGGTTCAGTGACATCCTGCTTTATGTCCAGGTTTCTGGCAAGTGAACATAACATAAAGTGTATTTTTAAAGCACACATTCACCCAAGGGTATCCTGGCGCTGAATAACAGATGTTTATTGTTACGCAATGGTACTCATTTTTATCAACCGCAGAAGGATGAAAGGCTGAGTGAACCTGCTGGGATTTGACCATGTGGTCAAATACAGGCCCCTATAGTTGGAAGCATTAGGACACTGAGCCACCAGACCCAAGAACAGAAGGATTCCTTCACTGTCTTTGTCCTAGAGTTTAAGAACATATTGAGATAGAGGAGATGAAGTCTGGGATTTCTTCAATGAAGTTCTTTATGGGTCCAGGAGATCTGTAGATAAGACAGAAGGATCCAGTCTGAGATGTGAGGAGGGAGACATCTTTTACAGAGCCATGACTGGTTGGGAACAAGCTCTGTCACTAAAGAGGCCGCTGCGCAACATAAGAAAACAATGGTGAGATTCGTTTGAATGTCTGGAATTGGCTGGTCAACAGAATGGCACAAGCCCTGCCTCCCTAGGAAGAGCTGTGTGGAGCCAAGGCCAGACTCTGTGCTCAAAGACAATGGAAGAGTGTAGTGGGAGCTCGAAGAAGGCCCTATTGGAGTTCAGCACCAAAGCACACTGGCACAGTCAAAGGCTCTTCCCAGTGGCATGCACCCATAGCTTGCTGGTCACTTCTGAAGGCCATACCCAGCGTATTTATGAGGTGGGGTGGCTTATGTGCAATGCATGCCATGCACCCACCACACACCAGGCCTGTTAGAGGGCCATGCCCAGTGGACTCTGGAAGTAGGGTTACTAACTGCTAGACTTACATTCTGGGCCTCCTGCATCTACAACAGGCTAGCCATGAACTGTACCCAGTGGGTTCTTGGGATGTAGGTGTTCATTATAGGGTCTTTTGAAAGGTCAGGGCCTGCCCAGTGTCTAGAGGCTACATCCAAAGTGGGCTCTGGGCATAGCTCCTTTTACCCAGCACCCACCTGCATAAAGGGCCAACTCTTGCACTCAAAGCATGCTGGGCACAGCTGGGACTTATGGCTGCTTAGCTCACCCTCACTGATGAATTTGCTTGAGGTTATGGGCACTGCCCTCCACAATCCACTAATTCGGACATGTCTACATCAACAACCGCCTGACATTCCACCAACCGACCAGAGAGCTCCTATCCTCCAGCCTCGCCTTGGCCCACATCCCCCACATCTGTCATAGCCGTTGTGGAGGTTGTTCCTTCTCCTACCTCGCCACCAAGTCCCGGAACGACCTCTCCCTCCACCTGCACACCTCCCCATCTCTGAAGGACCAGGAGGCAACTCAAGACTTGGCTCTTCGACCACCATCGGTTTCCGACAGAGGCTCAAACTAATCCCCAGCACCTGGAGACCCCCGGGGTGACAAGCCGAGCTCTACAAGACACACTGATTGATTGGTTGATTGATTGTCTGAACAAAACAGATCTATTAATGGCATTCACTTTAATAAATAACACTGCCATATCGTATATGTTTCAGATGAGGCAGGCTCTTGTGAATTCACTAAAATCTTATCAAATATGTTCTATGACACAAAATTCTCCTGGTTCTGACTCTTGCCCCAGAGTCTCATCTTCATCTGGGCTACAGAAAGGAGACAAGATCACGTGCTAACATAACATAAAATAAATAATGAATGGTAAAAAAAAAATCTAAATTAAAAAAATATCCACAATTAATTACCAATTAATAAATTACATAAAAATATCAATTATAAAAAAAAAAAAAATCTTTTCTTCCCAACCAACCAACTTATCCCCAAAAATTTAAACACAACATTTAAAAATACACGTTAACCACATATAAATAATAAAATCCATAGAAAAATAAATTAAGCAGTACATAGACATTTATGAAAAATGTTTTCATTATTATTTCAAGGCCATGACAAAGACCGCTAAGTTGAAACGCTTTGCTTTGATTAAACTTCGTTTGAAACATGTCCCAGAGTGCAAGCCCTTCTTTTGTTTGGTATGGGGTCACTTTGGACTTTTGAAATGTATATCACCACTAGGTAGTTGCAGGTAGGACCAAAGTTTCCATAGGAAAAGCGTTTTCTGTTTTGCCAATAACTTTGGCGCCGCTTCCGAATCTTCACGAAATGTTTGAAAAACTTCCCCTTTTTGGTTCAGCTGCCATGTTGAAAGTTTCGGGGTGATCTGTCAAGCAGGGGGCGAGAAAAAAAAGGGGGTCCAAAAATGCGTTTTCCCCATGTTATGTATATGGGTATTTTTCAATTTTTGAACAGAACACGACTACTGCCCGAACCGCTGAATGGAATTACACCAAATTGGGCAGAAAGACAGATGTTGGTCCAGAAAGCAGGCTTTTTGTGATTTGATGTAAATCCGTTCACTAGTTTCAGAGATATTTAAGTTAAAAAAATATAAATATCTGGGAATGCGAATCCTTGCAGTGGACTCGTGTATCCAACTAAAATTTGATTGGCTGCCAACACTTCAATCAGGAAGTGTTGGCAGCCATCTTGGGACTCGGCTTAAAGCAGAGTCCCATGAAAAAAAGTAAGAAATAAAGAAAAGGGGGCAGGGTAGGAATACCCTGACCCCCCAGATATGGTGGAGTGTCCCACAGGGAACCCGCCGGCGGTTAAAAGTAGTTTTTTAATTTTATTTTGTAGCTAATTCACCTATGGACCTGAGGATCTGCGGCAAAGTTAAAAAAACGCGCGGGCTCCCGAGCTACTTTTCTATAAAGCCCCCTGGTGGGCCAAATCCCGGAGCAGTGTTTATTATTTATGCGAGGGGTACCCGAGCGGCACCCGAGCACCCAGGGGACTGCCACCTCCCGGAGGCAAACAATAAAAACATGCAGGGGGGCCCCCACACCACCTCCCCAGGGCATTCTTTACAATTTAATTTATGTGGGTGTTTACCTGAGGACTGCCACCTCTCCAGGGCAAATGTTGTATTAATAAGGAGGGGCCCACTGGGCCCCCCCTGCAGCCCCGGGGACTGCCACCTCTCCAGGGCATTCTTTACCATTTATCCGGGGGTTGCCCTGAGGACCGCCACCTGCCCAGGGCAAATGTATTAATGCGGGGGGGCACCCGCTAGGCCTCACCACAGCTCCGGGGACCGCCACTCCTCCGGACCTAAATGTAATATTATTGAGGGGGGCTGCAGCCCCCCTCACAGCCCCCTGGACCACCACCTCCCCAGGGCTAAATATTAAATTGATGCAGGGGCATGCACCCCTCAGGCAGCCCCAGGGACCGCCACCTCCCCGGGGCTAAAGTGAAAAAAAATGCAGGGCCCATGGGCCACCCCCGCAGCCTCGGGGACAGCCACCTTCCTGGGGCAAATGTAAACAATTATAGTGGGGGCCAGGCGGCCCCCGCACTGCCAGGAACCACCACCTCCCCAGGGATGTGTCTTGCTATGGAGGAGGGCCACGTAGCCACCCTCCTGGAGCCATAGATGGCCATGGGGACCGCCACCCCCCAGAGTCGGCTCCTGTTATGTCCCGGGGTGCCTACTCCAGGCCATAGCTGTTTGCTCTGGCTTGGTGGGAGCTTTAACGCTCCCGCCAAGCCATAGTAAACCATGCTCTGCTTTGAGCAAGCGAGAGCATTTTGCTCTCACTTGCTCAAAGCGGAGTACAATTGCTTTGACAAAGAGAGAGCTGCAAGTTAGCAGCTCCTTCTCTGTCAAAGCAATGCCGACTCCCGGAGTGTGGGACCAGGGCAGCAACACTACAGGCCGGGCCCGGGCGGGATGGGGTCCCCAGGTCCGAAAACAGCACAGGGAAGGGGGATCACCCGGCCCCCCTCCACTAATAATTAAAAACAAAGAATTTTAAAAAAAGACCTGCAAGTTGACAGAGGCCCTGCCCCCTTACAGCACCACTCTGCAAATGCGCGTCCTGGCTGCAGAGGGTCCTTGGGGGCCAACAAGCTCTCATGTTACCTCTAGTAAGTCCCACACAGCGCGATTGTTTAGAGGAATTCGGAGGCCTCACACCCTTCCTTCACCACTCTGAAAACACACCTCCTGGCGGACTGCTGGTTGGGGGATGAAGTCCCCTTAGCTGCTGAGAGTTCTTAGGGGCCAACAAGCCCTCATATTACCTCCAGTAAAGTGGGATTGTTGAGAGTTCTTTGGAGGCCACACACCCCTTTCTCCACCACTCTGCAAACGCAACTACTAGTTAAAAAAACATAGAAATTCACCTAAAAAAACAGAGGTTACAGGGACGTTATAGTTAGGAAATAGAATTTGAAAAACCTTAACATTTCACTTAAAAAACCAAGGTGTCTAGAGTTCCTATGGAAATTAACATATGGAAAACGCGTTTTGAGACCCCCGCTTGACAAATCACCCCGAAACTTTCAAGACAGCAGCTGAAGTGAGTGATAAATGGCTTTTGTCATTTTACAGCTCAGCATGGATAGCACTCTGCTAATCCTATGCTTAAAGACTTTGCTGTAAAAATGGCAAAAGACTTTGTCCCTTTCTATCTCGGCGTGGATAGCACGGTGCTAATCCTATGCTTAAAAACTTTGAGTGTCGCTGGTGTTGAGGGTGCTCTCTACAGAAGCTGCCTTCCACCTAAACTTGGGAACTACCCAGAGTTCTCTGCTTCTTTTTTGCATAATTTATGCATCACTCTATGCCTGCAAGGGTATTGTTTTGATACATATATATATAAATCAAGCGGTGTCTAATGTGCATATCATTTGGTTGATGTCCTCTGTACATGTATTTAAGATCTTGCCCACTGGGGCTGAACCTAATCTCTGTGTTTGCAATTTGGTTAAAAATTCGGTTAGCCCTTCCCCTCCCTTTTTAGGTCTCGCAGATCTGCGTTGCAGTGTGCATGCGCTGCTCGCTCCGCGAGGCTTCTTGTAATCAGGATATTTCAGAAGTTGAATTTAAGCCCCGCCCATCTTTTTGATTGGTTGGCGTCATCGTCCATGCTAAACACTGGCTTCCGATTGAAAAGGAGGCTTCTTAGTCCCTCCTTGTTACCGCCCTGTCTCCTTTTGGGACGGCCCATCCGGACTGGATCTTTTACTCAGCTTGTTACTGGGTGGGCTTTATTTGGTGGGTCAGCACTATTTTGAAAGTGGACAGTGATGAAGACAATGGCGGCTGAGGCGCTATGCGCTCTAAATTGTATGCTTTTCATTATTATTACTGTAATGAGCGCGGCGCCCACAAGGGACACCGCGCTCAATTTATTTATTTATATTTATCATTTATGTTGAGCGCGGCGTCCACTTCAGGGACACCGCGCTCTGTGTTTTTTTATTTTTTGTTTTTTACTTTTAAACTGAGCGCGGCAAGGACACCGCGCTCGGTTTCTTTATATTTTTTTAACTTTAACACTGAGCGCGGCGCCCGCTTCAAGGACACCGCGCTCAGTGTTAAAGTAAACAAGCATTGGCATAGCCAATAGGTCTCGCCTTTAATTAAGTTAAAGCCATTTGCTTTGCTATACAATACCATTAGCAAAGCAAATGGCTTTAACTTAATTAAAGGCGAGACCTATTGCATTTTCAATGCTTGTTTTACCAGCTGTCCCGGCATATTTTGGCAATTTTGGCTCATGTCCCGGTTTTTAGAGGGGGTCGACTGAAAACAGCGAGAGGCACTTTTTGGGTGTTTTAAAGCTGTGCTAGTAAGCAGCTTTTATAAGTAAGCAAGTTAAACAATAGGTATGATGTTGGTTGTAGAAATTACATTTTATTTATTTTCTTAATGCCTCTTCTGTGATCCTATGTTGATGAGAGCTGTCATTCTGCGCCATTCCGTGGATGAAAATTTGTAGTCCTTCTTCTATTTTTCCAAAATGCCCCGGTTTTTGGTTCTGAAGATCTGGTCACCCTAGACGTACTTTGTGTGTGCTCTGTGTAGATCCAGAAGCACCCCCGCTTGCAACTTTGTACCAGATGAAAAAGGAGGCAATAAGGAAATGCCCATCAAAAAATATTAATTAGACTTTGCTATCTATTTATTGGTGTGCTGCGTTTTCTCTACAGTACTGTGCAGCGCAGTTTCTATGGTGATGTATACCCCAGAAGAGGCATTTTCTGATTTCCGGCGCATTTTGGCCACAGCTCTTTGAGGTGCAGCCAAAAACCTCCTTCACACCCACACATTGTCTTCTTTAAGAGCTGCGCGCGCCAGCCACTGGGACCAGTTTCACAGTTACAACGCGGCCAAGATTGGTTTCTGCTCGAGGATTGATTTTATGTTGTAAGAGGGGAAGACAAAGAAAGCTGCAGCAGGTCGGCTGATTAAAATGCAAGGTTAATGATCAAAGACAGGAAACAGTAGCTTGAGTCCAGGCTCTTGAACTGCCCTGAGACATGACCCAGCTTCCACTGGGGTGTGCACAAAATTACAGAGAGCAAGCATCAGCAAAGCCAAGAGTTCTCGCCTTTACGATCTTTTGACTTTGCAAGTGCTTTTTGGCAATGCTGTACACAACAAGAAAAAAAATGCATCAAGCCCGGCTTCAAAAGTGGTGCGCACGCAGCAAGCGAGAGGAAAGCCAGATGGCGCCTGATTGGGCGCTGAAAGCTGGCGGCTGCGCGCGTGCATGCGATCGTGAACGCAAGCTGGAGGCCAGCAAAAGCGTGGGGTAGCACTTTCAAAACCCACTTACTAAAAGTCTCGCCAGAGCAGCGCATGCACTGGCTCAGGCGAGACCTAAAAAAAAAAGAAACCGAGCGCGGTGGCCTTGAAGCAGCGCCGCGCTCAGTTTTAAACTGCTTGGTGGGTGAGGAGAGAGAGGGGTGGTGCTATAATTCCTCCAAGAAAACAGTCTGGCATGACTCGCGCTACACAGAATCCCCTAGGTTTTCATTTGCACAGCCATACATGCCAGTGACTGAGCTACCTCAACAGACCCCGGCCAGGAATGAGTTTCGTGGTTTCTTTGGAGCCGGACAGGCTCTTGCTGGGGCAGGTAATTCCGAGGTGGCGTGGGGGACAGAAGGGGAACCCTGCTGCACTCTGTGGGGGAAACCATACATTTTGGCTGATCCGTGGCATTTCCTATTTACGGGGCGGTGGAAGTGTAGTGTGAAAAAATAAACAGGCAGCAGCTGCCTTAGCAGGCAGGGCCCCCAGGCTCTGCGGGGGACCATCATTAAATCCCTGCTGGGAAAACACTGCCACTGGACACAGATACGCTCCAAATCTCACGGGTGGGGCGGAGCCTGTTAAGGTTGGGCTCTGTGGAAGTACAAGACTGGCTTCTCTCACTACCTTTAACCTCGTCTCCTGAAGTTGATTTGCCTATATCGGGTCATCGAGCTTCTCTTGCAGGCCGGTCCCTTTCAAAGTCCAGTGTGGTCGGGGCGGTCTGACACTTGCAAGGGATATCCCAGCATGCAGCGGACACGGCTAGAATTTGTGATTTTCCAAAGATTGTGTCCGACCTGTGAGTGGCACAGCTTTCTTTCGTCTTACCAGTAAAGTCGGTTTAAAGCATTGGCAAAGAGGGCAATTGCCCAGGGGCCCCACCTTCAACACGCCGCGCTATGGGTACAGTGATAAAGATGCAGTGCTTAATTTGTAATACTACTTTCTCATAACATGTATTGTTGTTAGGCTGTTTTGGGGCCGGAACGAAAAGACAAAGCAGGCTGGCAGTCCTGATCCGGGTACAAGCTGGAGTTTACACCTGAATCGGAATTACAACTTCGCGTTAATACTGTACTTTTACCCTGCACAAATTTTGCGCGGTAAAACCTGAACAAATGTGTCTGGGTAAAATACTGCCCATTCTCAGTTCTGTGCCTCAGAACGGAGGAAAACCTGCAGTAATACTATCTTATTCCTTGTTTTGAGGCATGGAACTCGGAATCAGGTGTTAATGCTGCATACTGTACCTGGTGGTATTACCTTTGAAAATACTGGGACTTTCAGAACAATGCTGTAGGAGGCGCTACTGGGATTTGTATAAGCTAATTTCTTTTTCCTGTAACTTCCACCCTTCTCCTTCTGTGGTTTTCTTCAGTTGTTGTGCCGGAGACTGGTTACTTTTGGGGGAAGGAAGGGCTCTTTACAAGGAAAGTGTGAACCTTTCAACGTAGGAGACAAAGCATCTAATGTAGAATGGGTTTGGTCTACTCTAATTGGAGGGAGCTAATAGGGTGTATTATCTGTGGAGGGCAGTGCTCTGTTGCACCATACTTGGAGGGGTGGGTAGGATGCATGATTCTTTGAAGGGATGGGTGGGGGCATTTTATGGGGTGGAGATGGAACACAGTAATCAAAGTAGGGGAACGGAAGGCATGGTTCATGCATAGATTAAATAGATGGGATATACCATATTGAGGGTAGATTCATGGTATGAAGTAGATAGGACTGTCTTGTGTCACCCCCTAAAATCCATCTCTCAGTTGAGGTGTTCCACACCATGGTTTCTTACAATGCAAAGCAGGTTGGAGTGAAAAAATTGGAAAGATAATTGTAGTAATTTGTTGTGTTACAATTCTTTTTTAAGTCCTGCTTTGTTTTCGGCAAAATCGAGGAGGGACTGTATTTGAGATTTAGGGTGCAAATTAGTTTCCCCAGCATTCTTAAGTATTTCTGGTGTCAAGTGCTGCCGTTCCCAGCACTCTGTTAGACCTTTGATTTTTCCTCTGCTTCCATAGGGCTTGCTATCCCGCGTATTGTCTATTTCTTTCTCCATCACGTCTTTGTGGAAGCTCACCCACATGTCCTGTTACATTACAACTTTCAGATAAAGATATATTTCCTTATGCTATGACATGGGATCTCCTCCCGGATGACTTTCTCTTCTGTCCCTGACCCTCTGCTTCCAATTTCTGTCTTCATCTTTCAACGCTCTCCACATTCTCTCTAGTTGAGCCCTCAGACTCTCTCGCTTTTCTGTAGGCGTTCTTCCTGCTCCTTTGTCTCCTTATATCATATTGTTGTCCTTCCCTTCCGTCTCCTTTATTCTGTCTCATTCATCTACATCGCTCTGCTTAGCTCCACTCTGTCGTTCTTGTTCCCTCACTGTTCTCTTCTGTTTTCCTCCTCTTGCTGTATCCCTTTGTCTCCACCCTCTGTCTCTTCCTCCCTCCTCTATCTGCCTCTCACATTTATCTCCATCCAGGATGTGAACACCTCGCTCCATGTTATTACGAGCACATCTTACAATCCTAGGTATTTAAGTGCCAGCCTGATGCTTTATGGGTTTTGTAGTCTTGGTTTGCTTTCATTGAATTAACTTGACTGACATACCAGGTAGCAATGATTTGCTGTTGAAAAAATCCAGGACTGGAATCAGTGTCCATGATGGCATGGAGCAAGAAGGTCACCCACCCACCCTCTCTGCATACCTGCCCTTTTCATTTAATTCGGTCAATCTCTTCATCTCCTCTCTCCCCTCACTCTCTGGTGTACACTTCTCAGGCTCTTCCTTTCCCTCACTCTTGTTTTCCCTCCTCCCCTCTGTGCTCTGTCTTTGCCTCTTCCCTTCCCTCACTCTTGTTTTCCCCCCTCCCCTCTGTGCTCTGTCTTTGCCTCTTCCCTTCCCTCACTCTTGTTTTCCCCCTCCCCTCTGTGCTCTGTCTTTGCCTGTTCCCTCACTCTTGTTTTCCCCCTCCCTCTGTGCTCTGTCTTTGCCTCTTCCCTTCCCTCACTCTTGTTTTCCCCTCCCCTCCCCTCTGTGCTCTGTCTTTGCCTGTTCCCTCACTCTTGTTTTCCCCCTCCCCTCTGTGCTCTGTCTTTGCCTCTTTCCTTCCCTCACTCTTGTTTTCCCCCCTCCCCTCTGTGCTCTGTCTTTGCCTCTTCCCTTCCCTCACTCTTGTTTTCCCCCCTCCCCTCTGTGCTCTGTCTTTGCCTCTTCCCTTCCCTCACTCTTGTTTTCCCCCTCCCCTCCCCTCTGTGCTCTGTCTTTGCCTGTTCCCTCACTCTTGTTTCCCCCTCCCCTCTGTGCTCTGTCTTTGCCTCTTCCCTTCCCTCACTCTTGGTTTCCCCCTCCCCTCTGTGCTCTGTCTTTGCCTCTTCCCTTCCCTCACTCTTGTTTTCCCCCTCCCCTCTGTGCTCTGTCTTTGCCTCTTCCCTTCCCTCACTCTTGTTTTCCCCCCTCCCCTCTGTGCTCTGCTTTGCCTCTTCCCTTCCCTCACTCTTGTTTTCCTCCCTCCCCTCTGTGCTCTGTCTTTGCCTCTTCCCTTCCCTCACTCTTGTTTTCCTCCCTCCCCTCTGTGCTCTGTCTTTGCCTCTTCCCTTCCCTCACTCTTGTTTTCCCCCTCCCCTCTGTGCTCTGTCTTTGCCTCTTCCCTTCCCTCACTCTTGTTTTCCCCCTCCCCTCTGTGCTCTGTCTTTGCCTCTTCCCTTCCCTCACTCTTGTTTTCCTCCCTCCCCTCTGTGCTCTGTCTTTGCCTCTTCCCTTCCCTCACTCTTGTTTTCCTCCCTCCCCTCTGTGCTCTGTCTTTGCCTCTTCCCTTCCCTCACTCTTGTTTTCCCCCTCCCCTCTGTGCTCTGTCTTTGCCTCTTCCCTTCCCTCACTCTTTTTTCCTCCCTCCCTCTGTGCTCTGTCTTTGCCTCTTCCCTTCCCTCACTCTTGTTTCCCCCCTCCCCTCTGTGCTCTGTCTTTGCCTCTTTCCTTCCCTCACTCTTGTTTTCCCCCTCCCCTCTGTGCTCTGTCTTTGCCTCTTCCCTTCCCTCACTCTTGTTTCCCCCTCCCCTCTGTTCTCTGTCTTTGCCTCTTCCCTTCCCTCACTCTTGTTTCCCCCTCCCCTCTGTGCTCTGTCTTTGCCTCTTCCCTCACTCTTGTTTTCCCCCTCCCCTCTGTGCTCTGTCTTTGCCTCTTCCCTTCCCTCACTCTTGTTTTCCCCCTCCCCTCTGTGCTCTGTCTTTGCCTCTTCCCTTCCCCTCACTCTTGTTTTCCCCCTCCCCTCTGTGCTCTGTCTTTGCCTCTTCCCTTCCCTCACTCTTGTTTCCCCCCTCCCCTCTGTGCTCTGTCTTTGCCTCTTCCCTTCCCTCACTCTTGTTTTCCCCCCTCCCTCTGTGCTCTGTCTTTGCCTCTTCCCTTCCCTCACTCTTGTTTTCCTCCCTCCCCTCTGTGCTCTGTCTTTGCCTCATCCCTTCCCTCACACTTGTTTCCCCCCTCCCCTCTGTGCTCTGTCTTTGCCTCTTCCCTTCCCTCACTCTTGTTTTCCCCCTCCCTTCTGTGCTCTGTCTTTGCCTCTTCCCTTCCCTCACTCTTGTTTTCCCCCTCCCCTCTGTGCTCTGTCTTTGCCTCTTCCCTTCCCTCACTCTTGTTTTCCCCCTCCCCTCAGTGCTCTGTCTTTGCCTCTTCCCTTCCCTCACTCTTGTTTTCCCCCCTCCCCTCTGTGCTCTGTCTTTGCCTCTTCCCTTCCCTCACTCTTCTTTTCCCCCCTCCCCTCTGTGCTCTGTCTTTGCCTCTTCCCTTCCCTCACTCTTGTTTACCCCTCCCCTCTGTGCTCTGTCTTTGCCTCTTCCCTTCCCTCACTCTTGTTTTCCCCCCTCCCCTCTGTGCTCTGTCTTTGCCTCTTCCCTTCCCTCACTCTTGTTTTCCCCCTCCCCTCTGTGCTCTGTCTTTGCCTCTTTCCTTCCCTCACTCTTGTTTTCCCCCTCCCCTCTGTGCTCTGTCTTTGCCTCTTTCCTTCCCCTCACTCTTGTTTTCCCCCTCCCCTCTGTGCTCTGTCTTTGCCTCTTCCCTCACTCTTGTTTTCCCCCTCCCCTCTGTGCTCTGTCTTTGCCTCTTCCCTTCCCTCACTCTTGATTTCCCCCTCCCCTCTGTGCTCTGTCTTTCCCTCTTCCCTTCCCTCACTCTTGTTTTCCCCCTCCCCTCTGTGCTCTGTCTTTGCCTCTTCCCTTCCCTCACTCTTGTTTTCCCCCTCCCCTCTGTGCTCTGTCTTTGCCTCTTCCCTTCCCTCACTCTTGTTTTCCCCCTCCCCTCTGTGCTCTGTCTTTGCCTCTTCCTTTCCCTCACTCTTGTTTTCCCCCTCCCCTCTGTGCTCTGTCTTTGCCTCTTCCCTTCCCTCACTCTTGTTTTCCCCCTCCCCTCTGTGCTCTGTCTTTGCCTCTTTCCTTCCCTCACTCTTGTTTTCCCCCTCCCCTCTGTGCTCTGTCTTTGCCTCTTCCCTTCCCTCACTCTTGTTTCCCCCTCCCCTCTGTGCTCTGTCTTTGCCTCTTCCCTTCCCTCACTCTTGTTTTCCCCCTCCCCTCTGTGCTCTGTCTTTGCCTCTTCCCTTCCCTCACTCTTGTTTTCCTCCCTCCCCTCTGTGCTCTGTCTTTGCCTCTTCCCTTCCCTCACTCTTGTTTTCCCCCCTCCCCTCTGTGCTCTGTCTTTGCCTCTTCCCTCACTCTTGTTTTCCTCCCTCCCCTCTGTGCTCTGTCTTTGCCTCTTCCCTTCCCTCACTCTTGTTTTCCCCCCTCCCCTCTGTGCTCTGTCTTTGCCTCTTCACTCACTCTTGTTTTCCCCCCTCCCCTCTGTGCTCTGTCTTTGCCTCTTCCCTTCCCTCACTCTTGTTTTCACCCCTCCCCTCTGTGCTCTGTCTTTGCCTCTTCCCTTCCCTCACTCTTGTTTTCACCCCTCCCCTCTGTGCTCTGTCTTTGCCTCTTCCCTTCCCTCACTCTTGTTTTCCCCCTCCCCTCTGTGCTCTGTCTTTGCCTCTTCCCTTCCCTCACTCTTGTTTCCCCCTCCCCTCTGTGCTCTGTCTTTGCCTCTTCCCTTCCCTCACTCTTGTTTCCCCCCTCCCCTCTGTGCTCTGTCTTTGCCTCTTCCCTTCCCTCACTCTTGTTTCCCCCCTCCCCTCTGTGCTCTGTCTTTGCCTCTTCCCTTCCCTCACTCTTGTTTCCCCCCTCCCCTCTGTGCTCTGTCTTTGTCTCTTCCCTTCCCTCACTCTTGTTTTCCCCCCTCCCCTCTGTGCTCTGTCTTTGCCTCTTTCCTTCCCTCACTCTTGTTTTCCCCCCTCCCCTCTGTGCTCTGTCTTTGCCTCTTCCCTTCCCTCACTCTTGTTTTCCCCCCTCCCCTCTGTGCTCTGTCTTTGCCTCTTCCCTTCCCTCACTCTTGTTTTCCCCCTCCCCTCTGTGCTCTGTCTTTGCCTCTTCCCTCACTCTTGTTTTCCCCCTCCCCTCTGTGCTCTGTCTTTGCCTCTTCCCTTCCCTCACTCTTGTTTTCCCCCTCCCCTCTGTGCTCTGTCTTTGCCTCTTCCCTTCCCTCACTCTTGTTTTCCCCCTCCCCTCTGTGCTCTGTCTTTGCCTCTTCCCTTCCCTCACTCTTGTTTTCCCCCTCCCCTCTGTGCTCTGTCTTTGCCTCTTCCCTTCCCTCACTCTTGTTTTCCCCCTCCCCTCTGTGCTCTGTCTTTCCCTCTTCCCTTCCCTCACTCTTGTTTTCCCCCTCCCCTCTGTGCTCTGTCTTTGCCTCTTCCCTTCCCTCACTCTTGTTTTCCCCCTCCCCTCTGTGCTCTGTCTTTGCCTCTTCCCTTCCCTCACTCTTGTTTCCCCCTCCCCTCTGTGCTCTGTCTTTGCCTCTTCCCTTCCCTCACTCTTGTTTTCCTCCCTCCCCTCTGTGCTCTGTCTTTGCCTGTTCCCTCACTCTTGTTTTCCCCCTCCCCTCTGTCTTTGCCTCTTCCCTCACTCTTGTTTTCCCCCTCCCCTCTGTGCTCTGTCTTTGCCTCTTTCCTTCCCTCACTCTTGTTCCCCCCTGTGCTATGTCTTTGCCTCTTCCCTTCCCTCACTCTTGTTTTCCCCCCTCCCCTCTGTGCTCTGTCTTTGCCTCTTCCCTTCCCTCACTCTTGTTTTCCCCCCTCCCCTCTGTGCTCTGTCTTTGCCTCTTCCCTTCCCTCACTCTTGTTTTCCCCCTCCCCTCTGTGCTCTGTCTTTGCCTCTTCCCTTCCCTCACTCTTGTTTCCCCCTCCCCTCTGTGCTCTGTCTTTGTCTCTTCCCTTCCCTCACTCTTGTTTTCCCCCTCCCCTCTGTGCTCTGTCTTTGCCTCTTTCCTTCCCTCACTCTTGTTTCCCCCCTCCCCTCTGTGCTCTGTCTTTGCCTCTTTCCTTCCCTCACTCTTGTTTTCCCCCTCCCCTCTGTGCTCTGTCTTTGCCTCTTCCCTTCCCTCACTCTTGTTTTCCCCCTCCCCTCTGTGCTCTGTCTTTGCCTCTTTCCTTCCCTCACTCTTGTTTTCCCCTCCCCTCTGTGCTCTGTCTTTGCCTCTTTCCTTCCCTCACTCTTGTTTTCCCCCTCCCCTCTGTGCTCTGTCTTTGCCTCTTTCCTTCCCTCACTCTTGTTTTCCCCCTCCCCTCTGTGCTCTGTCTTTGCCTCTTCCCTTCCCTCACTCTTGTTTTCCCCCTCCCCTCTGTGCTCTGTCTTTGCCTCTTCCCTTCCCTCACTCTTGTTTTCCCCCTCCCCTCTGTGCTCTGTCTTTGCCTGTTCCCTCACTCTTGTTTTCCCCCTCCCCTCTGTGCTCTGTCTTTGCCTCTTCCCTTCCCTCACTCTTGTTTCCCCTCTCCCTCTGTGCTCTGTCTTTGCCTCTTCCCTTCACTCACTCTTGTTTTCCCTCTCCCCTCTGTGCTCTGTCTTTGCCTCTTCCCTTCCCTCACTCTTGTTTTCCCCCTCCCCTCTGTGCTCTGTCTTTGCCTGTTCCCTCACTCTTGTTTTCCCCCTCCCCTCTGTGCTCTGTCTTTGCCTCTTCCCTTCCCTCACTCTTGTTTTCCCCCTCCCCTCTGTGCTCTGTCTTTGCCTCTTCCCTTCCCTCACTCTTGTTCCCCCCTCTGTGCTCTGTCTTTGCCTGTTCCCTCACTCTTGTTTTCCCCCCTCCCCTCTGTGCTCTGTCTTTGCCTCTTCCCTTCCCTCACTCTTGTTTTCCCCCTCCCCTCTGTGCTCTGTCTTTGCCTCTTCCCTTCCCTCACTCTTGTTTTCCCCCTCCCCTCTGTGCTCTGTCTTTGCCTCTTCCCTTCCCTCACTCTTGTTTTCCCCCTCCCCTCTGTGCTCTGTCTTTGCCTCTTCCCTTCCCTCACTCTTGTTTTCCCCCCTCCCCTCTGTGCTCTGTCTTTGCCTCTTCCCTTCCCTCACTCTTGATTTCCTCCCTCCCCTCTGTGCTCTGTCTTTGCCTCTTCCCTTCCCTCACTCTTGTTTCCCCCCTCCCCTCTGTGCTCTGTCTTTGCCTCTTCCCTTCCCTCACTCTTGTTTCCCCCTCCCCTCTGTGCTCTGTCTTTGCCTCTTCCCTTCCCTCACTCTTGTTTTCCCCCTCCCCTCTGTGCTCTGTCTTTGCCTCTTTCCTTCCCTCACTCTTGTTTTCCCCCCTCCCCTCTGTGCTCTGTCTTTGCCTCTTTCCTTCCCTCACTCTTGTTTTCCCCCTCCCCTCTGTGCTCTGTCTTTGCCTCTTCCCTTCCCTCACTCTTGTTTTCCCCCCTCCCCTCTGTGCTCTGTCTTTGCCTCTTTCCTTCCCTCACTCTTGTTTTCCCCCTCCCCTCTGTGCTCTGTCTTTGCCTCTTTCCTTCCCTCACTCTTGTTTTCCCCCCTCCCCTCTGTGCTCTGTCTTTGCCTCTTTCCTTCCCTCACTCTTGTTTTCCCCCCTCCCCTCTGTGCTCTGTCTTTGCCTCTTCCCTTCCCTCACTCTTGTTTTCCCCCCTCCCCTCTGTGCTCTGTCTTTGCCTCTTCCCTTCCCTCACTCTTGTTTTCCCCCTCCCCTCTGTGCTCTGTCTTTGCCTGTTCCCTCACTCTTGTTTTCCCCCCTCCCCTCTGTGCTCTGTCTTTGCCTCTTCCCTTCCCTCACTCTTGTTTCCCCCTCTCCCCTCTGTGCTCTGTCTTTGCCTCTTCCCTTCACTCACTCTTGTTTTCCCCTCTCCCCTCTGTGCTCTGTCTTTGCCTCTTCCCTTCCCTCACTCTTGTTTTCCCCCCTCCCCTCTGTGCTCTGTCTTTGCCTGTTCCCTCACTCTTGTTTTCCCCCCTCCCCTCTGTGCTCTGTCTTTGCCTCTTCCCTTCCCTCACTCTTGTTTTCCCCCCTCCCCTCTGTGCTCTGTCTTTGCCTCTTCCCTTCCCTCACTCTTGTTTCCCCCCTCTGTGCTCTGTCTTTGCCTGTTCCCTCACTCTTGTTTTCCCCCTCCCCTCTGTGCTCTGTCTTTGCCTCTTCCCTTCCCTCACTCTTGTTTTCCCCCTCCCCTCTGTGCTCTGTCTTTGCCTCTTCCCTTCCCTCACTCTTGTTTTCCCCCTCCCCTCTGTGCTCTGTCTTTGCCTCTTCCCTTCCCTCACTCTTGTTTTCCCCCTCCCCTCTGTGCTCTGTCTTTGCCTCTTCCCTTCCCTCACTCTTGTTTCCCCCCTCCCTCTGTGCTCTGTCTTTGCCTCTTCCCTTCCCTCACTCTTGATTTCCTCCCTCCCCTCTGTGCTCTGTCTTTGCCTCTTCCCTTCCCTCACTCTTGTTTCCCCCTCCCCTCTGTGCTCTGTCTTTGCCTCTTCCCTTCCCTCACTCTTGTTTCCCCCCTCCCCTCTGTGCTCTGTCTTTGCCTCTTCCCTCACTCTTGTTTTCCCCCTCCCCTCTGTGCTCTGTCTTTGCCTCTTCCCTTCCCTCACTCTTTTTCCCCCCTCCCTCTGTGCTCTGTCTTTGCCTCTTTCCTTCCCTCACTCTTGTTTTCCCCCTCCCCTCTGTGCTCTGTCTTTGCCTCTTCCCTTCCCTCACTCTTGGTTTCCCCCCTTCCCTCTGTGCTCTGTCTTTGCCTCTTCCCTTCCCTCACTCTTGTTTCCCCCCCTCCCCTCTGTGCTCTGTCTTTGCCTCTTCCCTTCCCTCACTCTTGTTTTCCCCTCCCCTCTGTGCTCTGTCTTTGCCTCTTCCCTCACTCTTGTTTTCCTCCCTCCCCTCTGTGCTCTGTCTTTGCCTCTTCCCTTCCCTCACTCTTGTTTTCCCCCTCCCCTCTGTGCTCTGTCTTTGCCTCTTTCCTTCCCTCACTCTTGTTGTCCCCCTTCCCCTCTGTGCTCTGTCTTTGCCTCTTCCCTTCCCTCACTCTTGTTTTCCCCCCTCCCCTCTGTGCTCTGTCTTTGCCTCTTCCCTCACTCTTGTTTTCCCCCCTCCCCTCTGTGCTCTGTCTTTGCCTCTTCCCTTCCCTCACTCTTGTTTTCCCCCCTCCCCTCTGTGCTCTGTCTTTGCCTCTTTCCTTCCCTCACTCTTGTTTTCCCCCTCCCCTCTGTGCTCTGTCTTTGCCTCTTCCCTCACTCTTGTTTCCCCCCTCCCCTCTGTGCTCTGTCTTTGCCTCTTCCCTTCCCTCACTCTTGTTTCCCCCCTCCCCTCTGTGCTCTGTCTTTGCCTCTTCCCTCACTCTTGTTTTCCCCCTCCCCTCTGTGCTCTGTCTTTGCCTCTTCCCTTCCCTCACTCTTGTTTTCCCCCTCCCCTCTGTGCTCTGTCTTTGCCTCTTCCCTTCCCTCACTCTTGTTTTCCCCCTCCCCTCTGTGCTCTGTCTTTGCCTCTTCCCTTCCCTCACTCTTGTTTTCCCCCTCCCCTCTGTGCTCTGTCTTTGCCTCTTCCCTTCCCTCACTCTTGTTTTCCCCCTCCCCTCTGTGCTCTGTCTTTGCCTCTTCCCTTCCCTCACTCTTGTTTTCCCCCTCCCCTCTGTGCTCTGTCTTTGCCTCTTCCCTTCCCTCACTCTTGTTTCCCCCTCCCCTCTGTGCTCTGTCTTTGCCTCTTCCCTTCCCTCACTCTTGTTTTCCCCCTCCCCTCTGTGCTCTGTCTTTGCCTCTTCCCTTCCCTCACTCTTGTTTTCCCCCTCCCCTCTGTGCTCTGTCTTTGCCTCTTCCCTTCCCTCACTCTTGTTTCCCCCCCTCCCCCCTCCCCTCTGTGCTCTGTCTTTGCCTCTTCCCTTCCCTCACTCTTGTTTTCCCCCCTCCCCTCTGTGCTCTGTCTTTGCCTCTTCCCTTCCCTCACTCTTGTTTTCCCCCCTCCCCTCTGTGCTCTGTCTTTGCCTCTTCCCTTCCCTCACTCTTGTTTTCCCCCCTCCCCTCGGTGCTCTGTCTTTGCCTCTTCCCGTCCCTCACTCTTGTTTTCCCCTCTCCCCTCTGTGCTCTGTCTTTGCCTCTTCCCTCACTCTTGTTTTCCCCCTCCCCTCTGTGCTCTGTCTTTGCCTCTTCCCTCACTCTTGTTTTCCCCCTCCCCTCTGTGCTCTGTCTTTGCCTCTTTCCTTCCCTCACTCTTGTTTTTCCCCCTCCCCTCTGTGCTCTGTCTTTGCCTCTTCCCTTCCCTCACTCTTGTTTTCCCCCTCCCCTCTGTGCTCTGTCTTTGCCTCTTTCCTTCCCTCACTCTTGTTTTCCCCCTCCCCTCTGTGCTCTGTCTTTGCCTCTTTCCTTCCCTCACTCTTGTTTTCCCCCTCCACTCTGTGCTCTGTCTTTGCCTCTTTCCTTCCCTCACTCTTGTTTTCCCCCCTCCCCTCTGTGCTCTGTCTTTGCCTCTTCCCTTCCCTCACTCTTGTTTTCCTCCCTCCCCTCTGTGCTCTGTCTTTGCCTCTTCCTTGTCCCTCGCTTGTGTAGCTGGTACACAGCTGGGGCCTGCGGTGTCCCTTTACAGGCAAACAGTTTTCCAGGCTGATTCATGCAGCCTGCTATCAGTGGTGACCATATAAAGTTTCAGTCAGCCCTGCAATCTGCAATAGGCGGCATGTCCCATTTTAAAAACTTACAAGAGGAAATGGTTTCCCGGCCCAGGCTGCCTGAGGTGGTCCAAGCCTGCAGCCTCGCCAAGCCCTGTGAGGGGCTGGCAGGTCCGCCGCGGCCGTGCTGCCTCCAGAGCAGAAAGCCATGACAGAGCACATCAGAATACTCCCATTGTTGCTGCAGTACATGCTTTGTGTTTGAAGTACCCATTCAGGGCTTTCTTAGTCTGTCACCTGTCACAAGCACGAAGTTCAGTAAAAGGAAACAAAAAAAAGTACATTGTTTACCATCCACGACTGCAGCAGAGCTTTTAAAGCCGAGCGAGTGAGATTTTTTGTACAATAGGCTGAAGGTTTCTTTCTACAATGCTGTTTTTGTCTGTGAACGAACCATGAGCTCATTGCTAAATTAAATATGTTTTGGTGGCTGTTTTTTATTAGTTTATTTTCACATTGAATCCCATTAGAGATGCAGGCCGCTTTTCCATTAGGATGGAAAGCAGAAAGCAATCTTCACAGGATCACACAATGAGCCAGAGGCCTGGTAGATGGGATTTAAACGTAGAGGTTATTCTTAACTACAACCTCTGTAAGTGGTTTCCTTCTGGTTTCTACAGGTTTAGAAATGGGTAAATGGTCTTTTCATAACTGAGTGCAGGGCCAAGAATAAATCTTTCCTTACGGGCATCCTGTAAGCCTATGGTATTCTAGCCGAGCTGCCAACCCAGTCGGTTTTGTCTTGCCCTATCACATCACTTCTTATTACAAGCACTGTAAAAGCCACTCGGCAACTTTTGAATCCATTGAAAGCCGATCTTTCACTGCCTCATACACCTAAGGATGTACATTGCCGAAAAGTGGGGCGTTTTTAGGTCGAGCCTGGGCAGTGCATGCGCTGCTCTGCGAGGCATGCTGTATTGAGGTAGGGACTTGAAGCTCCACCCACATTTTTCATTGGCTTGATTGTCCACTGTAAACTGTGGCTGTTCATTGGTCAAAAGGCTTAGTAATCCCTCGTTAGTACCGCCTTGTCTCATATTGTAACCTCTCATGGCGACACCCCCTGTTACATGTGTTGTTGCTCGGTAGGCTTTAATTACAGCCTCCGAGCCCTATTTTCTTAAATAGCTTTAGGACAGCTCTCTCCTAACACTTTTTAAAATTTTTATAGCAACCATTTGCAATGCAATAGGTCTCGCATTTGCAACAGTTTAAGCTATTGGCATTGTAAATGACAATGCCTTTTATTTATCTGTTTTAAAAACAGCACATAAATAAAAGGCATTGTCATTTACAATGCCAATAGCTCAAACTCTCATAAATGCGAGACCTATTGCATTGCAAATGCTTGTTTTTCCTGACTAGCAATCATTCAGGACAAGATGTTCTTGTCCTATGCTTCTACGATTTTTGCCCACTTGGGCTGAATCAAGAGCTGTCTCGTGTGCATATTATTTTGTGGCACACTAATTAAGTAGCATTTGGTTATTATGTTTGTATCTAATAGGAGTTTTAGTATATAACCATTGTAACAGCATCTATTTTCAGATTTCTGTTAATAGCTATGCATTGATAACATGTTCCAAAATGGCCGACTGTTTTACTGCAAAGCTTATAGCAGATTGTATGCCTCTTTTGATGACCATGATGTATGAAACTTTATTTAACATTTACTTTGGGAACAAAGCAGCGTCGTGAACAAGGCTTCATAGCCGAAACGCGTAGACGTTGTATGCCTTTGCTTTGTGTTATTAAACATCTATTTCGTTTCTACGGAGTGCCGTCTCCTGCGTGAATCTGTTGGGAGCAGTTTTGGTATTTATCGCGTCCGGGCGAGGGCGCCTATGGGCACCTACGGTGATTTGGAAGCACGCCGCACACGTCTCTTAGTTCCTGTTCGAAGACGGCATGCCACCGCGACTGTTATTGCAGCAGTACAGCCCTTAAGGCAGAGGTCTTCAAACTTTTGCAGGTTGAGCCCCCTCAGCTGAATTTTTTTAGATGTTGGGCCCCCCCACCACCTGACAGAAATTTCTGGAATCTGGTACACTACATAATCGACCGCCACGCGCATATCCCGGGCCATATCCAGCAAATAATGTTCAACACAATAAGAGTGTTTAGTAAACTGCAGGTTTGTGAGTGGGTGTGGTGAAATGACAGAGGCTTATTACTCTGCTCCAAACACCATTTTCCAAGATAAAATGTGCGCAAATTGTTTTTACTAGGATGCTTTGTTTTACACATGACATAGATTGATAATAACACCACCAACATATATGTGACGGGTGTGCCTGTTTTTCGCCACAGAGACGGTCAAACTGTGGATGGATTTTTGCTACTGCCATCCTCAGGTTGTGCTCCACATCCAGTCTTGAACGGTACTTAGTCTTTAATACCGCAAGTGCTGAGAACCCAATCTCACATAAATAGAACGAGCTGAAAGGCAAGAGAGTTTTGATAGCAGTTTCTCTCAAAGTTGAATATTCTGCAGACATTTTCAGCCAAAACGGGGACTGTAAGGGAGCCAGTGTTGTCAGATTTTTCGAGCACTCCCTAGCTTAGAACTGGTACACGAGAAACAATTCTTCTCTAGAAATCTTTCACAAACGTTTTAGGCAGCATTATAATGGGATAATTGCCCACCAACCAGTTATGGATCCGAAGACAAAGTTGAAAGTCCACAGAGAGGGCGCTGAAAGAACACCTAATTGAGAATTCCTTAGTGGTACAATAAGTTGCTTGCCTGAAGCAGTGGGGGTTTAGGACACGTCGGGCTTATGTTTAAAAAAATAGAACTAATAATAAATTAATTATGTTGTCTATTTTACTTCAGAGCAATGTTGTCTGACAGACTTTGTGGTGGCAGGGACATGTTAAGGATTTTGGGTGCCCTGGGCCAAAACTATTTTGGGGGCCCCTGTTCAGTACAGCTTTGAGTTTAAATGATTTACTTTCAGCTCTGCCATACCCTCTTTAGCCAGGCTACTAATGGTGCACAGGCACTATGGTCGAAATTCTAAAACCGTTTACATCTAATATTCAGAGACAGTGATGTGTTTTCACTGTTGCAACAAAGCAGCAGCCCACTAATTTTACAGCGAATAATATCTGTGATATCCTCCAATTTCTCATATGTGAGGACCCGCTTGGATCTAAAATAAACTTTTTTATGGTTGTTGCATGAAACAAACACATTTCTCTGCAAATAGTAATAGACTCCCTCACATCAATCACCATAAAAAGAAATGAAACAAAACGGTATTTACAAGAATCTGTTTAGGAATTATTCCAAGTCCATCAGGGCAAAAACAGAGCTGTCTCTATCAAGGGGCCCCCTGAAACGCTGGATGGCAGTGCATGTAAATGTGTCCTTTTGTAATTTAGGACAAACCTTGATGGGGCACAACATGCCCATACTTGTGTACAGGGGCGCAACTAGACCCGAACTTCGGGTGGGGGCTAACACTCCCAGCCAGGGCTGGCCCTAGCACTGGTTGCACCCAGTGCAACAGTCTTTTTTGGCGCCCCCCCCCCCATTTCCTCCATCTCCATGAATTTCCTCACTACTACTCACCAACGATGCACCTCATCTCTCTATAGCACCTTTCTGGCAAACATTTCATTTTTTTATAGCACTACTCATTGTTTACTCACACTCAGTTCAGTGATCTGCTTGGTACATGTTCTTTGTAGTAGGCACATTAAACCTCTGCACTGTGTGGGTGACAGGAGTGCCCATGTGAGTGCACCGTGAGCCATGCAACAGTGTGAGAGTAGGGTAAGAGGAGTGACTGCAGGGTGAGTGAGGTGACCATATGAATTTGGGTGCGGATGTAAGTGCAGATTGGGACGAATGAATCTATGGTTAGTGATGAGCTTATCTGAGTGAGATTGCAGATTGAGCAGTGAGCGGGACAGGTGAGTGAAGTGTCACATGAGTGCAGTTGACTAGTGTGCTTGTGTGACTGCAGGGTGAGGTACAGGGTGAACAGCGCAAGTGCATTGTGAGTGCAGAGTGATCCCTGTGAGTGCATGGTAAGCGGGTAAAGGGTGTGAGTGCATCGAGATCAGTGTGAGGGCATTGTGATCGCTGTGAGTGCAGGGTGAGCGTTAAAGTGAAGGGCGAGAATGAGGAGCGAGTTGTCTGAATGCAGGGTGCATTCCCAGACACTAGAAGTAACTCAGCTTGTTATTGACGACGGCGTAGGGTTTCAGATATGCTTAACTATTGCTATTATGGCATTAACCAGGGATCAGGGTGGAGGAAATAAATGTGCTGATCTTGCAACAAACTTCCAGTTTTATGATTAGGGTTGCCAGCTCTTTATTTGGATGGCCCAGGTGGTACAAAAATAAGCAGTCACCCAAAGCTGTATTGTCAGCACTTGTCTGTGCATACTTTGAACAGCAAATATAAATAGAAAGAACTTTTAATTGTGTTCTAGGGCTGCCTGAATGATCCATGACTGATAATACAAGGGAACAAAGACAGAAAAGTCACATTACAAATGAATACATACTTCCTTATTTATAACAATATTTATTGTCAAGACAAGCAATTTGCAGACTGTTTAAACAACACATGGCAGGCTGGCATTTTGCGCACCTTCCTGTGTAATTTTAAAAGAAACTTTGTCTCCTTTCTGGGAAGAGCTAACCCTCCCAGGACGGGGTTAAATTCGTATAGCTGAAATGCTTCAGCTGCAGTGGGAGGCAGGGAGTCTCCTCTGTTAAAACTGAAAGCAATGAACAGACAGTCATTTCAGCTGCAGTTGGAGGCAAGGAGTCTCCTCTGCTATGAAATCGAACACGAAGGAACAGGACTGACTGTTGGTTTGCTTTCAGTTTTAGCAGCGGAGACTTCCTGCCTCTCATTGCAGCTGAAGCATTTCAGCTCTACCAATTAACCCCCTCCTGGGACAGTTAACATGACAATGACAAAAAGCATGGGCACGTCATGCCCAATCGATTTCCCCTCCCTCCCCCCTCCAACCATACCAGAGTTCTCCAATAACAAAAATCCCCAGAAGTCTTGCGACGCAGGACAGTGAAGAGGAACAAAGGTAAGAATAGAGTGGAGTGCGTGCCCCCCCTGAGATGGTGTCACGCCCCCCCAGGGGGGCGCGCCCCACAGATTGAAGAACTCTGCCTTAAGGTAAGTCTGGGGCGGGAGGGGGGCGGAGGGCTCACATTCGCTCCATTCTGCCCGGGAAGCTGTTTGTTGGGACAGTCTGCATAGCGGGAACCGTACAAGACCGGTTTTGTGTATTCACGCATACCGGTTCCTGCGTAGAGTAAACGACTCGGACTGGGAACTGTTCCCAAGCCCTAATAAACCCACAAGAGCAACATGGCAGAAGATGAGATCAGTGCCAGACTAAAAACGGCAGAAGGACTATTCAGAGATGGACCTAGAAATGAAAACCCGGCAAGGGCATCAAAAGCTGACACTGCCAATAAGGAATCTTTCAATTCACTCAGCCGCAAATTAGAGAAACTTACTAAAGCAGAGGTTTCCAAGTGGTGGGAAGTTCAATCCTTAAGAAGATACATAGAGGTGGGCAGAGTACCACATGGCTTAAGGATAATGATAACCCCTACATATGAAAATCCCCACCCGGAACTAATAAAGGAATGGGCAGAATTGAATGCCGAAAGATCCAAGCAGATGATACTTTTGTTGATAAAGTATGCTACTATTGATAGGGAAGACATCGTGCAGCAAATCAAGGATGTTTCAGGCCAGTTGGATAATATAGCTGACAAAGAAGTGGTCACAAAATTCGTAAAAGACATGAAAGAGAGAATAAAAAAACATGAAGATGTCATAACAGAACGAAAAGCGCACAAGTTTCAGCGTGATAGAAGGGATTATGAAACAGGAAGGATCTATACCTTCTCACGCAAGTACGATAACATACGGAGGGAAAGAATGTAAGTGTCGAACAAAATCAGACAGGAAGTGTCATTAAGTGATCTCAGCTCAGACACAAGATCTGAATCAGATCGGGAAGGCTCAACTGAAAATCTAAGAATAACCTCCGTCCAAGACGAATTTTGTTTTTTACGCCTGGGACGTTATACAAACAACCGTCCTACGCCACAACAGAAAAGAGGAATGCGGGGAGGGGCAGCAAGGGGAAGAGGAAATGGAGAAAAAGAGGAAGCAGTTACGAGGAGCCAAACGAAGAAATAGAACATGATGATACGGTAATTAACCTCAGTCAAGTTTTATTAGCTACAGAAGATAAGCGCATTTTAAATCTGGGACTCTCCTATTGCCCGGAGTCAAAATTTAACTATGACCAAACGTGTATTGACCTATACCATTTCATACGCAAGTTGAAACTAAGGAAATATTTCAAACAACAGGTCAAAAATAACAGTAGGAGTGCAGTTACTTCTGGGGGTGAACCAGACAGTAGTTTGTCAAGCACAGACACTAATCTGCTAAATGTTCTACATGAACTGGAATTGGAGGGTAGTACAGATCCCTGCCTAACATCCCAAAACTCTGTCAATTTTACCGCTACAGAGAAATCTCCATTTAAACCGAAATCCAAATTCAACCCCACCCTTCCATTTGACAACATTGACACGCTCAATGAAACCATGATCGAGGAAATCAAGAACATCAAACAGACAGAACTAAAAAAAAATCGGAGGCCTACACCTAGGGAAAGGGAATTAACTAAGGTTCATACTAAATGGTCAACAGAAAAGGACTGTGTTATATGTAATGCAGACGAGGGTGGCAACGTAGTCATCTGGCCACTCAAGATGTATGTGGATGAAGCCAACCACCAATTAAAGGACACCTCATGTTACATAACTATTACATGGGGCGAATATGACAAACTCAGGAACAATTTCTATGATGACCTAACAGCATGGCGTGACCTTAGCTTGATCACACTGGAGGAATACAGTTTTCTTAAAGTTAAATCCCCTAGATTACCAATTTTATATCTTTTACCTAAGGTACCAAAAAACAGCGAACGTCCTCCGGGCAAGCCTATCATGTCTGCAATAGGAAGTCTGTTGGAAAATGTTTCCAAATACGTTGCTTTCTATCTACAACCGATGGTGAAGGACTTACCATCTTATATACAGGACACAACAGACTTTCTAAAGCAGATCTTTGATATCCATTGGGAGACAGATTTCCTTATGGTGTGCCTTGATGTTAATTCCCTCTATACAAGTATTCGCCATGAAGATGGACTGAGGGCTGTGGAACACTTTCTGAACCGTAGACCAAGACAATTTGCTGACCACAACAAGATGTTAATTGCAATGATTAAGTGGTGCTTAACATGTAACATTTTCCTTTTTGATAAGATACTGTATAAACAGCAACAGGGGACAGCCATGGGCACCTGCTTCGCCCCCAGCTATGCAAATCTGCACATGGGCTGGTGGGAGGAGCAGGTGCTTCACGGGCCAGAAATGGAGAGATGGTCGCCACATATTGTGACATGGTTACGGTATATCGATGACCTTTTTATTTTATGGAAAGGCGATTTCGCTTCGGTGACAGAGTTTGTTGACTGCATCAATTCTAATAATTCGAACCTTCTATTCGCAAGTAGAGTCAGTAACACTGAAATTGAGTTTTTAGATGTGAAAATAGAAGCCAAGGATCAATGTCTCTGTACTACTGTATACCGTAAACCAACAGCAGGTAATACAACACTGCACGCAAACAGCTCACACCCACAACCACTTAAGAACAGTGTCCCCTATGGCGAGCTACTACGAGCCAAAAGAATCTGTGGCTCAAATAAGGAATATGAACAGGCTGAAAGAGAAATATGTGCTAGACTTACAGCCAGAGGATATCAACGTCCTGTTCTAGAACTAGCCAAATTCAAAGCTAGAAAAGCTAGAAGAACAGATCTCCTTTTTAAAAAAACAGAAGAAGAAAGGGAGGTGAAGCCTGTAAACAGGTTTATCACCACCTACAATCCATACCATAAAGAGTTAAGGAGAGCTCTAAACAGACACTGGTATCTGGTCAAACAAGACTGAGTTATAGGAAAGGATGTCTCTCGAAAACCTGATCTGACTTATCGACGCTCGCAAACAATAGGGAATAAACTAGTTAACACCTACACCATCACACAGCAACATTGGCTCAGATCCAATAAAGGGTTTAAAAAATGTACAAAATGCAAGGCCTGTCAGCATGGTAAAAACACGACAGAGGTGACAACTTGTTTTGAAGTACGTGGTTTATCTATTAGAATGTCCATGTCCCACAGGTTATGTCGGAAGCACAAAGTTAGAGGCCCACAAGCGGGTTCTACAACATTTGCGTGCTATTAAGAATGCCGACACAACATACCCGGTAGCTCGACACTTTATGGAACACCACAATAGAGATCCATCCAAGTTGACTTACTGCATTCTAGATCAGGTAGTCAAAACCTTGAGAGGGGGGGATGGAGAGAAAGCCCTGACCCAACTTGAATGTAGGTATATCCTTAGAATGGGTACAAAGGAGCTGGCTGGCATGAATATTGATGAGGAGATGTATACTTTCCTCTAATATGGTGTCCACTTGTTGTCTTCTCTGCTGAATGTATATGAACCTTGAGTTCTCTTTTCTCTGTATTTTCTTTCTGGACTTTGTAATTAGATGGTCTGTGCACTGTAGCAATATGCCTTCTATGGGCTTTTAATTGTTTAACTATTCATTTGTTTTGTTTGTCACCATAGTTTGTGTTCTAAACAGTATATGTTTTCTATCTCTATTGTAGGGTATCCAGATGGATTACCGAAAGATGACAGCGAAAGAGCTAAGATATCTAATTTTTTCTTTTTTCTTTTTCTTTTACTTATTGTTTCATTTTTCTATCTTGTTTTAGTATTATTATCTTTCGCTGGTAATAATTCTTCGATAAATTCGTGACACTTCTGTACACGTGTCACCCATTATGAATAATTCAACAACCATGGTCGGAAAGTTTCTAATATTGCTGCAAACAGTCGTGAGGCAATTTTGGGACGATATAATTTTTGTACATGTATTGAAGACTTTGCCCACTGGGGCTTAATTTTATTTTGTGTTCATAATTCTGGTTACAATGTTGTGACTACTTCTTTTTTCGAGACAGGCAACTATTTAGGACAAGATGTCCTTCACTTATGCATTTATGACGTTTGCCCACTTGGGCTAAATCAAGCGGTGTCTAATGTGCATATCATTTGGTTGATGTCCTCTGAACATGTATTTAAGATCTTGCCCACTGGGGCTGAACCTAATCTCTGTGTTTGCAATTTGGTTAGAAATTCGGTTAGTCCTTCCCCTCCCTTTTATTTCCTGACTAGCAATCATTCAGGACAAGATGTTCTTGTCCTATGCTTCTACGATTTTTGCCCACTTAGGCTGACTCAAGAGGTGTCTCGTGTGCATATTATGTTGTGGCACAATAATTAAGTAGCATTTTGTTATTATGTTTGTATCTAATAGAACTTTCAGTATATAACCATTGTAACAGCATCTATTTTCAGATTTCTGTCAATAGTTATGCATTGATAGCATGTTCCAAAATGGCCGACTGTTTTACTGCAAAGCTTATAGCAGATTGTATGCCTCTTTTGATGACCATGATGTATGAAACTTTATTTAACACTTACTTTGCGAACAAAGCAGCGTCGTGAACAAGGCTTCATAGCCGAAACGCGTTGACGTTGTCTGCCTTTGCTTTGTGTTATTAAACATCTATTTCGTTTCTACGGAGTGTCACTCCTGCGTGAATCTGTTGGGAGCAGTTTTGATCTATCTACCTATCTATATATATATATATATATATATATATATATATATATATATATATATATATCAATCAATCAATCATCTTTATTTCGATCAATTAAGATCATAAAAGACACTTTACAATAAAAAAGACAGATTTCTCTCCATACATAAATATGAATCTTAACATAACGAATGCTAAAAGTACAAACATGTTAAAAAAACTTTAAAAAATTCATAAAAATAAGAAAAAAGGGGTAACTGGCTCAGTAATACAGTTAGCATTTCTAGACATGGCTAATGATCTTAAAGCCCTTAACCTTATGTGGCACTAGTGACAAATACACTAGAAACAAAATTTGATTTGTATCACGAATAAGGGGTGAATTATTGAGTTGATAATAAGAAATGCCACCTGCTAACATAAAAACAACCACTTTACTAAGCAATACCCAGGTACCCATTAATGCATCATTTAATCCTTTACAAACACTGGTTTGGGTATGCTGTAGTGGTCATGCCAATTTCTGCCATTTTGCTTTCCCGAATTGACCATGTCCAACTTAAAAATTTTGCAATCGCTATTACACACGGGATACCAGTGTCGGTCAACAGTATTTTCAAGGCAATAGCACTACTCCTCACACCCATGTTCTTACATAAAGGGCGCAACCATTTTTTACGTGGAGCATGGTATGCCGGACAAACAAATAGAATATGAGAGTAGGTTTCCTCGTGTTCCAGACACAACTTGCACATGCTCTCATTGTCCCTATGCCACTTACATGCAAATGCATTTAGGGGTAATGTGCCTACCCGGAATTGAAAGTATAGACGTCTGTCCCTGGGTTTAGTGATGGCATCCCAATATTGCTCGTATTTGGGACAGTACTTAAATTCCAAAAATTTACCCGTCAGTGATGAGGGCTCTGAGGTAGTAATATTATTTCTTGTCATCATATATATATATATATATTGTGAATATCCTTTTTCTCACGGTTCACTGCACTCCAGAACCAAAAACAGGACGGACTCCACTTTCTTTGTGCCAATTTTTGATTTTTCAATTTGTGCGCTGTGCCGCCATGACGCGTTTCGGCCTATGCAGGCCTTGATCACATGACGCGCCTATAAGTCCTCCCCACTTTTAAAGTGCTAGTGCAAAGAAAAAGAACCAATACAGAAAACAGACTATGCTGCTGGTTTCCGTTGTCACTGAACAAAAATAGCAGCTTAATAACACACTGTTGTAATCTGATCACAAATTTATATCTATGTGCAAATGATGCATATATAAATTACATGTATAAATACAATAAATATGCCACACATAGATAAAAAGCATTCTTAAAAAACATTTAAGAAGCCCCATACTTAATACTTGCAGTACAATACTTTTTTCAAAATATCATAGTAAAAGAATGTTTAATTCATGATTGACCTGTTTTAAAACATTATGTAAAACGAGTATTGCTCAACAGAGCTTGTGCTCAGCTGCCAAAACCATTTTTTTGTAAAGTGCAGAGCTGAGTGATTTGTGTTATTAAACATCTATTTCATTTCTACGGAGTGTCGTCTCCTGCGTGAATCTGTTGGGAGCAGTTTCGATCTATCTACCTATCTATATATAAACATATATTCACTGGAAAAAACATAGGTTTTAGGTAATTGATAGTTAGTAATTAGCATTTAAAAAACCTTTGAAATTCACTGAAAAAACCACAGGTTTCAGGGACGTTATAATTAGTTGGACATTTCACTCGTACAAAACCAGAGAAATTCGCCCGTTATAGTTAGTTGAGCTAACTATAACTTGCGCCCCCGCAATGCACTGCTGATGACGTCACATATTACATCACTCATGACATGGTCAGTGACATCACTGATGACATAACTGATGACATCTCAAATTTTGACTACCCTAATAGAAGAATTGATCTGTATAGATTCACAAGAAAACTTAAATTAACTAAAGCACTTGTGTTGCGTGAGTCGGCGGTTGGAACTACAGGAACTATTATACAAGACACAGATGTACAATTGACAATGATGATTTGTCAGAGGATGAAATTCTAGGAGATTTATTAGCCCTGCAAGAAGAAGGGTTGATGGATAGTAATGAAGAAACTACTCAGAATGATGAGAGGACACATGCATTGATCAAAGGAGGAGGTATAACTCCTTTTAGCCCAAAATCTAGATACATTCCGAACATGGCGAGAGATAACCTGGATATGTTCTCAGACAACCTGACCAAAGAATTGCGACATATCAATGTGTCCACCAGACAGAATTTGAATACATATAATCAAAGAGACAAAAACGTTTTCGATACCATCAGTAAATTTAAAAAGATTGACAATGTAATTGTGAAGCCTTCTGTGGGATTGAGAACTATATGAAAAAGAAGCCATTTCACAGCTTAATGATAGAAATTGTTACATCCCAGTTACAATGGAACATTATTCATCTATCAAGGAAAATTTCTTTGCTCGCTTGCAATTCTGGAAAGATACAGGTCATCTAAGCTGGGATGAACATCGATTTTTGAGACAAAATTGCGCGGTGATACCAACATTCTACATGATACCCAAAGTCCATAAGGACAGTATAAGGCCACCGGGTAGGCCTATAATTGCGGCCCAGGATAGCCTGTTCGAAAATACATCTAAGTACATTGACTATTTTTTAAATCCTATAGTCAGCTCATTACCATCGTATATCAGGATACTTAAGACTTTTTAAAGCGCATCTATGGTGTTAAATGGGAAAGTGATATGTTACTTAGAACCCTTGATGTTTCTTCCCTCTATACAAATATACATCATAAAGATGGTTTAAAAGTATCTAGAAATGATTGAGTGGTGTCTTACTAATAACATCTTTATTTTTGGTAAACAACTGTATCAACAACAGAGAGGGACTGGCATGGGCACCTGTTTCGCCCCCAGCTATGCGAATCTTCACATGGGCTGGTGGGAGGAACAGGTGCTCGGCGGTAAGGACATGGAACACTGGTTGCAGCATGCCACTTTGTGGCTGAGGTATATAGATGACCTCTTTGTGCTGTGGCAGGGCACAGAGAGGGATGCTAAACAATTTGTGAGGGTGTTAAATGAAAATATCCTCAACCTCAGATTTACGGCTGCTATCAGTTCTACTTCAGTGGATTTTCTGGTTGTCAATATTTCAATTGGCAATAATGGTTTGGAAACTACGATATTCAGAAAACCTACTGCAGGAAATACTATTCTCCATGCAAAAAGCTTCCATCCTGCACCCCTAATCAGAAGCATCCCCTTTGGGGAACTGTACATAGTGAAAAGAACATGTAGTAGTCTAGAGTATTTTGCTAAAACTGAAAAAGAGATGCTGGAGAGATTTAAGCAAAGAGGATACTCTAATCGTATCCTAGATGCTGCCTGCAAAAGAGCCAGAGAAGTGGATAGAGAAAAAGCACTATTCTATCCCTCTAGGACTAGTATAAAGGAAAGAGAAACCATTCGTACACATAGGTTTATTTATCACTACATATAACCAAGAACATCAGAGAGTATGACAGGCTATGTTTAAACACTGGCATCTTTTGAGGGAGGATCCCATTATTGGCTCACTGGTTCCTAGGCGTCCTATGATAAGCTATAGGAAACCCAAGTTGATGAGAGATCATCTGGTTAATAGTGATTTTGACATTGGTGCAAAACCTCAAACTTGGTTGACCCAATATGATGGCTTCAGAAAGTGCTCTAAGTGCAAAGCATGTGAGAACGGAGAGAATCGTACGTTTATTGAGACACCCTTTAAAAAGAAAATCAAGATACGGGGTAACCTTACAAGCAAATCTGAATTTGTTGTATATATTCTCACATGTCCCTGCAGAAGAATATATGTGGGGAGTACCGGCACATAAGAGAATACTGGAACATATTCGTGCCATCATTCATAGGGACCGCAGCTACCCTGTTGCCCGTCACATCGAAAAACAACATCAAGGTGACCCCTCAGTTCTGAAATACAGCTGTGTGGCACAAGTTGCTAAAAGAAAAAGAGGGGGGCGACAGAGAGAAAGAACTTCGTAAATTTGAAACTTGGTACATTCTAGAATTGGACAGGAGGAAACCGATGGGTCTGAATGTAGACGAAGAACTGTACACCTATCTTCTCTAATTATTGCTGCTATTGTGGGTATAAGTTGCATTGCCTATTTTAATGTCTATCTACTTTTGTTAAGATATCCCTGAATTGCACTGCTATGGACAATGATTTTGTGTATCAAGTGTATCTCCTGGTCTAAAAACCCAAAGGATGCTATGAATTTGAACTTGGGCAGATGTCTAGTCTTATGGGTTTTATAAGAATACCATCCTATACAATTTTTGTCATTTTTGAAAACAAGAGAATTGTCCCTAATGGCTGGTTGTGTCGAGTAGCCGACTATTTGGAATTTCAGTACCTCTATCTTCTGAAATATTGATTGGTTTTTCTGTTTTATTATAGTTCAGGCCAAGAATGAGCATCCTGCTCTCTACCAGACGGAGAAATAATTTTATATGGCACTTGTGCACTTTATTGAGGTGATTGAAAGAAAAATGTGGAGATGGACATCAGGCACTTGCCTGGAAGATAGATTGTTTTTCTAATGAGACTTAAAGATAAGGGTATTTCAGGTGTAATTGTTTTTATGTTTTTTCCTGCTTTTTTTACATATACAATCCTTAATGAAATAGCTTCTATAAGAATGATTATTGTTCATCATCGAAATATGTAGCAAGCTGCATTTTTTACATGCACTGAAATTTGAATGAATGTTCATTGTAAATATTTAGCAGGAATGTTTTATTGCGACATTATATATTATAGTGTCCCACATTGAAAAAATGAAATTATGAAACAATGAACTTTACGAAATTTTGCAAGTGAATACCATGTCTTTTAGCTTAAATATCATTTAAATGCATCATGTTTATCACACCCTTTCTTCTAACCTGAAGATGTTTTCTATGTTTATGCTACACGTCATTATTTATTGCACCCAGAAGATGGTGCACACTGTCGTGATCAAGGCTGCCGTGAGCAGTTGAAACGCGTTGACAGTTTGTCACTCAAAGCGCTTCAATAAAGCTTTTGTTGATTCACTCACTGAGGAGTTCGTCTGTATCCCTTTGTCTGCTTGTGGATACATTTTTTGCATATATATATATATATATATATATATAAATATGGGTTGTCTGTTTCAATCAAGTTTCTTGGCTCAGTATCATTTAGTACCGCATATATTCATAGCCAAGAGACCTGTAACTCAGTTCTGATGGGTCATGTTGGTTTGTTTAGAGCCTTAGGACCTTAATTATCATATGGACCTTACACGCTACGGCACACTAACCTTTTGGCCCTAGTACGAACCTTACATATTTGCTTTTCAGCCTACTTGCACATTCATAACAATGCATTTGACCGTGCGCCATTACATACTTATGTAATTAACTTTTCAATCGGCATTACCTAGGTATAATAATTTTTCTATGTCTATGTGGGGCACAAATATAGGTTCACTGTTTCTATATATAAGGAGCACATTGACTTTCCCTATTTTATTGTTTAAACATATTGTTGTGCGTAAGGGAAATTGTCCTTAACAATAATATTGTCTTTTTCATTTTTAGTATTTTACTTTGCTTTTTTCCTGTGTCAAAATGTGCACAGTCATGCATACTGTAGTCATGGGTAACTTCTATGTCTATTGCAAAATTACAGGTTGCTGTGGCAACCACCAGTGAGTGACCAGCATATATACTGTTAAACAGAATGTACCTGATGTAGTGATCAAGGCGGTACGCCGCCGAAACGCGTCTTAGGTCGTTATTGGATTAATAAACCTCTTCTTTGTCATCATCTCACGGAGTCAGTGCCTGTCTGTTCGTCGCTGCCAGGATTGGTATCAATATTACAGATCTGCCGGGATCTTGCCGCTGACTCTCCTCGTTCTGGTGCTCTGCGAATCTGGAATCCAATGGTATTGTTTCTTTTGAAGAGAAAACGCAGAGCCCCCCGAAGCCGACATCCCGCGATCCGTCCACTTGCAGCGTCCATCACCCAGAGGATCATCCTGTTCCTTACGGAGGCCGGAGGGCAATCAGAGTTTCAGGTTAGTCCACTGGGCTGGATTGTGTGGTGGTTACGTGTGTAGCAAGGTGGCTGATGGGAGAGGTAGTCCCGAGTATCTGAAACGGGCAGTGAGTGACAAAGAAGACTAAAGCTTCCTACAATGGCTGCGGAGTGGGTCAGGGAGCAGGAAGAGGCAGCACTAGACATCTTCAGTGATATTGACAGCACCGCTACATCATCCTCCAAGGCGACAGGATCAGCAGAGCAGCGAGTCGTCAATGACATTGTAAAAATCACGCATGATTTAGAAAAATTGCGGAAAAGTAAAATTGCTAAGTGGTGGGAGTGCAAATCGCTACAGCGTTACCTAGATGTTGGTTGCATCCCTAGGGGTCTGAGAATTCTCGTAGCCCCAACGTATGAAAACCCCAACCCTGAGATGCTAAGAGAATGGGCGGACAATAGCGCTGACTCATCAAGAAGAATGTTACAAATACTTATTAAATACGCCACAAGCGATAGAGATGACATTCTAGTTAAAATAGATGCATTATTCAAAGAACTGGAGAAATCTGCTAACCAAGATGAGATCAGTAAAATAATGTCGGACATGAAAACAAGGCTGGGCAAATATGAACAATCGATAAAAGACAGAAAGGCTGTCAAATTTCAACGCGACAGAAATGATTATATGAATGGGAAAATATACACATTTTCAAAAAAATTCGAAAACATACGCCGCCAACAATTATCAGCTACCACGGAATTACAAGTGAGATCAACAGAACCCAGTGGGTCCGAATTGAGCTCTGAAGTGGAGTCAGACATCGAGTCTACAAGTAGCGAGAAGCGGCAAATGCCCACCGTCGTACAAGAACTTGGTTTTTTACGGATAGAACGAGTAATGAGCCTGCGACCCAGGCCAATGCGTCCGGAAACCACATACACTCCCAGAAACCAAAAAGGAGGAGGAGAAAAAACAGACGGTGGGGCAAAAGAACAACGAAAACAAACCAAACAGCCATACAGAAGAAACAGACAGAGATGAATATGGCTACAGACTTTGACAACACAGTAGTAAATCTTACCAATATGGAGCTCACAACCGATGAACAGAGAATTCTTTCGTTAGGGCTCACGTTCTGTGCTAAGAACAATTTTGATTACGCACAGACAAGAGTGAACTTGTTTCAGTTCGTTAGAAAACTAAAATTGCAAAAACAATTTTTTTAACACCTCTAAACTCAATACAGACAATGAAAGCAACGAAGACACCAACAATGCGCTCACTGTGGGAGATATGTCTCTCCTTCAGACCTTGGCCAATATGGATGATTCAGACTATCAGGAAACACCCACTGATTTTGCAATATCTGCAGGCATTGACATCTTCGGTACAGTGCGGACGCCGTTCAAACCCAAATCAGTGTTCACCCCCGTGATGCCAAAAGATGGCCTTGACATCTTTGCCGAAAATGTTATAAAAGACTTGAAAGAGCTGGCCTGCAAAAGTAGCAAAGAATTTACCAGTACCAACCGGAACAAGATGACTAAATATGATGAACTTGTGCAAAAAATAAAACAACGACAAGACATAGTCGTCCGGTGGTCGGATAAGGGCGGCAACGTTGTCCTGTGGCCACTAGAGAAATACAACAAAGAAGCTCTAAATCAACTTCAAGACAGAGACTGCTACAGCCGTATCAGTCCAAATTGCATCATTGGAATCAAAGAGAAATACCATAAGGCACTGTACGAATGGAGAGGGGAAGGATTATTGTCCAAACAAGAACTCGAATTTCCTAAGACCGACTACCCTGTCATACCACAGTTGTATTTAATCCCCAAAATACACAAAAACCCTCTGGAACCCCCTGGAAGACCAATCATTGCAGCTATTGGGGGACTCTTTGAAAATACTTCCAGATTCATAGACTACTTTCTGCAACCAGCTGTAATCGAACTCCCGGCATACATAAGAGACACTGGTGACTTCTTAACTAAAATCTATGATGTATCTTGGGACACTGACTATTTACTTATGACATTGGATGTGAATGCACTGTATACCAGTATTAGACACAGTGATGGACTCAAGGCCCTGAGTCATTACTTAGGAAAAAGACCTATCCATCTGTTTCAGCACTCTAGGATGCTATTACAAATGGCAGAAATGTGTCTGGATAATAACATCTTTATATTTGACAAACTCACCTACAAACAACTGCAAGGCACAGCCATGGGCACTTGCTTCGCCCCCAGCTATGCTAATTTGCATCTGGGTTGGTGGGAGGAGCAAGTGCTCATGAAAATTCATAGACATAAAATGGTTGAGAATGTTGTCTTATATGTCAGCTACATAGATGACATATTTATACTGTGGCGAGGAACTGAAGAGAGTGCTGAAACCTTCTCTCAAGAGTTAAACAACAATGCCCTTAATCTCACTTTCACATGCAATACTAACACTAAGTGCATACATTTCTTAGATCTAGAAATATTTGTGGAAAATAACAAATTACAATCCAGAACATACAGAAAGCCCACTGCTGGTAATGCTATACTCCACGCGAATAGTTTCCATCCCACCCCACTGAAAGAAAGCATACCATATGCAGAATGCCTGCGCATGAGGCGTAATTGCAGCACCTCGGAAAGTTTTGAACAATCCACTAGCGAGTTATGCAACAGATTAGAACGCAGAGGGTACAGCACAAAGACACTGTCTAAAGCCAAATCCAAGACCACTAACATACACAGGGAAGATCTCCTATTTAGGAGAGATGAGAGAAGTGAGGCCAAAAATTGCCGCGTCAAAACTGGTACCCCGAGACTCATCACAGGGTTCAATGCCTACCACGCAAACATACGTAGAATTCTACACAGACATTGGAACACAGTGCGCAATGACCCAGTTATCGGCCCCACTTGCGTTAGAACACCGCAAATTACATTCAGGAGGGCCAAATCAATGCGCCAGGAGATAGTCAGCAACGCCCCTTCGATCACCAAGTGCTGCACATGGCTTAAGGCCCAAAAAGGTTTTTATAAACCATGCCTGCACAAAATGCAAAGCGTGCAGGCATGGGGTCAACACTAAAACGGTTCAGATGCCGTTTAGACACTCACCCTATGAAATCAGAGGCAGCTTCACCTGTAAGTCAGACTTCGCAGTCTATGTCTTGTACTGTACATGCGGCAAATTATATGTGGGTAGTACCATCCACCCCGTGCATGTCCGCATCCTACAACATCTCAGGGCCATTTCCAATCATGACCCTGCCTACCCTGTTGCCAGGCACATAAATACATCACATGGAGGTAAGGCACAGGATCTATTCTTCTATGTGATCGATACAGTTCCCAAAAATCCTAGAGGAGGGAATAGACAATTGGCCCTTAGAAGATTAGAATCTAGGTACATCATCCTCCTTAATTCAAAAATCCCCAACGGGATGAATGCGGACGAGGCACTGAATGTGCATCTGTAATTTGTCTGGAGCTGCCTGTCCCGCCCCTGCCCAGTCTCCGTAACGTTAGGTCACATTCACTTTTATTTATTTTGCTTCATTTTCTCACGTTTTAACACTCACGATAGATTAGACCACACTAGACATTTTTTCACCTCAATACTCCATACGGCGCTTTTTAGTTTACACACTATACCTATCTTTGTGCAATCGAGTTCTATGTACTCGGCCCACTTGGGCAAGATGGGTTGTCTGTTTCAATCAAGTTTCTTGGCTCCGTATCATTTAGTACCACATATATTCATAGCCAAGAGACCTGTAACTCAGTTCTGATGGGTCATGTTGGTTTGTTTAGAGCCTTAGGACCTTAATTATCATATGGACCTTACACGCTACGGCACACTAACCTTTTGGCCCTAGTACGAACCTTACATATTTGCTTTTCAGCCTACTTGCACATTCATAACAATGCATTTGACCGTGCGCCATTACATACTTATGTAATTAACTTTTCAATCGGCATTACCTAGGTATAATAATTTTTCTATGTCTATGTGGGGCACAAATATAGGTTCACTGTTTCTATATATAAGGAGCACATAGACTTTCCCTATTTTATCGTTTAAACATATTGTTGTGCGTAAGGGAAATTGTCCGTAACAATAATATTGTCTTTTTCATTTTTAGTATTTTACTTTGCTTTTTTCCTATGTCAAAATGTGCACAGTCATGCATACTGTAGTCATGGGTAACTTCTATGTCTATTGCAAAATTACAGGTTGCTGTGGCAACCACCAGTGAGTGACCAGCATATATACTGTTAAACAGAATGTACCTGATGTAGTGATCAAGGCGGTACGCCGCCGAAACGCGTCTTAGGTCGTTGTTGGATTAATAAACCTCTTCTTTGTCATCATCTCACGGAGTCAGTGCCTGTCTGTTCGCTGCCAGGATTGGTATCAATATATATATATATATATATATATATATATATATATATATATATATATATATATATATATATATGAAAACAAAATTCGGAGCACTCTTAGGGGCACAAAGCTGTAATTTATTTTGACCAGGCAGACGCGTTTCAGCATTTCGCCTTTCTCAATGCCGGTTCCTTTATAAAGTGCCAGTTGTTACATCTTTAAATCATACCTGCTACATTCCCATTGGATAGTCAAAAACATGGCAAGTAAAAATGGACTGCTCATCTTTTTTACCAAGGTTGGGTGAGTTCGTACTCATTTAAGTCTCAACGTTGTTGTAAAACATTAAATATTCCAGTGAATTGTGCACATCCTGATTATGTCTATTTTTAGTAATTTTATGTCTCTTTGTAGAGTCAGGAAACTTTGCGCACACATGTATTATTAAAACGTTGGTTGTCTTTTAAATTACAGCCTGTCTTTTCCATTAAACATGTAGGCTCAAATCAAAAGTTCTGTGCACAGCTGCTGGATTGCTGAGAGTGGTACGAGGCCACGCCCCCTTTTTACACCACTCTGTAAACGAGCCTCCTGGCGCACTGCTGCTTGGGGGATGAAGTCCACTTCAGTCCTGAGGTCCTCAAGACACAAGGGGACTTCATCACCCCACCAGCAATGCACCAAGAGGAGCGTTTGCAGAGTGGTGTAAAAAGGGGCGTGGCCTCGTACCACCTCTCAGCAATCCCACTGTGTGGGGCTTACTGGAGGGTTCTGGTGGCCTAGTTGGCCCCAGGGACCCTCACTAGCAACGGGGAATTAATCCCCCAACGCAGAGCGCGCCAGGAGGCGCGTTTGCAGAGTCATGCAGGGAGGGGGCGGGGCCTCCGGCAAGTTGCCGGTCTCTTTTTTTTTTTTTTTTTAATCTTATAGGAGGGGGGCCGCGTGGCCCCCCCTTCCCCGGGCCACTTCTGGCCCCGGGGACCCTATTCCCCGGGTCTGGCCAGCCTTTACTTTTCTTTAAAAAAAAATGTGGGAGGGGGGCCACGTGGCCCCCCTCCTGAGGCCAATTACGGCCCCGGGGACCCCATCCCCCGGCCTTATTTAAAAAAAAAAAATGTAATAACAAAAGGGAGGGGGGCCACTTCTGGCCCCGGGGACCCCATCCCCTGGGGCCGGCCCTTACGTTGGGGACCGTGGGGGGAGCCCCAATGCCCACGCGGTCCCAACCGGCTCCCCGCATCCTGCGGGAGCCGGCATTGCTTTTGGACAAGGGGAGCTGCTAACATGCAGCTCCGTTTGTCCAAAAGCAATTCTGCTTCGCTTCATGGAAGCGAGAGCAGGTTTTCTGCTCTCGCTTCCATGAAGCAAAGCAGAGTTTGCAATGACAGGGCGGGAGCGCCCTGCCATTGCAAACGGCAATGTCCCGGGGGTGGACACCCCGAGACATTGCAGGAGCCGGCCCTGGGGGGTGGCCGTCCCCAGGGCCATGAAGGGCTCCAGGAGGGGGGCCGCGCGGCCCCCCTCCTAACGTATACATACCCCCGGGGAGGTGGTGGTCCCCAGGGCTTGGTGGGGACCGCGAGGCACCCCGCACATAATTACCAATGCCCCGGGGAGGAGGCGGTCCCCGGGGCAGCGTGGGGGGGCAGTAGACCCCCATGCATTTTTCAATGAAAGCCCCGGGGAGGTGGCGGTCCCCGGGGCTTGGGGGGGCCCGCAAGGCCCCCACGCATAAATCATGAATGCCCCCAGGACCTGGCCCACCCAGGGGCTTTAAAAAACGAAGCGCGGGAGACCGCGCTTTGTTTTTTGTTAATTTTCGGCCGGAGTCGCGCCAGGTGCGCAAATCCAGCTAAAATTATTTTTTTTTAATGATTTTTTTGGCCCTGGGGGTCTCTGTGGGACCTTCTGACTAGGCCTAGGGGGTCAGGGTGTTTTTACCCTGCCCCCTTTTCTTCTTTTTTAATGTCTCTCTCACCTTTTTCCTTCTCCCTCGGTACCGAGTCACAAGATGGCTGCCAACACTTCCTGGTTTGAAGTTTCGGCAGCCAATCAGAGGCAAGCTCGTGCTCGGGAGGCCTCAGCCAATCAGATCTCACAATTCTCAAATATCGATATCTGTAAATCTCTAAATATCTCAAACGACTGAACGGATTTACACCGTTTAAAGAAAGCGTGCTTTCTGGACCAAGAGCTATCTCTCTGCCAAATTTGGTGTAATTCCGCTCAGCAGTTAGCCTGTAGCTGTGTCTAAAGTTTCCTATGGAAATTAACATGGAGAAAACACGTTTTGGGATCCCCCTTTTTTCTCGGCCCCCGCTTGACGAATCACCCCTAAACTTGTAACACAGGAGCTGACCTGAGTGAACAATTAGTTTTGAAAATTTCGTGAAGATTTGTCAAACGGCGCCAAAGTTATTGGCAAATCAAAAACGCTTTTCCTATGGAAACAAGGTTCTAACTATAACTACCTACTGGCTAGGTAATATATATATATATATATATATATATATATATATATATATATATATATATATATATATATATATATATATATATATATATATATATATATATATATCCAACTTCGGTTCCAACTCTTGGTTCAAGTATGAACACAGCACTCCAGGCAGTTTGCATAGTACACATTTATTGGTGGCAAAAGGAAAATCAACGTGTTTCGGTTGCAACACGCAACCTTGTTCCCGCTAATGCGCCATCTTGAACTTACATCAAATATACTACTTCATTTACCCATAGTAACCCATGTAAACATAAAAGACAGACAAAGATTCTAGTGCATAACATGATCGCCATCTTACAGAGATGAAATAATGCATACTATGGTATCTAAGTTCATACTGTCTCATTCCACAAGACATAATTACAATAATCAAAGCCAAAATTTCAGAATCTTCACAATTGTGTATATAAACATACAAATTCATGTTGACATTCGGTATAATATCTAGTTTACCAGATGCTTCATACTCGGTATCAATACCACAAATCATGCTGTTGGTGCGAGTGGCAGAAAAGTTTACACATTATCTCTGTCATAGACGGAATCGTCATACAATTGTGCCAGCATGCACATACAGTAGAGCATTGGTGCGCTGGCGCCGACCTCACTTGCCTGTGTGTGTTTTTTATGTGATTTCTCAGCTCACGAGGGCATGAACATGGAGTAGTGGCATGAAACCCAAGTGGGCATATGTCTAAGGTTTTACTTCCAAGGCACTCCGGCGTCAAAGAATGCACCTTGCATGTGAAGCTACTCTCTGATACCTTAAAGTGCTCAGACTGGGGAAGGTATTTGGATAAGTAGGAACCTATTAAAAACAGTTGATTTCATGGGAATGCACAGGGATATATATATATATTCCGTTACCATGTTACAATATTGAGCCTGTAAGAGGGGACTGAGTTGAGTCCTTCTTTTATTTTCCCATTCTGACACTGTAAATATCTAGCAATTGTGTTTGCCAAATCATGATCGTGAACAAGACCCAGTGTGGTCGAAACGCATCGAGAAATTTGGCAAATAAATTCATTTGAACAGCACACCTGAGTGTACATAGATTTGAGGTTCTATCGGCAGCCCCAGCGATGAAAGCCCCATCCCCCGATGGGGAAAGGAAGTCAGGAGCAGTTTGTGTTTGGATATGGAGCTGAAAAAAATGCCCAAAACCTTTTACCAAATACTGGGTGCTCCCTTATGTCTGGACAAAGCTATATCTCTCTGATGAGCTCTAACTAGACTAAAACATGTGTTAGGAGTTTCAGTAGTTTATTGACGTTAAAACGTTACCTTGTCACTGAAATTTTCAACTAACTATAACATCACTTTAACCTTTGTGTTTTTCAGAATATATACACACACATGCACATATGCACATACACACAAATATATTCACAAACAATATATCGACAACCCCAGCGACCCCAACTCCACTATCCTTCGTGACAACCTCGCCAGCATCGGACTTAAACAACTCGTCAACACACCGACCCACAGAGCAGGACACACCCTCGACCCCATCTTCGCGGCAGGAAACAGCATCCAATTCAGCCACACCACTCAGCCGCCATGGACCGACCACCACTGCGAACACTTCGCCATCAACAAACCCAAGGCACCCAAACCAGCCCCACGCCCACCACGAAGGAACTGGAGCAAGGTTACTGAAGAGCAACTTAACTCCACCCTCACCCGAGACAACCACACCTGGGCACCCAACGCAAACAACGCAGCCAGAGAACTCCACACCTGGATCTCCAACTGCGCAGACAAGCTCGCCCCGCTACACAACCCCGACAGACAACGCCCCAGGAAAGCCGCCTGGTTCACCACTGCTCTCCAAGAAGCCAGACGCACCTGCAGACGCCTGGAGACGAACTGGAGAAACACCAAGACAACTGAAAACCACACCACCTACAAGGACGCCATGACGGACTACCACAACCAGATCAGAGCCACCAAGAGGAACTTCATCCACAACAAAATCCTGGCCAACTCCACCAACTCCAAGGAACTTTTCAGTGTCATTCAAAATTTCACCAACCCACGCAGCGAAGCCACAGACATCACCCCATCCCAAGACCTCTGCGACAAGCTTGGAACCTATTTCCACCTCAAGATCAAAAACCTCTACGACAATTTCATCGACCATCCACCAGGCGCCACAGACGGCCCCCCGCCCCCCAGAAACACCAGCCAGCCCACCATCTCCAACTGGACACCGATCACGGCCGAAGACACTGCCTCGACCATGAAAAGCATCCACTCGGGGGCCCCCACCGACGCCTGCCCCCTCACATCTGTCACAGAGCCGCGGCGCCATCGCACCCGAACTACAACGCACCATCAACACCACCTTCAAAACAGGCACCTTCCCAGATGACTGGAAGCGTGCAGAAGTCAGACCCCTGCTCAAGAAGCCCACAGCTGACCCCACCGACCTCAAGAACTATCGGCCCATCTCGCTCCTCCCTTTCGCAGCCAAAGTTGCAGAGAAAACAGTCAACAGGAAACTGACACGATTCATTGAAGAAAACGCCGTCCTCGACCCGTCCCAATCCGGATTCCGAAGCAACCACAGCACAGAGACCGCCCTACTCGCCGCCACAGACGACATCCGCACCCTCCTGGACCAAGGCCACTCCGCAGCCCTCATCCTACTCGACCTATCAGCAGCCTTCGACACCGTCTCCCACCGCACAATAGTCACCAGACTACACGACGCAGGCATACAAGGAACAGCCCTGGACTGGATCCGATCATTCCTCACCGGAAGAAGCCAAAGGATCAGACTCCCACCCTTCCTCTCCGACCCCACGAATATCACCTGCGGAGTCCCACAGTGTTCTTCACTGAGCCCCACCAACTTCAACATCTACATGACCCCCCTCGCAGCCATCGTCCGACAACACGGCCTCAACATCGTATCCTACGCCGACGACACCCAGCTCATCCTCTCCCTCACCAAAGACCCCACCACTGCCAAACTCAACTTCCAGAAAGGAATGCAAGACGTCGCAGTCTGGATGACCAACAGCTGCCTGAAGCTGAACGCCGAGAAGACAGAAGTCCTCGTCCTCGGTACCACCCCTTCTGCATGGGACAGCACCTGGTGGCCGTCCGCCCTCGGAGCCCACCTACCCCCTCAGACCACGCGAAGAACCTCTGCATCGTACTCGACTCATCACTCACCATGAACCGACAGGTCAACGCCGTCACCTCCAGCTGCTTCCACACCCTCTCCATCCTCCACAAGACCTTCAAGTGGATCCCCCCTGAGTCAAGGAAGACAGTCACCCACGCACTCATCACCAGCAGACTGGACTATGGAAACGCACTCAACGCCGGCATCAACAAGTCCCTACTCCGCAAACTCCAGACAATACAGAACAGTGCCGCCAGACTCGTCCTCGGCATCCCCCGACACGAACACATCAACCAACACCTACGAAATCTCCACTGGCTCCCCGTAGAGAAAAGAGTCACTTTCAAAATCCTCACTCATGCCTACAAATGCCTACACAACAACGGACCCAAATACCTCAACAACAGAATCAACTTCCACGTACCCAAAAGAAACCTCCGATCTTCCAACCTCGCACTGGCCGAAACCCCACGCATCCACAGAGCCAGAGCAGGCGGAAGATCCTTCTCTCACATTGCAGCCAAGACCTGGAACGAGCTACCGGCAGACATCAGACGCGCCCCTCCCTGAACACCTTCAGGAAGACCCTCCAGACCTGGCTCTTCGGCTAAACAGATCTGCGGACCCCCCCTCAGTGCCTTGAGACCCTCATGGGTGAGTAGCGCGCTTACAATTCCCTGATTGATTGATTGACAAACCTCAAGTCTTTACTAGAAGTCTCTCTCGAATCAGATGCAAAATCGTCCACATTTTTTCACAGAGCAGCAGTTCTTCAAGTCATTACTAGAGGTCCCTCCAGAGTCAGATGGAAAAACATTCAGGGAGAGATTTACTAGCAAGTGGCACACCGCATCGCAGCACGCAAAGGTGCTGCACTGCACTGCACTGCGTCACCTGGAGAAAACAGAACAGCATCTTATCTAAGAAATGGGCTGGCAGACTTTGCGCTGCCTAGCACCAACACAGGCCCCCTTGCACCAGAGACAAGGGTGTCTGCGTTGGGGTCAAGGTTGTATTTGTGCAGGAAGTGGTACTCCACTAATGCCCTTCAGCCAGGTTTCTGCTATATAAAACTACAAAAATAATATAAATAAATGCAGGCCACGCAACGAGTCAAGCAGCAAACCAGCCAGGGTGAGAAAAAATGAAGACAAGAACCATAGTTGTGGCAGCCCTGTTATAAAACTTAAATGTGACTTCGCTTCAAATGTAAGTTTTCATTTGGCGTGCCGTATAAATGTAAATTCTGCCTCCACCTCTGCTCCCCTGGCCCTCCATTTATCCTGTGTAATCAGATGCTTGTGCTACTGTGCACGGTTTGTCGCGCGCTCGGAGGGTTCCCTTCACAGATGGCTGTCCTGTGTCCATGCTTGTGCTACTGTGCACGGTTTGTCGCGCTCTCGCAGGGTTCCCTTCACAGATGGCTGTCCTGTCTCCATGCTTGTGCTACTGTGCACGGTTTGTCGCGCTCTCGCAGGGTTCCCTTCACAGATGGCTGTCCTGTGTCCATGCTTGTGCTACTGTGCACGGTTTGTCGCGCGCTCGCAGGGTTCCCTTCGCAGATGGCTGTCCTGTGTCCATGCTTGTGCTACTGTGCACGGTTTGTCGCGCTCTCGCAGGGTTCCCTTCGCAGATGGCTGTCCTGTGTCCATGCTTGTGCTACTGTGCACGGTTTGTCGCGCTCTCGCAGGGTTCCCTTCGCAGATGGCTGTCCTGTGTCCATGCTTGTGCTACTGTGCACGGTTTGTCGCGCTCTCGCAGGGTTCCCTTCACAGATGGCTGTCCTGTGTCCATGCTTGTGCTACTGTGCACGGTTTGTCGCGCTCTCGCAGGGTTCCCTTCACAGATGGCTGTCCTGTGTCCATGCTTGTGCTACTGTGCACGGTTTGTCGCGCGCTCGCAGGGTTCCCTTCGCAGATGGCTGTCCTGTGTCCATGCTTGTGCTACTGTGCACGGTTTGTCGCGCTCTCGCAGGGTTCCCTTCACAGATGGCTGTCCTGTGTCCATGCTTGTGCTACTGTGCACGGTTTGTCGCGCGCTCGGAGTGTTCCCTTCACAGATGGCTGTCCTGTGTCCATGCTTGTGCTACTGTGCACGGTTTGTCGCGCGCTCGGAGTGTTCCCTTCACAGATGTCTGTCCTGTGTCCATGCTTGTGCTACTGTGCACGGTTTGTCGCGCTCTCGCAGGGTTCCCTTCACAGATGGCTGTCCTGTGTCCATGCTTGTGCTACTGTGCACGGTTTGTCGCGCGCTCGCAGGGTTCCCTTCGCAGATGGCTGTCCTGTGTCCATGCTTGTGCTACTGTGCACGGTTTGTCGCGCTCTCGCAGGTGTTCCCTTCGCAGATGGCTGTCCTGTGTCCATGCTTGTGCTACTGTGCACGGTTTGTCGCGCTCTCGCAGGGTTCCCTTCGCAGATGGCTGTCCTGTGTCCATGCTTGTGCTACTGTGCACGGTTTGTCGCGCTCTCGCAGGGTTCCCTTCGCAGATGGCTGTCCTGTGTCCATGCTTGTGCTACTGTGCACGGTTTGTCGCGCTCTCGCAGGGTTCCCTTCGCAGATGGCTGTCCTGTGTCCATGCTTGTGCTACTGTGCACGGTTTGTCGCGCTCTCGCAGGGTTCCCTTCGCAGATGGCTATCCTGTGTCCATGCTTGTGCTACTGTGCACGGTTTGTCGCGCGCTCGCAGGGTTCCCTTCACAGATGGCTGTCCTGTGTCCATGCTTGTGCTACTGTGCACGGTTTGTCGCGCTCTCGCAGGGTTCCCTTCACAGATGGCTGTCCTGTGTCCATGCTTGTGCTACTGTGCACGGTTTGTCGCGCTCTCGCAGGGTTCCCTTCACAGATGGCTGTCCTGTGTCCATGCTTGTGCTACTGTGCACGGTTTGTCGCGCTCTCGCAGGGTTCCCTTCACAGATGGCTGTCCTGTGTCCATGCTTGTGCTACTGTGCACGGTTTGTCGCGCGCTCGGAGTGTTCCCTTCACAGATGGCTGTCCTGTGTCCATGCTTGTGCTACTGTGCACGGTTTGTCGCGCGCTCGGAGTGTTCCCTTCCCAGATGGCTGTCCTGTGTCCATGCTTGTGCTACTGTGCACGGTTTGTCGCGCGCTCGGAGGGTTCCCTTCACAGATGGCTGTCCTGTGTCCATGCTTGTGCTACTGTGCACGGTTTGTCGCGCGCTCGGAGGGTTCCCTTCACAGATGGCTGTCCTGTGTCCATGCTTGTGCTACTGTGCACGGTTTGTCGCGCTCTCGCAGGGTTCCCTTCGCAGATGGCTGTCCTGTGTCCATGCTTGTGCTACTGTGCACGGTTTGTCGCGCTCTCGCAGGGTTCCCTTCGCAGATGGCTGTCCTGTGTCCATGCTTGTGCTACTGTGCACGGTTTGTCGCGCTCTCGCAGGGTTCCCTTCGCAGATGGCTGTCCTGTGTCCATGCTTGTGCTACTGTGCACGGTTTGTCGCGCGCTCGCAGGGTTCCCTTCGCAGATGGCTGTCCTGTGTCCATGCTTGTGCTACTGTGCACGGTTTGTCGCGCTCTCGCAGGGTTCCCTTCACAGATGGCTGTCCTGTGTCCATGCTTGTGCTACTGTGCACGGTTTGTCGCGCTCTCGCAGGGTTCCCTTCACAGATGGCTGTCCTGTGTCCATGCTTGTGCTACTGTGCACGGTTTGTCGCGCTCTCGCAGGGTTCCCTTCACAGATGGCTGTCCTGTGTCCATGCTTGTGCTACTGTGCACGGTTTGTCGCGCGCTCGGAGTGTTCCCTTCACAGATGGCTGTCCTGTGTCCATGCTTGTGCTACTGTGCACGGTTTGTCGCGCGCTCGGAGTGTTCCCTTCCCAGATGGCTGTCCTGTGTCCATGCTTGTGCTACTGTGCACGGTTTGTCGCGCGCTCGGAGGGTTCCCTTCACAGATGGCTGTCCTGTGTCCATGCTTGTGCTACTGTGCACGGTTTGTCGCGCGCTCGGAGGGTTCCCTTCACAGATGGCTGTCCTGTGTCCATGCTTGTGCTACTGTGCACGGTTTGTCGCGCTCTCGCAGGGTTCCCTTCGCAGATGGCTGTCCTGTGTCCATGCTTGTGCTACTGTGCACGGTTTGTCGCGCGCTCGGAGGGTTCCCTTCACAGATGGCTGTCCTGTGTCCATGCTTGTGCTACTGTGCACAGTTTGTCGCGCTCTCGCAGGGTTCCCTTCACAGATGGCTGTCCTGTGTCCATGCTTGTGCTACTGTGCACGGATTGTCGCGCGCTCGCAGGGTTCCCTTCACAGATGGCTGTCCTGTGTCCATGCTTGTGCTACTGTGCACAGTTTGTCGCGCTCTCGCAGGGTTCCCTTCACAGATGGCTGTCCTGTGTCCATGCTTGTGCTACTGTGCACGGTTTGTCACGCGCTCGGAGGGTTCCCTTCACAGATGGCTGTCCTGTGTCCATGCTTGTGCTACTGTGCACGGTTTGTCGCGCTCTCGCAGGGTTCCCTTCACAGATGGCTGTCCTGTGTCCATGCTTGTGCTACTGTGCACGGTTTGTCGCGCGCTCGCAGGGTTCCCTTCACAGATGGCTGTCCTGTGTCCATGCTTGTGCTACTGTGCACGGTTTGTCGCGCTCTCGCAGGGTTCCCTTCACAGATGGCTGTCCTGTGTCCATGCTTGTGCTACTGTGCACGGTTTGTCGCGCTCTCGCAGGGTTCCCTTCACAGATGGCTGTCCTGTGTCCATGCTTGTGCTACTGTGCACGGATTGTCGCGCTCTCGCAGAGTTCCCTTCACAGATGGCTGTCCTGTGTCCATGCTTGTGCTACTGTGCACGGTTTGTCGCGCGCTCGGAGGGTTCCCTTCACAGATGGCTGTCCTGTGTCCATGCTTGTGCTACTGTGCACGGTTTGTCGCGCGCTCGGAGGGTTCCCTTCACAGATGGCTGTCCTGTGTCCATGCTGCGCTCCATCATCTGTCCTGCACACGCGCAGCTTGTGTTATGAGTGATGCGGCCGCCGCGCAGTGATTTCTCATTTGCAGCTGGCTCTCATCCGCCATGTGCTGCTTGACTGATAGTTCTCTGGCAGAGGGGTTTTCATTACCACATTTAGCGATTCTCCTTTGTTGATGTCTCGATGCTCACAGCTTCCATCATCGTTGTCTTCCACTGAGGCCGCTCTGTTCTTGTGCCTGCCGGCTCTCACAGGATCACAATATTTGCTACAGATTTATAGGGATTGCAGAATATTTGAATAATGTGTGCCAAGGCCTTCCTTCTTGTTTACGCAGCATGTTCACGATTTAATTTCATGTGTGAAGTTTCATCAGCGACGCAACTCTGAATTTTTATTCTGTCAACACAGTATTGCAACAAAATCCTACAGTAGCCATTTTGTGCATTTTCTGGGTAAAGGTCTCAAAAACGCACACAAGAAAGTTTTGCATTAAAACAACAAATTATTTTATATAACATATTAGAAGGGATTAAGGGTTTGATCCCTGGAATCAGACTGCAGTTGGTTGATGCAGAGGGAATCAAGCGCCATGGCACACAAAGTTATCCACTGCTGGCCGTGCTCTGGGTGTTACACCTCTCCATGTAGTACAGCGATTTATTGACGGTAACAATAGTTAGCAAGTAAAATAAATATATGTTTAAAACACTGCTATGACAACATAATCATGTATCCCAATTGCTTTAATGATAATGTCCCCTGCATATCCGTATGTCACATCTACAATATACGCTGATATGTTTTATAACGAAATATGGATATTGTGTTCTATTAATCTGAAGTGTCCTTTGTAGTGTTTTTGTGAGTTAGGAATGACAGAACTCTTGTGGCTCCTGATGGACTCCAGAGAACTGTGACATAAGGATTAGAGCGTAGTCAAGTGAAAGCAGGTTCAAAATGTCGAGTTTGCGGTTACACGTAGAAGAATAAAGACGTGTTATACTATGCTCCGTGTGTGGCATAGCCATTGGCGGGTACCCAGGTTGGGGCGGACGCTACAACTGGCAACGAGATAGGGGATTAGTAACCCAAAGATTGACAGTGCTCTCCCAGAGAGTTTGCTGTGGTCCAGAGAACTGCTCAAGCATGCCATGTGTGCCTCCAGCGAAGTGCTGATTCGACGTTCAGCATATGTGGAGTCAAAGCACAACTCTAGCCTATGTAAAGCAGTTGAAGAAACGTTTCACTGAGAAGTCTACACATCGTTGGCCAAGAACCTGCTGGTAAGGCTGTAAAAAGAGGTACCACGCTACTAAGCAATTTACAGCTATATATCATACGAAGTGATAACGTTAAAGGCGGATACCACCAGGTTTTGAAAGAGCAATCACGATAGCAAATCACGATAGCAAATTGCAAGATAATGCTCTGATCAGAAGCGCTGCGAGGCAGAGAGCAGTCAGGTGTCAGACAGTACAAAGAGACGCCTAAAGGCAAAGCAAGCCAAATACAAGAAACGGTCATCTGCCTAGCAGAACTGAGTAATGAGAATCATCATACCACCGTGTTGGGTGGAGTGACCCCAGAGGAAGCATCCGGGGTTACCCTTACGGAGCTATCCATACACGAAGCGGCACACCCCCAAAGCTGCCGGGTGGCGGCTCAGAACAGCTTCAGAGGTCTCCATAAAAGTGAAGGGCTCCCATGGAGACCAAGAGGGAGGTCAAGCTACCACGGACTGTCCAAGATGACCCAGAGGCCAGTACAGCACAGGGCCTTAGAGATGGTATGGATGAAGCTGGTCCTAGCGGACAGCAGACAGTGTCAGCGAGGACTCCACCCTCAGGGTCAGCCAATCTCATAAATGGTTACAATGCCGCCGTCTTCCTGAAACCACCGCCGCCATTCGATACCGCCAAAAAGCAAACTATTGGCAATAGATGGACTTCTTGGACAGAGACATTTGATGATTTCATTGATGCAAAAGAAGAAGCAGATAACAAGAAGATTATCAAATACCTTGAGAATCTTGCTAGTGAAGGTGTAAAAGAAGTCATAAAGAAAATGCTGCAAGCTGACGAACTTATATACTGTCAAATGAAAGCAGCTTGAATCTCAAGTTCTATGCAATACCAAATATAGATTATGAAAGATACATTTTCAGTCAAGAACGACAGAAAGTTGGTGAAACTATCAACAAATTTGTTGAGAGACTGGATACGCTCATCAAACACTGTGAGTTCAGTCAATTTAATGAAGCTTATGTCTCAGAGTTATTGATGGAAGCCTGTCAGATTTATTCAGACGATGAATGCTGAGAGAAACTTGTAGTCTTGAGCATGTTCTCTTAGGTGCCAGAGCTGAAGAGCGTGCTGATCGACAAGGTGCCCAGAGTGAGTCAGTCATGAACATGAAAAGTAAGCCAAAGCACAAGGCAGATGGACACAGAGTGATGTCTCCATAGAAAAGGAAGTGTTTCAGGTGTGGATTTTCATTTCCACATGAAGGTAAACACCATTGGACAGGTTTGCAAAGGCTGTGGGAAGAAGAACCATTTTGTAACAGTTTGCGAGGCGAAGGGAAAAAGTAAATGCGTCACGGCACGAAGACAAAATGGCCACCCAAACGTTCCAGAAGAGACATTTGATGCACTCCCACAAGGTCAAGCGATCATGCCAGTTGAGGTACGTCGACACCAAATGAAGTTGATCATCATCTAAATCATCGTCAAACTGTTCTTCAGTGTCCAAGTCAAGGGAAAGTGAAGACGATGGTTGTGCAATGTTATTATTAAACTCAGGAAAATGTGCACATGTTGGACTGGCCGCATGTGAAGAGAAATGCAGGTCAAAGAAAAGTCGACATGAAAAAGCACCAAAGTCATTCAAATATTGTCCAAAGATTACACTAAAAGTAAACGGTTGCTCAATACCTTTTATTATCGACAGTGGTGCGTCGATAAACATAATGCCTGAGGAGAAATACAATGAACTATCTCCATTGCCACCACTTACGCCAATGAAAACGAAAGTGTATACATGGGCTGCATCGACACCATTAAAACGTCAAGGTTCATTTGTAGCAACGAAGAAAACAACAGTACAAGCACCCATTTATGTACTTCAAGGTACGGCGTCAAGGGCCTTTCTACTCAGCCTTAGCACAGCTGTTGATATGGGACTGATATCAGTGATTTATAGCATGAATGCTCATCACAAAATAGTAAGTACATTTCCTTCATTGTTTCATGGGTTAGGAAAACTCAAAATTATGAAAGTACAATTACACATTATTGAGGACGTCCGTCCTATTGCTCAAAGACATAGACAAACTATTTTTTTTTATTTACAGGAAGCTGTTGATAAAGAACTTGAATGCTTACTCAAACATGATATCATTGAGCGTTCCACTGGTCCAATGCCATGGCTTTCTAAAAAGGACAGTAAAAGAGCTGTACACATCTGCGTTGATATGCGTCAAGCGAACAAAGCAATTGAACGAGAACGACATCCAGGTCCGCACATTGCCGACATGATAACACAATTGAATGGTCCGAAGGTCTTCTCTCGCCTTGATTTAAAGAAAAGATATCATCAGCTGGAACTTTAGGAGAAGTGCAGGTACATTACAAAATGTTCTACACATATTGGTCTGTTCCAATACCAAAGACTCAGTTTTGGTGTGTCATCAGCTGCAGAGCTGTTTCAAGATGTCATTCGACGTATCACACAGCCTGTCATGAATGCGTTAAATTATAGTGATGACATATTGGTTTTCGGAGCTACACAGAAAGAGCTCGATAAAGCTAGCACTCAAGTGTATCGTTTACTTGCAGATGCAGGTTTGACTTTGAATGCAGATAAATGTGAGTTCCATAAGACAAAGATAACACTCTTTGTCCATATCTTTTCTGATGGGAGTATGACATCCGATCCAGCTAGAGTGCAATTGTTGTCAACTGACATTCCCCCACAAGATGTTTCCATGTTACGTTAATTCCTTGGCATGGCCAGTTACTGTTCTAGATTGATACAAGACTTTGCCACCAAGAGCGTTCCGTTGAGAGACTTGATTAAAAAAAATGTTTAATTTTATTGGTCACATGAATGTGAGCAAAGTTCCAAGAGAATAAAACAAACTATTGAAAGTGCTACTTTGATCCAAAGTTCCATACAGAGTTTGTTGTTGATGCTGGCCCCAGCGGGTTAGGCCCAATCCTTGCACAGCACAGCGGACACCCAAATGCTTGAAGATATATTGTGGCATATGCAAGCAGAAGTTTATCCCAAATTGAACGTGCTTATTCACAACCTGAGACAGAAAGTTTAGAAGTGGTGTGGGCTTGTGAACATTTCCACGTATTCTTATATGGAAAACCTTTCACGCTTGTGACAGATCATCAAACATTGTTGATCATCTTTGGTAATCCTAAGGCAAATATGCCCCCTCACATTGAACGTTGTTGTGTACGATTACAAGAATACAACAACACAATCGTGCACCAGCCAGGGAAAGATCAAAACCCTGCTGACTGCTTCTCAAGAGTGTCTGTGCAGTGCCATGGTACCCCTTCTAAGACAGGTGAAGCCTGCATTAATTTCATTGTGAAATCAAGCACACCTACTGCCATTTAGTTGGAACAAATTGTCACTACCACGAGTCAAGATAGTGACATGCTGAAACTAAACGACTATTACACATCAGTCTTGGAACCAGCACACTCAACCTCTTACCCATGACAGTGAATACTAGACGTTTAAAAATGTCTAAGTTTAACTGTCCGTTACTCAAAAAAGCATCATCCTGAGAGGTTCGAGATTTGTTATTCCGGAGAGTCTGCGACAACAGATTATTGACGTGGCCTATGAAGGTCATCGTGGAATCATTGCCACAAAATGAGCTCTTCGAGACTGAGTCTAGTTTTCTCATCTCGAGAGAGAGTTGCAAGAGAATTGAAGGCGTATCTTCTATGCAACTGCCTATCATCAAATATCACTCAACACACCTTAAACATGGGTATGGGAAAGAATTACCGTTGACTTCTTCGGTCCTCTTGACAATGGACATTGCCTGATGGTGATTGTTGATGAATACTCCCATTTCCATTGATAGAAGATCTTTCATGTATCACTCAAGAAAGAGTCATTGAGAGATTAAACGGCATCTTTGCGACATGGAGTGTTCCTGCGATCTTATAATCTGACAACGGCCCACCTTTCAACAGTCGAGAATTCAGAGACTTTTTCAGTCATCTTAATGTGAAGCATCAGAAGAGAGCACTTCTTTGGCCACAGGCCAACGTCCTTGTCAAACGTTTCATGAGTATTCTCAAGAAAGCCGTTCAGCGTGTTGTATTGGAAAAGCTTGACCTTAAAACTGTCTTGAACTCCACTCTACGAGCTTACTGTTCGACTCCTCACTCGACCACACGTGAAAGCCCGGCAACTTTGATGTATGGGAGAGCCATGACGACCAAGTTACCTCAATGCACCAACATAAGATCAAGTACTGAGGAAAAAACCTGTATGAGAGACTTGGATTGTAAAAACAAAAAATGAAGGCCTATACAGACAAGCGCCCACAGGCAAAAGACATTACGTTCACTAGAGAAGATCAAGTGCTTGTCCATCAGCTTAGAAAATGGAAATCTAATGCTCCTTTCCATGCTGAGCCATTTCATGTTGCTACCAGCAAAGGATACACGGTGACTGCCCAAGTCCTGGGAAGTCCATTATGCGAAATTCCTCGCATTTCCAACATGTGGCTCATCGCTTGTCACTGATGTCAATGTTGAGACTGGGGCTGAAAGGACAAGTGGAGACGCCCTGACAGCTGTGGTTCGTACATTGTCAACGCAGATCATGGACACTTCGACAGCCTGTCCCCGGTTTCCAAAGACACTGTCAGGACGTGTGATCAGAGCGCCACGAAGACTCATTGAAGAGCTATGAATGTATATATTTGTAAATTTTTCAAATTTTTTATTTAACAGAGGGGGTGATGTAGTGTTGCGTGAGTTAGCAATGATGGAACCCTTGTGGTTCCTGATGGATTCCCTAGAAATGTGACATAAGGGTTACAGCGTAGTGAAACGAATGCAGGTGTAGAATGCTGAGTTTACGGTTACACACAGAAGAATTAAGACGTGTTATACTAAACTCTGTGTGTGGCATTGTCATTAGGGGGTACCAATGCTAGGAAGTACGCTACATCCTTTAGCCTCAATATGTTTGCTAAATTTCATGGTTATAGTAGACCTAGAAGCCGTTTTATTTGAGTACACTTTCACATTTGATGCATCCCGTAGAGAAGTGTAACCTTGTTATCAATATTAGCAACTATGGGACACATGCATCAAGCCATTTTGCAATCGCAAACAGTGCGATTCGCAAAAATCGTCCGTTTGCGATCGCAAAATGGCCTTTTCTGATGCATGTAATGTTTGGGCAATTCGTAATTTAGTTAAATGCAATTTTTTGGGATTCTCTAAATTGTAAATGCAAATAGCGAATCGCAATTTGCGATTCCCTAATGCAGATGCAAGAAGTCTTTCCTAAATGCGAACTGTGCATTTAGGAAATGCTAATTACCATCAACGTCAAGTTGATGGTAATATGTGTATACTTTGAAAAATGCACAAAAATCCATTTTTCAAAGTGCCATGTAGCGAACACATGCCTGTGCTTTACATGTGCCCACTTGCATTTTTTTAGGGGTGCTTCAGGGGGGCCTTAGGCCCCCGGGCAGCCTTGGCTTTGCATTCGCTATTTGCGATTACCAATTTGGCAATCGCAATTAGCGAATGCAATACCATTCATTCCTATGGGCCTGTAGGACCATAGGAATGAATGGAGTCACATTACCTAATAGCGATTCGCTATTTACCGAATCGCTATTAGGTAATGTTAAGGAATCGCACATTTTTTTGCGATTCCTACATGCATAGCATTTTGTGAATCACAAATAGCAAATCGGCAAAACTTGCTATTTGGGAATCGCAAAATGCAGGCTTGATGCATGTGCCCCTAGAAGTGTAATTTTAGGAAATTAATGAATTCAGCAGTGTGTTCATATACTTGTATCTTAGTTTTAAAGACGGCTCGCACTTTCTCCGTGAGATGATCCTGCAATCTGCTCATTTGCTGAAGTAACACGTTTCTGCAATGCGTTTATGCTCTATCTGGCCGCAATTGCATGCATTTTAGCATTACAGGCTCCAGCTGACCTTCTGGGTCAGAGCTCTGGTCGGTTCAAATGACAATCGTCTCCTGATTATTTGCTGTGCTGCTTCCTATTTTTTACTTTAAACACATGGTAGAATTTTGGGCTTCCCAATATGTTGTTTTTTAGTTTAACAAATGTATATTCGTTTAAAAACACAAACCCAAAAATAATGCATCATAAACACCAAATTTGTGTTTAGCCCAGAAAAATATTTAAAAAGTGTAGTGTTATCTTTCACTTTAGGTGTCGGCTAGCGGCCTGCAGACCGCCCTTTTGTTTCTAATACACAATATATATTTCAATATACTAATTCACCACTAATCCTTTATGGGTTTCCGGAGTAGCTTGCTACTCGCCAAAAAAGCGCTTCAACACCCCATCAAGGGTAACAGGCGCTATATAAATACAAACCTTTTTTCCCTCTTCTATCCTCCGCTATCCTTCTGAATCCAAATAACTGACTAACCTATCCACCACTCAAATTACTTTCATATTTCACTAAACTAATTCAACACTAATCCTTTATGGGTTCCGGAGTAGAGCGCTTCAACGCCTCGTCAGGGGTAGTAAGCGCTATATAAATGCAATTACAATACAATATATACTTAGAAAGGGCTTTGAGTCAACCGCTCACTAATGATTGGATGGCTGTTTTTGTCTATCACAGTTGTCTGCTCTTGAGTTGATGGTTGCTTCCCTAATCTTGTGATGGCCCTCTCTGGAGCATTTTGGTCTCTAAGTGTTCTGATTGGTTGAGTTGTATCATTCGACTGCCTATTTCAGAGAATTCTTTGAAACGTATTACCTCTTAGCAGTTGCTTTTTGCAGCCATGTTCCTCATGAAGTAACACGCAGGGGGCACTGAGCGCCAACTGGTCTCCGCTCTGCCCTGTGGGAGGTCTGGTGAGCAGAGAGCAGTTCGGGAGTCGGAGACAGGCTGCCGATGTGAGCGGTTATATCGAACAACGGGGGGCATCGCAGAATGGAGTTTTCCAATGAAAGAAATAAAAAAAACATTCTAGGATGGCCACCATTTACCGGTATATCAGTTAGTGTGCTTGATATGCTACTGCCCTGCGACACAGCCCTCCTTGAAGCTGGTGATCAAGGGGAACCACATACACTTGCACCCCCATACAGACCTCACAGGAGGGTGGCAGTATTGGGTGTACCCCAGAGCCATGCCAGTCCAGGCTGCGCCACGTCATGCTGTGTGTCACTGCCTTTGTAGCTTGAAGCAGACCGTGGACAGTGGCGCGCTGTGCCAAAAAGACGGTGGAAATACGCAGGCTGCTGGTGTAAGTTAATGCCCCGCACCCCTGGGAGCAGATGTGACGTCAGGGCAGCGCGGTGCCGCCTGTCCACCTATTCCACGTTCCACTACAAGGCTATTGGCTTACAGGGCTGCTTTTCTCTGCACTCCCATCCGACGCTCCAGCTGCACCTCTTCCAGCTCTGGGAAGTAGTTCAGTGGGTGGCAAAGGGCCGCAGCGCTGCCCCATGTGCCTGTGTGTCATGTGTGAGGGTGTTGGTGTCCTCACACTGGGGTTCCGCGTCAGCCCTGGCGCCCCTAGTTTGTTCACTTGAGTGGTGAGTTCTGCTTGATGCAAGGGGTTTTGTGGTAGCTCATCCTAATCCAGGGGCCCTGCGTTACTATTGTTGTTCAGGGTTGGATTCATTCCCTGAAGTTAGACATATTTTGCCCTTTTTGTTACTACGTGAATTGAATCTTTGCAGGGCTGCAAGATCTCTAGGCGCTAATTACAATGACATGGCTGGTGAGGAGCAATTAGACACAGGAAGGCGAGATGTGCACAACAGATTAGATTCAATAATCCGGAACTGGCATCCAACGCTGCTCCCAGAGGGGGTGTCTTTTTAATGGGGACATTTAGCAGTAAGGATCGCTCCCTTATGGTACTTTCATTTTCTCTATTTGTTTACAATGCCAGCATTCTCTCTACAGACACAAGAGGGCCATTGTACTGAGACGATGGCTGCGGCTCCCTCTGCCTTTGTTATACTGCTCCCCTACACACAGCTCTACTAATGCACACCACCCTGGTCCACGTGACCCTGCTCCTACACGCACAGCTCAACTCATGCACCCAATTCCTGCTCTGAACCCCTACTTCATCCCACTGGTGCAACACTGCACCCCAACTCTGACTTGCCCTTCACCAACTACCTCTCATACACAGCTCTGTTCGATCTTCACCTGCACCTCCTGTCCCAACACACATCTCTGCAGCTCCACCCAGCTCACTTTCATCCTGTTGTACACAGCTCCACCAATGTACTTTATTCCAGACTTTCATTCTGCTGCTCTTACAGACAGCCATAGCTTTGCACATCTATCCTGTCATGAAGACCACAGCTCCACACAGCTTTACATACGAACCTCGACCTACACATACAGCTCATACTGAAGACCTGCATTTCTCAGATCAGACACACAGCTCCAATAATGCACCTCTACCATGATCTATCTAGCCTTCCCCTACACACAGCTCTACTAATAACCCTGAACCTGGGTCCGCATTATTTCTTTCTACGTACACCACTCAGTGATGATCTGCAACAGTTTCAGCACTGGGCTTCCTCAGCTCTGACAATGCACCTCTGACCTGACCAACAACCTCTCTTGACATTCAAGCACGTGGCCAGGCACACAGCTCTGATTGGCTCTCACAGCTCGGTCTAGGTCCACTCTCTCCCCGCAGCTCCGCTGTGCCGTCTCTTGCCTCCAGACCCCGACCTCCTCCTTGGGAGGATCGAGGCTGCTGCCCGCTCCTGCGCCTGCTGCCCGCTCCAACTGGGACCAGACTGCCTGCAACCACCGTAACCTTTCTCAGCCGTTTTTTTCTTCTTAATTTTTCCCTGTTGTGCCACTAATTTTGTGCCCATCTGTGTCTTGCTCTAATTCCACCACTGTTTTTATTTTCTCGTGCCTGCCTGTTCCTTTCGCCTTTCGCCGCTGCTGCCCCTGCGACCCCTTCCCCCCGGAATTCCCCTCCGGAATTCCCCCGCTCCCGCCTCCCAGCCTCTCCTCCCTCCCACCTCCCCTACTTAAAGGCGGCCGCTGCGGGGGAGCTCGAGTAAGACCTCCGACCCTCGGTCTAGGTCCACTCTCTCCCCGCAGCTCCACTGTGCCGTCTCTTGCCTCCAGACCCCGACCTCCTCCTTGGGAGGTTCGAGGCTGCTGCCCGCTCCTGCGCCTGCTGCCCGCTCCAACTGGGACCAGACTGCCTGCAACCACCGTAACCTTTCTCAGCCGTTTTTTTTCCTTAATTTTTCCCTGTTGTGCCACTATTATTGTGCCCATCTGTGTCTTGCTCTAATTCCACCACTGTTTTTATTTTCCCGTGCCTGCCTGTTCCTTTCGCCTTTCGCCTTTCGCCGCTGCTGTCCCTGCGGCCCCTCCCCCCCGGAATTCCCGTCCGGAATTCCCCCGCTCCCGCCTCCCAGCCTCTCCTCCCACCTCCCCTACTTAATGGCGGCCGCTGCGCGGCCAAAGGCAAGCCCGTCTGCGCCCGACCGCGGCCAGTGCCAGGAACCCTGGACCTCCCACTACCCATCGCTACGACACCACCACCCTCCTCGCACTCAACCCTGGAAGACTTAGAGAATGCCAACAGGCCTCGCCGAACACGTCCCACGGCCAGTTCTCCTGCCTCCACTGCCGCCAGACCCTCACCGCCACCCCGGCCTCCAACACCGCCGACGCCAGCACCGGCGACACCCTAAAATGCATCCTCCTCAACGTACGCTCCGTACACAAACACGCCATGGAAATCTGGAACCTACTCGACTCTCTCTCGCCCGACATCGCCTTCTTCACAGAGACCTGGACCAACGCATCCTCCGCCCCCGACATCAGCACCGCCATCCCAGACGGATACAAGATCCAGAGGAAAGACCGCCCCAACCACCCAGGAGGGGGCCTCGCCATCGCCCACAAGAGCACCCTCCACCTCACCACCTCCAGCGAAACCTCCCCCTCCACCGAACACCTGCACTTCCAGATCCAGACCACCCCCAAAGCCACACTCCAAGGAACCCTCATCTACAGACCCCCCGAACACCCTTCGTCACCACCATCACCGACTTCATCGCACCCCACACCTTCGCCTCAGCAAACTACATACTCATTGGAGACCTGAACTTCCACCTCGACAACCCCAGCGACCCCAACTCCACTATCCTTCGTGACAACCTTGCCAGCATCGGACTTAAACAACTCGTCAACACACCGACCCACAGAGCAGAACACACCCTTGACCCCATCTTCACGGCAGGAAACAGCGTCCAATTCAGCCACACAACGCAGCCGCCATGGACCGACCACCACTGCGTACACTTCGCCATCAGAAAACCCAAGGCACCCAAACCAGCCCCACGCCCACCTCGAAGGAACTGGAGCAAGGTTACCGATGAGCAACTTAACTCCACCCTCACCCGAGACAACCACACCTGGGCACCCGACGCAAACGGCGCAGCCAGAGAACTCCACACCCGGATCTTCAACTGTGCAGACGAGCTTGCCCCGCTACGTAACCCCGACAGACAACGCCCCAGGAAAGCCGCCTGGTTCACCACCACTCTCCAAGAAGCCAGACGCACCTGCAGACGCCTGGAGAAGAACTGGAGAAACACCAAGACAACCGAAAACCACACCACCTACAAGGACGCCATGACGGACTACCACAACCAGATCAGAGCCACCAAGAGGAACTTTATCCACAACAAAATCCTGGCCAACCCCACCAACTCCAAGGAACTTTTCAGTGTCATTCAGGAATTCACCAACCCATGCAGCAAAGCCACAGACATCACCCCATCCCAAGACCTCTGCGACAAGCTTGGAACCTATTTCCACCTCAAGATCAAAAACCTCCACGACAACTTCATCGACCATCCACCAGGCGCCACAGATGGCCCCCCGCCACCCAGAAACACCAGCCAGCCCACCATCTCCAACTGGACACCGATCACGGCCGAAGACACCGCCTTGACCATGAAAAGCATCCACTAGGGGGCCCCCACCGACCCCTGCCCCCCTCACATCTACCACAGAGCTGCGGCCGCCATCGCACCCAAACTACAATGCACCATCAACACCACCTTCAAAACAGGCACCTTCCCAGACGACTGGAAGCGCGCAGTAGTCAGACCCCTGCTCAAGAAGCCCACAGCTGACCCCACCGACCTCAAGAACTATCGGCCCATCTCGCTCCTCCCCTTCGCAGCCAAAGTTGCAGAGAAAACAGTCAATAGGAAACTGACACGATTCATTGAAGAGAACGCCGTCCTCGACCCGTCCCAATCCGGATTCCGAAGCAACCACAGCACAGAGACCGCCCTACTCGCCGCCACAGACGACATCTGCACCCTCCTGGACCAAGGCCACTCCGCAGCCCTCATCCTACTCGACCTATCAGCGGCCTTCGACACCATCTCCCACTGCACACTAGTCGCCAGACTACACAACGCAGGCATACAAGGAACAGCCCTGGACTGGATCCGATCATTCCTCACCGGAAGAAGCCAAAGGATCAGACTCCCACCCTTCTTCTCCGACCCCACGAAAATCAGCTGCGGAGTCCCACAGGGTTCATCACTGAGCCCCACCCTCTTCAACATCTACATGGCCCCCCTCGCAGCCATCGTCCGACAACACGGCCTCAACATCGTATCCTATGCCGATGACACCCAGCTCATCCTCTCCCTCACCAAAGACCAAACCACTGCCAAAATCAACTTCCAGAAAGGAATGCAAGACGTCGCAGTCTGGATGACCAACAGCTGCCTGAAGCTCAACGCCGAGAAGACAGAAGTCCTCATCCTCGGTACCACCCCTTCTACCACCTCCAGCTGCTTCAACACCCTCCGCATCCTCTGGAAGACCTTCAAGTGGATCCCCCCTGAGTCAAGGAAGACAGTCACCCACGCACTCATCACCAGCAGACTGGACTATGGAAACGCACTCTACACCGGCATCAACAAGTCCCTACTCTGCAAACTCCAGACAATACAGAACACCGCCGCCAGACTCGTCCTCTGCATCCCCCGACACAAACACATCAGCCAACACCTACGAAGTCTCCACTGGCTCCCCGTGGAGAAAAGAGTCACTTTCAAAATCCTCACTCACGCCTACAAATGCCTTCACAACAACGGACCCAAATACCTCAACGACAGAATCAACTTCCACGTACCCAAAAGAAACCTCCGATCTTCCAACCTCGCACTGGCCGAAACCCCGCGCATCCACAGAGCCAGAGCAGGCGGAAGATCCTTCTCTCACATTGCAGCCAAGACCTGGAACGAGCTACCGGCAGACATCAGATGTGCCCCCTCCCTGAACACCTTCAGGAAGACCCTCAAGACCTGGCTCTTCGGCTAAACAGATCTGCGGACCTCCCCCCCCCACCTCAGCGCCTTGAGACCCTCACGGGTGAGTAGCGCACTTACAATTCCCTGATTGATTGATGGTGCATCTCTGCCCTGACCAACAGCCTCTCTTGCCATTCAAGCACGTGGCCATGCACACAGCTCTGATTGGTTTACACAGCTCTGAAGGTGCATCTCTGCCCCGACCAACAGCTTCTCTTGCCATTCAAGCACCTGAACATGCACATAGCTCTGATTGGCTCTCATAGCTCAAATGATGCATCTCTGCCCTGACCAACAGCCTCCCTTGCCATTCAAGCACCTAAACAAGCACAAAGCTCTGATTGGCTCTCATAGCTCTGATGGTGCATCTCTGCCCTGACAAATAGCCTCTCTTGCCATTCAAGCACCTGGACGTGCACACAGCTCTGATTGTCTCTCACAGCTCTAATGGTGCATCTCTGCCCTGATCAACAGCCTCCCATGCAATTTAAGCACGTGACCAGGCACACAGCTCTGATTTGCTCTCACAGCTCTGATGGTGCATCTCTGCCCTGACCAACAGCTTCCCTTGCCATTCAAGCACCTGAACAAGCACAAAGCTCTGATTGTCTCTCACAGCTCTGATTGTGCATCTCTGCCCTGACCAACAACCTCTCTTGACATTCAAGCACGTGGCCATGCACACAGCTCTGATTGGCTCTCACAGCTCTGATGGTGCATCTCTGCCCTGACCAACAGCCTCCCTTGCCATTCAAGCATGTGGCCATGCACACAGCTCTGATTGGCTCTCACAGCTCTGATGGTGCATCTCTGCCCTGACCAATAGCCTCCTTTACCGGTCAAGCATGTGGCCGTGCACACAGATCGGGTTATGCACCTGGCTTCTGTCTGTCAGCCTGCTTGCTTTTCAAGAGTTGGGCCCACATGCTGATCACCTGGTGTAACTCAACCATAACTTAAATTACTGTTGCCCTGTACACGTCCATCATTGCTCTTGTACCAGACCTAGCTCGAGGGGAAGCTCTTTGCATGACAGGCTAAGATGAGATAAGAGCTGCCTGCAGAGATCTTTGTGTGCGCTGCATTTTTCAGGAGATAGCAATGACGTGATAACTTTGGTGGTAAATGAACTTAATGGAGAGATCTGTGATTTGTCTAGTCTAAATTTCTACTCTTGATAAAGCAGCATAGAAGGTTGGTGTTCCAGCTGCAAAGCACAATGTATGACAGTCATACCACAGATTTGTATTTTATGTAGACAGCTCAGAGGGTTACTGCTCTTTAGAGAGATCCGTTTGTTACTTGGAGTTCATAAGGTGCAATCCTAATACAGCACATTAGGCTATGAATGGGCACGAAAGCACTGCATGCAAATTGCAAGCACAGGTTTAGAACCGTATTGTTTTTCCCTCAATCTTTCATTATTTCACAATTGCTTAAAAGGGTTCTTTTGATTAGTAACACAATTTTGTTATTATGTCACCCCCATTCAGTGAGTTAAGTTTCAAATCCTGAGTTTGTGGGGTGGATTTACTAAAACATTAGCCCTGGTTTATTTCACAAAAGTGACGCAAACCTGGTGCAAACTGTTGTTTTAAGGTTTTCTTTCAAGTGCAAATCCTGAATTGCATTGGAAAGAAGTGCCTAAAGTAACACAAATTTGTACTATGCACTACTTTGAGTCAAGGAGGCAGACCATGGGTGGTACATGGACGTTCCCGTGCACCCACCCATGGATTTTGATGCTAATCACTATCTACTAACTTTGGTAGGGAGGGATTTGCATAAAAAAATTGCACCTCCTCAAAGCAGGCATAAAGTTTGCAGAAAAAAAATATTTTCTCCAAATCTTTCCAAATGTGCATGTGTGCTGCACAGAACAGCACACAAAGGCAGTGGTAAAGTGTTAAACTTTCTCCAAGCATAGAATTTTGTGCCGGAAGGGTACCCTTCCATTCTAGTACCAATGCCTAACATCTTGCACACACTCTTGCGCCAGCCTGTGCACTGACGCAAGATAGTTTAAGGTACACCAGCATTAGAGCAGAGAGTAACTCTTAATGCCTACTAGTATGGATGACATGTGATACCTACACCTTATAGTCCTTATTGTCTTAAATAACATTCCTTATGTTTTGATTTACACAGTTATATGATTCATTGTCCCTGTATAATATGTTTCTGATATACAGCGCTTGAGAGTAGCTCTATAAAATAAATGAATGTGAGAGAAGGGCTAAGGAGAGACGAGGGCCACCTTGGAGGGTGTTAGTGGTAGAATCCATGAAGGAGGTCATTGCAGAAGGTACTAGCAAATATAGTTGCACCTGGTACCACCAATAGTAAAGCCGGTTCATCAACCCACGGTCATTAGAACATTGGAGACCCATACAAAGCTCTGATGATGCACCTCACCTCTGACCTGCAGCCTCCACTACTATTCAAGGACTTGATACATCATAAAGCTTCAATGATGTACCTCATTCTTGAGAACTTACCAAGCATTTCAGTGCTGACTTTTATTTTTTAGTGCTCGACACACATATCATTGATGCTCTTCAATGCACCTCAAGTCTGACCTACACGTACCTGATTGTACCACTAGAGGGAACCGTGCACCTGCACCAATATGTCTTATTCCTCCCTCACAGAATTCAGCCTGGCTGAACTGTATGAAATCACATAACGTATAGCAGGACATAAGCTCTGGAAAAGCCAAACAGGTCTTGCTTTTTTAGAAAATCATATATATATATATCATTTCCGAATCCAACTTATGAAACGGACACCGACACAGGGGTAGCGTTGCCATTCAGTCCCACGCTTTATTCAATTCTCCGCTGTAAATTGTGTATATATAAATATATATAGATAGATATAGATATATAGGTGTATATATATTATATCTATATATATATATATATCATTATATATATATATATATATATATATATATATATATATATATATATATATAACACACATTTCTCCGAATAGAGGGCCCCCAACCCTGGCAGGGCGGCCTCAGCCACACAGGCACCGATTAACCTGCAGCGACGTCGAAGAGAAGAATAAGCCGAGGCCCGAATGTGGAAGGAACTAGTGTTTTATTAGTGACACACGGCAGCTCATTATCATTTCCAGACGCGTTTCTGCAACTTAATTAGCCTTAATCATTGGTGAGCAAGATGAAAGAAGGACTGCTTCGAACATTTCTATTATTCCTTCATTTCCCAACATGCATCATTATCAGGTAAGTTCAATTTGCGTAGTAAAAATATATAATCATAATTCACAGTCTTTACATATTGTAGTCCAACAAATAAATTTAGTTTTTTATCTCTACTGATGAAGGATAATATCCAGAAACACATGTGTCTAGAGATTGACAGCACTAACCTGCACCAACTTTGGTGAAACGCTTCAGCAAAAACTCAAGTAAGCATTTAAAATGAACTGCATTTACCATAATGCTAAGGGGTGAACTGTGCTGGGAGGTGAAGCAGTGTGCTCCCATCTCCCTTCTGTTTGAAAAGGCGCCATTGAGCTGACGGGCTTTTGGAGATGCACCTGTGCGCCTGTGAGAGGTACTGAGACCTCAAAGGATTGTGGCAGCTTACTCAGCAACCCCAGATAAATTTCGTTTTTTATCTCTACTGATGAAGGATGATATCCAGAAACACATGTGTCTAGAGATTGACAGCACTAACCTGCACCAACTTTGGTGAAATACTTCAGCAAAAACTCAAGTAAGCATTTAAAATGAACTGCATTTACCATAATGCTAAGGGGTGAACTGTGCTGGGAGGTGAAGCAGTGTGCACCCATCCCCCTTCCAGGTGTGTGAGTACCTGCATAGGTCTGTGAGTGGGTCTGTGAGTACCAGTGTGAGTAGGCCTGTCAGTGCCTGCGTGGATTTCTGAGTGGGTGTATGAGTGCCTGCATGGCTCTGTCAGTGGATTTGTGATTGCCTGTGTGGGTCTGTCTGTCGGTGTGAGAGTGCATGTGTGGGTCTGTGAGTGAGTGTGTGAGTGGTTGTGTGGGTCTGTAAGTGGGTGTGTGAGTGTCAATGTGAGTGTGTGAGTGGGTTTCTGAGTGCCTGTATAGGTCTGTAAATGGGTGTATGAGTGGCTGCATGGGTCTGTGAATGGGTCTGTCAGTGCCTGCATGGGTATGTGAGTGGGTGTGTGAGTGCCTGTGTGAGTCTGTGAGTGCATTTGTGAGTGTCTGTGAGTGGGTGTGAGAGTGTCTGTGTGGGTCTGTGAATGGGTAGCTGTGTGGGTCTGATAGTGGGTATGATACTGCCTTTGTGGGTCTCTGAGTGGGTGTGTGAGTAGCTGTGTGAGTCTGTCAGTAGATGTGTGAGTGCCTGAGTGGGTCTTTGAATGGGTGTTTGAGTGCCTACATGGGTCTGTTAGTAGGTCTATGAGTGGCTGCATAGGTCCATGAGTATCTGTGCAGGTCAGTGAGTAGGTCTGTGATTGCCTGCATGGGTCAGTGAGTGGGTCTGTGAGTACCTGTATGTGTCTGTGAGTGGTTGTGTGAGTGCCTATGTGGGTATGTGAGTGGGCAAGTGAGTGCCTGCATGCATCTGTGAGTGGGTGTGTCAATGCCTGCACAGGTTTGTGAGTGGGTGTGTGAGTGCCTATGTGGGTCGGTGAGTGCCTGCATGGGTCTTTCAGTGGGTATGTGAGTGCCTGTGTGGTACTGTGAGTGGGTGTGTGAGTGCCTATGTGGGTATGTGAGTGCCTGCATGGGTCTGTGAGTAGAAGTGTCTGACTAGATGGGCCTGTAAATGGGTTTGAGAGTGTCTGTGTGAGTGCCTGAGTGAGTCTGAAAGTGTTTTTTTTCCAAAGTGTGTTAAGATTGACAAATCCATTGCGGATTTACACGTGGGGCCACGCTGAGCCTCGCGGTGGACCCACAGATTCCCAAAGTAGAAAAAAAACGTTTTCTACTCAATATCGTACCCAACATAGGTCTCTCTTACGCTCCTCTAACACACCGATAGGATCAGGGTATCTCTACCCTGCCCCTTTAATCATTTTGAAGATACATTTTAAGGCCCCAAGATCATTCCCCGATAGTTAAAATGGTGGCCGCAGCCTTTTGGTCAGGTTGGGATCAGACAATCACGGCATTGTTGGTGGCACGTGAAGTCTCAGATCCACCGCGGAAGATCCACAAAGGGTCTCCGTCCCTAGATATACAAATTTGTTTTTCCTTTAATAACTGCACACCTACTGAATGGATTTACACCAAATCACAAAAAGGGCTCTTTCTGGACCAAGAGCTACCTCTCTGCCAAATTTGATGTAATTCTGTCCAGCAGTTCAGGCTGTAGTTGTGTTCAAAATCCTTATAGGACATTTCATGGGAAAGGCACATTTGTTAACCCCCCATTTTTTCTAGGCCCGCTTGACAGATCACTCCAAAACTTTCCATGAAGGACTAGACAAAGTATACCACTTTTTTGGGAACATTTTGTGATGATTACTTAAACGGCACCAAAGTTCTAAGCAAACCTAAAAACGCTTTCCTATGGAAAACTAGGTCCTAACTATAACTACCTACTGGCGACTGCCAGCACACAGACGCGTCACTTTGCACCAGAGGGGACTCCTAGCCCCACAACCCCAAGCGCCAGGAGGCACCGACGCCTCCTTTCCCGTGCCCGGAGGCGCTCAAAGGCACTTCGCGTCTCCCGCAGCGCGTGAGGCGTCAGCACACAGACGTGCCAATTTGCACCAGAGGGGACTACAAGCCCCACAACCTCAAGCGCCAGGAGGCGCCGACGCCGCCTTTCCCACGCCCGGAGGCGCTCAAAGGCACTTCGCGGCTCCCGCAGCGCGGGAGCCGCCAGCACACAGATGCGCCACTTTGCACCAGAGGGGACTCCAAGCTCCACCACCCCAAGCGCCAGGAGGCGCTGACGCTTCCTTTCCCACGCCCGGAGGTGCTCAAAGGCACTTCGCTGCTCCCACAGCGCAGGAGCCGCCAGCACACAGATGCGCCACTTTGCACCAGAGGGGACTTCAAGCTCCACACCCCCAAGCACCAGGAGGCGCCGACGCCGTCTTTTCCACGCCTGGAGGCGCTGAAAGGCACTTTGTGGTTCCCGTAGCGCGGGATGCGCGCAGGCGTGCCTGGCGAAGCCCGGCCCAAGGGCGGGCCCGTCTGCGCCTGTCAGAGCCCAGATGAGACTGGACTGGGCCAACTCTCTTGGTTTTCCTCCATTTGGATTTGGGGATTGCAGAAATAGTGATATAGCCTTGTAAAGCCGCATGAAGGTAAAACATTTTTGTTCATATTTTTCCTTATTTTTTTCCAATTAAGGCAATTTGTATCATGGGAAAACAGAAACCAACCACCATTCCAAAGACAATGGATACAACTTTGGATGGTTATCTCCAAAAAGCGGTAGGGGCGATAACTAAGGAGATAGAAATTGCGGAACGAAGACTCTCATTAGCCCCTTGCCTAATTACACCTGTCCCAATTGACTCTCAAGTAACCATACCCGAAATAGTTCCTGTGCAGAAGCCGCAACTACCTCTAGCACCCACTGTAATCATTGCGAGTCAGGGTGTTCTACATGTCCCCAATGAAGGAGCTGACTCTAGCACTTGACCAGTGTCGAAATCTACTATACCGCAAGCTGTATCCGGAGGGAAAAGAAAACGACTGCCCAGGTAGGGGCTGATTGCAATTTAAAAGGTTACTCTCCGAGGGTCAAGAGAACTAAACAAACTCATTCTACTGGAAATACATCTAGGACTCGGTTGGGAGGAGGGAAAAGTAATGTATCAAATGAAATAGATAGTACCGTTGATACATTCAGTAGAATTGTACAAGAGGCACTGTCACTTATTATATCTAGACTAGCCGGCATTGAAGAGCATCTTGCCCGAGTGTTGACGGGCCTAGGTAGAATCGCAGTATCTGATAAACAAATTGATAATGTCACCTGTCCAAGAAGCTCAGATTTAAAACTAGATGAAGTCATCCCTAGTGTTCCGACGAATCGCCTGACCCCTTTAAGTACAATATCTACTGCAAATAGCCAGGCCCCCAGTACAGAGTCCCCCTGTAATAATGTCGGTAACAACCTTAGGGTCTTAACATCAAGGACCCCATCTTGGTTGGGAATACCCATAGGAACAATCAAAAGCTGGGTCAGGGGGTCACAAATCAACCAAGATCACTCATGATAGATAGGGGTAGATTATCAAAAGGAAATGTACATACAAGTGGCCCAGTGCATGATCCAAAGATTGGGCGGGGTGCAAAAGATGTACTAAACTTACCCCCGGAATGTACACCAAGAAACTTGCCAAAGTCTTGTTAATAAATCGGCTCATTGGTGTTCCAAGAGAATTTCGCCGAAAATAAATTGGTCTGAAAAAATCATTATGGCCAGGCGAGTGAGCTGGCTGGGTCATACGACCAAATGTGGGGAAGGGGATTGTGTTGTACTTAACTTTAGTAATAGACAACAGGATGTGGGAGCACACCGCTGACCTCTCAGGCAAGGTTCGCCCCTGGCATTCTGGTAAATGCAGTTTCTTGTAGCTCGCTCCGATATTTTCGAGTGTTTCGCCAAGGTTGGCGCAGATAGTGCTGATCTCTAGACACGTGTTTCTGGTTTATTAACCGTCATCAGTAGAGAATACAGTCTTGTATTTTGGGGTTTGCTGAGTAGGCTGCCAAACATTATATCAGGTCCAGTACCTCTCACTGGCGCGCAGGTGCTTCATCCACAAGCTCGTCAGCTCAATGACTCACGGGAGTACTTTAAAAAGACAACAGGATGTGGGAGCACACCGCTGACCTCTCAGGCAAGGTTCGCCCCTGGCTTTCTGGTAAATGCAGTTTCTTGTAGCTCGCTCCGATATTTTCGAGTGTTTCGCCAAGGTTGGCGCAGATAGTGCTGATCTCTAGACACGTGTTTCTGATTTATTAACCGTCATCAGTAGAGAATACAGTCTTGTATTTTGGGGTTTGCTGAGTAGGCTGCCAAACATTATATCAGGTCCGGTACCTCTCACTGGCGCTTCATCCACGAGCTCGTCAGCTCAATGACTCACGGGAGTACTTTAAAAAGACAACAGGATGTGGGAGCACACCGCTGACCTCTCAGGCAAGGTTTGCCCCTGGCATTCTGGTAAATGCAGTTTCTTGTAGTTCGCTCCGATATTTTCGAGTCTTTCGCCAAGGTTGGCGCAGATAGTGCTGATCTCTAGACACGTGTTTCTGGTTTATTAACCGTCATCAGTAGAGAATACAGTCTTGTATTTTGGGGTTTGCTGAGTAGGCTGCCAAACATTATATCAGGTCCGGTACCTCTCCTGGCGCGCAGGTGCTTCATCCACGAGCTCGTCAGCTCAATGACTCACGGGAGTACTTTAAATAGACAACAGGATGTGGGAGCACACCGCTGACCTCTCAGGCAAGGTTCGCCCCTGGCATTCTGGTAAATGCAGTTTCTTGTAGCTCGCTCCAATATTTTCGAGTGTTTCGCCAAGGTTGGCGCAGATAGTGCTGATCTCTAGACACTTATCTAGAGATCAGCACTATCTGCGCCAACCTTGGCGAAACACTCAATGCCAGGGGCGAACCTTGCCTGAGAGGTCAGCGATGTGCTCCCACATCCTGTTGTCTATTTAAAGTACTCCCGTGAGTCATTGAGCTGACGAGCTCGTGGATGAAGCACCTGCGCGCCAGTGAGAGGTACCGGACCTGATATAATGTTTGGCAGCCTACTCAGCAAACCCCAAAATACAGGACTGTATTCTCTACTGATGACGGTTAATAAACCAGAAACACGTGTCTAGAGATCAGCACTATCTGCGCCAACCTTGGCGAAACACTCGAAAATATCGGAGCGAACTACAAGAAACTGCATTTACCAGAATGCCAGGGGCGAACCTTGCCTGAGAGGTCAGCGGTGTGCTCCCACATCCTGTTGTCTATTTAAAGTACTCCCGTGAGTCATTGAGCTGACGAGCTCGTGGATGAAGCGCCTGCGCGCCAGTGAGAGGTACCGGACCTGATATAATGTTTGGCAGCCTACTCAGAAAACCCCAAAATACAAGACTGTATTCTCTACTGATGACGGTTAATAAACCAGAAACACGTGTCTAGAGATCAGCACTATCTGCGCCAACCTTGGCGAAACACTCGAAAATATCGGAGCGAACTACAAGAAACTGCATTTACCAAAATGCCAGGGGCGAACCTTGCCTGAGAGGTCAGCGGTGTGCCCCCACATCCTGTTGTCTATTTAACTTTAGTAATGCATGGTGCGCCCGCTCTGCCCTAATACACTTTAGAGATCTACCTGGTGATCTGATAGAGGTTCACCCGTTTTTTTTTTATCCTCCACATCAGGAATTCATCGCGAGAAACCAGTCCGCGGGGTTGGGTTCTAGTACACATCCCCTTACACAGCTCCCTCCATTTAGTCATCCAAACTGCTTTGAAGTCCTTTCTGGGTGGTCTGAAATAGACTGACTAACTGGGTGCTCTAGACAACCAGTTGCCATGATGGGAACGGGTTTGTACTATAGTGCTCAAGGGAGAGTATGAACCCCTTATTAGGGGTCCGCTGAATTCAGTTGAATTCTCCACCCCCATATCAAATATTATTAGGGAGAGCCGAGACAAACCCGAAAATTACTCGCCGCGCCTTAATCTAATCCCAAAAGACACCATGGGTAGGGAGGAGCCGGATCTGCCTACAACCGTAGCTGAAGAAGCCATAAATAATGAAACTGCGGGATTGGCAAATCAGGTTCATAATAAGTCTCTACTTAAACTTATCTCATGGAACATAGCAGGAATTCGCCCCAAATTGACTGACAAGGTATGGCTAAATTATATTAGAGGTTTTGATATTATTTGTCTTCAGGAGACGTGGTACAAGGAAGATATTGTGCTGTTATTGTTATTACATTGTCCACGCTACACCCTCGTTAGCAGGGAGGGCGAAAGGAGGGTTGGTAATATTAATCTTAGTTAAATATGAGGCCATAAAAATTAACGTCGTTGGTACATCTCCTTGGTATCAACTAATCCTGATCTCTAATATGCCACAGGCCAAGCTACTAGTGGTGAACTGGTATTATAACATTTTTAATTAAAACAGCTGCCAGGTTATTGAGGCTTTGCAGGCGGAAATCAATAATACCTCTGAGAAATGGCAACCATTATGCATCCTCTGGGTGTGTGATTTTAATTGCTCTTCCTGCCCCCATAGCTCTAATCATGCCTGTGGGTTGCTAAATACAGAGGGGCAGCCCCTCCCGCATTTTGTTCACACTCCTCAGGGTGAGGCTCTAAACTTTATTATTATGGAGAATGATTTGGGCCTCATTAATGACTTAGTAATTCTGCAACCCAGTGCCCTACGTATGTTGGAGGAGGTAGGGAAAGTTTTATTGATTTTATGTTTATCTCACGGATGGTTTTTGCCTCTTATTGGCGACTTTGAGGTGGAGCCAAATAATGCTAGTGATCATAACCCCCTCATAGCGTCCCTCAGTATAACAGCTCAGTTGGGGAAAGTAGACGACCGCTCGACTCATTTTAATCCTAATAAAGGGGTAAGACTTAATTGGGATAAAGTAAACCCCTCTGAATTTGAAGCAAAAACTGTTACAACTAATTATGATTCGATCATGAGGTGTTTAGATCATAACTTGCCCCCAGCTGAGATTATTCGTGAATTTGAATTGATTTGTTCAGATGTAGCTAAACATCTGACCAAATTGATTAAGGTCAGGGATCTCCAAGAGACAAGGTGGTTTAATGCGGAATGTTCACAAGCACAATTTCTTTTTTAAATTGGCTCTCCATGCTAACCCTCATGATAGGGCTCAAATTAAAAATGCTAGGAATGCTTATAACAGCATAGTTAAGCAGAGGAAAGAAGAATTGAGGTGTTTAGCCTGGGACGATCTGGAGAGAGCCAGTTCCCTTAAGTACTCGAAAAGCTTCTGGGAAATCATAAATCGTCCTTTATTTACTGAAGAGGCGAGGAAGACAGATTCACTGATCCTGGGGGATGTTTGGGAAACTCACTTTGCTGCTATATTTAATCCTAATGGGTGTCAGCCCGAGGCAATTAGTGGGGATTTGCCCATAGATCTAACCTCGGCTGCTCACTAAAGTGCATCAGTTTCAGTAGCTGAGGTTGAGGAAGCCATAGCAAAAGGAATTAACATGAAAGCTCCCGGTCCAGACGGAGTGCCATTAGATCTTTTTAAAAGTAATCCTCATCTATGGGCTTCATTATTAACCAACGTTTTTAAAGCAGTGGTGATTGGCCCCATCCCCGCAACTTGGAGGGAGGCTGTTGTGGTCTCTGTGTTTAAAAAAGGCAATAGGAGTGACCCTGCCTGCTATAGGCCAATTTCCCTTATTGTCGCCACAGCGAAGCTGTTGGGGAGGGTAGTCCTTGCCCGACTTGAAACCTGGGTGACCGATACAGGGGTTATGACAAGAACGCAGTATGGTTTTAGGAGAGGGATGGGTACCATGGAACAGTGCCTCAACTTGTCGCTGATTATGGGCAAGTACATGAAGGCCAGGAAGGGTTCTATCCACCTGGCCTTCATGGACTTGTCCAGCGCTTTTGACACCGTAAATCGGGAGAAGTTGTGGGCACTTATGGGGAAAATGGGAGTCGAGGAGGATTTGATTTCTCTTCTTCGTAGGCTCCATGCATCCACCTCTGTTGTCATAAGATACGGTCCACAAGGGGAAAAAACTAGGCCCATAGCCTCCACAGAAGGTGTCCGGCAGGGATGTATTCTAGCCCCTTTCCTTTTTTAATTTATACTAATGGTCTAGAGGCTTTTTTAACAGATAAAGAAATTGACTGTCCACGCATTGGGGGCACACGGGTCCCGCTACTTTCATATGCGGGTGATACTGTGTTAATGGCCCTGACAGAAAATGGTCTACAAAAAATTACATAATGCATTTACAGATTTTATGTTGGCACTTGATCTAAAGGTTAATTTTAATAAATCATATATTATGGTGTGTGGCCCCAAAATGATCAAAACTCTGATATATGCTGTAGGAGATAAGAGAATCGACACATTGAATAAATTTAATTATCTAGGGAATATTTTTAACAATAGGATGAATTGGGAATCGCTTGTTACTGCAAGGGTGCAACAAGTGGGCAGAGTTGTTGAGGGGATTTTTCGCTTTGCATGTAAGCTGGGCCACAAACCAGTCACTGAGCTGGTTACACTTTACAAAGCCAAATGTGTGCCTGTTGCAACATACGGAGCAGGTGTGTGGGGATACCATAATAGCCGCCAGCTACAGATTATGGAAAATAAGTTCATAAAAAGGTTACTGATGGCCCCAAATAGTGCCCCCACAATCTTTTGTCATCATGAGCTGGGGCTTGAATATGTAGAGGATCGTATAGATATTGCCCCCCTGCTATTATGGGCCAAAAGTTGGCTGACTGAGGAGTTAACGTTTTCCAGAGAGGTCATCAAAGATTGTATTAATCTTGATGGAGCACTAACTATCCCTTGGCTCCGTTTTGTAAGGGATAGCCTCTTTAAGTTAGGTCTGAGGCACTACTTTAACTGTCCTGCTGGTATCCATGAAAATGCGAAAAATATCATAAAAGAAGCACATTCTATAAGGGCGAGAATACGCCGCTCTCAGCCCGAGGCAATAGGCCTCCCTGGTTTATTCCCTGTCCAACAGCAATTTTATTTAACATTTACCATAAATGTGCAGACACGATTTTATCTAACAAGACTTCGTTTACTTCCCTTGCATTTTTTAGTGGCTTTTCCAGAACAATTGGGGTGGGTAGATAAATTAGAGCCTTGCCCCTTTGGTAATTTGGCAGCTCAAAGCACTCTGCACTTTATTCTATTCTCCCCCCTCTATAAAGAGCCAAGAGGAAACTTTTTAGTCCCGATTTGAAAAGAAATCAGGCCATGTTCCTATATTGAAGGTTTTAATTACTTATACTCTCTGGCTACTTATGATATATGCACTATGATTTCCAATTACATTAAAGTCGCAATGGCTATAAGGAAACCGTATTAGTTATTGTAGTCGAACCCGAACAGCGTAATTCTTTAACACAAAACTTAAGTACAGATGTATTTTTATGGAGGGAGTTGCACATTGTTATGGTTTTAAGTGCCTTGTAATATAGATTGCATTTTTATCAAAAGATTGATTTTAAGGATTGTATTGCTTTTTCCTTTTCCTTTTAATTAATTGAATTGTATGAATCGCCTCTCGTGCTGCTATGTAAATAGATCACTGGAACCATAATCTGTAATGCTGATTATGGTTTTCTTTTGAAACCGAATAAAATCTTTTGACTTGAATATATATATATATATATATATGTATATATATATTCACTGAAAAAACCGTAGGTTTCAGACATGTTATAGTTAGGAATTAGCATTTAAAAAACCTTTGCAATTCACTGAAAAAACCATAGGTTTCAGATATGTTATAGTTAGAAATTAGCATTTAAAAAACCTTTGAAATTCACTGAAAAAACCATAGGTTTTAGGGACAGTTATAGTTACTTGGACATTGCACTCGTACAAAACCCGTGAAATTCCCCCGTTATAGTTAGTTCAGCTAACTATAACTCGCGCCCCGCAATGCACTGCTGATGACGTCACATATTACATCACTCATGACATGGTCAGTGACATCACTGATGACATCACTGATGACATCTCAAATGACATCACTGATGACATCATCCAGTGACTGTGTGTTTCTGTAAAGTTTAAATATTTTTAATATATATAGGAAAAGACGTATTGAAGAATGAGTGGGTGTGTAAGTGTTAGTATGGATGATTTAGTAGGTGCGTGACTGACTCTATAAGTGAGTGATTTAACGTATCTTACTGAATGCATGGGTTAGTGACTAAACTGGGTGAATGTCTGTATCCGTCTGTCTGTTGCTGTGTAAGTGGCTGCATGTGTTTGTGAATAGCTACATGAGTGTCTATATGAGTTATTGAATGGTTGTCTGAGTATCTGTATGGGTGCCTGAGTGTTTGTGTGGGAGGGGTGTGTGCGACTCTGTGCATAGATGTGTGAGTGGGTGATTCACTGGGTGGATGGTTTCAAGAGTGCATCTGTGATAGACTGTATGGGTGGGTAAGTGTGTGTAAGAGTGTGTTAGTGAGTGAATGTATGTCCCAATGGTACATGTGTGAGTAACTACATATGTGAAAGGCAGTATATATGTGTGTTGGAGTATATAAATAGCTATAAGCGAGAGTGAGTGATTGTGATAGTGGCTGTATGGATGAGTGTGTGCTTGTATCAGTGATTGTATAAGAGCGTAAGAATGTGCTAGTATTTGTATGAGTAAGTGAGCTGGTGTGTGTATAACTGTATAGGTGAGTAAATGGCAGAGTGTTTAATTATTTGCATGACTGACTAGGTGTGTGAGTACCTCTATGGATGAGTGGCGGTGTTTGAGTGTCTATATAGGAGTATGAGTGCATATGATAGTCCTGTACTGAGTGACCGTAAGTATGAGTGACTGTACGGGTGAGTGAGTGGATGTGTGCGTAGACCTATGAATCAGTGAGTGGGTATGTAGTTATTGGTGTTGGAGTGTCTATGGTTTTGCGAATGGCAGTCTGTAATTTAGAGTGGGTGTATCAAAGGTTATATTAGGGTGTGAGGAGGTGCATCAGATTATCACGTGGATGATGTCATCAGTGATGTCATTTGAGATGTCATCAGTGATGTCATCAGTGATGTCACTGACCATGTCATGAGTGATGTAATATGTGACGTCATCAGCAGTGCATTGCGGAGGCGCGAGTTATAGTTAGCTGAACTAACTATAACGGGGGAATTTCACGGGTTTTGTACGAGTGCAATGTCCAAGTAACTATAACTGTCCCTAAAACCTATGGTTTTTTCAGTGAATTTCAAAGGTTTTTTAAATGCTAATTTCTAACTATAACATATCTGAAACCTATGGTTTTTTCAGTGAATTTCAAAGGTTTTTTAAATGCTAATTCCTAACTATAACATGTCTGAAACCTACGGTTTTTTCAGTGAATTTCAAAGGTTTTGTAAATGACAATTTTTATATGTATTAATTGTTATATTAATTTTTGTCATACTGATTTACTACATTTTTAGAAACAATTTTTTTTTACATATTTTATTTTTTAAATTACATTGTAATTACATTATACATTACATTACAAAAAATACTTTCTGAGAATGAATTACTTTAGTTTAAATACTTTGCACATAGGCAATAGACTTTTAAGTACAGTAGTTACAGTTGTTGCAATGGGCAACACATTTTCAAACACAATGCAACATTCAGCTCAATGTGAATTTCTAGTTAAATGCAATTAGTTACTTTATGGATTACTTTTTCTAACCACAGAACTGGATCCTAGATTCAGTCCTGGGACATCTCCTGTAAACAGTTGAGTAAAAGCGTTTTGGTTACAGTAGTGATTTTTAAGGAATATTATTGTATTTTAAAAGTTGACACTTAGAAACTTTTTCACATAGAATCATCAATGTTATCCTATGGAAGGAAATTCACTTAGCAGGTAAAAACTGTTATCGTTACTTTTTCTTACTCAGTGTTGGATCCTGGATCCAGCACTGGTGCATCTCCTGTAAACAGTTGAAAGAATGCGTTTAAGTCATACAGGCGATTTTTAAGGAATATTTGTAGTTTGTGAAAATCGACACTTTGAAACTTTTCTGCTGAAAACCAGACAATGGATTCCTATGGAAGAAAATATAAGTTACTGGTAAGTACGGTTAAAATTACTTTTCAGGGTCAGTGCTGGGCTAAAAGATGCAGCACTGGGTTCTCTCCTGATAACAGGTGAGTAAATTGGAATTCGTACTTTGGTTGATTTTAGAGGAATATTATAAAGTTCCAAAACTCCACACTTAGAAGAATTTCCAAGTGAAACCAGTCAATGTTAGCCTATGAAGGAAATTCAAGTTACCGGTAAGTACGGTTAAAATTACTTTTCAGGACCAGTACTGGGCTGAAAGATGCAGCACTGAGGTCTCTCCTGATAACAGGTGAGTAAATCAGAATTCGGATTTCGGCTGATTTTAGAGGAATATTTGTATGTTTCAAAAATTGACACTTAGAAACTTTTTCAGCAAAAAGCAGGCAATGATATCCTATGGAAGGAAATTCAAGTTACTGGTAAGTACGGTTAAAATTACTTTTCAGGATCAGTACTGGGCTGAAAGATGCAGCACTGAGGTCTCTCCTGATAACAGGTGAGTAAATCGGAATTGGTATTTCGGCTGATTTTAGAGGAATATTTTAAAGTTCCAAAACTCCACACTTAGAAGAATTTCCAAGTGAAACCAGTCAATGTTAGCCTATGGAAGGAAGTTCAAGTTACTGGTAAGTACGGTTAAAATTACTTTTCAGGACCAGTACTGGACTGAAAGATACAGCACTGAGGTCTCTCCTTATAACAGGTGAGTAAATCGGAATTCGTAGTTCGGCAGATTTTAGAGGAATATTTGCACAATGGTGAAGGGAGGGGGCGGGGCCTGAGGAGACATCTGTGCAAACGCGCCCGTGGCGCGTTTTAAGTTGGGGGATTAAGTCCCCTTGAATCATGAGGGTCCCTAGGGGCCAACTAGCCCACCAGGAACCTCCAGTATGCGCCAGGGGCTGCGTTGCAGAGACGTGTAGAGAGGCCACACCCCTTTTACACCTCTCTGCAACGCAGCTCTGTGGCGCTTTCTGGATGTACCTGTTGGGCTAGTTGGCCCTCAGGGACCCTCAGGATTGAAGGGGATTTAATTCCCCATCTTAAAACGCACCACGGGGCCTGTTTGCACACATGTCACCTGAAGCCCCGCCCCTCCCTTCACCACTGTGTAAACGCGCCCCGTGGCGCGTTTTAAGTTGGGGGATTAAGTCCCCTTGAATCCTGAGGGTCCCTGGAGTCCAACTAGGCCACCATATACTTCTAAAAAGCGCCACAGAGCTGCGTTGCAGAGAGGTGTAAAAGGGGCGTGGCCTCTGTACACCTCTCTGCAACGCAGCCCCTGGCGCATACTGGAGGTTCCTGGTGGGCTAGTTGGCCCCCAGGGACCCCCAGTATTCAAGGGGAATTACTTCCCCTTCTTAAAACGCGCCAGGGGGCGCGTTTGCAGAGTACTGCAGGGAGGGGGGCGGGGCCTCCGGCACGAAGCCAATCGTTTTTTTGTTTTTTTTAAAAAAAATTTAAAGGGAGGGGGGCTGCGTGGCCCCCCTTCCCTTGCCCACTTTTGGCCCCGGGGACCCCATCCCCCGGGCCTGAGCATTTTTTTTTTTTTTAAATGAAAAAAAAAAAACGGGAAGGGGGCCGCGTGGCCCCCTTCCCTGGGCCTGTATTGGCCCCGGGGACCCCATCCCCCGGGGCATGCCCTCAATTTTTTTATTTGGAGGGGGGCTGCGTGGCCCCCCTCAGGCCATTTAAGGCCCCGGGGACCCCATCCCCCGGGGCCGGCCTTGCACTTTTTTTTTTTTTATTTTTTTTTTACTAATTTGGGGAGGGGGGCTGCGTGGCCCCCCTCCCTGGCCACTTATGGCCCCGGGGACCCCATCCCCCGGGCCTGGCCTCTGGTTGGGGACTGTGGGGGGGTCCCCAATCCCCCCACAGTCCCAGCCGGCTCCCCGCCTCCTGCGCGAGCCGGCATTGCTTTTCCACATGGGGAGCAGCTAACATGCTGCTCCCCATGTGGAAAAGCAATTGTCTTTGGATATTGGAAGCGAGAGCAGGTTTCCCTGCTCTCGCTTCCAATATCCAAAGCAGTTTGCAATGACAGGACGGGAGCCGCGAGGCTCCCGTCCTGTCATTGCAAACTACAGTGTCCGGGGGGTAGGCACCCCGGGACACTGCAGGAGCCGGCCCTGGGGGGTGGCGGTCCCCAGGGCCATCAAGGGCTCCAGGAGGGGGGCCGCGCGGCCCCCCTCCCTTGAATTGCACAGCCCCGGGGAGGTGGTGGTCCCCGGGGCTCGGGGTCCGTAACGGACCCCCACATTTATTTTCTATGTGCCCCGGGGAGGTGGTGGTCCCCGGGGCATGTGGGGGCTGGAGCCCCCCACACATTATTTTAAATTTAAAAAGAAGCCCCGGGGGTGGCGGTCCTCGGGGCTGCGGGAGGGCAGCAGAGCCCTCCCGCACCATTTTTTAAAATTAAGCCCCGGGGGTGGCGGTCCTCGGGGCTTGGGGGCCTTAGAGGCCCCCATATAAACAATTTACACACCCCCTCCTCCCGCATGCCCCCGGGACTTGGGCCACCCGGGGGCAAATTTACATCGAAGCGCGGGAGACCGCGCTTCGATTTTTTTTTTTTCGGCAGGATCCGCGCACCCTGAGCTCATCCTGCCGATTTTTTAAAAAAAAAACTTTTTTTTTTTTGCCCAGGTTGTCCTTGTGGGACCCCCTGAGCAGACCTAGGGGGTCAGGGTGTTTCTACCCTGCCCCCTTTTTGCGCTTTGCGCACTTGTTTCTGTCCCTCGGTTCTACCGAGGGACAAAATGGCTGCCAACACTTCCTGATTGGGAGTGTTGACAGCCAATTAGCATGCAGCTCGTGATCGGGAGGGTGCGCGAATCCTACGCGGCCATAGATATATATGTACTTTTACTTTTGATTTTCTCAGCAACTACTGAACAGATTTACACCATTTAACAAAAAGGGTTCTTTCTGAACCAAGAACTACCTCTTTGCCAAATTTGGTGTAATTCCGTTCAGCAGTTCGGGCTGTAGCCGTGTCTAAAGTTTCCTATGGAAAAATGAATGGGGAAAACGCGTTTTGGGACCCCCCTTTTTCTCGGCCCCCGCTTGACGAATCACCCCGAGACTTTCAGGGTAGGAGCGGACCGGAGCGCCCCACAAAGTTTGAAAATTTTGCGAAGATACGTCAACCGGCAAGAGAGTTATTTCAAATAGAATGTCGCGGATTTCCTATGGAAAATAGGTTCTAACTATAACTATCTACTGGCGACCGCCAGTAGATAATAATATATATATATATATATATATATATATATATATATATATATATATATATATATATATATATATATTGCAGAATGCAAAAACCCTGCCCCACCTGTAATGGTTGCTCTGTAGAGAGGAAGTGTAGGGTCTGCGAGGGATAAACTTGTGGTGAGATATGAGCACCCCTTTGATTTCCCTTGATGGTGACAAGGCTGTGCTGCACTGTGGAGACTGCAGTTTCGCACCAAAATATGTTGTTCATGTGCAAGCGAACACACAGCACTGTACAGTGCTTAATGTGAGCCGGTGGTTGCAGATTGGGGCCACCAGCACTTATTTTTGGGGACTGGCAATTATTTTTCTGTATCAGAGGGAAAACAGCACAGATCAGAAAGATGGAGGAAAATAAAGACAGCAAAACCATCACAAAGGGAGAAAACAGGGACTGGCAAGAGTGCGATAAAGGGGCTGGGAGTGTCTTGTAGTGAATTAAAGAAGATTGAGGTGGATTTAAAACTACCAGCCTTGGTATTTGACGCACGACGTTTAATGGCACTGACTGCTGGCCTCTGAGCAGAGATTCGTCACCGGCACTCTTTCTTTTACAAATTAAGTACTGGCACTGTAGCACATCAGATCCACCTCACTCATTTTCTGTGCAAACGTGAAGTAAGAACACGTATGGATGTGCTTGCGTGTAATACGAAGTTAGGAATGGACAAAAACAGAGATAGAATAAGGCACACATAGCAGGTCATTTATGTAGGGCTGTAGTCAGCTGGAAGTGTAACACTTAGATGGTGCTTGGTAAAAATTACCCCATACCAAACCTAGCTGGACCCGGACACCACGGCTGCCTGGGACAATAAGCACATGAAAGAGTACACCGATCAAGAAGCCTAGGCCGCTGCACCAATACACAAAATACACAAGGCATATGTTCTCTCTCTCTCTCTCTCTCTGTCTCTGTTTCTTTCTTTTTCTCTCACTAGGTCTTCACATTCAGTTAGGGTTCTACTTTGGGAATGGGGTTAGCTATTTTCAGGACCCGATTACGAATTTGGTGATGTGGGAGTGGGTTGACATGCCACCACCCCGCTCCCACACCACTAAACTCGACCGCCGACCTCCCGCCAGATTACAAGTTTTCTCGAGGTCTGGTGGGCTGTCCTTTGACAGTCCTGTGGCGGTGCAGTACGAAGGCTCATAAGTGAGCTTTAGCACCGCAGTGCTGAGGGAGCGCCAAAGCCTGTTTCTGCATGGCATGGACTGGTGCAGTCCATGTCGTGCAGAAATGGGGTGCATGCACACAGGGGTGCCCCCCTGCATGTATCCCCTGGCACTTAGGCAACAGGGGACTCTGTAGGGCCCCCTTTGTTTCTTCACTGCCAGCATTTTCATGGCTTTAGCACTGCCATGAGACTGCTGAAGGTGAGGAAACGTGTAAAATGCTTGGCGGTGTTGCAGCGGCACCGCCAAGCATATTGCAGCCTCAGGCTCTCGCGACACCGCCATGGATCACGGAACCCTGGCGGTAGCGGTGGTCCTACTGCGGTCCGACTGCCACAGTCGTATTACGGCGGTCGGACCGCTGGTGCGGTGGTCCCCGGATCTCCACCATGAATTTGGCAAAGTCATAATTGTCCCTTAATATGGGCAAACTCTGGATTTTACTTCAGCCAGCATCATACCGATGATGCTTGTGACTTGCAGTGTATGATATGTCATGATAACAATTATTGCAAAGCAGGTGGCTCTTGATTGCAGATATGTCTTGCTTTGGGCTTCGCAGTTTATTTTCTGTTCCGCATTGACCTTTCCAGAGGGTCTTTTCCTCCTCTACGTGTCTACTCGTTGGCTTCATGGACACCCATTTAACAAAATGTTGATGTAGCGGAAGTGAGAGGAACGTGGAGGAGGTGGGTAGACGAAAGGTAAGGGGGCAGGGCGGGTATGGGATAAGGAGTGGATGAAGGAGAAAAGTTGTTGGGGTGAAGGTAAGCTGTTGAGAGTCTTTTGATGAGGGACTTGGAGTGAGACAGTTGGCGTAGATGAGGCCATGAAGTGAAGGAGTTGGGGTGAAGTGATGTGGCTAGTGGGCTGCCTGGAGTAAGGACAGAAGAGGGTGTGAGCAGAGTTTGTGGGGTATTGTCCAGAGCGGGATGGTCGTCAGTCAGAGGAGTGGGAAAGGGATAGTCGACCATGACCAAGGCTGCGTTATTTTCTAGGAATATGATTTTCCCATTGTTAAAGATACATATCATAATATTTAAGCTTTAGGGTGGTACACAGATTAGGTTATCTCCAAAGAGAACATTTGTCAGTGAGGAGATGTGCAGATTCTTTTGTAAAGGGCTGGACTATAGTTCTGTGTTGTTTGTGCAGAAGAGGAGTATGGTTTTGAAGGTTTCTTTCTGAATGTAATGGTATTGGTCTGCGAATAGGGTTTTTGGGAATTCTCTCAGGATCTTGTGGTTAAAGCTTTCGTCAAGTATTTTGAGAGACTCGGGGGAAAGGTGATGCTAAATGTACTGACTTCAGATTTGGATTAGGGATCTGCGAGCAAGGTGAGATCACAGTGGGTTATCATCACAGTAAAGGGGTGGGAGTCCTGGTTCTAAGAGCCACCTAAGAAAGCAGGGAGAAGAGAGAGATCCAGGCCTGGTTCCTATATGCCTCCCTTCTCTCTCCCAGCCCCACTCCTTTTTCACATCAAAGGGATATTTTCTCCTTGCTTCTGTCCTCCACACCTCTGGTGGCACTGTATCAGAGTAGCGTTTCGGGAGGGGAGGCACCCGCTTAAGAGGCAGTGATTTCCCAAGGCACCTATTTTGTTTCTCCGTTCAGGTCCCTCTCAAAATGGTGCTGAGCGTTGGCCAGCCTGGGTGGCCACCATGAAATCGTCCTCCACAGGTTCTTGTGTATGCCCTTGGGGAAAGTTCAGTGTGGTTCTTAGCATCAGCACTTGCTTCTGATCTTTTGTGGGTCAGTGTTCACACTCAGCGGTTAGGCCCAGAGTGGCGCAATGAAGCTATCGCAGCCACACTGTCTTGGGCCATCGACCATAAAAAAAAATGTAGAACTCAAAGAAGCATTATAGAAATGATCATGCAGAAATATTATCAAGAGTCTTTCATCTATCATGGACCATAACACTGTAGATGGGAAGTGCCACTTTCACTGCTATTTGTGAATTGTAGTCCTCTTTCTAGGGCATGGCCAGATTCCAGATTCTTGGGCTCTGGTACTATTATTTATTTCTGCTTTGTTTCCCTTCAATGTGTTTGGTGGCTGCAGCTTTAAATGATCTCCTAAATGCAAGGCGTGAGCGGTGACGCTGCCTGGGTGGCTCCTTGGGGCAGGGCTGCATCTCCTTCACTTCTTTCCTGCCCAACACACATAGAGCTGCCCGGCAGGGCTGACATTTCCTTCGTCGATGTGAATACTATTTTTGGTTTGTTCAGCAGGCAGTGGCGGTTTCTTCCTGAGGGCAGGGGAGTGTCGCCCCACTGCCGCTGTGAACTACGGTAAATGAGAACAATAAAATGGCAATGAAATGATTTAATTGCCATTTATTTTTTCACGAGGCACACTGCAGCCTTCAGTCAGCCTGCCTCTGCGGGAGTTGGAGAAATGGGGGCGTGTCCTGTCCTCTGCTGCTGATTGGCAGCATGGAGGACTAGAGGAAGACTGGCCAGACGCTGCAAAGTACGCATGTCAGTTTGGCCGGCAGTCTTGTGATGGCCAGCCTGAGATGCACACTTTGCAGGTCTCCAGCAAGCTGTCTTAGACAGCTGGGTGGAGACCAATCACAGACCTCCAGGGCTTGATGTAGCGTCTAGCCAGCGCGCTCCATCCAATCCTGGCGCTGCTCTCATAAGCAGCGTCAGGATTGCTTAGGGGAGTTTGCACTGTGAATCGTGCTCGGAGCCAAACACGGAGGATGCAGTGAATGAGATTTGAACTCATGCTGAAGAGAGAAAATATGGAATATCTCTGCACAAGTCAAATTGAGTAAATTGGTTGTGTAGGGGTAATCCGCATAGCAAATAGAGAAATATGTTTCTGTAGCTATCTGCCTGTCTGTGGCTGTCTGAAATACCTGGGATTTTAGATGCATTGGGTAATACAATGAATGCTAAATTAGTTTCCCCTTTGGATGCAATCCATTTCACTCACATTGTCACGGCTAGCACTACAATTGTTTCAGGCTGTAAATGTACTTTCAGAATAGGCACACCACATGGACAATCTGAGCCCAAGATTAACAAGCATTTGCAATGCAATCAGTCTAGAATTTGTGAAATTAGAGCTCTTTGCTTTGAAAATGGCAATGTTTTTGACTTTGTTAGGTCGAGCCTCGAGTAGCGCGCAAGCGCTGCTAGGCGAAGACTTTAAGTAAGGGGGTTTCAGAAGCAGTCCAAACGCTCGTGCGTCGTGGCTGGCCTTTTTCGGATGGTTACGCGCGGCGCAGACATGTGTTTCCCATTATCGTGCCCAGACGCGGGCGCGATAATTGGAAACACATGCCGGCAAAAGGCCATGACGCACGAGCGTCTGGTCAGCTGAGCAGGCTGCCGCGCTCGCTCGCCCCCGCTCCTCTGTTTCGATTCCGTGCTTGTTTACTTTTCTCTTGGCTGACAGAGTTCAGGCTCAGAAGCTCGCTCGCCCGCCCTCGTGTTGCTAGGGCAGATGGCGGTTGGCTCGAGCTGCGCCACGGGTGGGGTGAAGGTTCGCGCTGTTATCTTATCGAACGTCCAGAGCGGTTGCACGAGGCAGGGGGAGGCGAGTGCACGGTGTGGATGTGGTAGAAACGCGAGCGATCCACGGCCGCCACGTTAGCGTCTCGCGCCCTCCACCCAATCCGCGGCCATGGCTGGTGCCGCCCTCGCGCTCTGGAGGCTCTCCCTGAGGTGCGGCGCTCGCGGGGCCACCGCCCCCCCCCCACGGCAGCGGCCGCAGCTTCTCCTCGGTGGCCCCGGCCCTTCCCATCGCAGGAGGGCAAGAAGTTCATGTGGGCGCGGTACAACTAGATGAAGCGGCTGGTGCAAGGTGAGCGCTCCCGTGGGGCACTCTTGAGGGTGGAAGAGGGTCTGCGCGGGTGGGGGAGGCGAGGGGCCTGTTTGTGGGGGGGGGCTCAGCCAGCAGACGCTGGTCCATGCTGTGAAAGGAGGGTCAGGTACTTTGCCCCCTCCGTTGGAAGTGCAGCTTCAGATGCAGTGGTTGGGGCGGGGTGAGCCTTTGACATGCTGCGGTGGGAAGGTTCGCAGCAGGTGCTCCCTGGGGGGCTGTGCGTTGACGAGGGTCACTTCTGTGTCCCTGCACACAGAGAAGGGACAGGGGCGTGCAAGGTGTGTGCCCGGGGCAAGGGACCTTCTGTACCAGCTGAAGGGGGGCATAGAAGACTGCTGCGGGTGAGGAGGCGGCCCTGACATGGTTCCTGGGGGTGGGGGCACACGGGCCTCCGGTTGGCACTGAACTTACCTGTATGTCCCTGGATCCCACGTGCTGGCTGTGCATCTGTTGACCCAACGCAGGGCTGCACTCTGCATCCACACATAACCTGCTCCACCCTCCTGGGACCTGGAGGTGGCCCTCACTCAAGCCCACTCATTCTCCAGCATCCCCCTGTAACAGATCACCCCATGGTGCGCGCAGGAAGCCTTCACTCATACCCTTCCATGACCCTCACTGACTCCCTGTATGAGGGTGCCCTGATAGAATTTGGCGTTCTGTATTCTCTTAAAACATTGAAAGTAGCATCTACACCAGTGGTTTCTTATTAATAGTAGCCCACTGAACATACAATAAGCCCTTTTAGTAGCGAGGTGTGCGATGATGGCAAATGTGGGTGTGAGACAAACTTTAAATTGTCGTAATTTCCTCCCATTTTATAGTCGGCACTGAGCATTCCCATACCATGTGTTACAAGCATTGACACAGCCAATAGGTCTTGTCTTGTTGAGTTATTGGCTTTGGCAAAGCCGTTACATTATGCTGCTCAGCATCAGCTAGAAAAAGAAAAAAAAGAAACAATGTATGAGACAGTCGCTATTTTTTTCCTTTGAGTTTTATGTCAGTCCACTGTTTATACTGCGAGGGAAACTGTACAATCTTATGACGTATAAAGTTGTACAAATGTTTGCACAATAATATTGTTTCATCTGTGAAGACATTTCTCAAACTGAATGAGCCCAATAGCACCCAGCTGACTTAACGGAAATATTATATTCAGTGTGTCCTGATCGGTTTCAATTTTTTTGTATGGTCTTGTTCCCATAGTCATTCAAGCTATCTGTGTGTCTCGTGGTGGGAGTGAACATGTCCTTTTCCATCTTTCAAGAGCCTTAAGATCTTGCATTAGCTCTAACTGCCCCCGTGCTAGACCTGCTGGCAACAAAAGGAGAGGGTTCTGGCAGTTACTAAAGATGCTCCTATTTCACTCACAGACTAAAGGTCTAAAGGCACTCACAATCATTAGCGCTGTTGAGACTAGATTTACCAATGACTAATCATTAAGGCCAGACTCGAAATGCAGCACAACCTGAGAGTAGTGTGTGGGTCAAAGAGTTTCACTAGATCTCATTAGAGTCTGCGGCTCTGTAATTTACCCCCTTCCACAATAACATTTTTCTAGAGTCATGGTAACAAAACAAAACGGACCAGCAATAATGCTTGTCTGAGGCAAGTCTGTAGCCAGCCAGGGGAACAAGGAGCAGGCAGCGACTTAAGATTTCCTGTTCACTTCAGTGATGCCCTTGTTCTTCATATCCTTCAAAAGACGTAATGATGGATAGAGCTTTACTTTCGATTTTTGTCGTAGTCCCGGCAAACCAAGCCAATAGGTCTCGCCTTTGGGACCTTATAAGTGTTTAGCCATACCACAATTAATGTTGTTGCAGTAAGGATATTAACTGCATAACTAAATACTTATAAGGTCCCAAAGGCGAGACCTATTGGCTATGCCAATGCTTGTTTTTTTATTGCAGTGGAGTGGTCATATTTGCATAGTGCTGTTGCCATTCGTATGACCTCGCGGCGCTGGAGAACCAGAAAATGAGAAATAGGTTATGAGGGAGGGGAGATGAGTAATATCCTGCCTGAAAAAAAGTAACAACATCCTGGAAAAAGCAAACACTCATACGGAATGCCAGATTAAGTAAAACATGTGAAATGTAAGCAGGGACAACATGGTTACATTGACATTTTTACACTTATTATTTCGAAATCAATGAGTGTTTTTACCTGAAAAGTTATGGACATGACTACAGGGCCTGGAAGGGACCCGTTTCAATGTCCATTGCTTATATCCTTACCAGTAGCTGCTACCGATGTGGAGTGGTGGGTTGTGGAAGTGCGGGAGTGGGGCAGCAGGGGGGGTGCAGGCGGAATGAAAAGAAAAAAAAACACTTACCTGGGCCGGCCGGCCGCCGCATCTTCACTGTCCTCTTCTACCTGTCTCTGCTGACTGCAGGACGGAGCAGGAAGCACCCGGGCTCCCAGGCTCCCCATAGCCAATCACAACGCTGCAATGCAGCGTTGTAATTGGTCTGAGTGCCGAACCACGACGCTCAGACAGGGACTGGGAGGCATTGCATGTTCCTCACCAGGCTCTGTAAAGCAAGCCTGGTGGGGAAAATGGAAAGTGTGCAGGACTGTTTGGCCGGTTCGAGAGGGCCGGCCAAGCAGTCATGCGCACTTAAGGAGTGCAAACCACTCCTCAGCCTGCTGTGGCCAGCCCCGCCCGAGAGCCACTCACTTCAAAAGGAAAAATAAAATAATAATAACGATATGTTAATATCATTTTATTTTTCCTGTTGAAGTCAGTGGGGCGACGCTTCTCCGCCTTAGCGGAGGAGCCGCCACTGATCCTTACAAAATGTAAGCAGTATGGTTTAAAAAGACTACATCGTTGAACATAGCTGTGGAACACATTTTATAAACTAAAAGAAGAAAAACAGCTGATCAGGATCACGCATCAACCAGCTATTGCAGTACCTGCAGGAATGGTGCACTTCCCCACCCGGGAAAAAACAATGTTGTTCAAAGAGAGATGAGAAAACAAAAGTAGCTCTTCACTGGCAAAGTCTGTAAAGTGGCGCTAATATGTGTGGGTGTGAATAAAACCAATCTGGCTACTTTGCGACCACTCTGTTTTGCTTTATCTATTCATTTATTTTTCTTATTTTGGATGTATTTTTCTCTCAGTCCCAAGGCTGCACTTTGAAATAGAAAAATGTCTGGAAAAGAGGGCATTTGCAGCAAAAGTGTTTCTTTTTTTGGGAATCATTTTACAGGGTAACAAAGGAAAGGAGAGGAAAAAGAGGGTAAGAGCCGTTTGTTGAAGTAACGTTGTTTGTTCAGCAAGTGAGGAGAGAGACAGAAAGAGTCACTTAAGACAGCGGGTTCGTTTGCTTTAACCTCCACCCTCCTACTTCTCCAAAGACCCAAGGGTCATAAAATGTGGACACTCGCTTGCCTGCACAATATGATAGGAGCCTTTTCGATGGTAACACAATTTCCAAAATCTCCAAGCAAGCTAGAAATAATCGAACTGGAAGCCATATCTGAATGGATGAGCTTTTCCAAGTACTTTATAATCCCATCTGACGGGCGCTTCGAAGCTGAGTGTGAAACTGACGTGATGCAGACTCTCGAGCCGGAGGTGACACATGGTCTGGCTCGCGAGTTTGGTGCAAAGTAATTCGTACTACGCAAATAATCTCATTGAGACTGTGAAAGCACTCTCAGGCTGAGCGCTGTTCTCTGTTTTCCAATGCACAGTGACATCTTTCCTCTGAGAAAGACGTGTGCAGATGTACAGCGCAGCCAAGTTACTGATCCTCTGTCAGTCTTCCTGGACTGCAGAAGGAATGAATAAAAGCAAAGCGCAACAAAGGAATGGGCCAGGTTTAAAAAAAAAACCTTAACACTCACCCTGCAAGTGACGCCCGTCACATAAGCGAATGGATCTCGGAGTGGGAGGCTGAGGCCTCTGTACCTGGAACACTGGGATCCACTATTAGGTACACACACATACGCACGCAACGGGGGGATGAATGAAAATGCACCTTAGGCCATGTTGGCAGTGGGGTTGGCTGCTCGGAAGCGGTGATGTGCACGACCCGCTGCTGGCCAAGTGGGGAAAGAGCAACAAAAGCAACAATTAGAAATAATTGTTCTCCCAAACAAAGGAAAAAGAATGAAAGTGCAAGGAAACTGTACATGGCTGGTGCTCCTCAGGCTTGAACGGAAGTGAGGTATCGGCTGCTGTAGCGACTTAGAAGACAGCAAAAAAGAGCGACACTGGAGTGAACCTATAGTAAACAGAAGGCGGGATCAAAGTAATTTATTTAATAAAACAGGTCTTGCAGACAGCGTATGCACGCTGCCTAGGCTCGACCTAAAAACACGAGGTTGGAGTTCTATAACATTTGTGAAATAAAGTTCCTGCTTCTCTAGAAACACCATGCTAAGTAGAAAGTAATTAACACAAGAGCCAAGTCCTAATATTATGAGTACCAGACAAAATGTGTATAATATTTACGAACTAACGTAGACTGATAGCTCATCGACTACGTATAAAAATGTTAATATCTGCACAAAAATCTTTCAGATGACGTTGACATATATCATAAATGATAGAGAGAACTGTTGCTGATGCATGTTCTATGCCATTGTCTAAACTGGTTATTCCACAAGGGTCCCTCAAAGCATGCAGAGCAGAGGAGCGCATGTATTGCAGTTCATGCAGATGGTGTATACAACAAATGATCCGAAAGACATGGACATAATGAGGGCTAAACTGTGGAGAGGTATGAACGTCAACTACTTTTTTTTTTAAACTCTTTTTATTGAACAACACAACAAAAAGCACAGCAAAACAGTTAGCCAATTGTAAGTGTCCAGGTACAGTACAGGTACAGTTTGCTTTCAATGAGACACTCCAAAAACAAATTATTATCATAGCATCTCCCCCGCTATATTTGGTAAGTCTTGCAGTCTCACATCACGCTGGTGCAACTCAACCGTAGGAGACAAACATATTTCACCCCTGTGTGTGTTCCAGGTTGCCCACTTACGATCCCATTTTTTGGGGCATCCTCTATGTTTAAAAACATCCTTCTCCGCTATCATGGCTCTATCCATGTCGGCAACCCAACCTGTGATTAGTGGTGGTTCCCCGACTCCCCATTTTTGTGCTATATTACGCTTTACGAGGGCCAATCCGAATGAAGCCCATGAAGGCTCAGTTGGAGTTAGGTCCGTGGCTTCCCATATATTTAGTAGGCATAGTTTCGGGGTGGCATTTAGTTTTTTCCCCCCTACCTTCTCCATCTGCGCTGTGACTGCTCTTCAGTACGTTTGGGCGACCAGACATTCCCACATTATATGGAAGAAAGTTCCCTCCTGGAAGCATTGCCTGAGGCAATGTGGCTTGGCCCTCCTTCCCATCTTGACCAGGACTCCTGCGGCCAGATAGACTCGGTGCAGAGTTTTAAGTTGGACTAGCCTCAGTCTCATGGGGATGGCGATTTCCCTGGGGGAAGCTAAAGCGTCACGCCAATCCTCTAAATCACCCAGGTCTGCCTCCCATTGCTGCCGTAAGCGTGTTAACAAATCCGGTCGATTATTGATCAGTTTTTTATATGTTAAGGATATGGCCTTCTTGGTCATGGGGTCTAATATTAGTCTGTCTTCAAGAGGGGAAGCTTCGGGAAGTGAGCCTCCCTCTGGTATCGCTGCTTTAAGGGCATGGCTAATCTGTAGGTATCTTAATGTTTCGGATTGTGCGAGTTGATATTCTTTCTGTAGGTCTGCAAATGAGGCCAACCCTCTTGTATTCCACATATCTCCCACTGATGAGATGCCTATCAGATCCCAATTATCAAACCCGGGGCAAGTGCTCAATCGACCCAACTGCTCAGGCTCCCAGAGTGGGGTCGCTCGTGTGATTTAATTATGCCATCCAAGTTTTTTGTTGACCAAGTGCCAGACTTCTATTGTACGGGCTGTAGGCCCGGTGAGGCCTAGTCATTTGGGGTTTGTGTAAAGTGTTCAGTGGTATCCTCCCTGCCCCATAAGCCACCAATCCGTGCGAAGGCTCCAGTCGGCTCGTGAACCATGGGCCCAGCGACTGACTACTGTTAGTTTGGATGCCCAATAGTATAGCTTGAGGTCAGGTAGTGCGATCCCACCGTCGTACCATCCCGCCGTTAATTTCTGCATCGCGATACGTGGCGCCCGTCCATCCCACAACAAGGTACGTACTGCACTATCGATATTCGAGAAATAGGAGTCTAGGACCATGTAGGGAGTGTTTTGTAGGGCGTATAGGAAACGGGGTAGTGCTAGCATTTTAAAGAGAGCCGCACGACCCAGGAGGGTCAGTGGGAGGGCTCGCCAGTGTCTGACATCAGTGCGCAGACGTGTCAGGGGCCCCTGCAGATTGGTTTCGTAGAAACGCGTTGGATCTGTGGTTATGTATATCCATAGGTAACGGAAGCCCTCTTGCCACGAGGATGTCATATTCTTTTGGTGTGTTCGGTCTATTGCCGTGCACTGGGAATAGCTGGGACTTGGACCAGTTTATTGTGTATCCTGAGTGGTTACCGAATATACAGAAGATGTGAAGGATGCGGTGAATTGTAGATGCTTGGGATGCCATATATAATAGTTTGTCGTCTGCATAGAGCGAAATTCTGTCCTCATGATTCTTGGTCCATTTAAGTCCCCGTATCAGGGGGTCACCCCTTACCCAGACCGCCAGTGGTTCTAATACCAATGCAAAGATTAGAGGTGACAGGGGACACCCTTGCTGAGTTCCTCTGCCCAGCTGAAACTGTCGTGATGTGTGATGGTTCACCACAATTTGCGCTGTTGGGCCTGTGTATAATAACTTAATCCATTTTATGAAGTTGGGCCCGAACCCCATTCTTTCGAGTACAGCAAAAATATAGGACCACTCAAAGGTGTCAAAGGCCATTTTGGCATCTAGGGACAGCAGGGCTAAATCCTCTCTTATTGTGTCTTCCCTACCTAGAACTCCGTGTAAGCATCGTAGGTTCAAAGCAGTGTTCCGGCCGGGCATGAAGCCGGACTGGTCTGGATGTACCAAATTTGTAAGCAGTGGGATGAGTCTGTTAGCCAATACTTTTGCGAGTATTTTCGCCTCTGCCATGAGAAGGGAGATGGGTCTATATGCCTTACAATCGTTTGCTGGTTTGCCCTGCTTGTGTATTACCACAATTGTGGCTAGTCGGATCTCAGCAGGCAAAAGACCTTTTTCATAGCTTTCTAGATACATTTGACAAAGGTGAGGCGTCAACTTGGTGGCAGTCAGCTTGAAAAACTCGATCAGGAGCCCGTTGGGTCCCATGGCCCTGCCCGAACGTATGTCTCGGATAGCGTGTTGTACTTCATCCGTTGTGGGTTCTCCCTCGAGGGAGTCTCGCTCTTCAGTAGAGAGGCAGTTAACCCTGATAGTGGAGAGGAGCTCCCGTATGTCAGGAGTCGTGACTGTCGACGCCGATGTGTAGACCATTTCAAAGTATGTAGCAAATGTTTATCCTATATCTCGTGGATTAGTTATTTCTTCCCCCTCGGGCCCCTGTAGCTGGTGTACCCACCTGGTTGCCTGCTCCCTCCTCTGAAGCCAGGCCAATGGTTTGCCCGTTCTCTCCCCATGTTCATATATCCTATGGTATATAGCCTTTTGCCTGGCCTTAGCCGCCTCCATGAGGAGTTGTCAATAATCTAGTTTCTTGGCCGCTAGTATTTGCTGAGTTGAGTCATTGGTGGACTGGACCAGGGCATTCTCACCTATTAGGATCTCTTCTTCAAGTTGTTCTATACGCCTCACTAGTTCCTTTTTATGTCCCACCATTAGGGCTAGAGCTCTCCCTTTTATGACTGCCCCAATTGCCCCCCATATAATCCGGTGTGAAGTTACTGAGCCAACCTTTTCCTTGAAATACAGGTCTGTGTCTTTTAACAGTTCAGCTTTAATATGTGGTATTTTTAGGGCCCACTGGTTTATTGTCAGAGTTGTGCATCTCGGTTGGGGACCCACTGTCATTTTAGTCAGTATGGGGGAGTGGTCTGAGATACCTCGCGCTAGGTAACGGGCTTCAATAAAGTCGGGCAAATCCTCAGCGTGTGTGAGCATGTAGTCAATGCGGGATTGGCTATTATGGGCCCCTGAGTGGAAGGTGAATTGTATAGCAGTCGGATTAAGCTGTCGCCAGATATCGACCAGGCCAAGGGCGCAAGAAATTCAGCCAGCCTAGACCCAGAGCCAGGATCTCTGCGCTGAGGTCGCCGGTCGTGCAACCCGTCTACCGTTAGATTGAAGTCACCTCCTATCACTAACGTGCCGACCGGGAGGTCTAGAACGAATTTTCTGAGGTCCTGTAGTGTAGATTATTGCAATGCTGGGGGAACATATATTGAAAGCACTTTTAGAGTTTTCCCTTCCCAGGTTCCAGTGGCAGCCGCAAATCTACCCTGCTCATCCGCCCATGTTTTGTTGACCATGTAAGGGCAGTTCTTTTGGAGGAGTACGCCAGTCCCTCGGGAGCTGGAGGTGAACCCCGCATGTGTTAGTATTTGGTAGCCCCATCTGTTCAGAGCCTTGCAGGTATTGCCAATGAGGTGGGTTTCTTGCAAGAGAGCTATGTCCGGAGCTTGCCTTTTTAAGTACTGGAGAACAATTCCTCGCTTTAGTTTGTCCCGGAGCCCGTTCACGTTCCATGTAAGGAACTTCAGGTCTCTACTCGAACCTATCGACATGGTTGTGTGTGTAAGTCGTTTGGTGAGGCAGTGGTTCGGCCTTTACATAGAATTTGGCTATACTTCTCAGTGTAGGACCTGGGATTGCTGACCTGTATAAACATTACAAAACCCCCGGCGAAGTGAAAACATGAGTGCAACACATCCCCTTCCCCCGTTTCCGGGACCCTGAATATTCACGAGTGTGCCTCCAGTTCCAATACTGACCCTCGGGATGCGTTTTGTTGCTGTGCTAACCTAAAACAAATAACTATTCTACAACCTTCCCCCAAACTCCCTCCACCCCCTACCTTGCCTCCTTGCATGACGGACTCCAATGGCCCGCATCCCCAATGATGCCCATCGCCCTCCCAACCCTGTGATTGAGGAGTCGTAGCCTCAACCTTCCCCTCCCACCTCCCTCCCTGACGATCATAGTTAGTGTATACTCATCGCGGTTCTAGATGACGGCCATCAGTCATTAAATGAGCTTTTCTTCTTGTTTTCCAAGTTCAACACGTCTTTTCAGGCCGCTGGCGTATCTGCAGTTCCAAAGTCCCACCATTAGGGCTAGAGCTCTCCCTTTTATGACTGCCCCAATTGCCCCCCATATAATCCGGTGTGAAGTTACTGAGCCAACCTTTTCCTTGAAATACAGGTCTGTGTCTTTTAACAGTTCAGCTTTAATATGTGGTATTTTTAGGGCCCACTGGTTTATTGTCAGAGTTGTGCATCTCGGTTGGGGACCCACTGTCATTTTAGTCAGTATGGGGGAGTGGTCTGAGATACCTCGCGCTAGGTAACGGGCTTCAATAAAGTCGGGCAAATCCTCAGCGTGTGTGAGCATGTAGTCAATGCGGGATTGGCTATTATGGGCCCCTGAGTGGAAGGTGAATTGTATAGCATTCGGATTAAGCTGTCGCCAGATATCGACCAGGCCAAGGGCGCAAGAAATTCAGCCAGCCTAGACCCAGAGCCAGGATCTCTGCGCTGAGGTTGCCGGTCGTGCAACCCGTCTACCATTAGATTGAAGTCACCTCCTATCACTAACGTGCCGACCGGGAGGTCTAGAATGAATTTTCTGAGGTCCTGTAGTGTAGATTGTTGCAATGCTGGGGGAACATATATTGAAAGCACTTTTAGAGTTTTCCCTTCCCAGGTTCCAGTGGCAGCCGCAAATCTACCCTGCTCATCCGCCCATGTTTTGTTGACCATGTAAGGGCAGTTCTTTTGGAGGAGTATGCCAGTCCCTCGGGAGCTGGAGGTGAACCCCGCATGTGTTAGTATTTGGTAGCCCCATCTGTTCAGAGCCTTGCAGGTATTGCCAATTAGGTGGGTTTCTTGCAAGAGAGCTATGTCCGGAGCTTGCCTTTTTAAGTACTGGAGAACAATTCCTCGCCTTAGTTTGTCCCGGAGCCCGTTCACGTTCCATGTAAGGAACTTCAGGTCTCTACTCGAACCTATCGACATGGTTGTGTGTGTACGTGAGGCAGTGGTTCGGCCTTTACATAGAATTTGGCTATACTTCTCAGTGTAGGACCTGGGATTGCTGACCTGTATACACATTACAAACCCCCCGGCGAAGTGAAAACATGAGTGCGACACATCTCCTTCCCCCGTTTCCGGGACCCTGAATATTCACGAGTGTGCCTCCAGTTCCAATACTGACCCTCGGGATGCGTTTTGTTGCTGTGCTAACCTAAAACAAATAACTATTCTACAACCTTCCCCCAAACTCCCTCCACCCCCTACCCTGCCTCCTTGCATGACGGACTCCAATGGCCCGCATCCCCAACTGATGCCCATCGCCCTCCCAACCCTGTGATTGAGGAGTCGTAGCCTCAACCTTCCCCTCCCACCTCCCTCCCTGACGATCATAGTTAGTGTATACTCATCGCGGTTCTAGATGACGGCCATCAGTCATTAAATGAGCTTTTCTTCTTGTTTTCCAAGTTCAACACGTCTTTTCAGGCCGCTGGCGTATCTGCAGTTCCAAAGTCGATTCCCAGCCCAGATTGCCACGCCTCGGATGAGGTGGCACAGTCTATCCGTCTGGAGGAATGTCCGCCTTCCGATTCTTGGTTCAAGATCTTGGGGTGAGTTCACGAACCACCCGCCGCGTGTTGATCTCTGTCTCCCTGGGTGGGATGATCTCTTCTGTGTCTTCCCCACTCGGCGCTCCTGTCGGTCCAGGTGTCCTCTGTCCCCCACTCTCCGCCATCCGTCAAGCCATTCTAGCACCTCTTCAGGGTCCGTGAAGAACCAGGTTTTGCCTTCCGCCTCCACACGCAGTTACGCTGGAAACAGCATGGCATATTTGATGTCCTTTTCCCTGAGGGCCTTTTTACCCTCCAGGAAAGAGCGTCTTTGCTTCTGAACCTTCGCGGTGACGTCAGGGAAAAACGTTATTGTGCTATTCTCATATTTGAGGGGTGGAGCGCTTCGGGCTGCTTGAAGAATATTGTCCCGGTCTCTAAAATTAAACACCCTCGCCAATATGGGTCGGGGGTGCCCCTGGTTTTGGCCTACCCCCTGGTATACGGTAGGCTCCCTCTATCGAAAAATAGTTGGAGACGTTCTTTGGTTGCAGGTGTTTAGTTACAAGGTCCTCATCAAATAGGTTCATTGCTGACCCCTCATCTCTCTCTGGTATGCCTAAAATGCGGACGTTGTTGCGTCTTGACCGCCCTTCATAGTCGTCGAGCTGTGTTGTTAAAAGCTCGGTGCGATGTTGTAGCTCAGTGACTTGCTTCTTCAAGGTCGCTGCGTCCGTGACAAGGTCCTGAGTGACATCCTCCACCTCCTTGACCCAAGAGTCCATCTTTCTTAGATCTGCCCTGAGCAGGGATATGTCCGTGGAGACTGAGTCGATGCGTCCCTCCAACGAGGCGCGGACGCTGTTAATCGCTGCCAGAACGTCTTGAAGCGTGGGGGATTCTTGCTCGACAGATTTCTGCTGGGTTTCTTGGTTTACTCCAAGGCCCGGCGTACCCCCCGCCTGCACCTTCTGCCATGCAAACTTATCTATCTTCGAATGATGCGAGCCACGGCTTCCCTTGTTTGTTGCCATTTTGTGAGTGGAGCCGCGGGCTAGATGCGTCGGGGTATTGTATTGTATTGTATTGTAATTGCATTTGTATAGCGCTTACTACCCCTGACGAGGCGTCGAAGCGCTTTTTCGGCGAGTAGCATGCTACTCTGTGACCCATAGAGGATTAGTGTTGAATTAGTATAGTGAAACATGCAAGTAAATTTTAAGTGGTGGATATGTTAGTCAGTTATTTGGATTCGGAAGGATAGCAGAAGGATAGAAGAGGAAAGAAGGTTTGTATTTATATAGCGCTTCTAACCCCTGATGGGGTGTTGAATCGTTTTTTTTTTGGGCGAGTAGCACGCTACTCCGGAAACCCATAAAGGATTAGTGGTGAATTAGTATGGTGAAATATGAAAGTAATTTGATTGGTGGATATTACTCAGTTATTTGGAGTGAGAAGGATAGCGGAGGGATAGAAGGGAAAGAAAGGTTTGCATTCATATAGCGCCTGTTACCCCTGATGGGGTGTTGAAGCGCTTTTCTGGCGAGTAGCAGGCTACTCCGGAACCCATAAAGGATTAGTGTTGAAAATTAGTATAGTGAAATATGAAGTAATTTGAGTGGTGGATATGTTAGTCAGTTATTTGGATTGAGAAGGGTTAGGGAGGGGCAAAAAAGGAAAAAAGGTTTGCATTTATATAGTGCTTGTAACCCTGATGAGGTGTTGAAAAGCTTTGTTGGCGAGTAGCACGCTACTCTGGAACCCATAAAGGATTAGTGGTGAATTAGTATAGTGGAATATGGAATTAGAGAAGTGAACATGCTAGTCTGTTATTTTGATTGAAATGGATAGTGGAGGGATAGAAGAGTGAAGGATTTCTTTTTTTAGGTCATAGCAGTAGGAGGAGTAAAAAGGGTTTTTGGAGGGGAAGAGTCAGAGTGAAGAGTTTAGAAAGAAAGGTTTGTTTTGGGGGATCGGTACAGTAAAGGATGTGTCAGAAGATGCAAGGAGGGGTAGAGTAGGAGAGAGTCAAGAAAGGGTTATTTTGGGGAACATAGTAGTGGTATGGCGTTTGGGATAAATGAGAGAGTGGGTGTAGAGGATATAATGAGAGATGTATAGGGTGAGATAGGGTAGTGAATTGGAAAGAGTAGAAAGTCAGAAAGTGTGTCACATCTTTAATAAACCACATTAAATCAGGCACTTTGAACAAGGGTGGTTAATCCAACAACCATAAAAAGGCTGAAAGGGACGACACATACCCTTCAATAGAGACTAACGCAAGACCTTGCTGTGGTAGGCAAAACAAACAATTTATCCAACAGTTTGGCTTTTAAGGGGTCATTGCTGCGGACTCCATACGAGGCCACAATTTTGTCTTAGTGGCAGGTTTAAATGGACTTTGTAAAGGGACACCTGGCAGTGATGGAGCAGGGAAAATAAAAATTTTAACCCCTAACAAATTTTATAATTAATTAAATAAAATGTTCGTTTAAATGTATTAATCAACACTGTATGTGTGGGAATGGTAACATGCCAATGTGTGTGCTAAATAATCTATTAATGGATGTCCGTGTGTCTAATTATAACGTAAAAATAAATGCGTACTAATTAAAAATAAATGCATGTTTGTGCTTCATAGAAATAAAACGTGTCGTTGCAAAAACAATAGTGATGGTAAGTAAGGAACAGCTTAAATGTTGCTTTTGCTAGGTAATAACTAATTGGGGTACGTAGATGACGGGAGGGAAACAAAAGGGCTATTTTTCTCTATTTTAATTATGTTTTGTTTGCCTCAAATTAGTGCTTCTAAAGTATAACCGAGTGGCGATATAAAATGGCCGCCAGTGGGAAGATGTGCGCAGGCGCAAGGGGACATGTGACACGGGATGAAATCGGAGAAAAAACGAAACCTCGTGATGTTACTGAGAGGCTAGGATGCGAGAAATGGTCAAGGCTGATGTGACCTAATTGAACTGATAGTGTGCCGTGATGATCAGCAGAAGACCCGTGGGAAACCAGTTATAGAGAAAGGACAATGACTGCGGAGTTCTCGAATGTATCGAAAGAAGTTACAAATGTACTGATCGAAACGGATGAAAACATGTTTGAGCGTATGGGAAAGGAAATGATCCAAGGACCCTTGGATCCAAGAGAACTTGATTAAAAGAATGAATAAGATGACATGCATGGACCAATGAAAGAAAAGCGTGTTATTAATGTTGCAACAGTTAGTTAGCAAAGTTAGAATTAGGGTATAAGAGGGCCTACTCTTAGTGGGAGGGGGTCAGTTGCAGTCACAGTCAGGAGCGCAGTTGGAGAGTCGTGTTGGTGTTGGTGGCTTCCAGTGCTGGGTGGTCCTGATCGATCCCTTACTGAGCGGGAAATGCTGAAAGACTGTTAGATGAGACGGGTTGCAGGTAGCTGATGCTGACGAGCTGAAGTTGCTGTTGCTGTCTTAATTTTCCAGTTGAGTATGAGAATCAGGTTATTTCTAATTCTTAAACTTAGGTTAGAAATCATTAGTCTAAATTAGGAGGTAGGCAGGTAATTAGAGTTTGGCTTCATGACAAAAATTTCCTTTCTGCAATAAATTGATTATGCTTAATAAATATTTGAATTTAAGAATGAATAATTGAATAAAGTTTAAATTCTTTCTCATGCTTTTAAAATTATATAAAATTTAAGATTCTTTAAACCAAAATGACTCAGTGGTTATTTTCCTAAATGATTGTGACATCAGTAATTGGTTATTGTGATTCAGCTGGTCTTAATCACTATGAACTAATTTTTTACATGAATGATTCATCGACAAAACAATGAGCAGGAATATCTTAAGAAATAACTAAAAGAAAGCGACAAGTTAAGGTAATAAGATATCCCGGCTCCTTCCAGCGGTACATAAATGGTGTTCTCCATTTAGTTCTCATGCTTCTCCTAGGAGTACAGAATTTCATAAAGGTGTAAAGGAAATCCAGGTGTGTGTGTATGTGTTAGGCGATGTTTATGGGCCCCATCGTCATGTGGATGTGAGAAAATATAGTTTGCCCCTGATTGACCTATAAGTGACCTGGGAGGAGAAAAGTTTTTATTGTACGCGCTGCATCAGATTTCTTGGTAGCAGAGTTATGGTTTTCTATAGATTAGTTTAGTGATTATTGTTTATTGATTATTGATTATTTTGATGACTAACACTATATGTTGAGTCGCGTTATGTTATATGTGAGTTTTCACGCTTCTGGGATGTAGGAAGTGGAACACGTGTGGCAAGAGAAGTCACATGGAATTTGGTACATGGTCTGAATTCATTTTGGTAATAACGCAGGTTGTGTTATGTTAGGGATTTTCTGTACGAAAAGTGTGTAATTGAAATAGCAAATCACGTTTACTTGTGAAACTTTGGCCTTAATTCTCAGGAGCCTAGTCTCCACATGTGTCTTATCCCCAGAGAAACGAGTAAATTGTTTGTTTGAAAGAAGGGTAAGGTAGAGGGAAGTGCTACTTTATCGGCGAGAGTACATAATTCTGTGGTAGGGTAGAGGTAAGCGCTGCCTACTGGAAATACAGGATTCTTGTGTAAAAGGACAAAGCTGTCACTTTTGTTTAGCGAATCAGACTATGGAATTGTTTTAATTGTTGTAACTAACGAAGAAAACAGCTAAAAGAAAAATTGCCGATAAATTTTGTAAAGGAGGGGAAAAGAGTAGAAGTGACGTGGAACAGTGCTGCGCTAGGATTGGATAGTGCGCTAGTCACGTGAACACAGAGCAGGAGTGACGTAGAAAAGTGCCGCGCTAGGATTGGTTGGTTCGCGAACGGTGGGAATTGTTCTGATTGGTACGTTAGTGTGAGTCGCGCTGTAATTGGTCGAAGTTCCGTACACAGAACAGCGTTAGAGTAAAGAGAAAACAAATAGAAAACATGCCGTATTACGAGTATGAAAGGGAGAGAACGTCATGGACAACAAAATTAAAGAATTTCTTTAAGAAAGACAAAAAGGTTGTGACTAGAGAGGGACAAGTAATTCCTCCGCCGAAATCAGCAGCTTCACATATGATGCTGAAATATGGATATCATACGTGCATATGGTTGGAAAATTGGGCAAAATATACGAAGAATGATGGTGCTTTAGCTTTTCCTGAGAATGGTTCATTTAGTGTAGCGGTTTTGCGAAATTTGCGAGAAAAAATGTGTAAATTGGAACCTAGACCAACACAGTTTGAAGCTTTGACGGAATGGGAAGATGAGATGTATGAACGAGAGAGATTCAGAGGAATGAGAGATCATGAGTTTATGCCTGGAAGATTATGGGGAGTAAATCATGAGGACAGAATAAAACGATGGAGATGTGCTAACATGACAGGAGGTTTGTTTCCAGCTTTTACAGTTGAGGAAGGGACTAAGAAAAAGCGGACTGAGAAAAAGAAACATATAGAGAGAGAAAAGTATATGCATGAGAGCGAAACGGATGACGAGTTGCTGGAAGATATTTTAAATAGAAATCCACCTCCGTATCAGCAGAGTTCTACAGTGGTGACACCAAATGCGCCGCTAATAGAGACTATGCGAAATAAAAGTCCGGAAAAGAGAATTGAAGAAAATAGGTCACAAGAACAAATGAGAACTTCTCAAAATGAAGGAATAGAAAGCGACAATGCAAGCGAATTGGCAAGGACAACAAAAGAACTAACTGAGAAGATTAGAGAATTAACGAAAAATATGGAAGCAGTTACTGTGCCTGTAACAATAGGTCCAGTAATACCCGTTTTTGAGAATCAGAAAATTGATGAACGATCTTTGGTAATTCCCATGAGTTCACAATTTCAGAGAGAAAAAGAAAGGATGGAACAAAGTGCAAGTACAAGTAATTTGGCTAGTACTTACAGACCAAGTCCACCTACAAATTTGACGGTAAATGAGTGCAATGGTAGGAAAATGCATATGGTAACAGAATCTGCAACAGAAACCCCTGAAAAGAGTGGTAATTGGATAGAACTAAATAATACACCCATAGGTCCGACTCCTGATGAGTTAAATGAGTGGATGAAGGCATTTAAAATAAAAGAACCAGAAGAAAAACCATTAGATGTAATTAGGTTAAAAATCGATATGGAAGAATTAATTCTAGGAACAATTGGTACCGAAAAGATAAAAAATTACCAGGATGATGAAATAATGTTTCTGTGCAAAAGTATTACATGGAGGGCAAAGAATTTACATGACAAACTAGAAGAAGTGGCCAGTGAGATTGGAATAGACTTTACAAAAGTGAAAACGTTGCAGAAACCATACAGAGTAGACTTTTGTGAAAAGGATATTGAAAATTTGAACACGGCAGGAAGGCTGACACAGATAAAGGAGTTAATTGTGTTGTTGAGAAAATGGGGTGATGTGGACAGATGGAAGGTTAGATGGACAAAGAAGAATGAGAAAACTACAGACAAAGGTTCATTGGCTTTTATGATAACTGAAAAAGAATCTGTTGCCAAAGAATACCCCATGAGAGAAACTCCAGGTGGTAGTTACGTGCATGTTCCCTGGACTAGGCAGGACATACTGTCATTTACCAATGACTTTCCAAAATTAAGAGAGAAGCCGGTTGAGTGGTACCGACAAGTAGAGAGGTTTGTAAAAGTCTCAAAAGTGTTGTGGATAGATTTAGATGGATTGTTTGACATAGTGGTACCAACAGATTTGTGGTCAGAATGTAAGATTACAGTTGACTGGCCAACTACAGAATATCCAAGAGATCCTAAGACAGGAGCTCCAGGTCCTGATGGGATGAAGAAGTACGATAAGGTGATTACCTTTTTGAAGAATAAGATTCCTCCTAAAGAGACAGATTGGGTAAAAATCGATAGAACTACACAGGAAAGTAAGGAGTCTGTACATGCATATTATGAGCGATTGTTATTAGTTTTCAAACAGTATAGTGGTTATGAAGAATTGAGTGAAAAAGACATGAGTCATTTTGTATACCGATTTGTGTTTGGCCTGAAACAAGAAATAAGTGATATGATTAAGCAACACATGATAAACTGGCAGAATGGAAGTGTAGATGAGGTACTGAGATATGCTAAGTATTGTAGTGATGAAATAGAGAGTAAACAGCGTAAGTTGAAAGAGAAGGCAATGTGGGCACAGGTGAAGGTGGCAGAAAAACAAGAAGCTCAATTGGACAATAATAATGGAAATGAAACAGGACAGAATAAAATGCGACCGAACATAGGTAAAGGAAAGGGTCAAGTGAGTCTAGAAGAGGCAAAGAAGAAATGGCCATGTCATAATTGCGGAAAATTAGGGCATTGGAGAAACGAGTGTAAGTTCCCACCTAAACCTAATCCGGAACATCAATCATTAACTCCACAGGTGCAGAATGAGGTAGTTGTTCAACAAAGTCAGGTGCCGCAACCACCACTTCCCAACACTGTTAACCAGCAAATATACAGTACAGAAACAGGATTCTACGGAGGAGAGCAGGTAACACAGTTGCCGCGAGCAGCTAACATTTCTCAGTATTGGTTGCGTCAGAGTGAGGATGACCCGGATGAAAGATTCTGACGGTGCGCAGGAGAGGGGAAAGAGTGCGTGCTTGGCGCAACTCTAGAGGTAGATCAGTCTGGTCCCTTTGTGGATGGAGAAGTGAATGGTGCAAATGTAACATTCTTTGTCGATACTGGAGCTACCCGTTCTACTGTTAGATCAGTGGAAATTCCAAACCTTCCTCTCTCAGGTGAATACATCCAAGTAGTAGGAGTAGCCAATCAGCAGATTAAAACCCCACTTACTGAATTGGTGGAAGTAAAAATTGGTTCTTTTAGCAAAATGCATAAATTCGTAGTGTGCGATTGTAGTCCTGTAAATCTTTTGGGTCGTGACCTCTTGTGCAAGATGAATTGCACAATTTATTGTACGCCAGATGGAATTGGATTTCAGACTTCAGATGAAGATGTTTTGTATAAAGTAACTTTGATGAATCAGGAACCTGAAACGAATGGTTTGTTTCCTGCATTTGATGCAGAAAAACTTCCAGAAGAACTAAAAAGTGCAGTAAAAGAAAGTGTGTGGGATTTTACAGGAGAAGACATTGGATTAATGAAAGAAGTTGATCCCGTAAAAGTGACAGTAAAAGAAGGGACAACTTACCTGAATACGCCACAGTACAAATTAACTCCAGAAATAATTGAAGGAATAACTCCTGTGATAAATAAGATGATTGAACAGGGAATTCTAAAAGAAATCATGAGCAGTCCATGTAACTCACCTATTATGGGACTGAAAAAGCCAAATGGAACATATAGAATAGTACAGGATTTGAGAAAGATCAACAAAATAGTTGTGCCCTGTTGTCCAATAGTGCCAAACCCTGCAGTAATTCTATATCAAATTCCACATGAAGCTGAGTGGTACACTGTGATAGATTTGTGTCACGCATTTTTCTCTATTCCTTTGCATCCAGATAGCCAGCCATTATTTGCGTTCCGGTTTGGAGAGCGTATTTTGGCATGGTGCCGAATTCCTCAGGGGTATACAGAAAGCCCCTCAATCTTTAATCAGATTCTAAAGAAATCTCTGGAAGATTTGAAAATGCCAGAAAAATCAGTAATGGTGCAGTATATCGATGACCTATTGGTGGCATCGAAAACCAAAGAAGCATGTGTAAGTGATACAATTGCTTTACTGAACCATTTAGAGAAAAGAGGACATAAAGTGTCTCCTTCAAAATTACAGTTTTGTCAGAAAGAAGTCCAGTATTTAGGACATAAAATTGAGAAAGGAGTGCGAAAGATAGCGACAGAAAGAGTAAGAATGATTCAAGGAATGAGAGCACCAATGACTCAGAGAGAGGTAAGAATGTTTTTGGGAATGGTTGGATATTGTCGACAGTGGATAAGTGGTTTCTCTTTGATTGCAAAACCATTACAAAAATTGACCAAGAAAGATGTAAAAGACCCTTTTGAGTTAAACAAAGAAGAAATGAAATCTTTCAAAGAATTGAAAAAGAAACTGTGTGAGGCACCTGCATTAGGCATGCCTGATTATGAGAAGGATTTTGAGTTGTACTGCAGTGAAAGAGATGGATGTGCATTTTCAGTACTGGTACAAAAACATGGGACAATGAAAAGACCAATCGCTTATTTTTCAGCTGTTTTAGATCCTATAGCAAAAGCATTGCCTGGATGTCTGAAAGCAGTTGCTGCTACTTGTGTAAGTCTGGAACAAAGTGAAGGTATAGTGATGGGGTATCCACTGAGAGTATATGTTCCCCATTCAGTAGAAATTCTTTTGACAAGAACAAAAACACAGTACATGACACATAGTCGGCTGACTAAGTACGAAAAAGTCATCTTGAGTGCTGAAAATGTGACCATAGATAGATGCATGAATGTAAATCCTTCTACATCATTGCCAGATGAGGAAAATATAATTGAACAGGACGAAGTAGATCATGATTGTCTGAACGTGCTGGAATATTGCACGAAACCAAGAGCTGACATAAAAGATGAACCGTTAAAGGAATCTGATTATGTCATGTTTGTGGATGGCTCATGCTTGAGAACAAAAGAAGGAGTTTTAAGCGCAGCTTACGCAGTGTGCACAGTGGCAACTGTAATGGAAGCGTCTTGTCTGAAAGGAATAAGGTCTGCACAAGTTGCGGAACTGATTGCTTTGATTCAAGCATGTAAATTAGGAAGAAATGTACGAGTCACGATTGTGACCGATAGCCAATATGGTTTCGGCATCGTACATGACTTCGGTCAGATTTGGTCACAAAGAGGATTTTTGACATCTGCAGGAACACCTATCAGAAATGGAGATTTTGTTAAAAAGCTGCTTGAGGCGATACAGTTGCCTAAACAAATAGCTGTAGTGAAGTGCAAAGCGCATAAGAAAAACGAAGATTACATAGCCGTCGGCAATAATTATGCCGATGAGATCGCTAAATATTGTGCAGAGAACATGGTGTCCATGAACAAAAATAGAGAAAGGGAGCATGTCTCTTGTCCTTTGCTTTTTACTAATACTGTCGAGACATGGGATGAAGTAAGGCAGTTACAAGAAACTGCAAGAGATGAGGAAAAAGATTACTGGATAAAAGCAGGATGTAGAAGACAGGAAAATAATGGTGTATGGGTATACAGAGATGAAAGACCAGTTATGCCTGATAGCATGATTGCAGACATGGCACGGATGTACCATGGACAAGCTCATATTGGGAGAGATGCAATGATCAGACTTTTTAGACAAACCTGGTATAACCCAAAATTCAGAGCCATTGCTGAAAGTCTTTGTCAAAGATGTCTTATTTGTCAGCAGTTTAACCCAGGAAGAAAAACAGTAGTGAGTCTAGGAACAATAGGACGAGAAGGAGGTCCATTCACTAGAATGCAGTTAGACTTTATCGAGATGCCCCCTAGTAACAGACTAAGATATGTTCTAGTGGTCGTCTGTTTGTTCTCTCGTTGGGTGGAGGCATACCCCACAAGAAGGAATGATGGAACAACAGTGGCAAAACTTATGCTGCGAGAATTCATTCCAAGGTATGGTTTTCCAGTCACGGTTGAGACAGATAGAGGAACACATTTTCAAAATGAGTTGATCCAATTGATTTGTGAAGCATTGAGTATTAAACAAAAACTACATTGTGCTTACAGACCAGAGGCTTCTGGGGTAGTAGAGCAGATTAATGGAACAATTAAAAACAGATTAGGAAAAATGTGTCAAGCTACAGGACTTAAATGGCCAGATGCACTGCCTCTTGTTCTGATGACCATCAGAAGCATCCCTGAAAAGAAAACTGGACCCAGTCCTCATGAGATGATCATGGGACGAGCAATGAGACAAGCACACGTACCTGTCAACAAGTTATTAACTATAACTGATGATCTAGTACTGGATTATTGCAAGGGACTGGCTGATGTGGTGCGTTCTGTGTTTCATCAGGTTGGACCGGATGCGACCACTCTTGAAAGAAAACCAGCCCACGACTTGAATCCAGGAGACTGGGTCCGTATAAAAATCCACAGGAGAAGAAACTGTCTAGTTCCTCGCTGGGTCGAACCACGACAGGTAATCCTAGTGACAACGACTGCAGTCAAGTGTGCAGGAGTGAAGAACTGGGTCCATGCCAGCCACACAATCAGAGTTCAAGAACCTACTGATCGACATGTGAATCGACGTCTGGAAGTGTGGGATAAAAGTTTAACGGCTGGGACAACAAGGATAAGAGAAAAGGTGCCAGAACTTGAAAATCGACCTGAAAGTCGACATCTGGAAACCCCAACGGCAAACACCTCTAGAGAAGAAGAAGAAGAAGAAGAAGAAGAAAGAAATTCAGAAATTCCAGAACTTGAAGATCGACCTGTAAGTCAACATCTGGAAATATCTGACACAAATTCAGAATCTGATGATTCAGTTGAAAACCGTGAAGAATTCCTAAAGAGAACTTGGGGTTATAAACCAATTAGAGAAGAAACTGAGCAAGAAATTGAGTTAGATGAACAACCAAGTACAAGTTATGGTGGAAATCCTTCAGAAACAATATTAATAGATGAAGTAGGGAAAGAAGTACACAAAAGGTTAGAAAATCGAGAAGAACCCCGAGGAGCAATAGGGACAGATAGAGAAACAGAAGAACAGGGAAATTTAGAAGCAGAAAGGGAGGAAAACACCAAATCGGAAGAACACCGAGGAGGGACAGTAATAAGGGAAAACAAGAAGGAGAAGACAGATCCACCAGTAGGAGATGACGAGATCATAAGTTTCAAAATAAGAGACAATAGTGAAACAGTTGAAACGGAAACTGAAGAAAGTGGAGAAGAGGAAAAGGTAAAAACTGAATCAAGAAAAAGAAATTGGAAATCAGAAAGAGAAGAAAGAGAAGGTGAAGCCAAAAGGCCAAGAAAAGGAGATAATTGGCCCAACAGCTATATAAGAAAATTGAGATATAGAATAATAAGAGCGGGAGACGAAAGTGCTGAACAAGTGAATGAAGTAACAAGTCAAAAGGGACAAGAAAAACCAAGTGGAAAAAGATTACAAAAGTCCAAAAGGACAAAGAAAGTGAATGCAAAGTATAAGTCACCTGAGTGGCTGTATATTGCACTGACAGATTACAAAGAAGAAGAAAACACTCACGAGAACCAGAGACTGAGAAGTCGGATGGGAAAAGGTGAGATGCAACAAACTTGAAGTGAAGACTTATAGTGCTTCTGCCGGACATGACAATTTTACTGGATGTGACAAATCACCGGATGTGACAACGAAAGAATTCTGGAGAGAATTAAAGAAAGTACCAAGCAAAGACTTTTGAGAGCAGAGTGGCATCTAAGTCATTTCTGAGGTGTAGTGACACAATTTTCTGAAACTTAACAAATAGAAAAAAGAAAAATGGAAAATAATTGGGATAGAAGAGATAAATGTGAGTTTATAAAAAGATGGTGCAAAATGTGCTGCTTTTGTACAGGGTTATTAATGACCATATGGATAGTTTTAGCAATCACAATTCCTATTAGTATAGCTGTGATAGAAGCAAAAAATGATACTAAACCAGAAAAAGAAACTAATATTAAAGAACCAGTTATTTTAAGAAGTAGTGCAGAGTTACATAAAGATAAGTCAGTAACAGACTTTTCAAAAAATGTTTTTACAAAATTGTTGTATGAATATGTAGAGACAATGGATGTGAGAGATTGTTATGTTTGTATGCAGTTGCCTGCATCAGTGTCAGAAGGTGTGACTTATCATCACCTACCTCTAACTTATGGAATAACATGTAGTGTAATAGCAAGTTTATTTTATAAAACAGGTAGATTAGAATCTTATTATACTGATATAGATAAGATTTTTGCAAACATTCCAGTAGTACCAGAACTTAACAAAGTAAAACCAGCAAAAGTTTTAGGAGAATTCTTTTTAGAACATAGAAAATTAACGTTAGAAGAAATAGTTAGTAACAACCTTACCTGTGAGTTAAAGAAAGAAGAAAAAGTTTTTTTAGAAATGGTTGAAGAAAGGAGAATGAAATTTCAAAAAGAAGCAATAAAATAGGAAGGAAAACACCTATGGACGTTTGAGGAAGGAAATCATGAAGGGAAAAAGATAAATGCAGCAATGACATTAGATTGGCCGCAAACAGGAAAGTTGTGTATTAGGAGAAATAAGACAGTCTATGATAATTACTTTGTAGGTTCCAGTATCTGCCATGACAATTATCAAATTCTGGGAGGTTGGGGATTCAAAGGTGGAAAAGATCCAATATTTCCAGGTATCTATTATATTTGTGGGAATAGAGCTTATTACAGGTTACCGGACCATTGGTATGGAACTTGCTATGTAGGCCTGGTCTTTCCAAAAAATTTCACATGGACAGAGAAGAAAAGGGAACATACAAGATGATTAATAGCTTTACACGTAGAAAGAGGGAAAGTTTTTCAGAAATTGTAGGTGATATTTTTGGAGCATTAATACCAGCAGTGGGAATATCTTTGAATGCATTTAAAATTCGGAAATTATCCACAGTAGTAGATCGTTTGTCTACAGATACTGCAGGAGGGTTCTTAATGGTAAATACCGAAATGGTTGCCATGAGAGCTATGGTGATGCAAAATCGGCTTGCCCTTGATATTCTTTTGGCAAAAGAGGGTGGAGTCTGTGGAATGTTGAAAGTCCAACATTGTTGTACTTACATTCCTGATAAAAGTGAAAATATACAGAAGTATATTACAAATATTACAAATTTGCACAAAGAACTAGTTCCACTGGAGGTTGAAAGTGTTTTGGGAAAACTTGGTAGAGGGTTTTCTTCGGTAGCAAATTGGTTGACCAGAATGAGTAGACTAATGATAGGGAAAGTTATAATAATAGCAACTGTAGTAATACTGTTAGCAATGGTATTGAAAATAGTAATAACGTGCATAAAAAGAAAAGTAAGACAAAATAAGATAAAAAGAAATAACAGAAAAATGAGAGAGAGAGAGAGAAATGGGTGAAATTGAGTTGGAGAAAATGAAAGAAAGCATGTATAAGGAGACTAAAAGGCAAGATGAAGAAGAAACAGATGTGTAAATAACAGAAAGCAAAGGATGAAAGACATGCTGCCTGAAAAGAAGTATGACTTGGGTTTTATGTGGTGATTTAAAAATCACCAAAGGGGGGAGTTGATGGAGCAGGGAAAATAAATTTTTTAACCCCTAACAAATTTTATAATTAATTAAATAAAATGTTCGTTTAAATGTATTAATCAACACTGTATGTGTGGGAATGGTAACATGCCAATGTGTGTGCTAAATAATCTATTAATGGATGTCCGTGTGTCTAATTATAACGTAAAAATAAATGCGTACTAATTAAAAATAAATGCATGTTTGTGCTTCATAGAAATAAAACGTGTCGTTGCAAAAACAATAGTGATGGTAAGTAAGGAACAGCTTAAATGTTGCTTTTGCTAGGTAATAACTAATTGGGGTACGTAGATGACGGGAGGGAAACGAAAGGGCTATTTTTCTCTATTTTAATTATGTTTTGTTTGCCTCAAATTAGTGCTTCTAAAGTATAACCGAGTGGCGATATAAAATGGCCGCCAGTGGGAAGATGTGCGCAGGCGCAAGGGGACATGTGACACGGGATGAAATCGGAGAAAAAACTAAACCTCGTGATGTTACTGAGAGGCTAGGATGCGAGAAATGGTCAAGGCTGATGTGACCTAATTGAACTGATAGTGTGCCGTGATGATCAGCAGAAGACCCGTGGGAAACCAGTTTAAGAGAAAGGACAATGACTGCGGAGTTCTCGAATGTATCGAAAGAAGTTACAAATGTACTGATCGAAACGGATGAAAACATGTTTGAGCGTATGGGAAAGGAAATGATCCAAGGACCCTTGGATCCAAGAGAACTTGATTAAAAGAATGAATAAGATGACATGCATGGACCAATGAAAGAAAAGCGTGTTATTAATGTTGCAACAGTTAGTTAGCAAAGTTAGAATTAGGGTATAAGAGGGCCTACTCTTAGTGGGAGGGGGTCAGTCGCAGTTGCAGTCACAGTCAGGAGCGGAGTTGGAGAGTCGTGTTGGTGTTGGTGGCTTCCAGTGCTGGGTGGTCCTGATCGATCCCTTACTGAGCGGGAAATGCTGAAAGACTGTTAGATGAGACGGGTTGCAGGTAGCTGATGCTGACGAGCTGAAGTTGCTGTTGCTGTCTTAATTTTCCAGTTGAGTATGAGAATCAGGTTATTTCTAATTCTTAAACTTAGGTTAGAAATCATTAGTCTAAATTAGGAGGTAGGCAGGTAATTAGAGTTTGGCTTCATGACAAAAATTTCCTTTCTGCAATAAATTGATTATGCTTAATAAATATTTGAATTTAAGAATGAATAATTGAATAAAGTTTAAATTCTTTCTCATGCTTTTAAAATTATATAAAATTTAAGATTCTTTAAACCAAAATGACTCAGTGGTTATTTTCCTAAATGATTGTGACATCAGTAATTGGTTATTGTGATTCAGCTGGTCTTAATCACTATGAACTAATTTTTTACATGAATGATTCATCGACAAAACAATGAGCAGGAATATCTTAAGAAATAACTAAAAGAAAGCGACAAGTTAAGGTAATAAGATATCCCGGCTCCTTCCAGCGGTACATAAATGGTTTTCTCCATTTAGTTCTCATGCTTCTCCTAGGAGTACAGAATTTCATAAAGGATTAAAGGAAATCCAGGTGTGTGTGTATGTGTTAGGCGATGTTTATGGGCGCCATCGTCATGTGGATGTGAGAAAATATAGTTTGCCCCTGGATGACCTATAAGTGACCTGGGAGGAGAAAAGTTTTTATTGTACGCGCTGCATCAGCAGCAAGAATGACATCCACAACCTCGGGTGGTCGATCAAACACAGTCAACTGCCGCAGCTCAATTTCCACACATGGAGATGGAGATTGTGCAGGTTTGGGATAAGAACCCTGCCTTGCCGCTGTGACAAAAGATGCACCCGGAGCTGTAGCCTGATCAGACCTGGCTAAACAAGTGGACTGCTACTTTCATATCCGTAGGAATGGGCATTACTGCAGCGTGATCAGCTCATGACCAGGTCATACAGCTCTGCTGTCCATAATAGCAGATTGGGCTAGCTCATGTAGTCTGTGGATTTGGCTCCAGGCAGCAGGCTATTTCCAGAGAAATATGGACCTCGAGCACAAAAAGGGGGTGTAGTATGTGCCTTTCTAAGAGGAGGAAATGGGGCAGTATCAAAGAAGCCCTGGTAGAAACCTCTCTCCAACCACAAAGACAAATGTTTCTGTGGGAAGTAAAGGAAATGTACACATACAAGCTCTGGTAGCGGACTGTGAACCAAATGTGCTGATTGCACCTCTGGTGAACTATCACTTGCAAATGCGCATACCCAGCAGAACTGGGCACTTAACATGATTCATATGCCCACACTTACTTGGATTGCCAGCTGCCCAGTATTTAGTAGTATTGCTGGCATTTCCACATCAAGGCCATTTTTTAAAAAAAAGTGTAATAAGTAAAAGCAGTGCTCTTCCCGTTTGAAAACTAACATTAAAAGAGCAAATACGAGAAGAAAGTACTTAAAATGTATTTCAAAGCTGACGAATCTATTCAAATGATAACCACAAACAGAAAGGCTGGACTGTTGTGAAAAAAACAAGAGAATATCAGGATCTTACACAAATTCTTATTCGAGTACCAGACTGGAATTAGAACCATGGCACTGATCCAGCGCGATATTAGCAAACAGCATTCATACACCAAATACTCACTTGGGCCCATACATTCATACTACGCTAATACTTACGCTGGGGAGTCAGTTGTACTCTTTATCAAAATTCCCTGCTACCAATTACTTTTCTGATTGAAGAGTAATGACTTACCAATGAATCCTTTGCCAATTGGGAAATTTAAAATGAGTGACATTCATTACAGTACATAATCCTGAAATAACCACTGAGTCAGGAAGTTTTAAAATGTTTATCTAAAGATTTTAGCAGAGTAAATACAGAACCACATGATACTCAGTCGCATATCAAGGATGAAGCATAGAATAATAATTATCGATTAATGACGGTCCCTCAGAAAGGAGAAGATAGAGACAGCAGCGCAACTAAGGTTGCAAGTATAATTACCTAAAGTGCGAGAACCAAACCCCTTGGCCAAGGAGTTGGAAAAGACAGGACCCAGGAAGGATGAAGAGCAAAGACCTCCTCCAGGTTCAGGACAGGACCGGTGACCTCTCTACAACGACGCCTGCGTCGTTCCCCTCTCTGATACTCGGCTTCTCCTCGATTCTCCCGTGCCTTCCTTCTAATGGACTCCGCCGCCCCCTCCTCAGGATCTCTCTGGATAGCAGTTCAGTCTGCAATCGATCAGCTTGTCGGTCTGGAGCATCTGCCTGTCAGCATCTAGTCTAACTAATTAACTAATGCTATATCTATTATACCCTTCTACGCCCATGTACCTCCCCTTAATGTTGCCAAAATATGGGACCACTATTTCTGATTGGACGGGGACAGGGGGTTGATCCTCACACCATATGATTTAGTTCAATTTTCTGAAGACCATTATTTTAAAATACCGCCCATCAATTTTAATACATTTGCTTTATTTCCCACCCGTCTCACGACAACGTTTATACATTCTTCATGTACATTGTTGCATATTTAACAGGAACAACATGGGTACAGCAATGTTGGCCATTAGGTCGTGGCCTTGGACGACGTCCAGGTTGACTTCATCCTTTTCTTTCTGGGCAGCCATGCAGGGCGCATGTGCAGGATCATTGTCACACGAGTTTTCAGTTCACCAAACCCCAGGCCCAAGTTTACGAACTAATAAAAGTCAAAGAAGAAAATATTAAAATCACAAATAAAATGTTTCACTGTATACCCACTCTTTCTACTCTATTCCCTTTTATTTATAAATTCTATCCCGCATTAGTAGCGTTAGAGAAACGACAAATTATTTTTAACACGAAAGCAAGCTGTAGCATGTGAAAACATCAAGCAGCCATTTTAATGCACACTGCGCAGAAGCAGGAGTTTCCCACCAAGCAAAGAAAGACGTCACACCACGTGATGTGGTTGAAACATGCGCAAGAAAGTTCCCGCGTTTTAGCAGCCATTTTAGGAAAAAGACAAGCGTTATTCGTTAGTTTAAACACATAGGCAAGCTTCCTTGCTATTTATGTAGTGTATACAAGTTTAATAAATTAATACTGTGAGGAGATTGCGTCCGAGCAAGTCTCATTTGCGAGACCTTGCTCCATCAATCCCCTTTCTGATGGCGTTTAAGAGCCATCAAATACTACCCACAATCAGATGCCAACTTTTAGCATAAAATAGTCTCATTTTCATTTTTACACTTTCTATTTTTCACATCCCCTTTCAATTTCTTGTATAATTCACTTCTCAAGTCTTCAAGTTCAATTTCATCAAACTTTCTTTTCTTTCCTTTTCCTGTCACATTATACGATTCATTCTTTCTACAGCATTTGTACCATATTATTATTGACAGTACTATTATTGCTATCCCTGCTAAGGGTACTAGTATTTGACCTATAAGTCCTTTCCCTATATTAGTAAACCAGGTACCGATTGACGCAATACTACTTGTCAATCTTTCCCATACACTATCAACTTCCAGTGGTTTAAGTTCCTTCTCAAGTTTAGTTATATTCTGTATATACGTTCCAATTTCTGCTCTTTTATCAGGAATGTAAGTGCAACAATGTTTCGTCTTCAATAATTTACAGACTCCGCCCTCTTTTGCCAATATAATATCAAGAGCAAGTCGATTTTGCATGACCATAGATCTAATCGCAACCATCTCCGCATTAATCATTAGAAATCCTCCAGCAGTATCCGTTGATAAACGATCAACCACTATAGACAATTTACATATCTTCCTTGAGTTCAGAATTATTCCCACTGAAGGTATCAATGCACCAAATATGTCACCTACAATTTCTGAAAAACTAGCTCTTTTACTACGTGTTAATTCACTATTATTTTCATTGCTCCCAGTGTTTCTTTCTACGTGGTATATTTTTGGAAATACTATTCCAAAGTAACAACTTCCATACCACCGTGCAGGAAGCCTAAAGTAAGCCTTATTCCCACACACATAATAGACTCCAGGAAAAACTGAATCTGTTCCTCCTTTGATTCCCCAACCTCCAAGAATTAAGAAATTATGTTCACATTCACTGGTACCGATGAAAACATTGTTATAATCAGTTTTTAACCTATGTAGACAAATTTTCCCTGTCTTTACAAAATCCAGAGCCATAGCAGCTTGAGCTTTGCCAGGGGTGTAACTACCTTCTTTCTCAGCCCAAGGTGGTAAATAAGCACTGGGTTCATACTCTTTCGAACTGGAACCTCAGAAAATATCACATCTATGTTTGAATAATAATACTGAAGTCTCCCTGTTCTATAAAATAAACTTGCTAATACACTACATGATATGCCATATGTTAATGGTAAGTGATGATATGTTAACCCTTCTGCTACTGATTCGGGTAACTTCATACAGACATAACAATTACTAACTTCCATGGTATCTACATATTGAAACAATAACTTTGTGAAAACATTTAAACTAGTGTCGTTATCAGTTATCTCATGATGAAATTCTGGTTCATTTTCTGCCATTAGATCTACTCTATTACCCTTCAAGTTTGCTGTTCTTTCTTTAGTTTCGTTATTAATCTTTTTATCCATTATCATGAGGTAAGGAACTGCTACAATCAGAACTAACCATACTATAAGCACCATTACTAGACTACATATGCATACTGCACAGCATCTTTTACAACATTTCTGTTTTGATCTCCCAGTAACTCTATTGTCGGACATTTTGACAAGGAAGATTGCTCTTCTTATCTATTTTGCGATTCTCTTTGTTATCAAGGCGATCTTGTTTCTTTCTCGTAAGTCAGTTTAGCACTTGTTCCTTCATCACCACTTTCACTTGACTCTGAGCTTTTGTAATCTTCAAGAATGATGTAAGTCCAATCAGGACCCTTGAATTTGTTATTCACAAGTTTCAGTCTTTTACTTCTTCTTTTCTCAGTTCTACTTTTTTGTCCTGTTTGGCTTGTTACTTCATTTACTTGATCTGGATCTTCACTTCTGGTTGTTATGTGGTATCTTACTCTTTTAATGACACTAGGCCAATGATCACCTTTTCTTGTTTTCTTTGTTTGTACTGTCTCTTTATTTTCTTCTTCAGAAATTCTTTTATTTTCTGGTTTTAGCACAGTTTTGTTTTCTGCAATTACTGTTTCTCTTATTTGTTCCTTTTCAGGTCTGATTGGTTTCTCTTCATCAGCTCCACTGTGAGTTTCCAATAAGTGACCTTGTTCTTGATTTATTTCTTCATGTTCATTTTTCTCGAGATCTTCTTTTTCTGTGTAGTTTTCTGGATCTAACTGGTTCTGATCAGGGCTTATTGCACTTTGTACTTCTGCAGCCTGACCGGATTCTTCTAAACCTGTCTGTCCCTGCTCAAAACTTGTTGGTTCTTCGTTATTTTGAGCCCAGTTTCCTCTCCCTATCTGGACCTGCTCAGGTTCTTTTATTGTATCTTCTTCTTTTTCCTGAGCTGCTTCTTCTTCACCTATCTGATCTTCTTCGATTTCTTCCAAGTTTGCTTGACTTCTTGTTCTGTGATAAACTTCAGGAATTTCCACCACTGGTATCCAGTCCTGACTTGTGTTCGGTTGTTCTTCTTCAGCTTCTCTTGAATCTCGAACCTGAGATTCTTCAGCTGGGCAACCTTCAGCTTCCTCAGTGATTGGTGCTGACTGAGGATTTTCTTCTTCAGGGTCTGGTACTCTTTTGGTGTGACTTACATGAATCCAATTAGGAAATCCTGCACATTTCACTGCTGTATTTGTGATCAGTATGACCTGACAAGGTTTTCCCCACCTAGGTGATAGACACGTCTCTCTGGTGTGATTCTTCACTACCACCCAGTCACCAGGATTCAGATCATGTTCTTGTTCAGGCTGCCTGGAAACGGCGTTTTCTCCAACCTGGTGAGAGACAGAACGCACTAGGTCAGCCAATCCTTTGCAATAATCCAGGACCATATCATCAGATATATTCAGCAGTTTATTTGTGGGAACATGTGCTTGTCTCATTGCTCTTGCCATCATTATTTCGTGTGGACTCAATCCGGTGTTTCTATCAGGAATGCTTCTGAGTCCTATTAAAACAAGTGGCAATGCATCCGGCCACTCTAGTGATGTTGATGCACACATTTTTCCCAGTCTGGATTTTATTGTGCCATTTAATTGTTCAACCACTCCAGAAGCCTCTGGACGATATGCACAGTGCAGTTTTTGTTCAATTTGAAATGCTTCACAGATTATTTTAATCACTTCACTGTTAAAATGTTTTCCTCTATCCGATTCCAAAGTTACTGGGAAACCAAACCTAGGAATGAGTTCTCGTAGCAACAACTTTGCAACGGTAATGCTGTCATTCCTTCTGGTAGGGTAAGCCTCCACCCACTTTGAAAACAGACACACTATGACAAGTACATATTTCAGCCCTCTGCAGGATGGTAACTGAATGAAATCAAATTGCAATCTTATAAATGGACCTTCTGCCTTTCCAATTTTCCCAAACCCAATTATTGTTTTTCTTCCTGGATTATGCATCTGGCACGTTAAACATCTCTGGCAAAGACTCTCTGCTACAGCCCTAAATCTTGGATTGTGCCAATTTTGTCTGACGAGCCTAATCATTGCATCTCTCCCTATGTGAGTGTCTCCATGATACATTCTGGCCATCTGTGAAAGCAAAGAATCGGGCATGACTGGTCTGCCATCGGCACAAATCCATACATCATCGTCTGCCCTTTGAGAACATCCCATTTTAATCCATGTATTTTTCTCACTCTCATCAGCATCATCTTGCATGCCTTTTACCTCATTCCATGTTTCTGGTGGTGCATACAGCATAAGTTGGCAGCTGATTCCCATTCTTTCCACCCTTTTATTGACTGACAACCTATTTTTGGCACAATGTTGAGCCACAAGGTCTGCATTTCGGTTGCCGACTACCACCCAGTCATCTCCTGACTGGTGTGCGGCACATTTCACCACAGCCAATTCTTTTGGTGATTGTATTGCTTCTAGCAATTCCCTTACGAATTGTCCATTTTTAATGGGGGATCCTGAAGAAGTCATGAAATCCCTCTGCATCCAAAGTTGGCCAAAATCATGCACAACCCCGTAACCATATTGGCTATCTGTAAATATACGTTACTTTTTGATTCCTCCCAATTTTGCAAGCCTTTATCAATGCAATCAATTCAGCTATTTGTGCAGATTTGACTCCGGGTAAATAGGATGCTTCAACTATTCCAGTTAATTCACACACTGCATAGGCTGCAGTCAGTTTACCATCTTCATGCCTCTGACATGAACCATCAACAAACAGCTCCCTGTCTGGCTTTTTGAGGGGTAGTTCCTCAATATCAGGACGTGGTTTCGTGCATAGCTCTGTGACTTTTAAACAATCATGTTCTTCTTCTTCGTCATCGTTAACTTCCTCATGATATGGGTCTGGTAGTAAGGTAGCTGGATTTACTATCGTGCACCTTACCATGGTCACATTTTCAGCACCCATTATTATTCTTTCATACTTAGTCAACCGACTAGGAGTAAGATGCTGAGTTCGGGTTCTCGTTAACAGAATCACAACCGCATGTGGAACAAACACTTTTACAGGGTGTCCCATTACAATTGACTCACTTTGTTCAATGCTCAAACAAGTAGCCGCCACTGCTTTTAAGCAGCCTGGCAACGCGGCTGCCACTGGGTCCAATGTAGCAGAAAAATATGCTATAGGACGTCTGTCTAAACCATGTCTCTGGGTTAGGACTGAAAGTGCACAATTTTCTCTCTCGTGACAAAATAATGCAAATTTTCTTTTATAATCAGGCATGCCTAAGGCAGGTGCTGAACACAACGCATTTCTCAATTTTACAAAAGCTCCTACGCTCTCATCATCCCACTCAACTGGGTCCCTTGCCTTCTTTTTCGTCAATTGAATTAATGGCTTTGCTAATAGAGAAAATCCTAGTATCCATTGTCGACAATAACCTACTATTCCCAGGAACATTCTCACTTCTCTTTGTGTTACAGGCAATTGCATTTTCTTGATTATTTTTACTCTTTCAGATGTTATTCTTCTTTTTCCCCTCTCAATTTGGTGTCCCAGATATTTAACTGCTGTTGTACAAAACTGCAATTTCTCAGGTGAAACTTTATGCCCTTCTTCAGCTAAATGATTTAACAATGCAATAGAGTCAACAACACAGTCCTCTCTGGTGTTTGATGCCACCAGTAAGTCGTCGATATACTGCACTAAGACTGAACTTCCTGGCATCACTAGTTTCTCTAGACACTTTTTCAATATCTGATTGAAGATGGAAGGACTTTCCGTGTACCCCTGAGGAACACGATTCCATACATAGACTTTGTTCTCGAATTTAAATGAAAAAAGATACTGGCTCTCTGGATGCAAGGGTATCGAAAAGAATGCTTGGCATAGATCAATCACAGTAAACCATCCTGCACTCCAAGGAATCTGGTATAGAATTACTGCAGGATTTGGCACTATAGGACAACAGGGTTCCACAATCTTGTTTATTTTACGCAGGTCTTGAACAATCCTATATTTTCCACTAGGTTTCTTCAAACCCATGATTGGTGAGTTTCAAGGGCTACTCATTACTTCTTTTAATATGTCTTGTTTTACCATTCTGTTAATTTCTTCAATTACTCCTGCTTTTACTTCTGCACTCATTTTGTACTGTCTGGTATTTGGGAAAATCGCACCTTCTTTTACAACAATTTTAACTGGGTCTATTTTGGCCATAAGTCCTACTTCCTTTCCTGTGAAATCCCATACTATGGGGTTTACAGTAGTTTTTAATTCTTCTGGCAACTCGTCTTTTGTTATCAAAGAAAACATCTCATCTACCTCTGTACCTTGCTTTGCGATCATAAACTTATATACATGATCTTCATCTGGGGTCTGAACTGCCACACCATCCGGTGTGCAGAAAATTGTGCAATTCATTTTGCTTAACAAATCTCGGCCCAATAAATTTACTGGACTGGAATCACACACTACAAATTGATGCATTTCTCTAAAGTTTCCTATTTTTACTTCCATTGGTTCGGTAAGAGGTGTTCTAATCTTTCGATTTGCCACCCCCACAACTTGGATAGCTTCTCCAGAGAGAGGAAGGTCTGGGATGTCTGCTGTTCTCACAGTAGACCTGGTAGCATCAGTGTCTAAAAGGAAAGTAATATCATTACCTTTCACATTCCCTTCAACATATGGACCTGACTGATCTACCGGTAAGGATGCGCCAAGCACGCACTCCTTCTCCCCCTCTCCTAGGCACCATCACTGACTAAAGGAGCAGAAGTCGTCCTGTAAAAGAAATTGTGATGTTATATAATCATTCTTACCACTTCCTCCTTGATATCCGACGTCTGTACCGTGCTTTGCTCTGCTTACATTACCCTATATAGGTGCAGGAGGCAACTGACTCTGAGGATTTACACCCTGCTGTGAGTCATTCTGCGTCTGTGGATTTAAATTTTGATTTGGGCCATTATTATTTTGAATCGTTTTACATTCATCCTTCCAATGCCCCAATTTTCCGCATCCATGACAAGGAAATTTCTTTTTAGCCTCTTCTCTGCTCATTCGTCCTCTTACTTTTCCACCATTCCCAGTGTCACCACTCGAAACAGAATCCTTTCCTTGATTTTCACTTGGATTATCCAAATTAATTCCCTGTTTCTCGGCCATTTTCACCTGTGCCCACATTAATTTCTCCTGCAATTTCTTGTGCCTGTCCTCAATGTCGTCTCCACAATATTTTGCATATTTCAAAATTTCATCTATTGGCTTCCCCTGCCAACATAACATATGCTGCTTAATCATCTGACAAATCTCTGGCTTCAGACCATAAACAAATCGGTAGACAAACTGACTCATGTTTTTATCTCCAATGTCCTCAAAGCCACTATACTGCTTGAATACCTGCAATAAACGCTCATAATAGGCGTGTACCAATTCACTGGCTTCTTGTGTAGTTCTATCTATTTTCACCCAATCTGTTTCTTTCGGTGGTATTTTCCCTTTCAGGTAAGTTATTACCTGTTGATATTTTCTCATCACATCATTTGATGGGGCACCTGTCTTTGGATCTCTAGGATACTCCTCACTAGGCCAATCAACTGTTATTTTACAATCTGTCCACAAATCAGCAGGTACCACTATGTCGAACAAACCATCCAAATCCTTCAACAATACCTTAGACACCTTCACAAACCTCTCACTTGCTTGTACCATTCAATTGGCTTCTCTCTCAATTTAGGAAAATCATTCGTAAATGACAAAATATCCTGTCTGCTCCATGGGACATGTACATATCCCCCTCCTGGAACTTCTCGCATCGGGTACATTTGATCTGCTTTCCCTGTTTCCTTCATTAAATATTCAGATACTGTTCTACTGGATCGTGCCTCTTCCTTTTTCTTGGCCCATCTAGTTCTCCATTTATCTAGGTCTCCCCATTTCTGTAAAACTGTCATTAATTCTTTTATTTGTAATTTTCTTCCGGAGGCATTCATGTTTTCTAAATCTTTGTCTGAAAAATCTGCTCTATAGGATTCTGCAGTAATTTTGATCTCCCTATTTCAATTCCCATCTGCAAAGCTAAGTCTGATAATTTTTCATGGAATAATTTTGCATTTCTTGTAATACTCCTGCACACGAACAATAGTTCTTCTTCATCGTAAGTATTTAGGCGATCTAACCCTACATTTCCTGCTATTATTTCTTCCAATTCGACCTTTAATTTATAAATGTCCATGATCTTTGGGGGTGTGCTTTGTTTGTCTGCTCCCTGTGCTCACCTTTCTAAGTCTTCTGGTGTTACTACTGTGGCACTTTTTGCTCCCGATGAAGTTATTATGTTTACATCTCTTGAGCAACCAGGTGTAGCTCTTCTGGGGGTACTATTTACAGAATCTCGAATGGGCAAGTCCATTAATGAAATCATAGATTCACAATCACTAAAATGATCCTCAACCATTACTACTGCTTCAGGTTTGGGAACATTCACAGGAGTAGGCATAACTAAAGGTTTTGGGTAATTTCCTTTGTTACCATATAAGGGAACCACTGGACCAATCGTTACAGGTATGGTTAGTGAATCAGGGTGAACACTTAATTGTGTTATCTTCTGAATTAATTCTGCTCTGTTTTTATCTATGGCTTCTTTTTCTTTGTCTTGCAGTACCCTACTAGCTGGGGAATCATGCAATACTTGTGGTACTAGTGGTGTCCTTAACGGTGGTGCACTTGGAATGCATCCACTTGTCCCTTCCTGATATGGTGGCGGGTTCTTTAATATCTCTTCCATGAATTCATCTTCGGAATCTCCAAATGTAGTCAAGTGTTTTGTCTTTTCTGTGCATTTGCTCCCTAATGGCTCATCTGCCATTAATATTGGATACAGACCTTCTGTGAGCATTGCTCTTCTCCACTGTTTCATTTGACCATCCCTTGACTCATTATGGTTTCTAGGGAAGAATCCTCGATAACCCCTATTACTCCTGGATCGGTCACGCTCAAATGCCTCGGTTTCCCAATCCTCTAAGGCCTCGTATTGAGTTAATCTAGGTCTGGGTTCTAAGTCATTCATCCTCAATCTCAAATTTTGAAGAATTCTCCCATTAAAAGTACCATTTTCGGGAAATGCTAATATTCCATCATTTTTTGTATATTCCATCCAATTCTCTATCCATACACCAGTATGATAACCTCTTTCCATCATCATAAATGAAGCTGGCGTTTTTGCTGGTGGAATAATAATTCCTTCCCTAGTTTTAATTGGTTTATCCTTTTTAAAATAGTTCTTAATCTTTTGTAAAAATGACATTTTTCTCTTCTCTCCGTACATCTTGGGTAAATCTCGATGTATAAAATTATATTCTGCAAACCCTAGATATCTCCTATCCGTACGAGTTCCTGTTAAAGTTGGGTCGCGTTTTAACATACAATCTCCTATCCACTAAGATTTCAGCTTCTATGGTAACAACCAATCAAATTTCGTCTAACTTCCGTCTCTGAACCAATCCTAGCGCGGCCTTTTGGTGACGTTTGTCTGCCAACCCCTCCTTTACAATCTGCGTTTCTCTGTCGCTCGCGGTTTCGACCAATCCCAGTGCGGCACCTGTGACATCAGTACTGCTCCTGACTACTGACCCCTCCTTTACAAGAGTCTTTCCACGCCTGCTGTTTCAACCAATCCCAGCACGGTGCCTGTGATGTCAGCTCCCTCTCCGGCAACTGACCCTCCCTTTACAAAATCGTACGCAAACTTTATTTTCTCTACGACTTTTAATTAAATTTCGGTAACAACATAAAACATTTGCTATCGTGCCAGTTTCTCTAAGTTCGAAAAGATAGTTTCTCTCACACGTAGTAAAAACCTTTCCGTTTTACTAAACACACACTATGAGTAAAACCCTTCCGTTTACTCCTCACACAAGCTTCAGAAATACCTGTTACCTTTTCAATGTTACCCTTTCTAGGTGATACAACATCAAAATTTTCCAGCATATTCTTCTGCTATTATTCACACGCACAGAGTCCCTAACAAGTACTGATAGCCCTGCTTAACTTTCAGTACTATTTCTGCCTGACAGATAACCTCACTGCAGTATGGTTTCCACTTACCATCCGCTATTCAATTTTCCCCGGGGAATTCTTGACAACAAAAAACAAACTTTGAACACACGGATGTTAGTTTATAAAAATAAAATTCTCATTACCCAATTAACAAAGTACAACCATACTCTGATAACCAGATAACTGATCCAGCGCGATATTAGCAAACAGCATTCATACACCAAATACTCACTTGGGCCCATACATTCATACTACGCTAATACTTACGCTGGGGAGTCAGTTGTACTCTTTATCAAAATTCCCTGCTACCAATTACTTTTCTGATTGAAGAGTAATGACTTACCAATGAATCCTTTGCCAATTGGGAAATTTAAAATGAGTGACATTCATTACAGTACATAATCCTGAAATAACCACTGAGTCAGGAAGTTTTAAAATGTTTATCTAAAGATTTTAGCAGAGTAAATACAGAACCACATGATACTCAGTCGCATATCAAGGATGAAGCATAGAATAATAATTATCGATTAATGACGGTCCCTCAGAAAGGAGAAGATAGAGACAGCAGCGCAACTAAGGTTGCAAGTATAATTACCTAAAGTGCGAGAACCAAACCCCTTGGCCAAGGAGTTGGAAAAGACAGGACCCAGGAAGGATGAAGAGCAAAGACCTCCTCCAGGTTCAGGACAGGACCGGTGACCTCTCTACAACGACGCCTGCGTCGTTCCCCTCTCTGATACTCGACTTCTCCTCGATTCCCCCGTGCCTTCCTTCTAATGGACTCCGCCGCCCCCTCCTCAGGATCTCTCTGGATAGCAGTTCAGTCTGCAATCGATCAGCTTGTCGGTCTGGAGCATCTGCCTGTCAGCATCTAGTCTAACTAATTAACTAATGCTATATCTATTATACCCTTCTATGCCCAAATATGGGACCACTATTTCTGATTGGACGGGGACAGGGGGTTGATCCTCACACCATATGATTTAGTTCAATTTTCTGAAGACCATTGTTTTAAAATACCGCCCATCAATTTTAATACATTTGCTTTATTTCCCACCCGTCTCACGACAAAGTTTATACATTCTTCATGTACATTGTTGCATATTTAACAGGAACATGGGTACAGCAATGTTGGCCATTAGGTTGTGGCCTTGGACGACGTCCAGGTTGACTTCATCCTTTTCTTTCTGGGCAGCCATGCAGGGCGCATGCGCAGGATCATTGTCACACGGGTTTTCAGTTCACCAAACCCCAGGCCCAAGTTTACAAACTAATAAAAGTCAAAGAAGAAAATATTAAAATCACAAATAAAATGTTTCACTGTATACCCACTCTTTCTACTCTATTCCCTTTTATTTATAAATTCTATCCCGCATTAGTAGCGTTAGAGAAACGACAAATTATTTTTAACACGAAAGCAAGCTGTAGCATGTGAAAACATCAAACAGCCATTTTAATGCACACTGCGCAGAAGCAGGAGTTTCCCACCAAGCAAAGAAAGACGTCACAACACGTGATGTGGTTGAGACATGCGCAATAAAGTTCCCGCGTTTTAGCAGCCATTTTAGGAAAAAGACAAGCGTTATTCGTTAGTTTAAACACATAGGCAAGCTTCCTTGCTATTTATGTAGTGTATGCAAGAGTTAGTACAAACAATACAAGTTTAATAAATTAATACTGTGAGGAGATTGCGTCCGAGCAAGTCTCATTTGCGAGTCCTTGCTCCATCAGCACGTTCGGTGGTTATGTCTCACTTGAATAAAGGGAGGGCCTCCTCAAAACTATAATTATAAGTGTCCTAAACTGAAGATTAGACCAAATTAATCTGAAATGGGTACAAACATTAGCATGTCTTAAACGAAATTTTTTTTTTAGAGACCCTCGTAATAAAGGACCATTCGACCAAAGACATAATTTATTCATCCCAAAATACATTTCCATTAAGGTACGGTGACCTAAAGGAATCTATTAATAAAATGGGCACTGTAGTGTTTAAGAAATCGAGGACACTATCCGCAGAACTCAGGCTTTGGATATGCAGAACCTCATGTGACAATAAAAGAGTTCAGTAAAAAGAAGCATAGGCAAAGACTTTGGTCATCAGCTTTTAGATAGGTCAAAACCAAAATTGCCTTGGTTTTAAGGGAAGCTTTTGAGCCCACATCAATTTGAAAAAACAATGGTAGAAAACAAAAATATTTTGAGTTTAAAAAAAAACGCATTGCCAAAGTTGTTCTCACGCTTAAGTGAACTACCTTGTGTGGAAATGTGCTCCTTTTGAAGGGGCCGAATGCTATCACTCACAGCAAAGTTAACAAATGACCGAAGTGGGGGATCCCACTTCCATTCTGTGTGTTGGAGAGCATGAAAGAAAAAATTAAATTACACAACAAGAGACCAATGGATGACCAAGGCTGACTGAAAGCCTCTTCAGGTCTAAGAATATATATAAACGCTAGACAGGGCTTCGATAGGACTAATTTAAACCAATATACTTTAAAAAAAACACACACATTCAAAGGGACCATGAACCCTCACTATGTTTCGATATGTCTGGCTTAACGAAGCAACCTAAACATCACGGTGCATTCTGGGACAAATAAATTGTGGAAATGAGGCAGTCACATTTCCCTCCCAGGCACTGTACGCTCCACAGCTGGGTCTTGTTATACCTGGCCGAAGAATCACTGTTCTAAGGCGACCGCTGCTGGCACAGCTAGTAGAGCTCAGTCCTATGCGGCTTCTGAAACAGAAAGAAGCGTCGACAGACTGGAGACGCACCGGGGGCGCCTTCTGCAACCCGCATTCGGCTGGCGGCCCCCATCAGCTCCTTCCCTGAGCTGACCGCCGCCTACCGTGGTAAATGCCGCGTGGCCTGTCGGTTTCCCCCCTCCGTCAAGCCACGGCTCCCAGGAAGTGGCCTCTGGGGGATAGTTGCAGGGACGGCGTATCCGTGACCCCTTTGAGCTGTTACTGGTCTTTGTGACTGTGACCCGGGTGCCAGGTGTGCCTGGAGATGCAAATCTTGACTGTAGGCTCACTAAAATGGCCCCTAGCGTCTTGCTCCGACCCCCGATGGGACTCCTATTCGATTTGCTGGACGCGGGGTAAAAGACGTGCCTCAGGGCATTTCCGCTTCCTGAGCTGTACGTTGTTAATTCAGTGCGCTACCCCCTGATTCCAGTGATCCACTCGCTCGATTTTGCCCCATCGCCTCCTACACTTGATCGGCGTGTGCCTTAAGACGGTTTATGGGGTGTGGGACTGTACAGTGTGGACCGTTGTGTCCCAACGTCGCACCCCAGATCACTATTGCAGGTAGGGGTGGATCTCGGGGCTTCCTCCGCTGAGTCAGTGGGCCGTTCAATATTCAAGCCCCCTCGTGCATGTTCCTGGGGGTCGTGTGTGTGAGAGCGCCGGGCAGCGGTGCCGGTCTAAATTCCCGGGCCTTCCGGTGCTTAGTGCCTAATTTGAAAGTGCGTCACAGTCCGGGCCTAGTATCGGCCATTGCGCCCCTTGGGGAGAAATGGAGTCCCATGGACACCCTCCGCCCCCAGACCCCAGTAGTAAAGTTAGGAGTCCTAACTTTACTACTACTAAATGCCTTCTGTGAATACCAAAAGTAGTAAGTTTAGGATTTTATCTCAGATTAGTTCTGTGAATCGGCCCCTAGAGATCAAGGAGGGAAGTGACACCTGCATACCCTCTGAGGTGGATACCCCCCTCGGTGTGTGAAAGAGGAACACCTAGACATCAAGGAGGGAAGTGACAACTGCATACCCTCTGAGGTGTGTGCCCTCCCTCAGTGTGTGGGAGAGGGACACCTAGAGGTCCAGGAGGGAAGAGGCACATGCGTACACCCACCCTAGGATGGCCACCTGAGTCTATTAAAGAAGACAGCTAGCAGTCCAGGAGGGAAGTGGCACCTGCGTAACCTGTTATGTTATGTTAAAAATTATTGTAAAGCGCACGTACACCGGATTGGTTTCATGGCGCTACTCTGAGATGTACCGGAGCCCTGGAGAGTTACTCGTAAGCTTGTCTAAACAGCCAGTTCTTGAGGAGCCTCCTGAAGCTGAGGAGGTCGGTGCAGGATCGGATTTCGGAGGGAAGGGAGTTCCACAGCCTTGGAGCTAGGACGGCAAACCTCGCACCGCCCTGGCGCTTTAGTTTGCAGGAGGGAGTAGACAGAAGGTGCTTGTGGGCCGAGCGCAGGTTGCGCAGAGGTAAGTGCCTCTGAATAAGGCTATCCACAAATTCAGGGCTCCTTCCATTCAGAGATTTAAAGATGAGACAACATACCTTGAAGGCGCATCGCTGTGTGATAGGGAGCCAGTGCAGCTTCCTCATGAGGGGGGTGATATGATGTTGCCTAGGTTGTTGAAAAATCAGTCTCGCTGCTTGGTTCTGTACTAGTTGCAGACGTTTGGTTAGGTATAGTGGGATGCCAAAGTATAGGGAATTTGCGTAGTCGACATGGGACATAACCATGGCAAGAACAACCTGGATCAAAGCTTCCTGGGTGAGAAATCTTCTGATCTTTCTTATTTTCCTCAACTGGAAAAAGCATGTAGATATCACTGACCCAATTTGGGACTTCATGGTGAGGTCACGGTTTATTGTTACTCCGAGGCTTTTGGCTGAGGCAGATGGGGAGGAGGATTGGCCCAGTTCCTTTGGCCAAAAGTGTGAGCCCCAAGGGTTGTGGGTACCCCCTGTTAGGACTAGTTCAGTTTTGTCCGGATTCAGTTTCAGGTGATTGCTATTCATCCACCCGCTAATGAAAAGCATGGTGGACTGAAAATCATGGACCGAGTCCGGGGAATTGCTGATGGAGAATATTACCCTCTGAGGTGGATACCCCCCTCGGTGTGTGAAAGAAGGACACCTAGAGATCAAGGAGGGAAGTGACACCTGAATACCCTCTGAGGTGGGTGCCCTCCCTCAGTGTGTGAAAGAGGGACACCTAGAGGACCAGGAGCGAAGTGGCACATGCGTACACCCGCCCTAGGTGGATGGCCACCTGAGTCTATTAAAGAAGACAGCTAGCAGTCCAGGAGGGAAGTGGCACCTGCATACCCTCTGAAGTGGATACCCCACTCGGTGTGTGAAAGAGGGATACCTAGAGATCAAGGAGAGAAGTGACACCTGCATACCCTCCGAGGTGGATACTCCTCTCTGTGTGTGAAAGAGGGACACCTAGATATCAAGGAGGGATGTGACACCTGCATACCCTCTGAGGTGGATACCCCCTCGGTGTGTGAAAGAGGGACACCTAGAGATCAAGGAGGGAAGTGACACCTGCATACCCTCTGAGGTGGATACCTTCCTCGGTGAGTGAAAGAGGGACACCTAGAGATCAAGGAGGGAAGTGACACCTGCATACCCTCTGAGGTGGATACCCCCTTCGGTGTGTGAAAGAAGGACACCTAGACATCAAGGAGGGAAGTGACACATGCATACCCTCTGAGGTGGGTGTACTCCCTCAGTGTGTAAAAGAGGGACAACTAGAGGTCCAAGAGGGAAGTGGCATATGCGTACACCCGCCCTAGGTGGATGGCCACCTGAGTTTTTAAAGAAGGCACCCAGCAGTCCAGGAGGGAAGTGGCACCTGCGTACCCTCTGAGGTGGATACCCCCCTCGGTGTGTGAAAGAGGGACACCTAGAGGTTCAGGAGGGAAGTGACACCTGCATACCCTCTGAGGTAGATACCCCCCCTCGGTGTGTGAAGTAGGGACACCTAGAGATCAAGGAGGGAAGTGACACCTGCATACCCTCTGAAGTGGATACCCCCCTCGGTGTGTGAAAGAAGGACACCTAGAGATCAAGGAGGGAAGTGACACCTGCATACCCTCTGAGGTGGTTTCTCTCCTTCAGTGTGTGAAAGGAGGACACCTAGAGGTCCAGGAGGGAAGTGACACCTGCATACCCTCTGAGGTGGGTGCCCTCCCTCAGTGTGTGAAAGAGGGACACCTGGAGATCAAGGAGGGAAGGGGCACCTGCATACCCTCTGAAGTGGATACCCCCCTCGGTGTGTGAAAGAAGGACACCTAGAGATCAAGGAGGGAAGTGACACCTGCATACCCTCTGAGGTGGGTTCTCTCCTTCAGTGTGTGAAAGGAGGACACCTAGAGGTCCAGGAGGGAAGTGACACCTGCATACCCTCTGAGGTGGGTGCCCTCCCTCAGTGTGTGAAAGAGGGACACCTGGAGTTCAAGGAGGGAAGTGGCACGTGCGTACCCTCTGAAGTGGATACCCCCCTCGGTGTCTGAAAGAAGGACACCTAGAGATCAAGGAGGGCAGTGACACCTGCATACCCTCTGAGGTGGGTTCTCTCCTTCAGTGTGTGAAAGGAGGACACCTAGAGGTCCAGGAGGGAAGTCACACCTGCATACCCTCTGAGGTGGGTGCCCTCCCTCAGAGTGTGAAAGAGGGACACCTGGAGATCAAGGAGGGAAGGGGCACCTGCATACCCTCTGAAGTGGATACCCCCCTCGGTGTGTGAAAGAAGGACACCTAGAGATCAAGGAGGGAAGTGACACCTGCATACCCTCTGAGGTGGGTTCTCTCCTTCAGTGTGTGAAAGGAGGACACCTAGAGGTCCAGGAGGGAAGTGACACCTGCATACCCTCTGAGGTGGGTGCCCTCCCTCAGTGTGTGAAAGAGGGACACCTGGAGTTCAAGGAGGGAAGTGGCACGTGCGTACCCTCTGAAGTGGATACCCCCCTCGGTGTCTGAAAGAAGGACACCTAGAGATCAAGGAGGGAAGTGACACCTGCATACCTTCTGAGGTGGGTGCCCTCCCTCAGTGTGTGAAAGAGGGACACCTAGAGATCAAGGAAAGAAGTGACACCTGCGTACCCCCTCGGTGTGTGAAAGAGGGACACCTAGAGATCAAGGAGGAAGTGACACCTGCATACCCTCTGAGGTGGGTGCCCTCCCTCAGTGTGTGAAAGAGGGACACCTGGAGATCAAGGAGGGAAGTGGCACCTGCGTACGCTCTGAAGTGGATACCCCCCTCGGTGTGTGAAAGAAGGACACCTAGAGATCAAGGAGGGAAGTGACACCTGCATACCCTCTGAGGTGGGTTCTCTCCTTCAGTGTGTGAAAGGAGGACACCTAGAGGTCCAGGAGGGAAATGACACCTGCATACCCTCTGAGGTGGGTGCCCTCCCTCAGTGTGTGAAAGAGGGACACCTGGAGATCAAGGAGGGAAGTGGCACCTGCGTACCCTCTGAAGTGGATACCCCCTTCGGTGTGTGAAAGAAGGACACCTAGACATCAAGGAGGGAAGTGACACATGCATACCCTCTGAGGTGGGTGTACTCCCTCAGTGTGTAAAAGAGGGACAACTAGAGGTCCAAGAGGGAAGTGGCATATGCGTACACCCGCCCTAGGTGGATGGCCACCTGAGTTTTTAAAGAAGGCACCCAGCAGTCCAGGAGAGAAGTGGCACCTGCGTACCCTCTGAGGTGGATACCCCCCTCGGTGTGTGAAAGAGGGACACCGAGAGGCCCAGGAGGGAAGTGACACCTGCATACCCTCTGAGGTAGATACCCCCCTCGGTGTGTGAAGTAGGGACACCTAGAGATCAAGGAGGGAAGTGACACCTGCATACCCTCTGAAGTGGATACCCCCTCGGTGTGTGAAAGAAGGACACCTAGAGATCAAGGAGGGAAGTGACACCTGCATACCCTCTGAGGTGGTTTCTCTCCTTCAGTGTGTGAAAGGAGGACACCTAGAGGTCCAGGAGGGAAGTGACACCTGCATACCCTCTGAGGTGGGTGCCCTCCCTCAGTGTGTGAAAGAGGGACACCTGGAGATCAAGGAGGGAAGGGGCACCTGCATACCCTCTGAAGTGGATACCCCCTCGGTGTGTGAAAGAAGGACACCTAGAGATCAAGGAGGGAAGTGACACCTGCATACCCTCTGAGGAGGGTTCTCTCCTTCAGTGTGTGAAAGGAGGACACCTAGAGGTCCAGGAGGGAAGTGACACCTGCATACCCTCTGAGGTGGGTGCCCTCCCTCAGTGTGTGAAAGAGGGACACCTGGAGATCAAGGAGGGAAGTGGCACGTGCGTACCCTCTGAAGTGGATACCCCCCTCGGTGTCTGAAAGAAGGACACCTAGAGATCAAGGAGGGAAGTGACACCTGCATACCTTCTGAGGTGGGTGCCCTCCCTCAGTGTGTGAAAGAGGGACACCTAGAGATCAAGGAAAGAAGTGACACCTGCGTACCCCCTCGGTGTGTGAAAGAGGGACACCTAGAGATCAAGGAGGGAAGTGACACCTGCATACCCTCTGAGGTGGGTGCCCTCCCTCAGTGTGTGAAAGAGGGACACCTGGAGATCAAGGAGGGAAGTGGCACCTGCATACCCTCTGAGGTGGATACCCCCCTCGGTGTGTGAAAGAAGGACACCTAGAGATCAAGGAGGGAAGTGACACCTGCATACCCTCTGAGGTGGGTTCTCTCCTTCAGTGTGTGAAAGGAGGACACCTAGAGGTCCAGGAGGGAAGTGACACCTGCATACCCTCTGAGGTGGGTGCCCTCCCTCAGTGTGTGAAAGAGGGACACCTGGAGATCAAGGAGGGAAGTGGCACCTGCGTACCCTCTGAAGTGGATACCCCCTCGGTGTGTGAAAGAAGGACACCTAGAGATCAAGGAGGGCAGTGACACCTGCATACCTTCTGAGGTGGGTGCCCTCCCTCAGTGTGTGAAAGAGGGACACCTAGAGATCGAGGAAAGAAGTGATACCTGCGTACCCCCTCGGTGTGTGAAAGAGGGACACCTAAAGATCAAGGAGGGAAGTGACACCTGCATACCCTCTGAGGTGGGTGCCCTCCCTCAGTGTGTGAAAGAGGGACACCTAGAGATCAAGGAGGGAAGTGGCACATGCGTACCCTCTGAGGTGGATACCACCCTCGGTGTGTGAAAGAAGGACACCTAGAGATCAAGGAGGGAAGTGAGACCTGCGTACACTCGCCCTAGGGGGATGGCTACCTGAGTCTATTAAAGAAGACAGCTAGCAGTCCCGGAGGGAAGTGGCACATGCGTACACCCGCCCTAGGTGGATGGCCACCTGAGTCTATTAAAGAAGACAGCTAGCAGTCCAGGTGGGAAGTGACACCTGCATACCCTCTGAGGTGGATACCCCCCTCGGTGTGTGAAAGAGGGATACCTAGAGATCAAGGAGAGAAGTGACACCTGCATACCCTCCGAGGTGGATACCCCCCTCGGTGTGTGAAAGAGGGACACCTAGAGATCAAGGAGGGAAGTGACACCTGCATACCCTCTGAGGTGAATACCCCCCTCGGTGTGTGAAAGAGGGACACCTAGAGGTCCAGGAGGGAAGTGACAACTGCATACCCTCCGAGGTGGATACCCCCCTCGGTGTGTGAAAGAGGGACACCTAGAGATCAAGGAGGGAAGTGACACCTGCATACCCTCTGAGGTGAATACCCCCCTCGGTGTGTGAAAGAGGGACACCTAGAGATCAAGGAGGGAAGTGACACCTGCATATCGTCTGAGGTGGGTACCCCCCTCGGTGTGTGAAAGAAGGACACCAAGAGATCAAGAAGGGAAATGAAACCTGCATACCCTCTGAGGTGGATACCCCCCTCGTGTGTGAAAGAGGGACACCTAGAGATCAAGGAGGGAAGTGACACCTGCATACCCTCTGAAGTGGATACCCCCTTCGGTGTGTGAAAGAGGGACACCTAGAGATCAAGGAGGGAAGTGACACCTGCATACCCTCTGAGGTTGATACCCCCCTCGGTGTGTGAAAGAAGGTCACCTAGACATCAAGGAGGGAAGTGACAACTGCATACCCTCTGAGGTGGGTGTACTCCCTCAGTGTGTGAAAGAGGGACACCTAGAGGTCCAAGAGGGAAGTGGCATATGTGTACACCCGCCCTAGGTGGATGGCCAACTGAGTTTTTAAAGAAGGCACCTAGCAGTCCAGGAGGGAAGTGGTACATGCACCCGCCGGGATCACCAAGCAACTCACTAGAAGAACACAGACCATCCAGAACTCAGCAGCCAGACTCACCCTCAACCTCCCGCACACTCAAGTTACACCAGACCTCAGGTAGCTACACTGGATTCCAATGCGCTCGATTCAAGCTCCTCACACACAATTTCAGGGCACTACAGAACTTAGGCTCCACCTACCTGAACAGTCGCAGCTCCTTCCACCAACCACCCAGTCACCTCCACTCTGCAGGACTCCTACTCACACACATCCCATCCATACATAGAACCAGACCAGGAGGACGGACGTTCTCTTACATCGCTCCTAAAGCATGGAACGGGCTCCCACTACACATCAGAGAGTCCTCCTCTCCTCTTGAATTCAGCAAGAGACTGAAGGCCTGGCTTTTCAAAAAAAAAAAAATCAGTTTTATATAGAGCGAACTCGACCCGCAGGTGTTGGAGAGATTTACATGAGCACTGGTCCCATTACAGACGGACACATTCATTTTTTTTGATCGGCACGGGAAGATTAAGCGATTTGCCCAGAATCACAGGCTGTTGAGCCGGCTCAGAGATGCAAACCCGGTTCCCCAGCTCCAAAGTCGGCATCTCTGGCCATTACGCCAAGTTACCATAGGTAGGGCAAGGCACACACACCTGCTCAGCGCCATGTTGGTAGTTTATGGAATGTAAAGCTAAGCACCGCCCTGAGCAAAGCAAGCTGCTGAGACCGTGAGAGAATGAAACGTTTTGAAAAGAGATTTTGGAGCCCTGCTTTCAGCCACAAGTTATTTAGCAGTTTTTCCTATTTGCTTTATAGTTATAAAAAAGACGCAGGATTTCGTCATGAGCTGAATATAAAATGTACTAGGGCTGAGCGAACATGTTTTACTTTTTGTAGGGTTCAATTAGGTGTATGTAACATTTTTCACTTTACATTCCTGCATGAATATCCTGACTTTTGAGTCAATGTTTGTTGCCATAGTCTTACTTCACGTTAGATCAAGGAGGGAAGTGACACCTGCATACCCTCTGAGGTGGGTTCTCTCCTTCAGTGTGTGAAAGGAGGACACCTAGAGGTCCAGGAGGGAAGTGACACCTGCATACCCTCTGAGGTGGGTGCCCTCCCTCAGTGTGTGAAAGAGGGACACCTGGAGATCAAGGAGGGAAGTGGCACGTGCGTACCCTCTGAAGTGGATACCCCCTCGGTGTCTGAAAGAAGGACACCTAGAGATCAAGGAGGGAAGTGACACCTGCATACCTTCTGAGGTGGGTGCCCTCCCTCAGTGTGTGAAAGAGGGACACCTAGAGATCAAGGAAAGAAGTGACACCTGCGTACCCCCTCGGTGTGTGAAAGAGGGACACCTAGAGATCAAGGAGGGAAGTGACACCTGCATACCCTCTGAGGTGGGTGCCCTCCCTCAGTGTGTGAAAGAGGGACACCTGGAGATCAAGGAGGGAAGTGGCACCTGCATACCCTCTGAGGTGGATACCCCCTCGGTGTGTGAAAGAAGGACACCTAGAGATCAAGGAGGGAAGTGACACCTGCATACCCTCTGAGGTGGGTTCTCTCCTTCAGTGTGTGAAAGGAGGACACCTAGAGGTCCAGGAGGGAAGTGACACCTGCATACCCTCTGAGGTGGGTGCCCTCCCTCAGTGTGTGAAAGAGGGACACCTGGAGATCAAGGAGGGAAGTGGCACCTGCGTACCCTCTGAAGTGGATACCCCCTCGGATTCACGTTAATCAAGTGGTTCTGCATAAGAAAAACTTCCAAGTAAACAACTCGTGCTTTCCTGCCTCTATCAATGCTAAACTTAGAGGCGAAAAGCCAGCACACATCTTCCAGCTTGGCGGGCTTCGATTAGGGTGAAAATTATCCCGCTGTGGATGAAAATTATTTCATAATGTAGATTTTTTCTGGCTCAGGCGAAGGTAAACGGGGACACATCACAAACTCTGCAAAGGGAGAAATGTAAGACCTTTTCCAGAGGAGAAGATTGGTGGGAAAGAAAATCCAATAACAATGGACATGGGTAAAAAGGCGCTGAAAATCTGTAAGGTTAATGGACAAGTAAAGGTTCCATTTTACTGACAGAAGTGCTAACGGAGCGGTGGGGGGGGGGGGAGGGATGGCCAGAATTTGAATACCTGTGCCCATTCTCATGCACGAAAGGGCCTCAGATGGCACTCACATGACCTGATGGCCAGGACCTTGCACCAGAGAGCCAGGGGGAGGGGTGCGGGGGGTGAAGTCACAAGCACAGATCCCAACCTGGAAAGGTGCAGTCCTAGGGTGACCAACTGGCATGGGTGCAAATTCAGGACGGTGAGTGTAAAAATTCAGGACAAAGGGTCAAAATTCAGGACAAGAATTCAAGACAGGAGGTCAAAATTCAGGACAAAACTTCGGGACAAAAGGTAAGTTTTACAGACACGTCAGAGGAGGTCGCACAATAGTATATAAGTAAATAGACAACCACTTAAGTACAAGTCAAAATAAGTTTATATTGGGTTGAGACAATCATGCACTTCACAGTTTTTCAGTATGCCCCAGCTTGCTACCTTAGACGATTCAAAACTCACATCTCGCTCCAGCAGGTACATTAGTCACCAGACAATGGTGAACCACACCTGAATATAAGTGAGGCCGCTTTTATTGTTGATTGAAAACAACTGGATATACAAGGAACTTTGCAGTGCCAGCCCCCAGTAACAAAACCGTCCCCCCTTTCCAGCCTCCCAGGGAAACACCCGATGCCTGGTCCGGCCTTGCTACCACCCTCCAATGGTGCCCCTCATCTTCCCAAAGACCGTCTCTCATGTGTATTTAATTTCTTTTATAGAGTTACTCATCCCAAGTATGTAGGGCAGGGTGTTGGAGTGCGTTACATCACACACATTATATAGAGACAATGACTCATATAAAAGTGAAAGTCAATGTATAGGAAATGTTACTTAAGATAATGGGTGCTACAAGGTGTAATCATTCTTTTATCTATCAATCATTCAGTCTTTCACCATTCATTCTGTCCTTCCATCTGTGTGCCCATCTATATCCAAACATATTCAACCATTTGCAAACCTATCCACCATGTATCCTTCCATCCATCATTTCACTCATCCATCCCTCCATCCACCCTTTCACTCATCCATCCATTATTCATCCATCCACCCTTTCACCCCATCCATCCGTACATTCATCCATCCACTCTTCCACCCATCCATCTATTCACTCATCCATCCAGCCATTTACCCTTTCACCCATCCAGCCATCCTTTCACTTACTCATCCATCCACCCAGTCACTTATCCTTCCACCCATTCACCATTCAGTCATTCATCCTCCCTTTCTCTCTCCATCCCCCTTTCACTTATCCATCCATCCTTCCACCCACCCACCCACCCATCTACTTATCCATTCATGAATACATCCATTGACCCTATTACTCATCCATCCTTTCACTCATCCACCCATCCGTTCTCTCCTCCATCCACCCTTTCACTTCTTAACTCATCTATCCATCCTTTTGTCCATCTACCCCCTTTCACTCACTCAACAATCTTTACATCCACCCTTTCACTCATCCATCCATTTACCCTTTCACTTATCAATTCATCAATCATCCATCCTTTCACTCATCCATCTACCCATTCACCCGCCCATCATCTACCCTTTCACTCATCCATCCATCCTTTCACTCATCCATCCATCCTTTTACCCATCCATCTACCCTTCCACCCATACATCCATCTATTTACCTTTTCTCTCATCCATCTTTCCACTCACTCACGCATCCATCATCCTTTCTTTCATTATCTATCCATTCACCTTTTCATTCATCCATTCATCCTTTCACTAATCCATCCAGCCATTCACACATTCCTTCACTTATTTACTCACCCACCTTTTGACATTAAGAGCTGAGCCTTTGTCTGCAGAGTTGCAGACAGAAGAGGCCCATCAAGAACTTCACCTCGCTGTTGTTCCTAAAGCACGGGGTGGGGCGGGGGAGGGCTCACTATGCCCCTGTACATAGACAATCCGAAAAAGTGGAAGTCATGAGTCATGCATGATGCACAGTGCCAGGATGTGAGGTGACTGTGACATGGTGTTGTTTCCAGGGCTTTAAGTGGGGTAACAAAACTGGGGGGTCTATTCAAAGGGGGTGTTCGATGTAATTAAGGGCGTGGCTTAAAACACCTAGGCTAAAAATCTGTGCTTAGCATAGTGTTCCGCCCGACTGGTATTATGTTGTTTCTATCATTGCATCCAGATATATAATACAGCAAGTATCATTACACCAACAACAAGCTGGACTATTGGCTTTGTCAATGGTTGTTAATTGCTTAAAATAAAAAAGCAGCAACCATGGCTTTGTTGAATGTAATATTGAAAATGCGTCAGTTCTAAAATGATGAGACAGTGAAAGAACTATAACCCGTTCTTTTTAACTTGTTTCACAGGCTTCTTTATATAAACTGTTTTCTCACGTTGCAGCATGAGCGTTTTACCTTTTATCCATCTAACAGAATGCCCTGCTGTACACTGAGGCAGGAGGAGGCCGCCACATGCTTTAACAGCCCAGACTGCCCCATTGTCATTCTGTATGTGGCAATTAGCAGGCATACAGAATGACAATGGGCGGGGTGGGGCTGCCCTTGTGCTCGAGGAGGAGTGCAAGGCGGCCCCATCAGGGGGCTGAGGCTTCTCGCAGGGGAGCAGCTCTGCTCCCTGTAATGGCCATGATTACGGACAAAAGGCGTCCGTAAAAGGGATCGTCATGGACAACGGACGTGAGGTCCAAATTACGGACTGTCCGTGAAATTTACGGACGGTTGTTCACCCTATGCAGTCCCTGGGACAGGAAACCGAGCAGGTTGCAGGAAGGCTCTGGGATAGCCCGCCAGCAAGGTGTGAAGTCTAAACACTCCCAAGACTGGGAGGGAGCAAATGCTGAAGACAGGCCCACCTGGGGGGTGAATGTCAGCAGTGCTGGATGGATTATGGAAAGAGCAGAAGCCAAGGAGATGTGGGGTACCGGGTCTGGGTCTGACTCCGAGGACCTCACTTTGTGGTCTTTCAGTATTGAGGAGTCAAGTATCTGATGCTGAAGGCCTAATTTCAAAACATTTTGCACACTGATGTTTCACTTATTTGCAGAAGTCTTGTACACGAGGTCAAATGAAAAGTCATGATCATTACAACCAGCACCTGCATATATTTACAACATTTATGGTCTCCTGTTTGCCCACATCCCTTGCATCTGCAGAACCGGAGGCCGCACCTTCTCGTACTGTGCACTCAAGGCCAGAAACGATCACCCCTAAATATCGAAGCCTTCTCAGTCCTTGAATTCCGCAAGAAACTGAAGACCCGGCTCTTTACCGGGACCTCAGTTTGGCCAGCTCATTCATTGTCTAGCGCCTGGTTACTCTCCCGTGTGAGATGTGCGCTCTACAAATAGTCATAACATAACCATATATGGAACTTACAACTACCACTGGAGAGCAGATTGTCTGTAGTTAGAAGTTTAGGGTTGAGTGGGATCAAGCAGTGCTTAATTTGTAACAAATGAAGTGCCAGGGCCCAAGGTACTACTCGCTGGCCCACTGCAGCTGGCGCAACCCGTGTCACTTTAAACTGCAGGTTTAAGTTCAAGTTGTATCATTTTTTCAGAGATTTATTAGTTTAATGCTTCACTAATGAGTTTTGCTTAAAAAGACACTCACAGTGCCACCTCGTGGTGGTTTGTCATAAATATATAGTGGTGTTGCCAAAAAGTGCCTGAGGCGAGCAACGGAGAACACCGGTACAAATGAAGCCCTGGAAACAAGGGTACTACCACAGGAGTAGGAGGGGTTAGCTTTGAGAAAAGGTTTGAGGGTAGAGACAAATAAATCCAATATATTTTCCCATCGCGCTTCACAACTAAAACCATTGCAGAAATGTTAGGATCAGTGTGTTTATAGTTTTTTAGAAAAATATTGAAACAGCCCAATATCCTCCAGAGGAGCAGGCATGGGCGCTTCTCAACCACGAAAAAAGTGACCTGCAAATAAAAATAACGGTATGGTGTATTTGCGCCTTAAAAATGTAATTAAAGAGGTTTTCTGCCGCAAAACACCTCCGGTTTAAGATATAGTGAGCTCACAAAAATGCTTTGTGATTTTTGTGAACTCAAATGTCGTAAATCTATCAAATTGTAGAACCAATCCTACAAGAATCAGAATACGATTTTTAAAAATATCTTTGCTGAGAGGAACGGTTACTTTAACTGAACCATACTCGTGACTGAGTAAAAGAGGAAATATGCAATTTATTTTCAAACGGCATTCACGCGGCTCAGTAGAAAACATGCTTCTTCTTGCCAATAACCTTGGCAGGCACCTCAACACCTTTTAAATTGCCTTTCTGGACCCTGCCACTGACTAGATGTGAACCAGCAGCGCGAGCCCCGTTCGCTGCACGAGGCGCTGTTCACACAAGATATGTATCATTTATTTTTTTAAGACACCAAAAAGACATATTTCTATTTGAAGGCTCAGGATGGTTGAGCACCTGAACCACCAGCAGCCATTCCTTAAAAAGATGAGGAATATATGCTGAACTTTGACCCCCTGTAATGCTAAAATAAAGAACTACAGCAGAGTTCAGTTCTATCAAGTCATCTGCAAATGTAGGGTTATTGAAGGACCGATAAAATGTGATGTGAACTCTTGCCTCAGCTCTATCTTTTCTTCTTATATTTATAGTCGGCTCCACTCATTCAAGCCGGGCCTGAAAACACTGCGTTAGGATCTCTCCAAAGTCACTAAGAGCCCGATTTCGAGTACAGCGGACTTCGACTGTCGTACTCACGGTGGCGCAGCGGTGGCGCAGCGGTGGCGCTCCTGCGTCCGCCTTATTCCAAGGCAGCTTCTTGAATCATCCACCGCTGCGCCGGCTGCTATAGGGTACCGCCGTTCCCTGGCGGTGGCGCCGCGCACAGGCCTATATAATATGCAAGGCTGGACCGCTGCGGTCCGCCAAGCATATTATGAGTTTCCCTTCTGCCAGCCCCTTCATGGCAGGCTCACCGCTTTGAAAAGGCTGGCAGAGGGGAAGCAAAGGCCCATGCTCCGGCCGCCATGGGGATGCATTTAGTAGGGCCTATTTAATATGCAAGCTGGACCGCTGCGGTCCGCCAAGCATATTATGAGTTTCCCTTCTGCCAGCCCCTTCATGGCAGGCTCATCGCCATGAAAAGGCTGGCAGAGGGGAAAGAAAGGGGGCCCTAAAGGGGACCCCATGCTCCCGCCGCCATGGGGATGCATTTAGGGGGGGCACAACATATGCCCCCCTGTTTGCATGCACCCCAAGTTCCAGCACGGCATGGACTTCACAGTCCGTGCTGGAACTTTTTGCTGTTCACATATATCATCTATATTCCTTAAGATATTTATATTGGGCGTTTAGACTTTTCTTCTTTTCAGTGTATGCATCTTACTGATGTACATCAGCTGAGGAACTGTCTCACTGCGTTTCCAAAACTTAACTTAGAAGGAACTTAGGGCCTGATTTAGAGTTCGGCGGATGAGTTACTTCATCACAAAACTGATGGCTACCCCGTCTGCTGAATTTTAAGTGCCATTGGATAAAAATGAACTTGTAATACGGCAGATGGGATATATCCATCATGTTTGTGATGTAGTAACCCATCCGCTGAACTCTAAATCAGGCCCTTAATTTCTTCTTGTTCTGCCCCTGCTTCAGTGGCCCCCTGACTGTCCTCCCTTTATATTCGTTTTCACTTGCACCATTGATTAAATCCATGAATTTCACCTTATACTGTTCTCTTATTTTCAGACCCATAGTTTGTCTTGTTTTACATTTTTTAACTATTTAGTTCTAAAATCAAACCATGTCTTGACACATCAGACTTTCCGTAGCGCTGTCCAGACTCCTGACATTTCAGGGGCAGAGGGTGGGAATATGAGTGTTGCACGCTTTGTCCCATCTCTCTTCGAATGCAGCTTTGCATTCTGCTGCTTGGGTGCAGAAACTTCAATTTTATGACAATGGATAGACTGGCCTTGGGGGACTCTGGGAAAACACCTGGGAGGCTGAGAACAAGGGGGCTGCTTAAGGAGTGCCTGGACAGAAGGATCAAAAGCTATCCAGCAAACAGTCCTAAGGGAGCACATACAACTTTTGGTTGGTGCATATCATTTGTTCACCTCCAACAAATCCCACAGGGCCAGGCAGACATGATTACTACACTCACTGCTCGCTATACTCACTGCTCGCTACACTCACTGCTCGCTACACTCACTGCTCACTAAACTCATTTCACAAAATATGAGGCTGGTAAGACCACGTTTTCCGGGGCTGCTTTTACATACCAGTCCATCATGGTACATGATCTCAATTTATTTGGCTTGCCAGAAAAGTCTGAAACATGATCACACACATGGTCTTATGGCAGTGATGCATTGCAGACTACAGGATAAGCAGAGATTGCTATGGGCCGTCAATGAACATGAAAACAGTTACCACATCAGTATAATATTTTGTTTAAATTCTGCAGCACCTGCACCATAAGGCCCTTGCGTAGCTCATGAAATCAAGGACTGGGGAATCCAGAATGTCCAGCTGTGCACCACAGGGAAAGCAAGCTTGATCAACGCTTCGTTTTAAGCATTCATTCATCCTTCAGGATTTAGTTTTTGCAGAAAGTATCTTTATTTTTTATGTGCAGCTCAGAAAATATCCAATTTACCCAGTGTTTTCCACGTTTTCCATTGAAAACACAAACCAAATAAATTTCCTAGAAATTACTAATGTTGATGCTGTCCCCAGTGCATTTTGGGCAAATACATTCTTTAGAGTTTGGTGGATGGGTACTCCCATCACAAACATAACGGATATCCCTCCCACCCCATAACAAGTGCATGGTATATAATGCACTTGTAGTACGACGTACGGGCTATCCATCTCGTTTTCTAACCTTGTCAATATATGTTCTGAGAATTTCCATGACACTCTTTTAAAGAATTCTAAAGAATTCTGAGAGGAAGCTAGGGCACAGGATCCTGCAGCTCTGTAACTGAGCAATAACCACCAGGGTCTCCTTTACTGTGAGCTCTTCTAATGCCCTCCGATCCTCAAAGTGAACCTCTGGCATCTGTAAATCCTGCATGAAGCCCAACAGGTCCATTGTCTCAACATCTGTCTTGGTTGCATAGAGTTTGTCAAAATATATGGCAAATGTTGGAGCAATCTAAACAATCCCTGTCATCAGTATTCTAGCTTCATCTTCTACTACACCCTCCTGCCAATTACTTTTTCCATACTTAATGAGCCATGCTTCTAATTTCCTTGCTTTGCTCCCAATCTTCTATAGTCGCTTGTGAACAGCAGCATAGTGGACCTGTGCATCATTATTCAAGAGAGACGCATGTTCCTACATCTTAACTTGCAACCTATGGAGCGCTATTGAATCTTTGATATCTAGGGGTGCCTTATCTAGTTCAAGATGTTCCTTCGCATGGTCCGCCACCTTTTTCAGTCTCTCCTTCTTTTTCCCCGTTATTGCAAAAATTGCACTGTACCTAAAAACTAATTTGCATGCCTCCCATATCACTACTTCCAACTGAACCAAGCTTGTATTTTCTTTGAAGTAGCGTTCTGAAGTATCCCTCAACTTGTCTACCAGTTTCCTATCTTTGAGTTCTCAGGCATCGAGACACAATCATATATTTCTATGTCTTCTACAATACATCAGAAGCCCTCACCCCCACCACAGCGGAGAGGGAACTGAAGTGCCTCAAAAAAAAATACTTATATCTCTAAACCTATGTTGTTGCCATAATGATACAAGAAAATAGTCAATTCTAAGGAGTTAGGTGCTCCCATGAAATAGAAATATTGTCTGCCCCTCAGGGGTGTTTCTCTCGACATGTCGACCAGTTCAAGTGGCAAAGCAAATTTGCTCAGATACCTATCTCTGACCATCTACCCATCTATAGCGTTATCCAAGGTTAGTTTCAAATCCGTAATGGCCACCTCCCCTGTGGCATTTGAGTAGTAATTCTATAGCTAGTGTCCATTTCAGGTACTGGGGGGAAGGTAAACCAACTTAAGTGTCCATGTCCCAAACTCCAGTCCCAACTGTATAATAGCCATTAGAATCTGACCACGCTTAGGCTCACAGTTTAAGTTGGCCAGTGTCGTGTAGTTCCTACAAACCTATATAGGATCTGCGCGTTTGGATAACATACATCTTTAGGATTGGTGTCCGGACTGATTCTAGACACCCCTAACGGGTATGTTAGCCTGTATACCAGCTAGCTCACAGTGCCACTAGAAACCCCTCTTACCAAGGAGGGAATAGTTCTTGGCAACTATCTAACATGACGACCCTGATCCCTCAGAATCGTGGAAACAGTGCTGCTGGTCGCTCAGTCACTCGTGCTCACTTCGTCTCAGAGAGATACACAGAATAAACGGTGGGGACGTTTTTCAATAAGCATTTATTGAACCAGCGTCAATCTAGTGAAAAATAGGTGTGCTGAAACAACCGTTAGACAGTAACAGATATAAATGATTATAAGCACTAACAGAGTAAAAGGATGGTAGATTTCTACCATCGTGCTACAACAATGAATACAGGCAAGTATATAAAATACATGACAGTAAAATGCGTACTCCTACGATGCAACTCTAACTAGATGTACCTAAGTGTACCTAGCATGTATGTGAGTGTGAAGCCAAGAATCCCTCTAGGATAAAGTCAACCCCATTACCTGAAGTGAGAGACTGTGGGACCCCGTCTTGGTCTCGAGATGGACACCCCGCAAGGAATGTCAGACCACTGCGAGCTGGAGTGTCTGCGTGTAGGAGCCTCAGCGTCTCGCATCAGTGTGTCAGCATGGAAGTCCTTTTCTCCTCTGACTATCTCAGCAAGATATGGTGTTCTCCCTGGGGATATACCTTGCTGTGTCATGTCGGACTAGGATGACGGAAGGAATGACCCTTATACATAGTTATTATAGCTATTACATAGAAGGTAGGCCTGCTGTTCTGCTGTGATTCCAAGAATCCTCATGCATAATGAATGAGGCTTAAGCTTTTCGGAGAAAACCCCATGTCATCTTTGGACATTACCGTATCTAGGTAAAAGGTCAGTACTAAGAACCGTTATGCAGTGTAATGGTAGGGGAGAATATAGGTGAAAGGTTAGGTGACTACCTGAGCCTATATTGTGGTACCTATATGGAACATAACACCAGTAACTGGTGTGATAATTATTTCTCCTGATAAAATCTGATTCTGCTGGGTGCAATACATACTACTTGATTATGAGTTTTTTCACATTAATGGGGAATAGCATTTGAGTTTGGTGCATCTCACACCACGTTTGTCATGTCCTGGACAGTTTTGCCCGGACAAATGTTGCCAGGTTTGGCCTGCGGAATTGTATCCGAGAGATGACTTTTATTGCAATACGTGTGATTCCGATGTGTGTGGTAACAAGAATTACCACACATATCAGAATTTAAAGGCCAATCCCATGACTACAGCCACCCGTCTAGAACCAAATGTAAACCCCACAAACACCACATGATACAATTATGCAGGGTCCCCAGCAATATGGCCCCGTTTTAGACATCGAAGACCCTATGACAACTTACCAACATGAGCCAGGTAGTCAAGCACCTGTAAACCACGTAACTCCCGCATCCTATTTACCGCTGATGATGGAGCATGCCACGATAAGGTGTGGGTGAGGCGACCGCTCATATTTTTCATTCCGTAGGTTAGGACTTCACCTAGGAAGGAGCTTCAATTCTAGGCCCTTAGCACACTCAAGCACTTGTGAATTTACAGTTTCTTTTGGGGGTGCTTGTAGTTTTTTTCCTTTATTTCTCTCAGTGTGACTGCATGATAATAAAAATGCCCACCCCAACAGATCTCTCCACTTCTTTGTACCTCCAAGCATGCCAGTTCAGAGTCACAACTATACACACAACATTTCAGATTGGCAATCCTGGTGCAGTAACCAGCTAAGCAGACTATAATCATAAGAAATACTATAAAGGGAGCTGCAGAGCTGCTCAAAGCTACAAGCAAACCGAAAACCATAAAACTGTGCATCTGTCTCTCACACCTCATCATCCACCACATTGCTACGCCCTGCATCTGATAACATGATAACCGCACCTGGGTGGTCCTAACACACAACATGGAAACACTTCCCACATATGTTCAAAACAAAGACAACACACTTCCAGCCACACACCCTACACGGTGTAGCATGCTATCCATGTAGGCAAGTGCTTCAGCGCCCCCCATAGGGGGAGTAAACGCAATACAATACAATTCACCTTACGAGAGAGGATATTAGAAATCTGCCCTGTCTTTCCTTTTGAAAACTTGTCAGTGGCGTCAGGACACTGTCCAGTGCTGATCGCAGCTGGAGCTGGCAGAACATGGCTCATTAGGTGAAGGGGTGGCACTGCGGGAGTGTGCTGCCCACTTCTGGAATCAGCTGAGCAGGGTGTTTAAATGTTACAGATCTACATTTATAAAAATCACAGAATACTATAACCTGCAATTAGTATGTTGTGTGTCCTGATATTTCATCCAGTCAAAGTTTCTCATTGCATTCTGGGATTTGTAGTCCTGTTGGAGTGGCACCTAGTATGTGGGTTTATGTGCAGCCCAGGGTTAGACAGACTGCAGAGTAGAACAGCTTCTATACTGGAAGGTGATGTGGGTTCTGTTCTGAATCTGGCAGTTAGCAATGGTGTGTCTGTGAAGTGTCCATGCAGTGTGTGCTGTATATTGATCTGTACAGCTGTTCGTAACTTGGCGCTGTATATTCAGTTGGAACCTGGCTGAGGGCAGTACTTACGGCTGCTGTCCTGTCGGGCAAGCCTACTTCTGGAGGTCAGTCTCCTCGACACCCAGGATGCAAAGATAAAAAAAGTTCCCTGGACGTGCTAATCACACATAGAGCTGAGGGCCATGGCTCATAGAAGCACTGCAGCGGTTAGAAGCGCTGTTTCTAGTCCCCTGCAAAGAAGGGTCTAATGTTTGAAATCTTTCTCACTTCATGGGCATAGCTGCTTCTTCTACTCACAGCAGAGGGTATGGAGTGGAAATGCCTCACATAAACACATTGGAAACAAGGAAATGTCACATATAAGCAGTCAGAAATCTTAGCAGCTGTGTGTTTACTATATTCACACTAATCCTGCTGCTTACTATTAATATAGCAAAGACAGGAACGGACTAGGAGCCCAAAGCAGCCCCAGCAATTTCCTCGGACCAGCCCCTGGGGAAGCACTGCCTGGCCCCCAGAGGCTGGAAACGCTTGCTTGCTGCTTTTGTTACTGGGGGCCGATATTGCTGCACAGCTCCAAAACTAGCCCCCAGTAACAAAACTGCCCACCAATGTTGCAAAAGTGGCCCCCACCCTTCCAGCCTCCTGTGGAAACGCCCAATGCCCGATGAGGCCAGTCCAGCCGTAAGCAAAGAGGCCATAACCTGGTCTGGACCATAATTGCATCATAGCCTGCACCATTTGAGGATATAGAGGCCGTCTCCGACGTTGGCGGTGCTACGCTGGCTCTGCGCCGGCTCAGCACGCGCCTGATTATGAGTTGAACTTGTGTCTGGTGGGCTTTTCCTGTCTTTTTGTTTGCCGTTCCCATGGTGGTGCCCTGAAAACTGGCAAAAGATCTAGAGGAAGACACTTAATAAATGTAATTGAGAGTAGAACAGGTCAGGCTAGTCACTGGAGTTTGGCTGCTACAATCTTCCATCAACGAGAGTAACAATCAGCCTATTTTATCAATTTATGAACCACTGAGATCTTATGAAATAACCAAGTCAAGATTGAAATTGTCTGTCCTGGAATATAGAGGGTGTATAACGATTGGAGAATAAACCTGTGGTATGGATTATGATCATGGGACTTGGCTCCTATCCTTTACAACTCGTTCCAGGGTTCCAGGAAATCAAGGTCCAGGCTAAACAGTTAAGAACATTAGGACAGCCCTCTGGGGCTTATCTGTGTTTGTTTTTACTTCTTATCAGCAAGGAAGTTTACATTATTTCAGAGCGTTCATGGCATGCAAGCAGTAATAATTTAAAAGGTATCTAGTAATGCACATATTTTATCCATTTTGATATTTACCCTTTCACTGCTACGTTGTTTGTGCACCTCTGTGCAAATCTTTTCCCAAAAAATTAGTGCTAAGGTGTTCAAACACATGTAAAGTTTTGGTTATTTTTATTTTTGTGAATTCATACAATTTTTGTTATCCTTATTTATTCTTGCTTTGTTCCCCTGGTTCTCCTATGTGTGGGACTAGTGCATGTATGGGTTGCCTATGATTTCTGAGAGTACACAGGCAACAAGCTTAGTGCAGTGCATTTTGGAAATTTGGAAAGCAACTGCAAGCAAAATGACAGTTTAAGCTACCTGTCTTTCGGTTTGTACCTGTCTTTCGGTCTGTACCTGTCTTTTGGGCTGTACGGATAGTGTCAAATCTAAACAAATTAACATTTACACATCCTAAGGTTTCTTCCACTTGGTTCCAGACCTTTCTCACACTGATTCTGTGGCCAAGAGATAACATTGAATATGGCCTACTCCAGATTTCTAGCAACTGTCTTCTAAATCATGGTAATTGCCTCCATTTTCCCATGCACAGGGACCCTGACAAGGCTTGACGTCTGATTTTGTTGCTCTGGGTCTCCTCAGGATTTTGGTACCAGACATCTATGGGTTTTCTATTGTTAAGGGTACCCATAGTTGATAACCTGGGTTCAATCCATTCAGGAACTTTAGAAAGCATGTAACAGTGAAATGTCATTTTGGGCTACCTGTTTTTTGTTCGGGCTATATGAAAACCTAATACCATTACATATTTCCACCCCTGACTGGTTGGTCACAACAGTGTGTGGAACAAGATGGCTGTCAGATTTTCAGCATTGTATTCCCCAAAATATGGTAGTTTCCGTTAGTCTTTCTCAGACAGTCACCTATCCATGTCAAGGCCAGACCCTGTGATCCCATGGGTTCTCCATGTCTGAGATTATCAGACGTGCGTGGGTTTCCATACGCTAGATACTAGGGAAGGTTTTTGATGGGGGCTGATTCCTCAGGGACTGTCTGAGATATTTGGGCCTGGGATTGGCCATCACACAGAGGAACCTTCCAACACAATACATTTCTGAAAACTAGAGACACCGGAGAATCAACAGAGATGTGGCTTGCATGAAATCCAACACATTTTATTACCCATAATCCGCCAGGAAAAATAAACATATGGGTCTTAAAAAAATCACAGGTTCTTCAGTGCCTGTGACAGAAAACTCTAAAACTTCAGGCAAATGGCAAATGTTCTACCAGCCAATGTTCCCACACTTAAACCGTGTGTGGTACAGGAATAGAACAAAATTCTGAACATGTGTAAACCACATTAACAATACATTGACTTCACACTGTCATAAACTTGGCCTGTTCCTGCCACTTATGTGCTGATTACAAGTCTGGCGGTCAGAGGACCGCCAGACTCTTGGGGGCGCGGATGTGGCCTTCTCCCCACCACCCTATATTGAGTTGGGCGATGGGACTGCCACAGCCCCGCTGCAGCCATCAGGGAACCACTGTTCTCTGGCGGTGGTGTAGGCCATCAATATGCTTGGAGGGATCGCTGCGGTCCCACCAAGCATATTAGGAGTTTCCTCTCTGCCAGGGTTTTCATGGCAGTTCCTCCTCCATAAAAACCCTGGAGAAGAGGAAACAAAGGAGGCCCTACAGGGCCCTGTGAAAGCACACATGGGGGCACAACATGTGCCCCCCTGTGTGCATGCACACCATTTTTTGCACGGCATGGACTTTTCATGCCGTGCTAGAACTGTTTTTGGCGTTCCCATTGCAGTGCCCGATTTTAGAGGCACCGCCTTGGAATGCCAAAAAAATGGCCGCCAGACAGGAGGAAACTCCTAATCTGGCAGGCCACCTCACCACGAGTTTGGCAGTACGGCAGCGGGGCGGACCCGGCGTCGTACCACCAAACTCGTTATTGGGCCCTAAGAGTAAGCATGTGAACTACTGTTTTATTGATAGAAGTTTTGGAAGACTAGGTGATAGATGTTTCGTCACAAAATCAAGACAAGTTTGTCACAGAAATATGAGGAAATTCTTTTTTTAACCATTTTAACCTGGGAGGGAATTCTAGGTGTTGACTCTACTGTTACACCAAACTTTGGTGTAACACTACAGTCAACACTTTGAGGAGAGCAAATTGTGGACTGCATGTACCATGATGCAAAGAAGCAAACTTTTCTGGGACGTTATGTAGTGTCTGGCCACACCCTTTTCCCTGCCCAAACTGATTTTTGTGTCCTCCTCTACCATTTATCTCAAGTTCCTAATGTTCCTTTTTGTAAAAATTGCATTCCGGCCCATTGATTACACTTCATTTGGCCCGAGCCGGAGATTCCACCCCGGGTGCACAGAGTAGGGCCCGAGCTGGAGATTACGGCCCGACTGCAGACGTAAAGATACGATTCGTAAATGAACTCTGTGAACACCAAAAGTCGTAAAGTTAGACTTTTGTCTCAGATTGCCTTTGTGAATCAGGCCCAAAGTTACTAAAATTAACTTTTGGGCTGTTTGTAGAGATCTCTGCCACCGGGGTAAATATCTTGCTATAGAAAGTAATAGGAAAATTTTAAAAAGTTAAATAAAAAGTCAAAAAAATTAATACACTTGAATGTAATTTAAAAAAATATATTAACACACCCCTATCTCCTCTTCACATATGACTGTCACACTAACAAAACACAACAAACCAGGTCATAGATTTAACATACTCATTAATTATAATTAAGTGAAAGTTATATATTTAAATTATTTTTTGATAAAATATATTTATTACAATTTTAATTTCCACCTGTAGTATCAATTATATTGTATATATTACAAGCTTGGTTGTAAGTTATGGTTTATTCTGATATTTTTTTACAATTATTTTTTTAAATATTCCTTTTAAATTAAATTAAAATGTAATTTAATAGTTTACACAATTTGAAATATACTGACATATTTAAAGCATTATAACATGCAACATATTAAAACATAAATGTAATATACTTTTTAATTTATTTTTATTTATTTTATATGTATTCCCATATATTGTTAGCGTTATTCCCTGCCTCCATTGCTGTATATGTACTGTGATTCAGTATCAGTGCCTGGCTATGTGTGGTGCATGACTTACTCCAAGACTTAATGGACGCCATTTAAGCTGGCTTTATCAGTAGATCTAGGTGTGTATAACTGTCTTACTCATTTGTGGGGGTGTTTTTGTTTTGGAATGCTCATTTGTAACGGCCCTCTTTACTTTCCCTAAACACCATTCATTTCCCCATTTTCCCACCACTCCTTCGTGTCCATCCCACATTTACTACTAAAACCTATATCTCCATGTGCAGAAATCTCCAGAATGGGGTGGATATCTCCGCACAGAAAGGTTAGAAGATCCTGTATCACATTTTGAAATATGTAAAGTAGTAAAACTTAGATTCACTTTAGTTACTCCAAAATAGATTTTGTAAATAGGGTCCAATATATTTTAGAAAGTGAGAACATGTTTTCCAAAAATGTATTTATTTATTTATTTGGAGTTTTATATAGCGCTTACACGACCCGAGGGGTATCAGCACTTTCTCACGGAAAGGTAGTTCAGGAAGGAAGAAATGGGAATAGGTCTATCTGAACTTAGGACATGTCCAGTTGAAAACTTTAGGGCTGATTCAAAGAAGCCTTTATGATTTCGGGAATTAGTGCTACAGAAGTATTCTTTTACATACCTTTTTGAATAGGCCCCAAAAAGTCTAACTCGTTATTAGTAAAAGTACAAAGAGGGCAAAATCCTTACTTTGTATTTTATTTGTGTATGAATATTCCCTGAATATTCATATATTACTCCCATTTCAGATGTCTTGGGACTAATTCACAAAAACATGTAAGAGTACATTGAAGTGTATTACAGGAGTAATATTTTACTTACTCAAAATTCCTTTGTGAAGAACCGCAATTTTTTTCAAGCTGAGTAGCAGGTGTCTTTACTATGAGTTTATTGTGTGGACCCTGAAATGAGCCACTGTATTGATTCTGAAATACTTCACAGGTAAAGCAGTGTTTTGATGGGTAGAAATCTGGGCTCAGAACAGATAAAGAGAAAAATAAGATGCTACTGGTAGAACATAAATAAATGTGTGTTTCTCTGCATGATTAATGGATTTAGTAAAGTGTTGTCATCATTTGTGCAACTAGGTTCCAATTACTTATACTTTGCAATCCAGACTTAGATTATGATGTACAGAAACATTACCAACGCTTAATTCTGCTCCTTAAAGTTGTGGTCTTTGACTCAGCAATTTAGTCAAATTAGTATAAAAACAGAGAAACATGTATTAAAAGATACCTTACAACCTGCTCCTTCGTGGTCATCTTCTGTCGATGAGAGGTTGAAGCACAACCAGAAATGTTCCAGCAAAAAAGAAAACCCTACAAGTCTGGCTGAACCTTTTTGGCTAAAACATTTCCAGCTGGGCTCCACTCATATCTGTAAAAGAGGTCCTTTGAGTCTTTCTGTGTTTACACACCCATTGCACAGCCTGGCACATTATCCCTTCATAACATGTTACCTGCTCCTTCTCTAAGACCGAGCTCAGCTCATGAATAGTCAGTGCTAGTGCATCCTGTTTAAACTCGCAGAAGGTTAAGGTCATCCATCTAACGGTGACCGTTGTTTTGCATGCCCAATGGAGAATGGCAGGATTACTATGAATTTATTTTACGTTTTCTCACAGTAAAGACCTTAATAACCAAAATCTCTCTAGTTTTTAGTTGTAAAAGTGAGTGGTTCTTAGGCCTTCATCATACATCAACACAAACCCCAGAACCTATAATCAGGTTAGAGTATCTGAGATGCGCTTAACTTTATAACAAAAGTGCCCACTATAGCAACACCATCGTTTATGAGGACTAATACAATATTTATTTCAACCTTAATCAAACCAACATGCACCCACAATGTGTGGATGCAGCAATCCATCACAAGCACTTAGGTGTTCACAAACATTAAACGAACATTTTGGAGATACCCTTATACAGTGACTTCAGAAGAAAATATGTCCATGAGTGGTGAGAAAGGCACCTAGTTTCAGCCATTCAAAAGAAAGGTGGCCTTCTTTATAACATCAATACATTTGTAGTGCATTTAGATGAGTAAGTCCCATTTTCTAAAATTTATAAATAAGAAGAAGAATTTCAGAAATGCCAAAGCTCAGCACTACTATCTCTGGTATAATATTAACAATTTCAATTATAACTAAATTTAGTTTATCTTGTGTTGCCAAATTCAAAAACTGACAGAATCAAAAGACTATTGGCATAATGGATGGGATGTGGTGTTTCCTGTTAAATAAGGAATATCTGGTCCCAAGATGAAACACCAGATTCCTGTTAACAAAATACAGGACAATTGCAGTACACATTTTTGAAATCACAATTTAAAAAAAACAAAAACAGAGTTTAACAGTCATTTTAGTAACTCTAGTATAACATTTAGGAAATGTTGACTATTATCCTAAGTCCTTCTAATTGAATATCTGTGAAATTGTGATGTTCTTCCTCTCCTAAGCATAAGATTACTGTAAAACTATTTTTAAATATATGGGGCCAATTCACAAATGCTATTTTGGAGTATGATGTAAAGTAATAAAACTTTACATACTCCAAAATGCGAATCATAAACCTCTGACATGAGATCTCTGCCTCTTGTATCATTTCTGTATGGAGATCTCCGCCCCAGTAGCAGAGATTTCCATGCACATAAGTACAGGTTTCAGAAGTAAATGTGGGAGGTTGGAAAATGGGGGAAAAATTGCTACAAAATGGATGGGGTTAAGAGAATTTGAAGGAGGGATTTCAGACTATACTCGATAACATTTAATAAAATATATTGTAAATGATAATCTATTTTTATAATTACATCACAAATAACACAATATGTAACTTGCATACAAGTCTGAGACACATTCAACACAAGTGATACTATAAAGGCAAGGGAGAAAAAATTAACATTTAATATAGATTTGAAAAATACTTTAAATATAACTAAAAATAAGTAAAATGAAATATGTTCAGGTTTACTTCAGGTGTCCTATTGCTTGTGACTGTCATAGTCCTAAGTGAATAGGACTTAGGGAAATGTGTTTTAATATTTTTTAATTAATAAATATATAAAAGATTTTGTAAAATTTAAAATTATTTTTGTTAGCATTACATATTACTTTCCCCAGTGGCTGAAATCTCCACCATGTAGGCGGAGATTCCCATAGAAAGAAAATAACTAATAATAAATTCAGTCATTATTTGGTGGATACTCATAAGTCTACTTCTAGCTGCAAATATACACATCGGGATCGATTCACAAAGATAAATATATTTATGTTATTTTTATTCATGTGCAGACCTACTTCAACACTTAGGGCCCGATTAAGATGCCGTAGGAAACGGCTCTGACCCTCGGTCGGAGCCGTTCCTACGGCATCGTAATTTCTTGTTTGGATTAATTTCCGACCGACCCATTTGGATGGAGTTGGTTGGAAATTAACCCAAACAGGATTTCCGAATGGCTTACGACAAGCTCGGAGAGCCCGTCTGCCATTCGGAAAGGGGCCTGTAATCCCAAAGTTGGCTCTTTCCACCCGAGGGATTATGATGGCAGATTCCCACAGCCTTTCTGTGCCGGCCTTTCTGATACTGAAAGGCTGTGGGAATCCAAATTAGGGGGCCCCCAGCAGGGCCCCCATGGGTGCAAGGCCTCCGGATGGCGGCCTAGGGGGCACCTATGGTACTCCCCTGTTTATCCCTGCACCCGGTGGCAGGCACCTTGAGGTGCCTGCCATGGGGGTGCAGGGATGAACTGCACTTCAGCTCTTTACAATGAGAGCATGCATTCTGTTCGGTCGCATCCTAATTACTGGGTTGGGACCGCCGAAAGGAGGTCGGTCGGTCCCAGTTCCCAAACGATGTCGGACGGACTCAGATCCGCCCGACATCGTAATCGGGCCCTAAGGTGTAACTCTACACTCATTCGCTACTCAGAATTTCCAAATCAAAATTCCCACCCAGGTGTAGATTTACATGCGTCCACCCCTCAAATTCAGGGCTGAAGCCTACTCTGATAGAATTTATGAGAGACTACTAGAAACAATAGCTACTACAAGTAACTACTGACCTGATGGTGAAGATCCACCTTCAGGATAGAGATCTGTCTATCAGAAAGTATAGAGAAATTTAATAAAGTTTATTATTATTGTTTTTATTAAAAATAATGTATAAATTACACGTGAAATAATGTAAAATATTTATTTTTACCTGGAGCTAATATCACAAAATATTAAAGCGCAATAACTTATCAAACTGTGTATTAAATATTAACATACATTAGTTATATTATTTAAATTATAAATCTTTTTTTTAAATATGTTAAATAATATCCACGCTCACTAACATTTTTATTTTTATAAACATTTTTGTAATCTTGGTTAGAGTTGTGCATTTTATTTTATTTTTTGTTAAGTGAGAAAGTTTAATTCATTTTTTAATTAAGTTTATTATTAATTTTTAAAAAAATCAGTAATAATACAATACCCATATATTTACTTTTTAAAAAACGTAGAAATTCACTGAAAAAAACAAAGGTTGAAGTGATGTTATAGTTACAATACTTTTTTATATCAGTACAAGTCCTAACTATAATGTCACTTTAACCATTCTTTTTTTCAGTGAATTTCTATTGTTTTTTTAACAAAGTTAGATATTATTACCAAACCTAACTATAACATCATGTTTATGTTTGTTTTCTTTAGATCATTTTTTTTACATAAATTAACATCTTATTATCTTACCCAACCATAACGTCACTTCAATCTTTGTTTTTTTCAGTGAAATTCTTTTACTCATATATTTACCCAACTCTCTCAGTGAGCTTATTTTTTGCAGTGCCTGGTGTAAGGTTGATTATTTTTTTTAACTGACCCTGCCACATGGACCAGGGTGTCAGGGTAATCCTACCCTGCCCCTTATGTAAAATGTTTTCGACAAACTCAAGACACATGGCCAGAGTCCCTTGTCCTGTAGTGGCAGCCACAACATTTCTCTCAATGTTGAAGCTAGCCAATCAGAACACTCGGTCCCGTGGGGCCAAAGCAGCCGACAGAGAAAAAAGGCTTCTCGGCCAATCAGATTGCTCTATTTTTTAAATTTCCGGTACAGCGGAACTCCCCCGGGGCCACTGTCATAAAAAACATGCTTTCTAAAACAATTGTTGCAAACCACCCCTTATTCTTGACCCCCGCATATATATAGATGAAGGATCACAAGAATACACAGCCAGCCAGGACAAAAGTCTGGATCCCAAAAGATACAATGAGCCACAAATGAATGAAATATACAAGAAGTGACTCAAGCGATGGGCTAACAAAAGACCACAAGGATAACATGGTTGACTACAGGCTGGGGAAATTTCTTAATAATTATTGCTGTTTGTGTATTTGCAATTGTGTATGGAGGTCATTCCCAGTTTGGCCACCATATTGTTTTTCACAGTTTTGGCGCTCGCACTGAATCACATAAAAATGCATGTTGATCGGCTTGTAAGATGCTGTCTTCTGCCATTGGTTCTTCTTGTAACAGAACTTGATACTAATGATGTTAGTAAAAGGTATTCATATGAGATGCACCTTTTAGATTCACAGCAGTGAACCCCTGCATTGTTTTACATGTTGCTTGCGTTCAGCTTTCACAGTAAGAGCTTGTAAATTGGAAGCTCCGTGATAAGCAGCGACTTTTGGTATTTAGAAAAACCTTTTGTAGCTTTTTGCAGGTGGATAATACTTTGTACTTTGGCAGCTGATGGATGATAGTCAACCACAAATGGTATTCTGTCACTTTTGTTTCTGCTGTTGGCACTCCAAATAAGTGCATCTCTGGGTAACTGCAAAAACTTATCAATTTGTTGCAGTATGATATGCAGCGGATAGCCTCACATTTCAAATAATCTAGCAAGTTCCTATGGATGTTCTTTACATGTGTCTCCTTTGCTGCAGATGCATCTTATTCTGAGCGCTGGGCTGCAGATAATACTGAGTTTAAGTGTAGTGTGGAAGTCCAGTTTAGATACAAATCAGCAACTGTAGGGTTGTGGTACAGAACAGCTGCATTTTCTGTTTGTACACGGTAAGTAGCACATATAGAAAAGGAAGATGATTCTTGTGCTTAGGATTGTGGCTGGTGAATTTGATGGTAGGATAGATACTGTTGATAGAAGCTGTAAATTCTTCCAATTTTCTACTTCCAGCATTCCATACTACAAATATGTCATAAATATCTCTTAGCTATACCAGACGTTTGATGCTAGCAGTGGGAAGAATATGATGCTCTAGTTTGCCCATGAACATATTCAGATAGGATGGAGTCATCCGACTGCTCATGGAAGTCCCTTGTATCTACAGATAGTATTTACCACTGAAGGTAAAATTGTTGGATTAAAGGATAACTCATTCAAAGTTGGTAAGCACTTTGGTTGATAGCTTTTTCATAGTTCTTTTATAAAAAGCTTAAGTTTAGGCCATAAGACCATCCTCATGTGGTGTTTTGGTGTGTAATTATGTAACATCAAATGTAGCCAGCAGTGTGTCATCATCAAATGCAGGGCCGGACTGGAAACTGAAACCGGCCCTGGCAAACTCCTCGGCCGGCCCCCCTCTGGGAGGCTGTGGGAGGGGGGGTGGGGAGTCCGGTTGAGCTGTTTGCTAGGGCCGATTTTGGCTGATTTTTTTACAGGGTGCCAATATTGCCGGCCCCCGGTAACAAAAACAGCCCCCCAGGGGCACAAAACCGGCCTCCACCCTGGCGGACCGCCGGTTAAATGCCCGGTGCCCACTACGGCCAGTCCGGCCCTGATCAAATGTGTGGGTTTTGATTAATTTATCAATAATCTGAAAGAAGTAACATCTCTTGTACATCTGCCCCGCGGTTCGCTCACTGAGAAAGCAATTATTATTACCAGCACTCCGGTCCCTTCAGATAAGATTCTGTCGAACAGCTGTGATGACACTGTTGAATAGCCAGTCCCTGCAGCTTGCTTGTAGGGCAACAAAGTTTCTCCAATTCGTAAATAAAGAGTTACAAACACAGCGGGAGGAGAGCGAGAAGTCTGACAGATCCGCCATGGCACATGGAAAGGAATCTAAAATTAAAACCATATTCATTTAGGTTTACAACAGTCCGGGAATTCGTACCCCCTTGAGTCATTCAAAAGTGCACAAGTATAAATCTGATCAGGGGCCATACTTGGAGCAGAGTTATTGGAGTGACTAACCCAGCCTCATGGATCCACACAATTCATGAAAGGCCACAGATGAGGGCACCATGGCAAATTAAACATTGTACGATTCCCCTGATGCGAGGCATACTCAATTGTGCGGGACACCTTCACCTATATCGAACTATAATCAAGATTTATAAAGCGTAGTGACTCGTAATGCTAATCGGTTCGGTCTAAGCCCGAGGTGGCTATTTAAGCAGCCCATTGCATTTTAGCTGACTAAAAAACACAATCACGGCCAATTTTAAAATTTACCCTTGTTATTAGTGTATGGTTTTATTTTTTTGCTACGCGATTTTAAACACTCGCTGCTATACAAAGGATTTATGTCATTGTAAAGGTTTTAATTAACCAAACAATGAAGATTCATGTGGTATTCCTAACAAATCATGGAAGTTCCTAGATAATGGGCTGGAGGTGCAGATCAACAAATAAATATAGTATCTTAGTGGCGCTATCATTGAGTGAAATAATGGGAAGGCCAGGAACAACAATGAATAATGACAGATATTCAGACACAATCTCTGTTCCATAAAACTGCTTTTTAATCACCAGGTAATGTTCACAAATACCAAATCATTACAATTCCTACATGGAACCTTTATCACGGTATAAAAACTTTAGTCCTTTACCTATTTTTTTAAGCTAAATATAAACACAAACAAAGTGGACGTTGGCTCCCTCAAGCAGATATAGAAAATATTTCAGATCATCTATCCATTGACAAAGCAAGCATAGCTCATTGTTTGAATAACATAATTTGTAAATTATCATCTTTTGGTTTCATAATTCTTTCACAGTTGTGCAGTAAAAACTCTCTCTCATACGTACAAGTTTTACATATGAGCTGAAAACATTCACTTGACATAATACCTATTTATTTTCTTCAATCAATGGGCATTATAATATTTAATCAGAAACCGAAGTAGAGTCTTCACTCCATGAACGATTCAGTTATTTCAATCGCGCCCTATTGCTCATTTTACAATATTTTTCATTGACCAATATTGATGTGGTAAACCATCTGTTTGTCCCTAAATTCTACTTACAATACATCTTCAGACTTCTCAATGAATGGCTTCAATATCATCAAAAACTTTTATTCAGTTAAAATGAATTAACCATAAAAGTTCCATAAAATACATAACACATAAGCAGTTAGTGATTTAACTGTAGGATCCTATCAGTTTCCCAAAAAATAGATCCACTGGCATAAAATACAGTGCAAGTGAAATTTTACAACTCTCTAGAAAAGGTTGCAGATAAAAGAGAAAAAACAATATTTGCAAATGTAGTGTCAGCTTTTCATCTAAGTTGAGACCTCCCAGGTCCTTATTCCGTGGGTCAATAATATACCAGGACCCTACTCTGCGAAGATGTAGTGTTCTATCTACTCCTCTTGGATACCTCAAAACTCTGTTAATGCCAAATAATTTTTCATCGTTAGTTTCAATGCACAACTGTGATAGAATCATAAAAACGAAAGATGCTAATTTACAAATGATGCTATTCATTTAATGAACTGTGCCTGCTTTGTCAACGGATAGATGATCTGAGGTATTTTATCTATCTCCATGATGGAGAAAATGTCCTCTTCGTATGTTTTTGCTCTTAATTCATACAAATAGTTAAAGGACTAAAGTTCTGATGCGATGAACAAGGTTCCATGAAGGAATCTACATGGGTTGATGTTTGTGATCATTGGTCGGTGAATGAATAGCACTTTTTGGCAACAGAGTGCATGTCTGAATAACTTTCGTTATACTTAGTTTCCTGCCTCCATTATTTTCTATGGAAGTGCGTTGCAGTACCAGTGGTTGATCTTGTGTGGTGCTTGACTTGCTCCAAGGCTGGGCCGGTGTAATTGTAAGCCTGTTTTGATACTTTTAGGGATAAAGTAACTTTAAAAGTGTATTTTGTGAATTGCAATGGCCTTACTTTGTTATGGGTGAGTCTTTTGTATTGCCATGTCTCTCCCAAACCACTCCATAAATTTCACTTAAGCCCAACCTTTTTTGAGTAGGTATTCCCCATTTTGCCACCATTCCCCCGGTTCCTTCAACATTTATTCTAAGTAGTATACATACATGTGCTCAGATCTATGCACCATCTATGCACCATGACTGAGATCTCTTCACAGAAAAGATAGGAGAGGCGGAAGTGGAGATCTCCGGTCATAGGTTTGTGTAGCATGTGAGTAGCACGACTGGAGTACTACTTTACATCCCACTAAATGCTGGCCAACATGCAGTTTGTGAATCAGGCTTACGGAAATGGTGAATTCCATCCACGAGGAGATTTACACCAAGGTGCAGGTCTATATTTGAAGAGCTGTGAATAGGATCCTGTGTGTTGAATGTTTGTGAATGCCTTTGTACATTAGCATATGTGCTCAATCAACTATCTTAAGTATTAGCTATAAATATTTGTTCTCCGAAAAGTTTTAGATGCTAATCTTACTACTATAATTGCACAGTGAATTATGTGTTCTCATCAATGGTTGAATATAAATGTAGTCCTAGTTGGTACAAATGATGGTGACGATCTGGACTGTTATGATTCACTAGCATATAGGAGCAACCTGTTCTAAAATAAGTACTAAGTCGCATTGATCACTGTATTACAGGTAGGAGAATGGCAACCTGGAAGAGTTCAATGGCAAATTCCTGTGCATTACAGACTCAAGGGAAACCAGAGAAATTATTGTATATTCCTATTTATGCCACACATGATGTTCCAAACACAAGCAGACGAATCAGCCAAGTCCACTGGTGCCACTTCCTAGACCACTGCCCCAAACAACTGTTCAGAAATTAATTAGGTAAAACAACTACCACTTAACAGAATAACTGCAATGTAAGTAGATTCACATCCTGGAGAACTTGCTGCTAAACAAAGATTATTATACTGTATAAAGTTTTAATGAACCTACTAACAAAAAACTGAAGATTTATTGCAATAGTTTGTGTAAAATAAAATCGAAATCCAAAATGTATGAAAAGTTTGATCATAGGAATTTAACTGCTCTGCCCTATAAATAGAAAAAAATCATATGTTCTTCCTGTATGCACTATAATTGACTTTATTAACAGCTGCTTTCACCCAAGGATATGTCCAGAGCACTGAAATACACATGACTTAACACTGTGCTGTATAAAATTAAAATAAATCTACAAAAAAAAAAATATTTCTACATGGTAATGTTCCCTTTTAAAAATAGTAACTATTGAACCCATGAAAGGAAGCATTGACCAAGAATATGTAGAGTTAACTAGCCTCCATAACCAAACAGCAGCATCTGATTTTTCCTACAGTTTAAATAAAGACATTTGGCAGACCGAGGGCCACCTACACCCATTTAGCCAGGCGACGGCTGGCAAAATATAATTTATAGCTGCAAGACACAGACTAATTATTAGTAACACCTATAGTATGGTACTCGAAGATCGACTGATAATTTTTGATTCCAAATCTGAAACATAGATATTAGCTATATTTGGGGAAAAATCATCACCCATCGCTACTTTCTTGACTGGTCGGCTACATCGATCAACCATCCACACCAAGACAAACTTTTTTAGGCCTGGTTCAGAGAGACCCTGAACCTCATCAAAGACAGAGGGGAGGCAGAAGGGGTTGTTACAGGAATCAATATACCCCTGGCCAAAGACAGACATGCAACCAGTAAACCCTCTGTACTCAATACTGGATTACCTTTTGGCCCCACATACAAGAATGACTTATTTGACACACAAATTGAAATGTATTGATTCTTTCATTCTATTCATTTATTTTATCAAAAATTAAACTATACCTGTTTTTGATACCACAAGTTTACATAACCCTCCTACCTTTTAACCTAGCAATCATCTGTCCAAGGAACATAGTGACTTTTGAAAATGCCATATTGACTGAAATAGACTTACGTTCTAAACATCCACACTGTCACAGATATAACCTTTAAAAAAAACAACAGTTTGCTTTTCACAATTTATAATCTATCAAGGATCTGGTCATCAAACCCACCCATAAAGGTGTAGGTATTGTTTTGATGGACAAGTCTTATTATAACGATGAGTTAACTAAACAATTAAATGTAACTCATCATTACAAAAAGCTCTCCTCTCTAAGCATAAACAAATCCATCACAGACATAAATACCTAAGGTTTAGAAGAAGGTTGGTTAAGTTCTAAAAAAAATTCATTTTTAACAAAATGGATGCTACCATACCTGCAACATATATTTTGCCCAAAATTCATAAAAACTCCAATCATCCTCCAGTATGTAAATGCATTGGGCATAGAGTTGCAACCAGATACTATGGGTCGACCTGGTTTTGATTAATTTTTCAATAATCTGAAAGAAGTAACTGGTATTCCTACACTACATCTCTTGTGCATCTGCCTTGTGGTTCGCCCGCTGAGACGGCAATTATTATTACCAGCACTCCGGTCCCTTCAGATAAGATCCTGTCGAGCAGCTGTGATGACACTGTTAAATAGCCAGTCCCTGCAGCTTGCTTGTAGGGCAACAAAGTTTCTCCAATTTGTAAATAAACAGTTTCAAACACAGCGGGAGGAGAGCGAGAAGTCTGACAGATCCACCATGGCACATGGAAAGGAATCTAAAATTAAAACCATATTCATTTAGGTTAACAACAGTCCGGGAATTCGTACCCCCTTGAGTCATTCAAAAGTGCATAAGTTTAAATCTGATCAGGGGCCATACTTGGAGCAGAGTTATTAGGGTGATTAATCCAGCCTCATTTATCCACACAATTCATGAAAGGCCACAGATGAGGGCACCATGGCAAATTAAACATTGTGTGAATCCCCTGATGCGAGGCATACTCAATTGTGCGGGACACCTTCACCTATATCGAACTATAATCAAGATTTATAAAGCGTAGTGACTCGTAATACTAATCGGTTCAGTCTAAACCCCTAGACGGCTATTTAAACAGGCCCTTGCATTTTAGCTGACTAAAAGACACACTCACGGCCAGTTTTAAAATTTACCCTTGTTATTAGTGTATGGTTTTATTTTTTTGCTACGCGATTTTAAACACTAGCTGCTATACAAAGGATTTATGTCACTGTAAAGGTTTTAATTAACCAAAAAATTAAGATTCGTGTGGTATTCCTAACAAATCATGGAAGTTCCTAGACAATGGGCTGGAGGTGCAGATCAAAAAATAAAGATAGTATCTTAGTGGCGCTATCATTGAGCGAAATAATGGGAAGGCCAGGAACAACAATGAATAATGACAGATATTCAGACACAATCTCTGTTCCATAAAACTGCTTTTTAATCACCAGGTAATGTTCACAAATACCAAATCATTACAATTCCTACATGGAACCTTTATCACGGTATAAAAACTTTAGTCCTTTACCTATTTTTTTAAGCTAAGTACAAACACAACCAAAGTGGACGTTGGCTCCCTCAAGCAGATATAGAAAATATTTCAGATCATCTATCCATTGACAAAGCAAGCATAGCTCATTGTGTGAATAACATAATTTGTAAATTATCATCTTTTGGTTTCATAATTCTTTCACAGTTGTGCAGTAAAAACTCTCTCTCATACGTACAAGTTTTACATATGTGCTGAAAACATTCACTTGACATAATACCTATTTATTTTCTTCAATCAATGGGCATTATAATATTTAATCAGAAACCGAAGTAGAGTCTTCACTCCATGAATGACTCAGTTATTTCAATCGCGCCCTATTGGGCATTTTAAAATATTTTTCATTGATCAATATTGATGTGGTATATCATCTGTTTGTCCCTAAATTCTACTTACAATACATCTTCAGACTTCTCAATGAATTGCTTCAATATCATCAAAAACTTTTATTCAGTTAAAATGAATTAACCATAAAAGTTCCATAAAATATATAACACATAAGCAGTTAATGATTTAACTGTGGAATCCTATCAGTTTCCCAAAAAATAGATCCACTGGCATAAAATACAGTGCAAGTGAAATTTTACAACTCTCTAGAAAAGATTGCAGATAAAAGAGAAAAAACAATATTTGCAAATGTAGTGTCAGCTTTTCATCTAAGTTGAGACCTCCCAGGTCCTTATTCCGTGGGTCAATAATATACCAGGACCCTACTCTGCGAAGATGTAGTGTTCTATCTACTCCTCTTGGATACCTCAAAACTCTGTTAATGCCAAATAATTTTTCATCGTTAGTTTCAATGCACAACTGTGATAGAATCATAAAAACGAAAGATGCTAATTTACAAATGATGCTATTCATTTAATGAACTGTGCCTGCTTTGTCAACGGATAGATGATCTGAGGTATTTTATCTATCTCCATGATGGAGAAAATGTCCTCTTCGTATGTTTTTGCACTTAATTCATACAAATAGTTAAAGGACTAAAGTTCTGATGCGATGAACAAGGTTCCATGAAGGAATCTACATGGGTTGATGTTTGTGATCATTGGTCGGTGAATGAATAGCACTTTTTGGCAACAGAGTGCATGTCTGAATAACTTTCGTTATACTTAGTTTCCTGCCTCCATTGTTTTCTATGGAAGTGCGTTGCAGTACCAGTGGTTGATCTTGTGTGGTGCTTGACTTGCTCCAAGGCTGGGCCGGTGTAATTGTAAGCTTGTTTTGATACTTTTAGGGATAAAGTAACTTTAAAAGTGTATTTTGTGAATTGCAATGGCCTTACTTTCTTATGGGTGAGTCTTTTGTATTGCCATGTCTCTCCCAAACCACTCCATAAATTTCACTTAAGCCCAACCTTTTTTGAGTAGGTATTCCCCATTTTGCCACCATTCCCCCGGTTCCTTCAACATTTATTCTAAGTAGTATACATACATGTGCTCAGATCTATGCACCATCTATGCACCATGACTGAGATCTCTTCACAGAAAAGATAGGAGAGGCGGAAGTGGAGATCTCCGGTCATAGGTTTGTGTAGCATGTGAGTAGCACGACTGGAGTACTACTTTACATCCCACTAAATGCTGGCCAACATGCAGTTTGTAAATCAATCTTACGGAAATGGTAAATTCCATCCACGAGGAGATTTACACCAAGGTGCAGGTCTATATTTGAAGAGCTGTGAATAGGATCCTGTGTGTTGAATGTTTGTGAATGCCTTTGTACATTAGCATATGTGCTCAAGCAACTATCTTAAGTATTAGCTTTAAATATTTGTTCTCCGAAAAGTTTTAAATGCTTATCTTACTACTATAATTGCACAGTGAATTATGTGTTCTCATCAATGGTTGAATATAAATGTAGTCCTAGTTGGTACAAATGATGGTGACGATCTGGACTGTAATGATTCACTAGCATATAGGAGCAACCTGTTCTAAAATAAGTACTAAGTCGCATTGATCACTGTATTACAGGTAGGAGAATGGCAACCTGGAAGAGTTCAATGGCAAATTCTTGTGCATTATAGACTCAAGGGAAACCAGAGAAATTATTGTATATTCCTATTTATGCCACACATGATGTTCCAGACACAAGCAGACTAATCAGCCAAGTCCACTGGTGCCACTTCCTAGACCACTGCCCCAAACAACTGTTCAGAAATTAAATAGGTAAAACAACTACCACTTAACAGGATAACTGTAATGTAAGTAGATTCACATCCTGGAGAACTTGCTGCTAAACAAAGATTATTATACTGTATAAAGTTTTAATGAACCTACTAACAAAAAACTGAAGATTTATTGCAATAGTTTGTGTAAAATGAAATCGAAACCCAAAATGTATGAAAAGTTTGATCATAGGAATTGAACTGCTCTGCCCTATAAATAGAAAAAAATCATATGTTCTTCTTGTATGCACTATAATTGACTTTATTACCAGCTGCTTTCACCCAAGGATATGTCCAGAGCACTGAAATACACATACAAATCTGTGCTGTATAAAATAAAAATAAATCTACAAAAAAAATATATTTCTACATGGTAATGTTCCCTTTTAAAAATAGTAACTATTGAACCCATGAAAGGAAGCATTGACCAAGAATATGTAGAGTTAACTAGCCTCCATAACCAAACAGCAGCATCTGATTTTTACTACACTTTAAATAAAGACATTTGGCAGACCGAGGGCCACATACACCCATTTAGCCATGCGGCGGCTGGCAAAAAATAATTTACAGCTGCAAGACACAATCTAATTATTAGTAACACCAATAGTATGGTACTCGAAGATCGACTGATAATTTTTGATTCCAAATCTGAAACATAGATATTAGCAATATTTGGGGAAAAATCATCACCCATCGCTACTTTCTTGACCTGTCGGCTACATCGATCAACCATCCACACCAAGACAAACTGTTTTAGGCCTGGTTCAGAGAGACCCTGAACCTCATCAAAGACAGAGGGGAGGCAGAAGGGGTTGTTACAGGGATCAATATACCCCTGGCAAAGACAGACACGCAACCAGTAAACCCTCTGTACTCAATACTGGATTACCTTTTGTCCCCACATACAAGAATGACTTATTTGACACACAAATTGAAATGTATTGATTCTTTCATTCTATTCATTTTATCAAAAATTAAACTATACCTGTTTTTGATACCACAAGTTTACATAACCCTTCTACTTTTTAACCTAGCAATCATCTGTCCAAGGAACATAGTGACTTTTGAAAATGCAGTATTGACTGAAATAGACTTACGCTCTAAACATCCACACTGTCACAGATATAACCTTTAAAAAAAACAACAGTTTGCTCTTCGCAATTTATAATCTATCAAGGATCTGGTCATCAAACCCACCCATAAAGGTGTAAGTATTGTTTTGATGGACAAGTCTTATTATAACGATGAGTTAAATAAACAATTAAATGTAACTCATCATTACAAAAAGCTCTCCTCTCTAAGCATAAACAAATCCATCACAGACATAAGTACCTAAGGTTTAGAAGAAGGTTGGTTAAGTCCTAAAGAATTTTCATTTTTTAACAAAATGGATGCTACCATACCTGCAATATATATTTTGCCCAAAATTCATAAAAACTCCAATCCTTAGTATCTGGTTGCAACTCTATTTTGAAATCACTTGCCCAATGCATTCATTTTTTTCATTAAACCATTTGTCAGTAATAATGCATCATACATCCAGGATCCGACTGCAGTAATTATTATCAGTTGAAGACTTACCATTTGATCCACAAAGCGACATTTTGGTTAATATGGATACAGGAAGTTTGTACACAAATAGTCCTCAATCTGAGGTTTTGACAATCCTTTCTGATATTCTTGAAACTGGGACTCGTCCACATTCACTACCTACAACATTCATGGTGGAATGTGCTGATTTGGCCCTTAGCCAAAATTGTCTTCATTTCTGAAGGTCTGTATTTTAACAGGTCAAGAGAGTAGCAATGGGTGATGTTTTTCCCCAAATATAGCTAATATCTATGTTTCAGATTTGGAATCAAAATTCAACTTTGTCCCTTCTAACCCTTTTCAGTTTCAAATTACCAAATGGTTAAGATACATAGATGATGTGTTGATGATTTGGCATGGCAATACTGACTCTCTTTTTCTGTTCCACAAATGGCTGAATACCCTGAATTCCAATCTTCAGTTCACATTAGAATTCAGCTCTACCCATCTCAACTTTTTAGATATAACCATCAAAGTTGAGAACAACAAACTGTACACCACCTTATCTACTAAACCAACATCTAAGCATACCTTGTTGAAATATGATAGCCATCACCCACAAGCATTAAAACACAGTCTCTCCTGTGGCAATTTTTACGGCAAAGCCGTAATTGCACCAGATGAGAAGATTATTTCCATGAAGCCAAGAAACTCTTTGACAAATTGAAATCAAGAGGTTACCCATACAGGTTATTGAAGAGATCTCTGAAACATTCTTGGTATAACAACAGAGAATCACTCCTACAGATTAAAGAAAGACATAAAGATTCCAGATCAGTATGCGTATCCACTTTTGGCACCTTATCTAATAAGATCCAAATAATTGTTCAAAAGCATTGAAACTTATTAAATGATGACCTTATCTTTCATGATAAACCAATGTTTGTTTTCAAAATGAGCTCCAATCAAAGGGCAGATTAGTAAAGGCTTACACTGAGCCTGGAGCCTGTGGAAAATACCCTACTACAATGTCTAAATCTGCTCTCAATTATTGGGAATTTTCACTGTGGAAACTGCATGGCATGTGATACATATAAAGTGGTCAAAACTTTCTCTCTCTCAATGGACTTAATTTTGCCATCAAGAACTTTTCAAACTGTAATACTTCCAATGTCATCTACTGTATTCCCTGTCCTTGCGGTCTACCTTATATTGGTAAGACTGCACAACCAATACCCAAAGGATTTTACAACATCAATCACAAATTAGGTGTAGGATTGAGAATGCCCCTCTAGTCGAGCATTTCACCAAATGTAATCATTCACCTACAGACATGGCATGGTGGGGTATCGATGTGATCAACTGAATGCCAGATCCACCAACACAAACAGCTTGTTAACAATACACAAAAAGAGATGGATCTGGAAAACTGATAGTGTGAAATGTGGTTTGACCAATGCTGTAGAATGGCCCACTTTAGCCACCCTTTAAAAATATTAGATCTGATCACTTCATGTATCATTGTTTTAGTCTTTACATGTTTCTATCTTGATTTAAGATTCTCTTCCTGTCTTGCAATGTAACATTATGTCTAATTATTACTCTTTGAAAACATCGTAACATCTGGATAGTCTTGCAATTTTGAATTCTATTCAATATAGATATCAATTTATATTGCACAAACATTTCTTTGGACATATAACCCCTCATGCGTTGATATGTTTTTATGTATAATGGAAACACATATACTTCATAGATGGTGTCAAAATCATGAAAACATTTTCATAAGTAGTAGTGTTACATATAATTGATATGTGAAAAACATGTCACTTGTTTCTATATGATTAACAACTTATCAACCCAATCACATTATTGCTTCTCTGAATGTAACATTATTTTTAGGTTCTTATATACTATATGCTTTATAAATAATTTTTGTTTTGCTTCTGATATAAGCCGCCCTACATAATGCCTCTAATATAACATACGTTGACAGACTAGTTTGGAAAATACCCATATTATATCTTACATTTGATTTTGCAACTTATATTTTTTCTCATCACCTGAGAGCACCATGATATTATTTTTTAATATTGCAAATTATAAATGATCTAGGAATCTATCACCTATAATGTCCTGATTTACTATCTTCCATTATAACTCAGAACTTTTTCTTACCACGCCTTAGACCTTTCTCAGATGGCCGCCAGCTCACTTAATCAAGGTGTTATTAAATGTAAGCTGCTATGCTCGGTGCTTGAGTCAGATTATCCTTTTAGGCCATGTAAGATGAATGGTAGTACTTATTGATTAATGAGAATTTGTTTTTTCAACCTCCACCCACCCACGTGGTTCGCTTGCTGCTCTGTTAAGTTTGACCGTTTGGGCAGGGTAAATAAAGTGAATACTATTCATCATGAAACAATAAGAATTTATTTATTTATTTAATTTGTTTACCCCTTCTGTAATTATAAATCATATCTTTTGAAGTTATTTTTATGCAGTACCCGATATTTTAGAGCGCACCCTCATTCAAGATGGCCACCGCAGTTATAGGTCTAGTTACTTAGGGGGTCATTATGATGTCAGGCGGAGCGCCACCGCCTGACCGGCGGTGGCGATCGGCCCGACATCCTTCCCCGCCCGCCCTCCATTTACCCCCGCCATATTACAATGGCGGGGGGACAGCGGCGGACAGAAAGACCGTCTGCCGCATTTCCACAGGCAGGCAATCGTTCCGATTGCCTGCCGGGTGGAACTCGGGCCTAATATGGTGGTGGTGTCTGGAAGACACCGCCATCCATATTAGGATGCCTGGCGGTGAAGGCCTTTCCATGGCGGCATCGCCGCCATGGAAAGGCATGCGGGAATTGCTTTGGGGGCCCGTTGCGGGCCCCCGGGGGGTGGGTGGCTGCACTTGGGGGCTACCTATGGTACCCCACTACATTGGCATGCACAAGGTGGCAGGCACCGCGCGGTGCCTGTCATGTTGTGCATGCCAATGCACTGCATGCATTTTTTACATTGCGGCGGGTGCTGCTGACAGCACCGCCCGCCGCAATGTAAACAATGCGGGATGCGACCGCCACGGTGGCGGTCCATCCTAATAGGCACAGCGGGACCGCCGCACCTCTGGCGGTCGTCCCGTTTACTGTTACGGTGGCGGGCGGACAAAGGCCATCGTAATGGGCCCCTTATAGTCTGCTTCGCCGCCATATGCGCATAAATACGGAAGTATTCTATGTACTTTGTTTGATTCGTTCTATGTGCATGAGATGGACCGCAAGCTGATTTGCTCATTGTAGGTGAGTTCTTCTGATTATTTTTAACTGTTAGGCAATTTATGTAAACCAAAGACTTACCTTATTGATCATTTATACCTCTACTTATTTTTCAGCTTTATATATTGCCTTCACATTTTTGATAACTTGTCCAACTTTACAAATGATTTACTCAGGGTTAGAGATGAGCTGTAGCATTAATGACAGTAGTAGATGTTTTCCATTTTTTTATGGATTTGGTCATTACTTTGTCTGATTCACAGATATTCTTAGTCCCCATCTTTCATTTTTAAGGCTATCATGATTGGTCTTTTAAAAGTAAGTGATACTTTCCTTGTTGGACCTTTTGGGATTTAGGAATTTTTTCCTATATACTTTTGTATCCATGAGGGTGCACTTGAGCACATTCACCTTCATTCTTCTCTTATCATGTGTATAAATTGTACCTTAAGATCACGGGCTTTATTAACATCACAGGCTTTATTAACATTTAGATGCATACATGAATTCAGTTTTGTTTATATTCTTCAATACTTTTCAGTTCTTGTGGGATCATTGTTGCATTTCCAATGTACTTTGGTTGTCCTGAGGATGGTTTCACAGACTATGAGCAAAGGAGACTGAAACGTTGACGCCAAGTCCAACTCCTTCAACATACAATCACTAGATTTTCACCATTAAATTAATTTATCCTTTTTAGGTCGAGCCTATAGCGGCAGCGCGCATGCGCTGCTCGCTTTGCGAGGCATGCAGTATTGAGTACAGAGTGGAAGCTTTGTGGAAGCTCCGCCCACTCTCCGCCCATTGGCTTGTGTCTTTGTCTTCCGTAAATGCTGTCTTCTGATTCATTTTGAGGCTTGTTAGTCCCTCCTTATGACGGCTATGTCGTCATTTGTCACCTCCCATGGCTACTGGCCCCTTTACTTTGAGTGTTACACCGTACGTGGACCGTGAGCACTCCTTTGTGCCCCCTTCTCCCACCGCTGGCACTCCCGTTGTCCGTGCCCCCACCCTCCCGCCCATTGTCTGTGATGCAATATGTTTTTGAATACTTGTCAAGAAAAGTTAGTGCGAGACTTTGCGCTGGTTGAACAGACTCTTCACAGTATCCCCTGCATCTTGAAAAGCTTCACGCGATATCACATGATGTACAAACCCGGTGCTCTGAAACCAGCCTAGAGTGTGTCCGAAAGGACAGGCCGAGACAATCTTGCAGTAAGTACCTCTGGAAACGCAGCAGGTCCCATACAGATCGAGGAATCGTATACGTTTAGTAGCCGAATTGTTCTGGCAAGCCTTTCACAAGTCTGTCACGCTTCAGCCAAAACCTCTTATTTCTCATTGTCCTAGAAGGACAGCTACTAAATGTATTCAAAGTGTCTCCAAGTTTGTGGACGAGACGCCCCGTCGCCTCTTCACAGTAGCGCAGTACACGCTCAGAGTCAGACAACAAATTAATAATATGATATCCGCACCGAGCTGAGATTTTTGAAAGGATCATTGCCCTGTGTATATACCCTTATTTCGTGTTCTCGTGTGACATCCAGTGAACACGACAATACACAACCGGTGTAAAATACAGGGACGTCACGCTAATCCTCTTGCCAATAAATTACTTCAAAACACAGTACACCCCGGAGTATTCAAAGGAATGAGTCACTGCTCATAAACATTTTGCCTGCTTTTACCACTTCACTGTTAGTTAGGCATGATATAAGCATTTGCAGCCTTTAGAACGCATTTTTCAGAGTCGGTTATTTACCATTTCCCGCATTGAAAGTATACCGTGGACTTTGTTAAACGATTTAATTTAACTCCTATTTCCCTATACTAATCCACCAGTAATCCTTTTGGGTTCCGGTGTAGCGTGCTACTCGCCGAAAAGCGATTCGACGCCTCCTCAGGGGTAGTAAGCGCTGTATAAATACAATTGCAATTATATTGATGCAAACCATGACATAAAACTGAAGGGCAGACCAGTCCTTTTTTGTATCCACGACATGGCTGCAAATGCCGACCAAGCTCCATAGGAACTATATATTAGGATGCATCACAAGGCCTGATTCTTAAAAATATGTGTGCAACTCTGACTTGAACACACAAAACGATAAGGCTGCGGGCAAAATGGTGATTCCGAAGTCGGCAAACACAAGGAGATGTCGGCATCTGCTGTTTTTTGTTGTTTTTTTGTGCTGTGATGAATGTCATGAATGCCACACATGGGGGGATATTCTCAAGAACGTGCGATAATCATCGCCAAAATAGGTTAACGCAATTTTTCATATCGCGGGAAAATAACTCTGTGTTAACGTCGTATTCTCAAAACGGCGGTAACATGCAATAGTTTCCCGATAACGCGTCAAATGTCCGTGATAAAATTACCGGGACGGCGATAAAAATCTAAACCCGAACGTGAAAAAATTTGCGATGGGCCCAACTGCGATAAAAAAATTCAGCGATAAGCAGCGCCAGGCCTGCAAGTCCCACAAGTCAGGCGGGAAAAACCACTATAAAAGCGGCAACAAAAAACACAAACAAAACGCAAACAACTGCGAAGCACCATGGAGGTAGTCGGAGCAAGTACAGAGGACAACCAGAACCCCACAAGCCCCACGGAGGACCAGCCTGGGACCTCGGGATCAGGGAAGGGCAAGGAGAAGAAGAAGAGGAACCCGCGTTTCAGTACGCAGGAAAACCAGATCCTCATTACAGAGGTGATAGAACACCACCACCAACTGTTCATCACCTCCACTGTGTCATTGGCAACTAAAAATACAATATGGCAGTCCATCTTGGCCAAGGTGAATGCAGTCGGAGTGAAGAGAAGGGAAGTGGACGACTGCAAGAAGCGCTGGACTGATGTGAAGCGCAAAACCAAGCTGAAACTCGCAGCCAACCTGAAAGCAGCAATGCAGACTGGAGGTGGGAGTCCAGCGACACACCAGGAGCTGGATGAGATGGAGGAAATGGTGACCCGAGTCATCATTGGGGAGACGGTGGCAGGAGTTGGGGGACCGGACACTGCATAACATGACCTGAGCCAACAGCAACAGGGTGAGTAACGACCAGGGACTGGGGGGACGAGGGGAGATGGGCACAATGGCACACATGCACAATTAAGTATAGCACATCTGCGGACAAACCATGCCCATGAGTCACAACTCCGACCAAGAGCCCAATTTTCCCAAGTCTGCAATATCTCAACACTGTATAAGCACAGAAGTGAAAGGCACACCACCTAAAAGGGATAAGGGCCAGCCAAATCAGAGCTGAAGGGGAAACACACCCACAATGCAGCACACACACATAAGAATCAGAGTACCTGAACATTGACAACAATGTGGTACAAACTGCAACACTTTCACAACAGAACAGAGGACACAACTGCTGCGGCTTGTGTGTAGAAAATGGCCATTCGCATTTGGCATAGCAGGAAACTGTGAGATGATAATGTACAAGTACAACCTCACATCCCTGATGGTGTAGAAATGTCAACTGTCCCGCATCAAATAGGCATCTCCTCACAAACAGTCACAATGTACATTGTCATGCAGTCTGTTAGTAAACTTGTACAATGCGTGAACATACATGTGAGCACAATGTCAATCTGCATCTCCCCTTCACATTGCAGAGGGAGAATCAACACCTCCTGCAGAGCAGACCCAACAACTCAGCACTGATGATGAAGTTGACCTCCCCAACATCGACACCGACGCCCTCCAACAGCTCATGGACAGCTTCGGCACCCCACCTCCAGGAGCAGGGCAGCCCAGCTGCATCGGGGAGACCCCACCCCCTGCACAGACCACACAGCAGGAAGCACCCACCACCACGTCTGTCTCCCAGGACCCCCATGACCAACACATGGCATTCCAACGCCGTGTGTTAGGGTGCCAGGAGAAGATGGCTGATCAGCTGCGGGTGGGGTTCAACCTCATGGCAGCCAAACTAGATGCCATACGTGGGTGTCTAAGTCCCATCAGGGACGACTTACAGTCCCTAACGGACACCCACTGTCCGCTCCATGCTCTCCAACAATCCATGGCTGACATCGCTGGAGTCATGACTCTGAGCCAAGAACAACTGTCTGGTCAGAGTGGCTTCAGCGATGTCAGCCGGGAGTTGGGACACATAAGGAGAATGATGGAGAGCTTGGAGCGGATGCAGGCGGAAAGAATGTTTGCCACAGCTGCACACCAGCGAGATGTAGCTGTGATCTTCCATGCCCTGCAGATCCTCATCATGGCATTGCCGCCACAAGGCCTGGTGCGGATGAATGCTGCTGCTACTACTCCAGCCACATCTCCGCCCCCTGAAGTGTCAGTGCCACACAGTGCGGCAGACATTCCACCTCCGGCCCCTGATGTGTCGGTGCCACACAGTGATGCAGACTAAACACCACCACCCACATGTGAGGCACCTGACACATCAAAGGACGAAGATGATGATGAATCTGGCTTTATAGTAAGAATGAAGTGGTAGCATTCATCTCCACCATATGGCCTGTTTCAGCTTGGTTCTGCCCTCTGCATCATGCCCTGGAATAACACCTTCCACTGTCCCCCGATACACTCAGCGACACTCACCTTGGAACTCGACATGGACTGCCATATTTTGTTTGGTTACCAATGACACAGCAATCACACTGCAGACTGAAGTCTTCCTCTTCCGATGAACTTGTCAATCCCTAAAGGACTCTGGCTGGCCCTCCACGGGGCAACAATGTAAAGTGAGGTTTGCATGGCCCTGTACTGGTCCAGTTTCAACACTCCACTGAATGCGAATAAAACATTCTAATTCACACAGATGTGTTATGGCTATGATCAATCAAGTATGAAAGTATGGATGAATGTAGGGACAGTGATTCTACAAAAAGGTACTCCCTGGGTAATGCTATCAATGCGCATGTATGGCCGTGACCCAGATAGGCAGTGAGACACACATTGTCATTCAAATCAACACTCATCACAGTTGAATACAAGTGAAGGTGCGTAGACTTTATTAGCATATGTGTGTCAGTACGGGCAAGATAAGTGCCACAACATGCAGACCAATGGAGCAGTATGTCAGAATGAGGAACGTTGCCAAGCGCCGCTGTCCACTCCGGGGGAGTGCCTCACCTTTCACACATGTGTGTTAACCCGCGTTGTTGTCCGCTCATGTATTCGGAGTCCAGGCGAATGCAGCCATGTCCGCTGTTGTCGTGGGATATGTGACCAGATCTCCAAGATGCAACAAGGTGTTGGGACAAGTGCAATGGGTTCCAATCTGTTGTGGCTGCAGGTACATAGTTACTCGTCCATGAAAGCGATTGCAGCTTCGTAGGCTATCATTTCCAACATGAGGTCGTTGTCGACTTCATCAAACAGGACGGCGAGCCAATCCATTAGCAGGTCCGGACAGATGTGCTGCGTCCACCCCCTTTCACCAATTAGCACTACAGCCCAATAGGGGAGCGGTTCAATGTGGTCACTGCACACGAGGGGAGCGGTTCAATGTGGTGACTGCACACGAGGAGTTGTGCAATCTCCCAGGTCCAGCTGCCAGCATGTATGCCAGGTATCATGGCATCCCATAAACGGGTATCACGGTGACACTCCTGGTCGTGGGCCAACAGGGGTGCACACACATGTCAAAATCCAGTTCAGCTACCGTCCTGTTGGATAGGCAGACATCCATGGACCACTCGAATATGCACGATCGACAATGCAACACAGGCTGAACGCAGGTGACGTTGGCAAGGCGGAAGCTTAGCCGGTAACTGATCCGCAGCACTGCCAATGGCAGTGCCCCCAGTAAATGCAGCATACGTGCACGGTACAGTTCCACGTGACAGGGGTTGTGCATGTGTCCGGGATGTTCTGCCATTGCGTTAGTGGCTCTGGTAGAAGCGGCACTGTTCTGACCTGCGCCAGTTCTGTGGATACTTACTTATTTACTTACTTACTTATGAAATGCCACAGCTCGGATCAATGAGTTGTTTTAGTGTTCAACGGTTGTACGCCTGGGATAGTGTGAGAGTAAGTGTGAAGGCCATTCCATGCAAGTTAACTTCGAGCAAGGACTTCTGTGTGTGGGGTGTGTATACGTTGGTCTTTCGTCGGGCTGTGCGTAGTGTGGGAGTCATCATCAGCTGCTATAGTATCTGTCAGGGGGTGCTGGGCACATGCAATTCCGAGGTCAGAGGTGCCGATGTGCTTCCGCCTGATAGTTCAGACAAAGGAGCTTTCATCCCTAATGTTAGTTTGTCATCTGCTTGCATTCAGGAAATGTGATGTGGCTTGTTGGGGGTGGGGTGGGATGTGTGCGACTTTGGGATTCATGTTTGACATGTCTTGCATGTGGCAAATGAGCGGCATCACTGTGTGTTACGTTGCCTCACAGCTGCTCCTCCCTCCCCCGAGCCTATTTACTTGTGTGCGCTGCGCGGTTGCATCACTAGTACTCCTACGGCACACCATTGTCATGCCTGTCTGCGTATGTCCACAAGCCTGACAACGACACTGTGATGTTGGCCGTTGAAGGTGGGCGGCCACGTGAGTGTAGGCCTATGGTAAGGATAGGGCGGACACAGATGTAGAGTTCATGCCTGGCTGAACTCGCGCTGCGATTAAGGCCAGGCATTGGGCTCATGCTGCGGCAATACAGATACACACAACACTTGGCATGTATGAGCCAAGACCCCGAGCGGTCTTGCGCTCCTTCATTTCTCTGTTCGTGCGAGCCCGGCCTCCGGGTGCATGCTACATTGCAACATTGTCGATTGCGGGCCGGGTGGCGCCGACACTACAACAGAGACACATGCATTAGTTACTTCCTTGTCCAGGCCAGAACTGAACCATGCCCAGAGCCCCGGGCAAATTCTTCACACCCCTAAGCTGGACTGGCGTACGCCGGCCCAGCCCACTCCGCTTACGCTTACAGGGGGGGATGACAAAGCTACGTGTCCAAGGTCTTACCCACTGCCTGAGGTGACATGGTTGCGTCCGCTGTCCACAGCACAATGTAATGTGGTAGGCCCGGGGCCATCATGCATACATAATGACCACACGGACACACTTAGATAGATAGTGGAACTGGCTACGGGCACGTGCGCCCGGCCCCTTTTTATTACCAGGGTCACATGTCCAGTGACGCCTGTTCTGGATGGGTGTGGGCTGAATGTAAGCCAGCCCTCAGGGAGTGGTTGGTGCTGGCAACAACTGGAACAGTGATCATCGGATCACACACACAGATTCAATCATAAAGGGTCCATGACTTGCAGTGCACTGAGGTAGGGGCACCAGATCTGAAATCACACACACAAGATTCAATCATAAAGGGTCCATGACTTGTGGTGCACTGAGTTAGTGGCACCTGAAGAGCTGAGCAGGGTATCAAGCTGATGATGGCATCCAAGACAGGTGTGAGCAACTTTGATAGGCTGGCTGTAAGACTCCTCCTGGCAGTTGTTGGTTGGAGGTGGTCCTGGCGGTGGTGGTGGGTGTGCAGCCAGCGATGATGGCGTGTCCTTGCAGGTCAGGATTGGATTTGATATGTGTGAGCCCTGCTGACCGCAGTGTCAGCAAGGGCCCACAGCCACGTGGCGTTGACTTGAGCTGCACAGAGTTAGTGGCACCTGAAGCGCTCAGCGGGTGCGCAGCCTGCGATGATGCGTCGTCTGGGCGGGCCGCACTGGAAGCAATGTCTGTTGCCTACTGGACTGCGCCATCAATAAATCAAGACTCGATTTGAATTGGAGGACCTGCTGACCGCAGTGTAGGCCGAAGGCAGTAGTCAGCACACACATAACTCTGCGGTGCGGTGCTGTGCCGCTGGGTGCGCTGGGGGCCTGCGTCGCGGAAGCAAGCGATCGGCTGAGGAGGCTGGCGGTCACGGCGGCGGACTCGTGGCAGGGTGAGGGGCGCAGCCCTGGCAGACGCGTTGGCCATCCCGGAAGTGAACCACGCCCAGAGCCCCGGCCTATTTATTCACACTCCTACTACGCTGCACTGGCGTACGCCGGACAAGCCCACTCCGCTTACGCTTACAGGGGGTGGACGACACAGCTACATGACCGAGGTCTTCCCCACTGCCTGAGGTAACATGGTTGCGTCCACTGTCCACAACACTATAAACACCAGCAGTATATGTCCACATGGACATGTCTGTGCTCTGCATACTGAAGTCTGTCCAGCACATCACCGCCACACTTTGCATTGTGTACATTCTTATTCATGGGTGACTTGCCTCCTTCACACATACTTGGTTCCCACCTCTCCCCACATTCTGCAATTGTGTGGCTGAGGGGCCATGCCGTTTTCAGAAGGTCAGCTGTCTTGTTCTGCGCTGCCTCAGTGGTAGTCCGGGGGGGGGGGCCTGGGGGTGGTGGCGGTGGGTGTTGTGGACCTCTTGGGTCTCTGAGCTGCATGATCAGTAGCTCCATGACATGTGTTGGTCTTCAGATGTGGCTCTGGGCTGGGCTCCCTTTCATACTGCAGGTTGTCGCCCTGCTTAACACCAGTAAAAGGCAGGTGTTAAATGCCTGCTGCTAACGCGCCTTATCGCCTGTTTTTGGATTGCTTCGCCGATCTGGCTGGTCGTTGAGAATATCGCGATGTGGTGTTTTCGTGTGTTTTTGCACGGGAACGCCTACTCTGCATATCATTAGCGTTAGTTGTCGCTCTCATCCGTGGCGATGTTTTTTGCGGCAGCTATCGCTGGAAAACTGGCGATATCGGCAGTTTGCACCAGCTTGAGAATAGGGCGATAAATCTATTGCCACTTTTGCGGCGCTAAAGTGCCGATAAATTGGCGATAAGTCCTTGAGAATATGCCCCATGGAATTTTACTGTACCCGTTACACCGATGCAAGGGGTTTGGGTGTTTATAGAGGATTGTTTCATACAAATGTGTTGCACGCACACAAAGTGGTGTGATTTTGGGTATTTGCAAACATTTGCAATGCCTTTCCCACATCTCGTGCACCTCTAAACTTAAGTATGTGCATATGCAATACCCCCATTTTTAAGGGTAATATGGCAAGCATTTACAATTAAAGTTACTTTCTTGTGACTGAAAAATAGAAGGTAAAGCTGAAACTTCACACTAATGCCTGTGATTTGTTTTTTCGTTGCTAAAATGCGCACAGGTAGGGTTAATGGTTACATATATGTTAGGGGAACCTAAACAATGCAATCTGTCCATCACTGCTGCAACAGGAGCTTCAGATTTTATTAAAGATTCAGAGGTGCATGTGGCAGATAATCTGTTTTTGGTTTCCTTTGTCAGTATGTGCATTCCTCTTTGCTATACTGGTATAATTCTCATAATCCTGAATGCAATATTTTGAATTCTTAAGACTCGGGGTTTAAGGTTATATCAGAGCTTTTCTGCAGACATTTAAACAAGGAAGAAAAACGTTCCACAGTCAAACACCATCAATACAGTCTAGTGCATGTCCCTCTGTCCTACATAATCCACAAATTCTGTAGCAGGCCAGTCTACATAAGACCTTGTCTGACACTATTCCTCCTTTACTTTGTGGACAGTCCAGCTGTTAATGTCTTTCGGAATTGAAAGCAGAAAGTTGATTGGCAGACGAAAAACAGCTCCCAGAACTTGAAACTACAAAAACCCTATAACTCCTGGGTGGATTTCACTTCAAAATGAAAGAGAAAAAAGATAACAACACAACGTAGAGGTTGGGAGGAATAATCATCGCCCCTGTGTCTTTAATAGAACTGAAACCTTCGGGCATGCTAGTGGGGGAGATTTTGCATTCGATGGCAGGACTGGAAGCTCAGTTGTGACAAGTTTAAAGCTAGACAGTCACATTCTGAGATAAATGAGCCAGATGCTTGTAATTGACAACTCTACAAAGAGATGCATAAGACTTGTCTGCTGCTTTCATCATGTCCTCCAATCTAAAGGAAATAAAAAATGTCTCCGACGCATTAGCTCCTCTGACTGAATAAGCACCAAAGACAGATGCAGCAATTCTTGACTAAATCATTAACCATATAACCATCTTACTAGAGAGGGGGAAGAAATCAAAAGCTGTGAGCAAAAGAGGACACGAAAGCCATAGCCTGCGTTTCAGAAAATCAAAGACATTTAACAGTACATTGTTCAACATCATGAATAAAAGTGGGATAAAGAACTTTGATAGAAAAGTATTTAGAAGGTCTAGCAATATATAAAGGTGCCAATAGTGGAGAGAACACTCATTTATCAAAGTCTAGCATTTTCACATCTGAAACCATTCGATAGGAAATGAGACACAAAAGCATAGTCCACTTGGTAGATACTTGCTTTAATGATTGCTATTCCTTAGCCCACTACTACAATGAGAAGTCCAAAACTAGCTTAACCTTACGCAAAACGGAATACTTCAGAACCTTAATCTGAATGGAATGTACAGGACCTTTTGACTAGAAAATATTGACCCAGCAGCTCACCCTTTACTTAAAGATGACCACCCGAACCAGCAGATCTTTATCCACTAACAGTACCATGGGCCTTACCCTCAGAAAATAGTAGGACAAAAAAAATCACGAGCTCTACTGGAGGTGCAAGAACAGGATCGGTGTGCTGTTACACCACCAGCTTACCCAGATAGACCAGGCATGTCTAGATTTTTGCTTAATTTCATGAAGACCAAATATATCTGATGACTGAAAATGATGTGATTTTTTTTTCCCAAAGGCATCCAAGTAACCCATGAAGTCTTCCAATCATCAGCTGAACATGACTAGAAGTACTGAATCACAATGAGATCTTAGCGGATCTATCTATAGACTGATAAGGATGGCACTATTCTTAGGAAGTTCTTTGACGACTCCATAATTGGGAGTACTACACTTGCTCAGGCCAAATGGGAGACACCAAGACCAACACTGCTCTGTTCCTTCTTTCTGATCCTGAGGATCACGGAAAAAGGCTTTAATGATAGGCCTGCAAACTCCTCCCAAGATGGGAGGAAAGCGCAGAGGGCTTCCACCTCCAGATCTCAAAGCCAACCGAAAAAAAACCCAGAAGAAGATTCCAACAGATGAGCGGCAAGCAGATCAGAGATACCGATCATGTATATCAACATGGCATGGTGATGTACTCAAATTCCCTGATCCAAAGCCAGATCACTCCTTTTCTGAAGAAACCTGGTCCCCCAATCTGCTACCTGATTGGATAAACATGGAAGATAATATGCCTGAAAAATTACTCATAACTCCCCATAGCTCCCTAATAGTTTTGAAGAAACAGATGCCTGAACCATATCCACTGGGAACTTCAAGAATTAATTTGATAAAGAACTTGAACAGACTTCTTTTCATCACTGGCATATGAATTTCACTCCTGAAGATCAACTTGTCCTGGCACTTGAACAACACAATGTCCAGATACACAGCTGTATTCCTCTGGACTTCAGCAAAGCTATCACTGGCTTTAGGAGCTTGGTGAAACACTAGGAGGCTGAGGAAAGACTAGAAAGTGACCTGATTTGGAACATCTTTTGTTCCTATGCAAACTGAAGAAACGGGCAATGTAGAAGCTAACCAGGAACGAAAGATGAGCATTTTTAAGTCCACCATCCCTGTCCAATTTCCCCCTCCAATGATGAATATTCTCCATTTTTAAATATCTTTATATTACAAAACTATTTATTAACCTGAGATTTATCATTGGATGACCACCTCATTTCCTTTGTGTACAAGAAACACATTGCTGATAAAACCTGCAGACAAAAAAAGAACCCTCTCAGTTACAACCTTCTGCAACAACTGGAAAGTATCCTCGTGCAAAAACACTCAATCCTGTTCTGGGAAAACTAGAAGTTGGGGAGAAATCAATTGGTTTAGGTGTGAATAAAACTCTATTTGGTACGTTGTGTACTTCTAGAACAGGGAACTTGGGTATGCAATGTTGTTAACCTCCACTAAAGAGGGAGGGTCTACCAACCGCCTTTCTCAGGGACAAAGATTTAATCGAACATTGTCATCTTCCTCTTTAAGGCCTCTTCATTGGGCGTAAATCTTAGTCATGGGCCCGATGTCTAAGCTTGTCATGTTGATTCTTTTTAAGGTCTTGACCAGTTGTGCTGGTGAAAGGAACCTTCCTTAGGTTTTGCTCCACATTGACCAATGAAGTAAATGTTTGGCCGTAATTTGAAATGTCCTATATATATTTGTCGTAAAAAAATATGAGCTTTGGCCCCAAATCAACTTTATATATGCCATGTGTGGGCTAGCCATTAATCAATCCAGATCGGCAAAGGCTTCCTTCTTTCAGCTGAAAGTGAAGCATTGCTATTTCTTAACAGGCGTGTAACTCTGATCAATTGGGAGATTTAAAAGTTACTTAGTCTGCTCAATGATGTGTGAGAAGCCTAAAATATCAAGAGCACTGTCTTGGCAAAATTGTATTGCCTTCACAATTCCTATTTTTTCAGGTCTTTTCCCTTCATGGCTAAATTTATAGCCAAGGACAGGTTGATGTCAGGACTTTCTGTCAACATATTATATAAAATACAGCAATGCCCTCAGATCATTACTTATTTCTGTTGGCTTTGTCTATTGGAATGCAAACCCAGTGGCTGACAATGCCAACAGCAGTCTGAGATGGAGGGCATTATGCTAACCTTGGAGGTCTGATGGTGTTGGGGGTCGAAGTAAGCTGCAGCCATTGCGGAAACAATGACCTTAGACTTTGCCACCTTACCAGAGACTACCAGGGGAGCTGGGAAATTAGCTTGATTGATGCTGACAAAATACCTACAATGACCTTTTAAAGTCCAATGATCTCTGACGATTCTTATTTTCATTGGCAACATGTTTAAGAGCTTGCACATATTTACAGAAAAAGATCACCTGCTCAGTAGTGAGTTTTTTTAAGTTTCATCCTTTGCTAGTAGAACCTGAGCTTTGATTGTAGAAAGATCGGTCCTGTTCGGTGGCTCGTCCAGTGGTTGATGCAGTGATGAATAAAGTGTAATGATTTGGACTATGTCTTCCTGGTAGGATTTAATCCAGTAAGGAAGGGTCGCTTAGAATCCACTGTCACTTAGCCTTTGGAGATTACATTGATAGTTAACAGTGCTACAGGCTGACGATCAGTTGATAAGGAGGGCTGCCATGCCATTGGAGTCTACTATATTCACGAGGTTGTCCCACACAGCAAATAACGCGTCTTCCAGGAGGGAAACCATTCTTTCTGTCAGAAGTGAGGTGGTTTTGTTGGAGGAAAATAAATATATATATATATATATACATATATATATATTTATATATATCTCTTTTTTTTTATGTGCTTCCAAGGGATGGTTTCACACAAATAGAGCAACCCGAGATTTTCATGCAAATATTTTATGTTATGGATCCCTCCTGATCCATTTGCAATTGGTCTGTAGCTTGCTGTGCCTGATTCATCAACTCATAGTTTCTTAAGCACTGGCTTAATGTACAACATTTTTAGTTTGTTAAATATATATCTTTAGTTGAGTAAGTTGGGAACTTTGAATGCACATGAAAAAAGTGTCACTGCCTGTTCTCATTTGGAATTCGGATTTCTGGCTGATATCTTTTTCAATGAGGAAGTGAGTTGCAAAGCTCCTGAGAGTAGTTCTTGTGTTTGAGTTCCAGTCCTGGGAATGGATTTCAGAGATGATTTTTAAGAGCTCGTTAGTGTTCCTGTCTGCTGGAATATAAATCCTATTTCATCCTATGGGATTTATATTTCGGCAGATGGGATATCCGTCACCGCTGTGACGGAGTAACCCGTCCAAAAGATCTAAATCAGGCCTTAATCATGAGCAGGCTTAGGCTGCCATGGCCCACTACACAAGCACTACAGGGGTCCAGACAGATAAGCAAACTCCCAGTAGAACAACCGGAGATAGAACATGAAGGTAAAGACATTGCATCTCAACAATAGGATGAACTGGACATTACGCTTAAAGCAATCACATTACCAGTGAAGCCCTAGAGAATAAAAGAAACTGTGGCCACTGATTTCTCCCTTATGTCAGTTAAGCTGCAGAAATGATCAAACAGGTTAGAAATTGTCCTTTCTCAGCTGCTGCAAGTGACAACAGACCTGCATGAACTGGAGATAGACATAATGGAAGACATATGTTTTCTGGAATAGAGAGCAGAGGATGCTGAGGGACGCTTTGGGAGGCACAATGTTAGAATTACAAGACTGCCTGGAAAAGTGGAGGGTTCAAAAGACAGAGCTGTTACTGGAGGAATGATTCTTGATGCAGGTTGTCTCTTGTCATCTATCCAAGTTCTTCTCTGGTGAGCGGGCACACAAAGTTCTGCCCAAGCCAGTTGCCCCGGGAGCCCTGTCAACACCAATGGGGGCCCTTCTTTTTAAGTGCAGAGAGCGATACTGTCTGCTGAAAAGGGTACCACAAAACGGGCTGTATGTGATCCAAAACAGCAAAGTCTTTCTCTTTCCAGACTACACAGTTGTGGTACAACAATAGAACATATTCCGAGAAGTTAAACAAATACTGCATGCCCTTAGACTGAAATTCATGTGATGTTTCCAGTAAAACTCAAGATAGTAGACAGAGAGAACTCCCACTTCTTCATGGATCATATGGAAGCAAAAGAATTGATGGAGAGAGGGGCTGCCGAACATTATCTTTCTGTTCCATGTTTCAAGGGACCCAGACCTGGGAGAAGGGACTGAAATGCAAGACCCAGCATGGCAAATAATCCTTCTGCTGAACAGGCAAGAGTTGAAGGGAGACATCAAGGACTTGGCATGGGGGCAGAACTCTATGCTGGACAATGTAGAGTCACTGAATTCAGACATCGAGCCGCAGGATTCAAACCAACACCAATGACAGTGGATGATTTACTCTATAATGAAGAAGCAATGGGTTTCTTTGGATAATATGTCTGTGTAGTGGTACCACAACACCAGCTGATGTTAATGTTATGTGATAACTATAGCCTTTAGCTAGAATTGGCGTTAGGCAGCTGAGCAAACACGAGGTAACATCACAGACACATGCCCCTCAAACATTCTTCCACCCCACGAGTGCTGTATAGTTCTAACAGGGGTGGATATAACGACAACACTGTTGGGTTGGACTTGGACAGTTTGAAGCAGAGTCCTAGATTGGAATTTAACATTTACATTTAATTGGAGACTAACAAATGGCAAAAGGTGGCGGGATACTTTAACCAATGAACTCACTGGGATGATAGTGGAAGTTAGGGGAGCCATGGATGCACAGTAAGTTCTGTCTTTTACATCATTTCACTTCATTTTTATGCAATAATGGTGTAGGCTAGATACAGAATCATGACCTGGAAATGGGTAAAATTGAGAATATTGTTAAAAGGCAAAAAATATACTCCTACATAAGAAGACATAAGGTAGATTTTGCATGCCTGCAGGAAACATACCTGACATCATCTGAAGCGGCTGTAAAAGATGGAAAGGACAGACGTTCTTCACAACGTACTCTGTATATGCAAGAGGTACACTAACCTGGATTAAGCTGTAAGTACCTCATATAGTGCTCTCTGACAAGATATATCCAGAATGCAGATATATAATGCTGGACTGTGCATTGATGGTAGCCGCCTCATAATAGCTAGTGTGTATGCCCTCTAGAAAGCATAAACAGAGTTCCTGGATGAGTTAACACCACACTTATTGAAGGTGATGCAATCCCCGGCCATATAGAGTGGGAGATATAAATGTGTACAAGACCCAATGTAAGATAGATCCTGATCTCGCTGCCCAATGCATGGGTGCCTAAAACCACAATGGGATTTCAGAGCTGGTTCAAGAATTGGAGGCTGGTAGATGGACTGATAGACACATGGAGGGAGTTAAACCAAACACGCATGCATGCATCACTCTCCCCTGCATGACTTGCACTTCAGAATGGACATGATCATTCTCTCTGAATTATTAGTCGGTGATGTACATTACACATTGAGCATCTTGGGAAGACTTAGGGACCGATTACTAACTCGTCCGGAAAGCATTCGGTTCCGGAATGCTTTCCGAACGACTCGGATCCGGCGATTCGGTCGGACTACCATTGACTTCAATGGGAGCCTGTGTTCCAAACGAGAACACAGACTCCCATTGACAAAAGGGGTGGTTGGGGAAAACCTTGCACCCTGTAGCAGGCACCCCATGGTGCCTGCCACACTGTGCATGCATGGGTAGAGGGGACCCGTGGGTACCCCTACAGGCCCGATTCAGAAGGCCCCGGGTGAATGGGGGCCTGCTACGGGCCCCAAAGTCAGATTCCAACAGCTGATTCGTTTCGGAACAACCGATTCGGAAAGGCTGTCCGAATCTGACATCCTAATCGCTCGGCTGGAAACGTGCTCCGTAGACCGCTACGATTCAGCTCCAAATGACTCGGTTACTCCCAATGCCTTTCGGAACCAAGTCGGACAGTTCGAACACTTCCCAGCCATCATAATAACTTGTTGGGAAACGTGTCTGGGTCGGTCCAAAAGGAGGGTTCCGAATCCGATTCAGACAAATCGAATGCCATTCAGAGCCTTTCCGGACGACATCGTAATCGACCCCTTCTTTAGTCTGGTCATAACCTGGTGCTGGCATGCCTAACCTGGCTAAATATGTACCATGCATTCCTACCTGGTGATTGCAACCACAAGTCTTACTAGACACCCCATATCGTACATGCATCAAAGTACACATAGACCAGTACTTCAAAGGTAACAAAGGAAAAACTACTGATGTTACAACAGAATGGAATGCTTTTAATGCTTTTTCTGAGAGGAATATGTATTCAGACTGTGTATGGGGTGAAGATAACACTCAGTAGAGACGTGATTAGACTAGAGCAGGAAATACGCCACCTAGTAACTGCCGAAAGTAAATATGAGCAGATGAGGCAGTACCTCATTCAAACTAGGATGACATACTATGATACAATAGATCCCCTTTGTCTACCCAACTATTGAGAATATACTGTCCAGCAACACAGCAAGGCAGACAAAACAGGCAGACTGCTTGCATGGCTGGTCAAAAATGAAAACCCCCCATCAACCAATCATGTCTCTACAAGCCATGAATGGGGAGAAAGTCAATAAACACACACCTGCGCACACTCCACTGGCTCCCTGTCGAGGCGAGAATCACCTTCAAGATGCTCACCCACGCACACAAGGCCCTCCACGGCACCGGACCAGCATACCTGAACAGCCGACTCAAATTCCACGCACCCCAAAGGACCCTACGATCAGCCCAGCTCTCCTACGCCGTGGTCCCCCGCACCAGAAAGACCAGATCGGGAGGCCACTCCTTCTCCTTCCTCGCAGCCAAAGCATGGAACGCCCTTCCGCTCCACCTCAGGCAGACAACATCGCTCCCCATCTTCGCAAGAAACCTCAAAACCTGGCTCTTCGACAGACCCCCTCCTTGATGGATGGAACCTGCACCCCCCCACCCCTAGCGCCTTGAGACCCTTACGGGTGAGTAGTCGCGCTTTAACAAACTCCTGACACAAATGAATGAATTCTTGTGTGCATTCTATAATGATTATATGCATCACACCCCCTATAGCACCTACGATATAGACTAATACCTGCAAAATATTACCCTCCTAAGGTTGACACCAGCGCAGGCCACAAGACTTGAAGAATCACTTCACTTACAAGGAATACCTAGAGCCATTAAGTAACTGGAACCAGGCATAACACTGGAGAGCAATGGCTTCCCCCTTACATTTTATGCCACATACATTAGTATCCTGGCACATAAGTCCTTAAACATGTACCTAGAGTGTTAAAACTAAGGGGCACTAACTCTCACAAGTAACAATGTTGTGCTTACTCCCCTGCTAAAGTAACATCTACCCACTTAGAGGTAGCACCATTCTGACACCTGTCACTACTGAACACTAGCAGTAAGACTTTGAGCAAAACATTGCTCTTATCACACGTTTCAATACATCTGAACCAGTCGGGATTCATACCACAATGAAATATCACCTAACCATTAGACAGATCTTTCATGTGATGATTGCCAGCCCTACTGCGCAGGGTATTCCAGCAATAGTTGCCATAGACATGGCCAAGGCCTTTGACTCCTGGGACTGAGGATACTTGTTTGTCAGAAGTTGGATGTTGGCCCGACATACTAAAATGCATCAAACTACTCTACGCAAATCCAACATTTAGAAACAGCACAGGAAAGTTGATTTCTGAAGAGATACACTTAAAGGGGGCACGTGTCAAGGCAGCCCCTCTCCATATCCTTCTTTCGTTAGCAGTGGAACCATTTGCAACTGCGTTTCATGACTTGCGGCCTGGGTGGGATTTATACAGGTGGAGAAACACACACTATACCCCCATAGGCAGATAATGTGTTATACCAAGGGATGTGGAAACGAGTATTGGGTGAGTTTTAGTAGAGCCTCAGTACTGTGCATCAACAAGAGGAAGCCCTGTTTATTTCCACTAAAATCAAAAGAATAGTTAGGTGCCTTACAATTGCCTAAGCTGCTGATGGTTGTGGTACAGTGAAAGGTCACACTCTATTGGAGGTGGTCAACCAGTGCTGGTGCAGAGTGCTAAAGAAGACAGCAAGCACTTGTCCACTAGAGCATTTACTCTAATACTGCCATTATGGTGTATCCCTGAACTTACGTAATTGGTTGCACACAAAGACTCATGGTGTAAGTTGGAGGTAGGAATGTTTATATAGGAGACATCTATAATGGCACCAGACTTTATACTTTCCAAATCCTGCAACAAGAGTTTCCAATTCCAACAGGTCAACTTCTGATGTTCAGTGCTGTAAAATGCGCTATATGAGAGATCTAACCACACAACACAGAGCTTCCTATGCACACAATGTTCTCGATGGGAAACAGCCTTTAAAGCTGTGCCTTTACCACACAGGTACATATTTGTGCCTTTACCATGTATTGGTAACGTATATATATAATCCAGTGGCTGTCTCCACTGGGTAGTTATAGTTAGGTCTGCATTTCCATAGGAAGAGCGTTTTATGGTTTGCTTATAATGTTGTTGCTGTTTAATGAATCTTCACATTCAGTTTTCTCATCAACAATTTCATTGTAAATGTTGCAGTGATAATATCAATAATGTCATAGAAGATGTCATGAGTAATATGTTGGGTAATTAGCAGTGCATGGCAAGGGCGCATGTTATAGCAACCTTGGGGCACGAGGGCCCACCCCCGGGTCTCTTTAGGCCCTGGGGACCTTATCCCCTTGCTTTTTTTTATGAAAGGGGAGGGAGGGCACATGGCCTCCCTCCCTGACCCTTATTAGGCCCTGGGGAACCCCACGCCTGGCACTTTTTTTAAATTAAAGGGGAGGAGGTCATGCCGCCTCCCTCCCTAAGCCTTGTTAGGTCCTGGGGACCACATCCCCCAGGGCCACCACAAAAAAGAAAGAGGAGAGGAGCGGAAGTCCATGGAGCAGCAAGGTAAGCTGTATTGCTGCTTCGTGAACTTCCGTGCGGCCTTTGATTTGGTAGACTTTGAATGCTTATGGGAGACCCTGAAAAACTATGAGGTCCCTGAAGAACTCCTGCTCGTAATTCAGGAGTTGCACAGCCAGAACTGGGCCCAGGTTATTAAAGACGCGACGGGGGGTCTTGACACCTGAAATAGCAATTAGCAATGGCCTTAGACAGGGCTGCGTTTTGGTCCCGCTTCTTTTTGCCATTTTTCTAGCAGATCTGCCATCCATACTGGGGACTGTCAGAAGCGCTAGCCCAAAAGTAAATGGGAAGCATTTATCCTGTTTGCTGTATGCCGATGATCTAGTAATTTTAGATCAGACCGAGATGGGTCTACAAAGGAAGCTAAATGCTTTTAGCACATATTGTGCAGCAAAACGACTTACAGTAAACATGGATAAAACGAAAGTCCTGTGTTTTGGGAAGAGAAACATGAAGTTTAATTGGTATCTGGGACAAACCAAATTAGATATTGTTAATGAGTACAAATACCTTGGAATTTGGTTTGTCAATTCTTTAAAGTGGGGTACGCTTTTGGAGGCACAGAAAATAAAAGCCCAATTATCGGTATGTGGGCTGAAAAAATGTAATCATAGTTATGGAGATATGACCCATAGACCCCTGTTGGCAGCCTATAATGCAATGATCCCCCCGCAACTTCAGTATGGAGCATAAATTCTCTGTCTAGGCGGCAAAAGTTCTTGGGATAATGAAGAAGGGAAATGTTTAAAATCATTATTGTCCCTCCCTAGCTCCTCAATGATCCAGGCTATTAGATTAGAGCTAGGGTTGGCCGCTTGGAATGTTCAGGTGCAAATAGGTCTACTTAGATTTTGGAAACGTCTGGGAGCGGGGGAAGTTACGAAAGTGTCCCAATGGTGTATGAAGGAGATTCAGTGTAGTGAACTGAAATGGGCCAAATCAACAAGAAAGAAATTTCATCCCATTTGTGAACACTTGAAGGTGAAAATTGATCCACAGACTTTGCACATTGACGAATCAAAGAGTGTACTTAGACTGCTAGGGAAAGAAATGTCTAGATTATTAGATATGGAGTACCTGAGTAAGAAAGACTCTGTGAAGTTTATGAGAAACAGTTGGGAGAAAGAAATCTGGTACTCTTATCTAGACACTTTACCTAACCAATGGCTTAGAATGGAAGTATTAAGGCTGAGAATTGGTATCAATCCTGCTATGTTAAATGGCAAAATAAAAACAGAATTGATGCGACCTGATGGTAAATGTACGTGTAAGATGGGTATGAAATGTAATAGTTTGCACATTTTAATGGCCTGTCAAAAATTGTTAGATCAGCGAAAACAGCTTTTACGCCCAATATTTTTAAAATATGATATTAGGTCGCGTACCCAAGCATGTGAGCTTCTCACCGATATGGAAAATCTTGATATTGCAATAGCCATTGGGAAGTATATGCAGGCTGTAAATAGGTTTTTTATGGAATAGAAAATTGCCTGGCTGCAAGTACGGTGTAAGCTATGAGGTATAGAGATCTTAATGAAAATTTTATTATTTTAAAATAATTTTATAGGATTTTAGCTCTATTCAGACTTTGTTGTAATATGCGTGTATACACAATTCACGAATGGAGTTATTCGAGAAAAAAGAATGCAATTTATGGAAATTTGGATTTTAGAATGGCGTAGGATGATGAATTTGTAATTAGTTAAGAATATTTATATAAAATGATATGTTTTATGTGGTTTAAAGACCAACGGTCTAAATAAACTTTATTTTTGACTTGACTTGAAAGGGGAGAGGAGCCACAAGGCCCCCCTCCCTGAGCCTTTTTAGGCCCTGGGGACCCAATCTTTTTTTTTTAATACAGGAGTGGGAGCAACCTCCCCGATCCTTTTCCGGGCCCGGTAACCCCATCCCCGGGGTCCCAAATCAATAAAGGAAGATGTCCTGATGCCCACCCAGGGCACCCACCATAAAGTCACGGGGGCCATGGGGGGAGGCCCAGGACCCCCTGCGGCCCCAGTTGGCTCCCCGCATGCAGCGGGAGCCGGCATTGCTCCTGCCCACAGGGAGCAGCTACTTATGCTGCTCCCTCCGGGAGGGGGCAATATTTTGATCGGTTTTCCTGCCCGCATCAGTGCAGGCAGTAAAACAGATCAAAAGTCTGCTCACAGTCGGCGGGAGCATTTTCAAAGCTCCTGCCAGCTGGGAGCAGACTTTGTGTTCGCTCCCACATGGCAGGAGTTTTGAAAATGCTACCGCCAAGAAGGAGCAAAAGCAGATTTCCCCGCTTCACAGGTGCAGGCAGGTAAACTGCTGTGTTGTGTAGGTGATCTGCAAAGCAATTGGGATAACCCATTATCCCTCAGAACCTGGGCATATACACTATGAGAAAAACAATGGTTCTGTCGGGCAAAAATATTTCTTTTCAATTTCCAACACTTATTTTAAAGGTAAGTAAACTGATGGCGCTAGAACCCAAATAAACATTTTCAAGATTCGTTAAGGTAGAATGATTTACTATGATTTAGAATTTTCCAAAATAAGAACGTTTTATTCAATACAAATATAAACAGAAAGATAAGCTGTCTGATATCACAATCAATGTTACGGTGCAAGTGATAATATGTACAGTGTTAGGGAAAAATTACATGAATGACAAAATCAGTGTATTATACATATAAGTGAAAACATACAAAATGAACATATATTTGTATGAACAAAAAGGGGGGATCTTTCGTTGAAGTATGTCCAATTTCAAAAAAATGGCAAGTGTCTCAAGCTCTGGAGTAAATCTAAATTAATTTGAGAGCCAAGAAACCTAATGAAGAATGGACAGTTAAAACCGTCGACGTTTTGACCCTGCCAGTTGCAATATTGTGGAATTGTCAGTGTGGGTCTTCATCAGGACAGAGGGAAGATCAGACAGCCGATTCCACAAGTTGAATCGATGCCAGAGAGAAATAATGCCGGATCAAACTGAAATGAAGCCAGTCAACCCTGAAAATGATTTGATTCCACTGTAACACATCTGTGCAAGTAGTTGTGGATCACGTTGTACACCTGGTACACACAATTCTGGACCAAAGTGAAGTAAGAATGCCTCCTTCATAGTTCAAGCAATTCACGAATAAATCATAAGTGGAGCAAACACTTTTTGATGCAGCTAAACAATAATTGCCTCTTGATCAGTAAATAAAGCGAGCAGCACGCATTAAACGTGGCCCACGCAAGGAAACTCATCCAAGGCAACGGGCGGCAGAATCCGGTGTTCTGTGATTTACTGATCAAGAGGCAATTATTGTTTAGCTGCATCAAAAAGTGTTTGCTCCACTTATGATTTATTCGTGAATTGCTTGAACTATGAAGGAGGCATTCTTACTTCTGTGACTGGTGGTCACTTTGGTCCAGAATTGTGTGTACCAGGTGTACAACGTGATCCACAACTACTTGCACCAGTGTTACAGTGGAATCAAATCATTATCAGGGTTGACTGGCTTCATTTCAGTTTGATCCGGCATTATTTCTCTCTGGCATCGATTCAACTTGTGGAATCGGCTGTCTGATCTTCCCTCTGTCCTGATGAAGACCCACACTGACGATTCCACAATATTGCAACTGGCAGGGTCGAAACGTCGACGGTTTTAACTGTCCATTCTTCAATAGGTTTCTTGGCTCTCAAATTAATTTAGATTTACTCCAGAGCTTGAGACACTTGCCATTTTTTTGAAATTGGACATACTTCAACGAAAGATCCCTCCTTTTTGTTCATATAAATATATGTTAATTTTGTATGTTTTCACTTATATGTATAATACACTGATTTTGTCATTCATGTAATTTTTCCCTAACACTGTACATATTATCACTTGCGCCGTAACATTGATTGTGATATCAGACAGCTTATCTTTCTGTTTATATTTGTATTGAATAAAACGTTCTAATTTTGGAAAATTCTAAATCATAGTAAATCATTCTACCTTAAGGAATCTTGAAAATGTTTATTTGGGTTCTAGCGCCATCAGTTTACTTACCTTTAAAATAAGTGTTGGAAATTGAAAAGAAATATTTTTGCCCGACAGAACCATTGTTTTTCTCATAGTGTTGTGTAGGTGGGCTCACTGGGACCCAGCATGTGAGCTGGCACCACGAGATGGGGTCTTCGGGGCCATTAATGGCTCAGGGAGGGAGGCCCTCCCCTAAAAAATACTTTGGGCCCTGGGGAATGGGGTCCTTGTGGCCTAAGTGGCTCAGGGAGGGAGGGGCCATGTGCCCCTTTCCCCTTAAAGATTCTTCGGGCCCCGGGTGATGGGGTCTCCATGGCTGCTTTTGTTCGGGAAGAGGTGCAGTGCGCCCCCCTTCCCTTAAAATTATTTTGGGCCCTGGGGGATGGGGTCCCCGGGGCAAAAACAGCCTGGCAGGGGGGGCCACGCTTGCACCCATCCCCCAAAAAATAAAAGCATTATCCCCCAGGGCCCTGGCTGACCCCGGGGGGGGGGTTAAAAAAAGAAATGTGGGAGACCTTCTTAGTTTCTTTTATGGAAGTCAAAAATCTCCAGCAGGACAAAGAACAGGTTGTAGACATCAGGGGTTCAACGAGGCCGGATGCCCCTTCTGCGAGTAGCAGCTGAACAGGATTTGTTGCCGCAGAGAAGAATGTAGCAGGAGCTGCAGTCGAAATCATGTCAACCAGCAATGCACCTTTTGCGTTGATCGGCGAGTAGGTAGGTCCTGGCCTGCTCTCAATTCTCAGAATAATTTTTGGCAGAAAACTTTCTAAGCTCCAAGCTTTACGTATTGGCTATCTGGGCACCTTTAGTACCACTTCCAAGGGTCCAGGACTAGAGGGGCACCACGTAGTGGGTCAGGACTCACTCAAGCTGGGTCTAAAAGTGGCATTTTCAGGATTATACTTAAAATCTGACTTTACTATTTAAGAGGATTTTAAATTACAATTCCGTAGACACCAAACATTACATTTCTACCTGCTCCCAAACAAAAGTTATCACTTATTAAATGTAATAAGGTAACCCAATGTTTTTCTATGGGAGAGGTAGGCCTCACAGAAGTGAAAAACTAAATTGTGAGTTTTTCACTACCAGGACATGCAAAACTGAAAGGTACATGCCAAATTCTAAAATACAATGGACCCTGCCCCCTGGGCTATTTAGGGCCTACCTTAGGGGTGGCTTACATGTATTAAAAAATCAAGTTTTAGGCTTGGCAAGTGTTATAGGCAGTTTAAAACTGCCCACATGCGGCAATGGCACACCTGAGACATGTTTTAAGGGGTTACGTAAGTGGGGGAACAATAACTGCTGCAGGTCCCACTAGCATTTAATTTACCCGCCCTGGGTATATGGTATACCATTTAATAGGAAGTAATAAGTAAATAAAGTATACCAATCAGGTGTAAGACAATTTTACCATGTTTTAGGGAGTGAGCAGTGGTAAAGTGCTCACTAGTGGTAAAGTGCACAGAGTCCTATGGCACACAAAATGAATTCAGTAAAATAGGAGGGTAGAGTAAAAGGTTTGGGGGAGACCACCCTAAGGCTGACAGGTCTAACAATACCTAACTCCCTAGCATTTACACATAACTATTTCACACCGTCCTGGACAGATGCCTAAGATGTAAATCCAGTAACATCACCCTACTACATATGATCTGGACACGTACTGTTATACAACAATTCTATAGCCAAACCACAGTGCCAATACATATATCACCTCCATAGGATTAGATGGGTCCCTAAAGTCTTAGGCCTTATAACCTGACCTAAAAAGCACAAACTTGTAACAAGGTTTTTATATCTGGCACTTATATTGGTCAGGAGGCTGCTAGTTCAGAACAGAAGTTAGAAAACCTCCTGCCCTCACAACATGGGCCCAATGGGTTAGAGAGATACAAAGATAGATGGGCAGAAGCAGAAAGCCAGGTGATCGCCAAACAACAGAGACACCATTATGGGAGCATTCAAACAACTGCGTGGGACACCACATGTCAAGTCTGCTAAAGAGAAAGGATGCTAAGCCCCCTTAAAAGAGAATCCCATCCCTTGGACAGGAGCTCCCCCTGGGTTAACTCTTCTCAACAAAGGGATATACTGCCTTTCGTGCACTTGGCTTGGACACCGTACCCCATCCTGCACTACAACGACAATAACAAGAGAACATCTCCTGCATTACATGAATGTTTTAACATCCCATTATGCTGCTGCGCCTCCCCCGTTGCCTCGAGGATACTTTATCCTCATGAAAGATGATGCGCCAGCTGTATGGTATTGACACTATGCCTCAAGCCATTCCACCTGGGTCAACATCCTGCGTGCTCACAATCATGAGGTAAATGTTACATATTTCATGGATATACAATAACCTCCACATTTGTTTACTGTTCTTATTTTCTCACAGTATCTACCTCTTCCACCAGCACTCCCAATTTTCTTTTTCAAGAATGAATGGTGTTGAACCTACAAACTGATGGGCATGCAGACAGCTATGTTTAAGTTGACCATGTTAAAAAAAAGAAACAAATAATACTTCTAACTTTTTGTACTTTGGTTCGTGGTTCATTTATTTTACTATGTGAAATATATAGTGTGTTTATTTTAGAATTAATGTATATTATGTGTGAACCATAAAAATTTAAAAAATGTCTTAAATATGTTTTATTTCAACCTCATTACCACCATTTTTTTAAACTAAAGTAAGAATAATAAATGTTATCTCCTCACTCTAAAATGTATGCAATTGACTCATTGTTTGTTGGACTGGAGTTAGAATAGTAATTTATCATCCCTGCCCCAACACCCCACCCCAGTTTTTGCACTAGCGCTTTTTCAATGCTTGCAAGATTGGAGCTGGAATAGTACATCTCACCCTCTTTATATTATTCACTTTCCCAAATTGTTGTTGGGCTGCAGTAGGAATAGTAAATGGCACTCCTTTCATGTATTCACTTTCCCAATTTTACTTGGTTTGGAGTTGGATTAGTAAATCTTCCCCTGGCTCCCAAATTATGCACTTTCCCCAATGTTTTTAGGACAGAAAAAGAATAGTAAATCTCACTTCATTTATTTATGCAATTTACCACTGTTTACAATGTTTTAGGGAGTGAGCACAAGCGCTTTAGCGCTGATTAACAGTGGTAAACTGCACAGAGTCCGAAGGCCGAAAAAAAAAATGTCAGCAAAAATAGGAGGGTAAATGCAAAAGGTTTGGGGGAAGACCACGCTAAGGCTAACAGGTCTAACACGTGTCCCCCCCCCCCCAGCTGAAAGTGGAAGAACCTCATGACCCTCCTCTTTTCTGCTCTCAAGCAGTGCTTCAAAGCAGCCCTAGATCGACATAAGTTCTATTCAAGTGAGCAATATAACATGATACCATGTCCCCCTTTGCTCTCATGCCTGCTCCTTACCGCTCCTGACCACTTCTGTGCCCCTCTCCACCCCTTGGACCAACAAACATTTTGTAACAGCGTTCTCCCTCCTAGACCCCCGCCCTCTCATCCTCCTTGACTTCCAGCGCTTTGAAGAGACCCGTAGATATATTTACTTCTCTGAATTTGTAATGAGCACATTGCAGGTAAAAGTGCCTGAATGGACCTTCCAACCAACAAATACGGCATGTGTCCCAGGTGTGAGACTCCGTAAAAGTCAAGGGTATCCCTGCGGCTGGACAGAAGCCAACCTGCTCTCCAAGTATGACGCATGTGAAGTAGTATATGGGTGTGTGTAAAGAGCTCCAAGAATCCCCACGATTCATAGGTGAGGGTGTGGGACCTAGATGCAATGTTTAAAAGGAAAATGTGGATTCCCAGGAAAGAGACGACATCTACAACTGACTGTGCCCCAGCCCTGTCTGTCTGTTAGGGATGCTCCTTATTCCCCCATAGGTCAGTCACATTTCAGCGGAATCGAGGGGTGTTTGAGATGTGACCCGTAGATGTGCACCTGGAATGCTGTATTTATTTAACTCCTATAAAAGTCTAGAAACTTCATACGACCATATATATTATACCATAAGCCCTTCAGTGTAGATACTGTTCTGAATTTTCATCAGCTAAATGCAGTGTAGTGGCCACCATTTTATTTTGTGTGTGCTTCTGCAGCTCCCTCATTGATCAGTTGATCTTTCTTTGGTTTTCATTGGTTGGTTCTTCCTTCTGAGCTCTCCTCATTGGTTGGTTGATCCTTCTGTGTCCTCGCTCCACCATTGGTTGGTTGATCCTTCTGTGATCTCCCTTTCATCGGCTGGTTGATCCTTCCATGTTCCTCTTGCCCCCATCTCATTGGTTGATTTATGCTTCTGTGGTTCTCCCACTTTATTTATGTATTTATTTGTAATTTTATTATTGCACGGACTAGGCTCAAGGGCAGCAGAACAGATCTGTGAAGGGCGCCTGCAAGTGATCAGACCAGTCTACTGGGATGGGGTCACAGGCCACTAGGAGGGGTGATCTTGAGATGATCAGGTCCAGGGGAGTCCCAACAGCGCGTGGGTTTCTGGCAGTGTTGATGGAGGTTGTTGTCGCCAAGAAATGTAACAAAGTAATGAAAAGGAGAGTTTCCTTCTGAGCCCCGGTGAAGACTGAAGTCGCTGAGAAAGATGATGTTGTCAGAGTCAATGAACCAGTCTGTGAAAAATGTGAAGCACTCTTATATGAAGGGGCTGGTTTGTCGTGGTGGGTGATAATCTGCTACTGAGCCAGTTTTATCAATGCGATTGTGCCCGTCCCCTCACACCCAAGGTATGAACTGTTTCAATTGCGACCATAATTAAACTCATGACTAACGTCTGATCCTGAGATAAGTTCATACTCTTCATGCATACATGACTATTCACTTCATAATAAATAAGTGCTCAACTGTAATCCCACAGTGAAATAATATTGAATAAACTATGTCATTGCTGCATGCATATATGATTTTATTTTGTTCATTTACTGTTTAATAGGAAAGAAAGATGGTAAATGCTCCATGAGTCTTTCCTAGGAAAAAATCATTGTTTTCTGCACCAACACAAAATTATGTTTCACAGTTTTAATCATCTCTTGACTATCTGATTGAAACTAATCCCTAAATATATCAATCTTGTAGCACTGCTCTGTCTGTGCCCATTCGGTCACTGTCCTACCTGCGGTTACCACTTACAATATAAGAAGCAAGTTGTGATTCTGCACCGATGCGGTGGTCACTCCCCTCTGCGGTGGTCACTCACATGGTAAGAAATGAATTCTGCATTTATGCCCATTCCGTCTTTGGTCTTTCTCATGTGGCTGTCAATAGGGTGAAATCGCACATCTAACCACTGACCATGGCGCACAGATTATTTGCCCGATGTAAATATTTTTGTTATTTGTGTGTCGCTAGTCTTATCTTAAATGCCCCATCCTTGGAGTGGCTCTAGCTGTCCTCGACTTGCATTTCTACTCATTGTTGGTCCAGCAGAGCGGTCACTTTCTTATCGTGGCCATGCCGAGGACCCTTGCTATGCCTATGAACGGAAGGTCAGATCAGGTCATGCCATTAAATGGAGCCTGTACACACAAGTCGCCCCCCTCAATCCCCCAGCCACTGCACAGGCATGGGTCAGTCTGAGCTGTAGGGGGGGGGCGTGGGAAAAAAGCTGGCAGCCATTATTATGATGTGACTGCTGCAGAGCTGACCTGCTGATGCGTAGGATGGACGGGTGACAAATAGGTGTGTCCATGTCCAGTGTTTAATTTGAGGCAGAGGCTTCTGGTGCTCGGCACCAGCACTTAATTGTCAGCACCGGCTCTAGTGACAGTCCACCACATGATGGCGCTGTCTTTCCAATTTTGAGTTGGGCACAACAGTGTTTAATAAGTCAATATACATTAAAAAGGAACCCTAGCTGCTGCTCCCACCATTCTTATAGCTTTGGGGGGCCTGTAATAGTCTGAATTGTCACACTTGTAGGATTGCGATGCTTGTTGTGTTGATCCTGTCATTGGCAGAGCTAACAGGGGCAAGCAATGGGTGGTGCAGGCTGCAATAGCCTCCCGAAAAGGGCCCTGGCACTTATTTTTTACAAATTAATCACTGGGTGTGTCCCTAGACCACAGTCCCACAGCGGCTGCACACTGTGCTCTACCCTGCTGCTATTGTCGGACAGTTACAGACCGCCTTCAATAGGCAAAAGAGCTAAAGTAGTCAAGGTATCTTTAGATTATCCCACTCCTCTGGGGGTGCCTAACCTTTTTGTATTTTACCTATGACGTGTGGTAGGAGAATGTCAATGTCAGAATATTGCCTGACATAAATATTGTGTCCTAAATACCACTTACAAAAGTATCGCCACATTGGAGTTAATAATAGAAACTTTGCATACACAATGTGACAAAATGAAATGAGTGAATTGAAATAGGCAGTTAAAAGCAAAGGATAAAATAAAATTATTTAAACAGAGAAACATGCAAAGCATCAACTGTGTGGTCAACTGCCACATGAACACTTCCACTGTTGAGTCACATGGTGGTGGTGACATCACCGATCATACCACCTGTTCCACAGAAGAGGAAATCGCTCCTGAACTGGAGGACAGCTCCACCTAGAAGATAATGGGCCCTGGAAAGCCAGCTACAAGTCAGTTTGCTATAATCAGAATTAAGGGCCTAATTATGAGTTTGGCGGTCTTACCGCCATACCGCCACAGCAGCAATCTCAAGAAGACCGCCGCGGCAGTGGTCTCCCGCTCCCTGTATTGCCTGTCACCTCTGGCCCCGTTGCAGTGTTTCTGATGGCAAGGAATATTTTTTCATATATGTTGATGCTGGTGTGTATATTTTGACTGCAGTGTACACATGTGCATGACACATGTGCAAAAATTCCTACTACGACTACTTTCCCATTGCTGGAGTCTGGACCATATGTGCCCAGTCTAGTCAATGGGTAAATAGTCCAAAACGGACTTACCTGGATTTCAGCGCCAAAAGGGTCGCTTTCTTTGGGGTCAAGATGCGGCTGTGAAGGGGGAACCTGGAGGGAGGTATCCACGTGGGAGACTGAAGGGAAGAAAAGGAAATGGGTGAGTATGCACCCCAATTCCTTCGATTCTGATGACTCTAAGCAGGCAGTCTTCCCACCACACTCGGCTCGTCGGAAAGCCAACTCGTAATTCGGACGGCTGTGAACCTTCTCTGTACCACCCTATGACAGCTGCTTTCCCCCCACCGATGCCGCGGCAGTCTGCGAATGGCTGTCGTTGTCGGCAGTGCTCCGGAGGTCTTTCGAACAGCAAATCAACAACATATTAAAGCAGCAGGCAGACTGCCTAATCGGCGGCGGTGAATCGGACGCGACTGGGAAGGTGGGACCGCCAAACACGAAATCATGCCCTTAGTTTTCATCTAGAATTGTGGTAGGTTAACTTGGTTGGCTTTTCATAGTGTAAAGCGTTGGTGTGCGCTTTACATAAGAACAGTTTCCCCTGCTTGCAAGCAGTTTATGAGAGGACAATTATGGGTTATAAGGACTCATTCATGGACAACCTCTTGGAAAATGGAGTGGGTTAGACTCTGCTTCCTTTGCACATTTATTCTCAAATAAGTTAAATCCTTGAAAGTAATGTTCAACTACAAATTGTGCAAATGGGGTAAGGTCAAAATAGCAGCCCCAAAGGGAGAAGAAAGCAGGGTAGGAAATTAAATTTGACTTCCTTCCATGTGTTTCAAATAGTTGACCTTTTTGTTTCAAATACATTAAAAATACCAAAAAGGTACTACAGGTTGGGGCGCTAACATTCACAATATTGGTGAGGGGTTATAGAATTATTTCACTAGGCCATAAAGCATCAGTGCTACTAAAAGAAGGTTGCCATATAGGTAAATTGACAATTGACAATGTTTTAGGTGTGTTTTTAGCCGGGTCTGATGTCTTAGGGGACTAATGTGTCCACTGTAGGGGCCTGTGTACAACCTCATGCCCACAGGTTCAAATCCTGGCGGGTCCACTCAGCCTTTCATCCTTCTGAGTTCGATAAAATGAGTCCCATTGAGTTGGGTGACTATAAACATCTCTATTCAGCGCCAAGATACCCTTGGGTGAATGTGCGCTTTACAAATACTTATGTTATTTTTTTAAGATACATATTATACTTTGACCTCTTTATTGCTATACTTTCAAGAGACACAATAAATGATTTTGTTTCTATTGTCAGAGAAAGACTTTAGCAGAGCATCAGGTCCTAAATGTGATGACGTAAGTGTGCTTGTGAGCTGTATAAATTACCACAGATAAGGCAATGTTTAGCACTTAAATTCCAAAGTCAACACATTCCTGATTGTGGGTGACTTTAATCTATGGGTAAGTCATCAAGCTCAAAACACACCACAAGCTAGCTGAAGAATGCAGGCACTAGGCTTATAACAAGCGTCCGGCAGCTCTAGGCTCAGCACCGGTCACATCTTGGATCTTATAGTTACCCATAACCTTGAAACATCTACCATCTACCATGAACAGTGCTCTCCATGTACACCGATACCTGCCTGTCGGAGCATACTCCTTAAATGCACTGGGGACAATATGTCAAGTCAAGAAATACTTTGTTTCGGCCTGACAAGGCCATAAAAGCACAGTTAAAAAAAAAGTACAGCACAATTCAAGCAATTCAAGTTCTCCATTAATGAAAGCCATGTACATTGTAGTGTTTGTTTAAAAGTTCCTAAAAAGTTTGAAAATATAATAAATATTTTAAAAGTACACATTTGTGGCACATAAGATATAATAAAATCAGATTTATAAAACAATCAATCACAATGGTGGAGTAGGGAGAGTTAATTTGGCAAGCCCTGTCTTTAAGATAACTCGGCGTGCACACCACATTGAAAACAGATAGCGAGAAACTGAGTACGCAATGGGCATACTAGTGTCGTATTTTAATATTCTGAAAGCCTGTGCGCAATGAGATTTCCGAGGTTTCTGCACAACTGCAGTAACCATCGGTGTCTCGCTTTCTTGTATGCCGGGCAAAAAATAAAACATGTTGGTCCGTCTCTGGTATGTTATTACATATCGGGCAGCTCTCGGTTGAAGTGCCCCCCCATTTATTTGTAAAAGCACATAGGGGAAGTGTACCGTGCCTAAACTGAAGATATAGCTTTTTAGCAAGGACTGGCTGTATGTCATCAATGACAGATTCTAACCTATATTGGAGTTTTACTTATAAAAAGGTTGCTGTCAGTATGCCAGTCACGGAACTCCCCTGTAATAAGGTGAGATTGTATTCCTTATAGTTCTTTAACAGGGCCTTCCTAGATGTTGTCGGGCAACTATCTTCGGCACTAGCCCATAAGTCACCCATTCCCATAGCAATTAGAGAGTTTTTATTATGGGCCAACCATGGAATTTTACTTGCTCCCTGTAACTTTACCATTATGTATTAATACGCCTTACCCTGTGAACCTGACACACTTCTTCGCAGGTCCAAGTCCGCACCGACCAGAGGCATCTATGGGGGAGGGGGAACAGATGGGGCCTGTGCCTCAGCTCTATTTGTCCTGGGTCCTCGTTCTGCCCCACCACCCCAGCTGCTGTATGTACCAGCAGGTGCCACAGACAAAAAAATATACCTTACCTTGCCACACACAATAGTGTATCCTGCCACCTTTCACTGCAAAGCAGTGATTGCTTAAAATGTTTAAATCTGACGTTGTATGTATGGGTTAATTTATCAGTATCTAAATGTACCTTTATAGAGTTATAGACACATGCATACAAATTCAGAATTACATATTTTAAACAAATATCTATACATGTACTTGTGTGCCGGCTTCCTAAATTGCCTGTGTTATTGTGAACTGTGACGTGGTTATCCACTTGGGCAGAAGTTGGGAGTTTGTATCCTGTAGTGTGTGTGTATATGTGTATATGTGTATATATATATATATATTTATATATATGTGTGTGTGTATGTATGTATGTATATATATATGCAAAAAAGAAGCAGAGAACTCTAGGTAATTCTCAAGTTTAGATGGAAAGCAGCTCCTGTATAGAGCACTCTCAACACCAGCGACACTCTAGATCTGCTCACCTCAAATGTCTGCTTTTCTATCAGTCTTTAAGCATAGGATTAGCACAGTGCCATCCACGCCGAGATAGAAAGGGACAAAGTCTTTTGCCATTTCTACAGCAAAGTCTTTAAGCATAGGATTAGCACAGTGCTATCCATGCCAAGCTGTAAAATGACAAAAGCCATTTACCACTCCAGGCACAGTATTACAGCTTTGAATTGGTAAAACACCAACCAAGCCAACCTGAAATGAGTAAAAACAACCCCTGACACAGTGTTTCGCTCTACTTAGAGCTCTTCAGAGAGGTATAGCTTTGTCCAGACACAAGGGAGCACCCAGTATAATTCAAAACAATACACTTTCAGGCATAGAGTGATGCATAAATTATGCAAAAAAGAAGCAGAGAACTCTGGGGAGTTCTCAAGTTGAGGTGGAAAGCAGCTCCTGTATAGAGCATTCTCAACACCAGCGACACTCTAGATCTGCTCACCTCAAATGTCTGCTTTTCTATCAAAGTCTTTAAGCATAGGATTAGCACAGTGCCATCCACGCCGAGATAGAAAGGGACAAAGGGGCATATGTACAAGCCCCTATCGCCACAGGAACGTTCCTGAAAGTGACGTTCCCGTGGCGATAGGGGCCTTGCCTTATGTACAAGGCAGCGTTAAGCCACTTAACGCGGCTTAACGCTGCTTTGTACATAAAGCACCCATTCACGCTATGGTTAGCGCGAAAGGGGCGTGCAGTGGGTGTTGCGGTGGGCGTTCCACCGCAACACCCATTGTATTTGATGCTGCCCCCTATGTACAAGGGTGGCGTACATAGGAGGCAGCGCCCAAATTAAGACCAGGAAAATCCTGGTCTTAAGTTGGCAAAACGAGGAGAAATGCATTAATTCTCCTCGTTTTTGCTTTTCCATGTGTGCTGCCTTGTGCAGCACACATGGAAAAAGCAAAATGCCATGGTTTTTTATATACAGGAAGGTGTCCCTTCCTGTACATAAACAAACCTTTTAAAAAAATGCCATTTTGTAACTTTCATGTGTGCTGCATGAATTAACACACACTAAAGTTAAAAAATGGCATTTTAGAATTGTTTATGTGCAGGAAGGGACACATTCCTACACATAACCAATCCTCCCCTGCACACAGACACCCTTGCACTCTGATACAAGGGTGCCTGCGTTGGCGCTAAGTTGTTAAACTTAGCGCCATCGCAGGGGGAAACGCAAGGCTGCACCACATTCTTGTAAATATGGTGCAGCCTTGCGTTTCCGAAGTGGCGGAGCATGTCGTTAAGCCCAGGAGGCTAACGACACGCTCCGCCACTTCATTGTACATATCCCCCAAATTCTTTTGCCATTTCTACAGCAAAGTCTTTAAGCATAGGACTAGCACAGTGCTGTCCATGCTGAGCTGTAAAATGACAAAAGCCATTTACCACTCCAGGCACAGTATTACAACTTTGAATTCGTGATAAATACCACCCAAGCCAACCTGAAATGAGTAAAAGCAACCCCTGACACAGTGTTTCGCTCTACTTAGAGCTCTTCAGAGAGGTATAGCTTTGTCCAGACACAAGGGAGCACCCAGTATAAGTCAAAACAATACCTTTTCAGGCATAGAGTGACGCATAATTTATGCAAAAAAGAAGCAGAGAACTATGGGTAGTTCTCAAGTTTAGGTGGAAAGTAGCTCATGTATAGAGCACTCTCAAAACCAGCGACACTCTAGATCTGCTCACCTCAAATGTCTGCTTTTCTATCAAAGTCTTTAAGCATAGGATTAGCACAGTGCCATCCACGCCGAAATAGAAAGGGACAAAGTATTTTGCCATTTCTACAGCAGTCTTTAAGCATATATATATATATACATACGCACACACATAAACACATATGTCTATATATATTCACTGAAAAAACCATAGGTTTTAGGGACAGTTATAGTTACTTGGACATTGCACTCGTACAAAACCCGTGAAATTCCCCCGTTATAGTTAGTTCAGCTAACTATAACTTGCGCCCCCGCAATGCACTGCTGATGACGTCACATATTACATCACTCATGACATGGTCAGTGACATCACTGATGACATCACTGATGACATCTCAAATGACATCACTGATGACATCATCCAGTGACTGTGTGTTTCTCTAAAGTTTAAATATTTTTAATATATATAGGAAAAGACGTATTGAAGAATGAGTGGGTGTGTAAGTGTCTGTATGGATGATTTAGTAGGTGCGTGACTGACTGTATAAGTGAGTGATTTAACGTATCGTACTGAATGCATGGGTTAGTGACTAAACTGGGTGAATGTCTGTATCCGTCTGTCTGTTGCTGTGTAAGTGGCTGCATGTGTTTGTGAATAGCTACATGAGTGTCTATTTGAGTTATTGAATGCTTGTGTGAGTATCTGTATGGGTGCCTGAGTGTTTGTGTGGGAGGGGTGTGTGCGACTCTGTGCATAGATGTGTGAGTGGGTGATTCACTGGGTGGATGGTTTCAAGAGTGCATCTGTGATAGACTGTATGGGTGGGTAAGTGTGTGTAAGAGTGTGTTAGTGAGTGAATGTATGTCCCAGTGGTACATGTGTGAGTAACTACATATGTGAAAGGCAGTATATATGTGTGTTGGAGTATATAAATAGCTATAAGCGAGAGTGAGTGATTATGATAGTGGCTGTATGGATGAGTGTGTGCTTGTATCAGTGATTGTATAAGAGCGTAACAATGTGCTACTATTTGTATGAGTAAGTGAGCTGGTGTGTGTATAACTGTATAGGTGAGTAAATGGCAGTGTGTTTAATTATTTGCATGACTGACTAGGTGTGTGAGTACCTCTATGGATGAGTGGCGTTGTTTGAGTGTCTATATAGGAGTAAGAGTGCATATGATAGTCCTGTACTGAGTGACCGTAAGTATGAGTGACTGTACGGCTGAGTGAGTGGATGTGTGTGTGTAGACCTAAGAATCAGTGAGTGGGTATGTGGTTATTGGTGTTGGAGTGTCTATGGTTTTGCGAATGGCAGTCTGTAATTTAGAGTGGGTGTATCAAAGATTATATTAGGGTGTGAGGAGGTGCATCAGATTATCACGTGGATGATGTCATCAGTGATGTCATTTGAGATGTCATCAGTGATGTCATCAGTGATGTCACTGACCATGTCATGAGTGATGTAATATGTGACGTCATCAGCAGTGCATTGCGGGGCGCGAGTTATAGTTAGCTGAACTAACTATAACGGGGGAATTTCACGGGTTTTGTACGAGTGCAATGTCCAAGTAACTATAACTGTCCCTAAAACCTATGGTTTTTTCAGTGAATTTCAAAGGTTTTTTAAATGCTAATTTGTAACTATAACGTGTCTGAAACCTATGGTTTTTTCAGTGAATTTCAAAGGTTTTTTAAATGCTAATTTGTAACTATAACGTGTCTGAAACCTATGGTTTTTTCAGTGAATTTCAAAGGTTTTTTAAATGCTAATTTCTAACTATAACGTGCCTGAAACCTACGTTTTTTTTAGTGAATTTCAAAGGTTTTGTAAATGACAATTTTTAAATGTATTAATTGTTATATTAATTTTTTTCATACTGATTTAGTACATTTTTAGAAACAATTTTTTTTTACATATTTTATTTTTTAAATTACATTGTAATTACATTATACATTACATTACAAAAAATACTTTCTCTTAATGAATTACTTTAGTTTAAATACTTTGCAGATAGGCAATAGACTTTTAAGTACAGTAGTTACAGTTGTTGCAATGGGCAACACATTTTCAAACACAATGCAACATTCAGCTCAATGTGAATTTCTAGTTAAATGCAATTAGTTACTTTATGGATTACTTTTCTAACCACAGGACTGGATCCTAGATTCAGTCCTGGTTCATCTCCTGTAAACAGTTGAGTAAAAGCGTTTTGGTTACAGTCGTGATTTTTAAGGAATATTATTGTATTTTAAAAGTTGACACTTAGAAACTTTTTCTCATAGAATCACCAATGTTATCCTATGGAAGGAAATTCACTTAGCAGGTAAAAACTGTTATCGTTACTTTTTCTTACTCAGTGTTGGATCCTGGATCCAGCACTGGTGCATCTCCTGTAAACAGTTGAAAGAATGCGTTTAAGTCATACAGGCGATTTTTAAGGAATATTTGTAGTTTGTGAAAATCAACACTTTGAAACTTTTTGCTGAAAACCAGTCAATGTTAGCCTATGAAGGAAATTCAAGTTACCGGTAAGTACAGTTAAAATTACTTTTCAGGACCAGTACTGGGCTGAAAGATGCAGCACTGAGGTCTCTCCTGATAACAGGTGAGTAAATCGGAATTCGTATTTCGGCTGATTTTAGAGGAATATTTTAAAGTTCCAAAACTCCACACTTAGAAGAATTTCCAAGTGAAACCAGTCAATGTTAGCCTATGGAAGGAAATTCAAGTTACTGGTAAGTACGGTTAAAATTACTTTTCAGGACCAGTACTGGGCTGAAAGATACAGCACTGAGGTCTCTCCTTATAACAGGTGAGTAAATCGGAATTCCTATTTCGGCTGATTTTAGAGGAATATTTGCACAATGGTGAAGGGAGGGGGCGGGGCCTGAGGTGACATCTTTGCCCCGTGGCGCGTTTTAAGTTGGGGGATTAAGTCCCCTTGAATCCTGAGGGTCCCTAGGGGCCAACTAGACCACCAGGAACCTCCAATATGCGCCAGGGGCTGCGTTGCAGAGACGTGTAGAGAGGCCACACCCCTTTTACACCTCTCTGCAACGCAGCTCTGTGGCGCATTCTGGATGTACCTGTTGGGCTAGTTGGCCCCCAGGGACCCTCAGGATTGAAGGGGATTTAATTCCCCATCTTAAAACGCGCCACGGGGCCTGTTTGCACACATGTCACCTGAAGCCCCGCCCCCTCCCTTCACCACTGTGCAAACGCGCCCCGTGGCGCGTTTTAATTTGGGGGATTAAGTCCCCTTGAATCCTGAGGGTCCCCGGAGTCCAACTAGCCCACCATATACCTCCAAAAAGCGCCACAGAGCTGCGTTGCAGAGAGGTGTAAAAAGGGGTGTGGCCTCTCTACACGTCTCTGCAAGGCAGCCCCCTGGCGCATACTGGAGGTTCCTGGTGGGCTAGTTGGCCCCCAGGGACCCCCAGTATTCAAGGTGAATTTGTTCCCCTCTGCAAACGCGCCAGGGGCGCGTTTGCAGAGTGGTGAAGTAGGGGCGGGGCCTGCGGGCCCGATCGTTTTTGTTTTTTTGGTTTTTTTGTCCCCTGAAGGGGGCTGTGTGGCCCCCCTTCCTTTTTTCTGTTTTTGGGCCCTGGGGACCCCATCCCCCAGGGCCTTACCCCTTTTTTAATTACCCAAAAAAAAACGGGAAGGGGGCCGCGTGGCCCCCTTCCCTTGGCCTGTATTGGCCCCGGGGACCCCATCCCCCGGGGCATGGCCTCTTTATTTATTATTTTGAGGGGGGCAGCGTGGCCCCCTCCTCTGGCCATTTTAAGGCCCCGGGGACCCCATCCCCCGGGGCTGGCCTTTCTATTTTTTAATTATTTTTTTTTCTTTTTTGGGGAGGGGGGCCGCGTGGCCCCCTCCCCGAGCCACTACTTGCCCCGGGGACCCCATCCCCCGGGGCTGGCCCTCTCCGTTGGGGACTGTGGGGGGTCCCCAATCCCCCACAGTCCCGCCGGCTCCCCGCGTCCCTTGGGAGCCGGCATTGCTTTTCCACATGGGGAGCAGCTGACATGCTGCTCCCCATGTGGAAAAGCAATGTGTTTGGATATTGGAAGAGAGAGCAGGTTTCCCTGCTCTCTCTTCCAATATCCAAAGCAGTTTGCTATGGCAGGACGGGAGCCGCGAGGCTCCCGTCCTGCCATAGCAAACTACAGTGTCCCGAGGGTAGGCACTCCGGGACACTGCAGGAGCCGGCCCTGGGGGTGGTGGTCCCCAGGGCCATCAAGGGCTCCAGGAGGGGGGCCGCGCGGCCCCCTCCAATTCAGTTCAAAGCCCCGGGAGGTGGTGGTCCCCGGGGCTCTGGGGTCCGTAACGGACCCCCATATTTAAATGTTTAGTGCCCCGGGGAGGTGGCGGTCCCGGGCGTGTGGGGGGCTGGAGCCCCCCACACAGGTTGTCATTAATTTTAAAAAAGCCCCGGGGAGGTGGTGGTCCCCGGGGCTGCGGGAGGGCTCAGAGCCCTCCCGCACCATTTTTTAAAAAAAGCCCCGGGGGGTGGTGGTCCCCGGGGCTTGGGGGCCCTTTGAGGCCCCCACACATTAAATTATCCCCCACCATGCCCCCGGGACTTGGGCCACCCGGGGGCCAATTAGCATCGAAGCGCGGGAGACCGCGCTCGATTTTTTCGGCAGGATTCGCGCACCCTGAGCGCATCCTGCCGATTTTTAAAAAAATATTTATTTTTTTGCCCAGGGGGTCCTTGTGGGACCCCTGAGCAAACCTAGGGGGTCAGGGTGTTTCTACCCTGCCCCCTTTGTGCGCTTTGCGCACTTGTTTCTGTCCCTCGGTTCTACCGAGGGACAAAATGACTGCCAACATTTCCTGAATCGGAATGTTGACAGCCAATTAAAATGCAGCTCGTGATCGGGACGGTGCGCGCAGGGTGCGCTGAGGGTGCGCGAATCCTCCGTGCCCATAGATATCACTAACTTTTTACTTTTCATTTTCTCAGCAACTACTGAACGGATTTACACCATTTAACAAAAAGGGTTCTTTCTGAACCAAGAACTACCTCTTTGCCAAATTTGGTGTAATTCCGTTCAGCAGTTCGAGGCTGTAGCCGTGTCTAAAGTTTCCTATGGAAAAATGCATGGGGAAAACGCGTTTTGGGACCCCCTTTTTCTCGGCCCCCACTTGACGTATCACCCCGAGACTTTCAGGGTAGGAGCGGACCGGAGCGCCCCACGAAGTTTGAAAATTTCGCGAAGATACGTCAACCGGCAAGAGAGTTATTTCAAATAGAATGTCGCGGATTTCCTATGGATAATAGGTTGTAACTATAACTATCTACTGGCGACCGCCAGTAGATAATATATATATTCACTGAAAAAACCATAGGTTTTAGGGACAGTTATAGTTAGTTGGACATTTCACTCGTACAAAATCATAGAAATTCCCCCGTTATAGTTAGTTCAGCTAACTATAACTCGCGCCCCCGCAATGCACTGCTGATGACGTCACATATTACATCACTCATGACATGGTCAGTGACATCACTGATGACATCACTGATGACATCATCCAGTGACTGTGTGTTTCTGTAAAGTTTAAATATGTTTAATATATATAGGGAAAGGCATATTGAAGAATGAGTGGGTGTATAAGTGTCTGAATGGATGATTTAGTACGTGCGTGACTGACTCTACAAGTGAGTGAATAAACGTATCTTACTGAATGCATGGGTTAGTGACTAAACTGTGTGAATGTCTGTATCCGTCTGTCTGTTGGTGTGTAAGTGGATGCATGGATTTGCGAATAGCTACATGAGTGTCTATATGGGTTATTGATTGGTTCTCTGAGTATCTGTATGGGTGCCTGAGTGTTTGTGTGGGTGGGGTGTGTGTGACTCTGTACATAGATGTGTGAGTGGGTGATTCACTGGGTGCATGAGTTCAAGAGTGCATCTGTGATGGACTGCTTGGGTGGGTGAGTGTGTGTATGGGTGTGTTAGTGAGTGAATGTATATCTCAGTGGTACATGTGTGAGTAACTACATATGTAAAAGGCAGTATATATGTGTGTTAGAGTATTTAAATGGCTATAAGTGAGAGTGTGTGATTGTGAGAGTGGCTGTATGGATGCGTGTGTGCTTGTATCAGTTATTGTATAAGAGCGTATGAATGTGCTAGTATTTGTATAAGTAAGTGAGCTGGTGTGTGTATAACTGTATAGGTGAGTAAATGGGTGTGTGATTAATTTTTTGCATGACTGACTAGGTGTGTGAGTACCTCTATGGATGAGTGGCGGTGTGTGAGTGTTTATATAGGATTTATGAGTGCATATGATAGTCCTGTACTGAATGACTGTAAGTATGAGTGACTGTACGGGTGAGTGAGTAGATGTGTGTGTGTAGACCTAAGAATCAGTGAGTGGGTATGTAGTTATTGGTATTGGAGTGTGTATGGTTTTGAGAATGGCAGTCTGTAATTTAGAGTGGGTGTATCAAAAGTTATATTAGGGTCTGAGAACATGCATGAAATTATCACATGGATGATGTCATCAGTGATGTCATCAGTGATGTCATCAGTGATGTCACTGACCATGTCATGAGTGATGTAATATGTGACGTCATCAGCAGTGCATTGCGGGGGGCGCGAGTTATAGTTAGCTGAACTAACTATAACGGGGGAATTTCTATGGTTTTGTATGAGTGAAATGTCCAACTAACTATAACTGTCCCTAAAACCTATGGTTTTTTCAGTGAATTTCAAAGGTTTTTTAAATGCTAATTTCTAACTATAACGTGTCTGAAACCTATGGTTTTTTCAGTGAATTTCAAAGGTTTTTTAAATGCTAATTTCTAACTATAACGTGCCTGAAACCTATGGTTTTTTAAGTGAATTTCAAAGGTTTTTTAAATGCTAGTTTCTAACTATGCCTACAGAGGTAGGACATGTGAAGAAAGAAGAAAATACGCACAGAAAGAAGCCAAAAGAAATGCAGAAAGAAGCAACAGAAGTCCACAAAGACGAAGAAAAGTGCTGGAAGAAGCAAAAGATGTGCAGAAAGAACCAACAGAGGAGCAGAAAGAGGCCTTGTTGCAAAATCATCCTGTGCCCACAACTTTTTCAGACGGGTACTGGTGGTAACTGACTCTGACTAACCAGAGCCAGTGCTATGCTAAAAGACACTTAGAATACAGTGAAAACACCTATATACACTAGGGAACACTATGCGTTGGGGTACCCCTGTGATTAGCATGACCTCCTCTGTAAGTCTCTAGTACATAATAGGGCAGGGGGATTAAAACTACCTCTTAAAACGCGCTACAGGGCGCGTTTGCACAGTGGTGAAGGGAGGGGGGGCCTGAGGTGACATGTGTGCAAACGCGCCCCGTGGCGTGTTTTAAGTTGCGGGATTAAGTCCCCTTGAATCCTGAGGGTCCCTGGGGCCCAACTAGGCCCCCAGGTACCCACAGTTAGGACCACAGAGCTGAGTTGCAGAGAGGCGTTCCGAGGCCACGCACCTTTTTTCACCTCTCTGCAACGCAACTCTGTTGTGCTTACTGAAGGTACCTGGTGGGCTAGTTGGCCCCCAGGGTCCCTCAGGATTCAAGGGGAATTAATTCCCCAACTTAAAACGCACCACAGGGCGTGTTGGCGCACATGACACCTGAGGCCCCGCCCCCTCCCTTCACCACTGTGCAAACGCGCCCGTGGCGCGTTTTAAGTTGGGGGATTAGGTCACCTTGAATCCTGAGGGTCCCTGGGGCCCAACTAGCCCACCAGGTACTTCCAGTAAGCACCACAGGCCTGCGTTCCAGAGAGGTGGTCCGAGGCCACGCCCCTTTTTACACCTCTCTGCAACGCAGCTCTGTGGCGCTTACTGGAGGTACCTGGTGGGCTAGTTGGACCCCAGGGACCCTCAGGATTCAAGGGGACTTAATCCCCCAACTTAAAACATGCCACAGGGCGTGTTTGCACACATGTCACCTCAGGCCCACCCCCTCCCTTCACCACTGTGCAAACGCGCCCCGTGGCGCGTTTTAAGTTGCGGGATTAGGTCACCTTGAATCCTGAGGGTCCCTGGGGCCCAACTAGCCCACCAGGTACTTCCAGTAAGCGCCACAGCCCTGCGTTGCAGAGAGGTGGTCCGAGGCCATGCCCCTTTTTACACCTTTCTGCAACGCAGCTCTGTGGCGCTTACTGGAGGTACCTTGTGGGCTAGTTGGACCCCAGGGACCCGCAGGATTCAAGGGGACTTAATCCCCCAACTTAAAACACGCCACAGGGCATGTTTGCACACATGTCACCTCAGGCCCCGCCCCCTCCCTTCACCACTGTGCAAACGCGCCCCATGGCGCGTTTTAAGTCGGGGGATTAACTCCCGTTGAATCCTGAGGGTCCCTGGGGTGCAACTAGCCCACCGGCTACCTCCATTAAGCGCCACAGAGCTGCGTTGCAGAGAGGTGTAAAAAGGGCGTGGCCTCAGAACACCTCTCTGCAACGCAGCTCCCTAGCACATACTGGAGGTTCCTGGTGGGCTTGTTGGCCCTCAGGGACCCCAGTATTCAATGGGAATTCGTTCCCCATCTGCAAACGCACCAGGGGGCGCGTTTGCAGAGTGCTGCAAGGAGGGGGCGTGGCCTCCAGCGCGATGCCGGTCTTTTTTTTCTTTTTTTTTTTTAAGAAGGGGGGCTGTGTGGCCCCCCTTCTTTTTCTAATTTAGTGGCCCTGGGGACCCCATCCCCCAGGGCCTGCCCCCTATTTTTTTTTTTTTTTAAATAAAATTTGGAAGGGGGCCCCCTCCCGAGGCCTTAATCGGCCCCGGGGACCACTTCCCCCGGGGCATGGCCTTTATTTTTTTTTTAAATTGTTTTGGAGGGGGGCTGCGTTGCCCCCCTCCTCAGGCCACTTATGGCCCCGGGGACCCCATCCCCCAAGGCCGGCCTTTGGTTTTTTTTTGGGGAAAAAAAAAAATTTGGGGGAAGGGGGCTGCGTGGCCCCCCTCCCGGGCCACTTGTTAGCCCCGGGGACCCCATCCCCTGGGGCTGGCCCTCTCCGTTGGGGACCGTGGGGGGGTCCCCAATCCCCCCACGAACCCGCCGGCTCCCCGCGTCCCTCGGGAGCCGGCATTGCTTTTCCACATGGGGAGCTGCTAAGATGCAGCTCCCCGTGTGGAAAAGCAATTTGCTTTGAATTTTGGAAGAGAGAGCAGGTTTCCTGCTCTCTCTTCCAAAAGTCATAGCAAACAGCAGTGTCCCGGGGGTAGGCACCCCGGGACACTGCAGGAGCCGGCCCTGGGGGGTGGTGGTCCCCAGGGCCATCACAGGCTCCAGGAGGGGGGCCACGCGGCCCCCCTCCCAACATGTTCAAAGCCCCGGGGAGGTGGTGGTCCCCGGGGCTTCGGGGGTCCGAAACGGACCCCCACTTTAAAATTCTTAGTGCCCCGGGGAGGTGGCGGTCCCCGGGGCGTGTGGGGGGGCTCGAGCCCCCCCACACAGGTTATTTAACTTTTTTTTAAAAAGCCCCGGGGGGTGGCGGTCCCCGGGGCTGCGGGAGGGTTGAGTGCCCTCCCGCACCATTTTAAAATAAAAGCCCCGGGGGGTGGTGGCCCCCAGGGCTTGGGGGGGCCTTAAAGGCCCCCCAAACCAATATTGTATAAACCCCCGCATGCCCCCGGGACTTGGCCCACCCGGGGGCCAAATAACAACGAAGCGCGGGAGGCCGCGCTTCGGTTTTTTTTTCCACAGCGGGATCCGCGCACCCTACGCGCATCCTGCCGATTTTTTTTTTTTTTAATGCTTTTTTTGGCCCTGGGGGTCCTTGTGGGACTTCCTGAGCAGGCCTAGGGGGTCAGGGTGTTTCTACCCTGCCCCCTTTTTGCGTTTTGCGCACTTGTTTCTGTGCCTCGGTTCTACCGAGGAACAAGATGGCTGCCAACACTTCCTGGTTTGGAGTGTTGACAGCAAGTTGACAGCCAATTAGCATGCACTCGTGATCGGGAGGGTGCGCGCAGGATGCGCTCAGGGTGCGCGGATCCACCGCGGCCATAGATATATATGTGATTTTACTTTTGATTTTCTCAGGAACTACTGAACGGATTTACACCATTTAACCAAAAGGCACGACTCTGAACCAAGGGCTACCTTTTTGCCAAATTTGGTGTAATTCCGTTCAGCAGTTCGGGCTGTAGCTGCGACTAAAGGTTCCTATGGAAAATTGCATGGGGAAAACACGTTTTGGGACCCCCCTTTTTTCTCGGCCCCCACTTGACGAATCACCCCGAGACTTTCAGGATAGGAGCGGACCGGAGCGCCCCACGAGTTTTGAAAATTTCGTGAAGATTCGTCAACCGGCGCCAAAGTTATTGGGAATAGAATGTTGCGGATTTCCTATGGAAAATAGGTCCTAACTATAACTATCTACTGGCGACCGCCAGTAGATAATATGTATATTTAAATATAAATAAATGTGTGTGTGTGTATATATATATATATATATATATATATATATATATATATATATATATATATATATATGTTTTGTTACTGTATCCTTGGGCATGTGCACAATTCTGGCGCAAACCAATGTCCACAACTCTTTGGGCAGGAGCACTCATGAACCACCACCCATGGAACGCCTCCCTAATGTACAGTAATGCATTCCGCTGCATTACTTTTTTTTTAATAAAGCAATACAAATCAACATTTGCGTTGCTTTGTAAATACCAAAATGGATTTTGCAACGAGTTTGTTTATAAAAAAGTGACACAAAACCTATGTACAGCTGAGCGGACATTTAGTAAATGTACACCCGGAAGCTTGGATACAAAACTGTACTTTCAAGCTAAAAAGTCTGTTTAGCTATGCATAGTGAGAAATGACTTTGAAGTTTAACTATTCCACAAGTGCAGTAATTAGAAATTAATTTCAATAGATAAGAAAAAGTATTAAAGATGACATCGATAACAGTTTCCCTGCAGACAGTGCAGTTTACAAGTAAAATGTAAATATTGGACCGCACTCAAGCATTTTAATTACAAGCGGTGTCACCAGCATGGGATAAATTACCAAGATTATTTTCTGAAATCAGATTGATCATTTTTTATGTCATACACTACTGTGGGGAATAATTAATATAAAATATATATATATATATGAAGCTGCGGAATGCAGAGCATGTGTTTTTCATAATTCTGGGTGCGTTCCTGCCCATGAGGACATATGCCTTGTGTGTATGCAAGGGTAGGCTTTAAGGGGAGGCCCTGGCTAATTGATTTTGGTTGAAAGAGAATTTTCCAAATTTAATTCAGCCAAAAGTAAAATGCACGTGTTTTGGCCCACAGTCCCCTCTTTGACAAAACTGCAAGTTAACCCGTCTCCCACAAACAAATTATTCCATTAAAATGGCAATACCAGCTGGATTTAAAAAAGTAAACAAACTGATCCAGTACAAGCATGAAGGACAAACTTGTCTTCAATCCCGTCCCAGGTCAGCAGTGGGTACCACTATATTTTACAATACAATTAATTTTAAGTCCATTGCCAACCTGCCAGTTTCGGCCAGAGGTACGGGAAATATTCTTCTTCAGGTATTTCGTCTGGAAAATTGATGTAGAGTGGGCGATGGGAAGTCCTTGTTCCCAGGGCCAGAGAGGTCTTTAATTCCACTGGGAATTTCCCCAGTGGCCTGGAGCCCCTGGAAGCAGTTTTTTAGGGCAGTGGCTTCTCCTGGTGCCTCTGTCAGTAGGCACAGGGAGGCTTCAAGGGAGCCAGAAAGAAAGGGAGGGCGGGGGAAGTAGAGAGAAAGAGATCAGAGAGAGAGAAAGCGAGGGAGAGAAGGAGAGACAGAGAATGGATGGATGGAACGAGAGCGGGCTGGTTTGGGCATTTTTACCAGGGCTTCTTGGGTGCCTCAGTTCGTCCCTGCTTCTTCCTACAAGTGCTGTAGGTCTAGCAAGTGCTAAGGGCTTCACCTGTCTCTGCAATCCCCTCAACGTCTCTATGAGCCCCCTATGTGGAGGCTCAACTTTGAAGGTTATGCCAATAAAACATAGCTGCACGGGGGTCTTGGAGCACCTGTCAAGAAACCAACACCACTTTTGATCAACGCCATCAGAAACGGAGAAGTGCTGTGTTATTGTAGAGTTTTAATTGTGGGGTACAGATATTCCTTTGTCAGCTCCTCCATCAGTGTCCATTCAGGATAATAATATCTGTGAGTCATGTACAGCCTAAACCTGGGGTGTCTCGAAAGCAACTATGCGTGTCCTCCTCCATGTGTTAATACACTGATCTTACGTGGCCGCTTGGTCGGAATCCTTTTTCACAATAGTTCACGTCCATGTTCTGTCCATCCTTCATGACTAGAATAGCAGGTCAGAAGCCTTGCATGACTGCTGGACTTATAACATGCTTTTGTTTATAAAGTTCCAGCTTCCTGGCCAAGTCCCTGAAAAAAATGCATGTGCCCTTTCAGAGGAGGAACCTTTTCACTTCTGATTTCTGAAGGGGAAATGCTTAAAAACGTTTCATTGTGTGTTATTGTTGTCTAATTGAGTTAGCAATCTGCTTACAGTTCAGTTTCTTATCTGAAGAACCCACCAGGAACATTGGGTCTGCTTCTCTTCTCCTGATCCTACAATGACGCAACAATGGGAAAAATGGCAGCCTTTCCTTAACCGTACCAGGCCCCCAAATGTGGAACACCCTGGATCCCCAGCTTAGAGCTGTGCCAAACTACCTCCATACAGGAAACGTCTTAAAGCTGAACTTTGAGAAATCATTTGCTTGAATCCCTTTTTCAGGTATCGCGATTGAAGCGAGAGGGGTGGAGGATTTCACCTTATCCCGCTGGACTCAAATGACGCGCAGCTTACCAATTTAGTATTTTGTTTTGATTTGTCTTTTGCACAGCTCACCACTATGACCTTATCGTAAGATGAGAACCAGTTGTTAACTATCCATATACAATAATAAAACGCACATTTGATCAAGTGTTCAGAGAAGAGAATAAATACTGTGTATCTCCATACACTTTGGGAACCTACTGATGGCCAGACTCATTACTCACCCCATCCAACACAGAGATACAGCCTAAATATTCTTTGTTCAGAGAAGACGGAGAGAACCAGGAGTGTGTGTAGGTAGGCGCCTTCCACCAGTAGCCAATAGTAATTGGCCGCCACACAGTACTGCATCATCATGAAGACCAGCCTGCAGCTCAGGGACTCCTGGAGGGGAAGAGAGAGGAGACTGTAGCAGGGGCTGGGCTGCTCTGTGACTTGCACCCTCTCCAGGCAGGCATTCCAAGAGATATTACATGTTATAACTAGCACATGACATTCTTAAAGTCAGAAAATCCAATTCACGCTGCCTTGAGGTGCCTGTGATATATTGCCCCTTACTAATTCGCACAAATAAATACATTGAAAAATGATTACACACTGGTCTTCATTGAAATACAAAGGTAGATAGGCAGTGAACATTTTACATTTAAAATGTAAAAAAAATGTAAAACATATTAACTATACATTTGAAACAAAAATGCACCGTTTCTTTTTAAGTAGCAAAAAAACTTCTGTGGATACTTTTTGAAGAAAAAAGCCTCCGTGTTCAAAACCCTATATGCCTAGTTCTGGGGGGTGGGATTGATAAAGCCTGGAGTCCGGTTGAATATAGATGGGCGTTGGAGCTCTATACCTGGTTGTGTTCAGGAGGAGTGATAAAAAACTAAGCCTGGTTGCATATGGGAGGAGTGCTTAAAACTATGCCTGGTTGTGTATGACAGCAGTGATAAAAAACTATGCCTGGTTGTGTATGACAGCAGTGATCAAGACATGTACCTGGTTATGTACGGGAGGAGTGATAAAAACCAAAACCTGGGTGTGGACGGGAGGAGTAATAAAAACCTATGTCTGGTTGTGTATGGCATAAATGATGAAAAACCTATGCCTAGTTCTGTATCGGTGAGTGATAAAAACCTGCCTAGTTGTGTACGTGAGATGCGATAAAAAACCTATACCTCGTTGTGTATGTGAGGAGTGATAAAAACCTATGGCTGGTTGTGTACAGGAGGAGCGATAAAAACCTATGCCTGGTTGTGTACGGGAGGTGTGATAAAAACCTATGCCTGGATGTGTAGAAAAGGAGTGGTAAAAACTAGGCCTGTCTGTGTACGAGCGGAGTGTTAAAAATCTATGTTTGGTTGTGTACGAGAGGAGTGATGAAAACGTATATGGGAGAACTAGTAAAAACCTATGCCTGGTTGTGTACGGGAGGAATGGTAAAAACCTATGCCTGGTTGTGTACGGGAGGAATGGTAAAAACCTATGCCTGGTTGTGTACGGGAGGAATGGTAAAAACCTAGGCCTAGCATGTACGATAGGAGTAATAAAAAGCTATGCCTGGTTGTCCCGCACAGTGGATTTCACACTCTCCAGGCAGACAATCTAAGAGATATGGCATGTTACAACTAGACATTACATTGTTAAATTTAGACAATCCAATCTACGCTGCCTTGAGGTTCCTGTGATATATTGCTCCTTACTAATACGCACAAATAAATAGATTGAAAAAATATTGCACATTGATTATCAAAGACTATAATACAAGGTTACCTGATATGTGTCCTCTCCCTATCACTACGTACGTATGTCTATCTATCTATCTATCTATATATCTATAAATATATATAAATATATATATATATATATCCACAAAAGTTGCCACTATGAAGAACAACAGGGAACAACAGCGGTCTGCATGCAGGTAGGTAGCTTTATTTAGTCCTTGGCATGACGCATTTCAGCATAGTGCCTTCATCAGATGCCAAACAAACATTACTGCCGCTAATTCACAGTTCCTCTTTTGAATGCTACCTGCATTCCCCCCATTGGTGGAGGCCCGATGGCCCATAGAAACTGCAAGTCCCAGCATCCCCCATCTTGGGACACTGAAAGTAACTGCCAGACAACGGAGTCAGTGTGCCTGAGACTCCGCAATCCCCACCTGCTGTGACCTACGTCTTCTGCAGCCAACCGATACGGACCGGTTTGTGAGGCGCCGGTAAGTACTCAGCGGCTCGCCATGTAATCATGGCCCCATGCTGGCCAAACACAGTCCTCTCGTGGCCGCAGCGTTTCCAGATAGATTCGATCCCTGGAAGAAAACACACCTGTGCCACTCACTTCTGGAAACGTTAGGACGGGTTCCCTCAGCGTGCAGTGGCCGCACGCAACATATCCACAAAAGTTGCCACAATGAAGAACAACAGGGAACAACAGCGGTCTGCATGCAGGTAGGTAGCTTTATTTAGTCCTTGGCATGACGCGTTTCAGCATTGTGCCTTCATCAGATGCCAAACAAACATTACTGGCGCTAATTCACAGTTCCTCTTTTGAATACTACCTGCATTCCCCCCATTGGTGGAGGCCCGATGGCCCATAGAAACTGCAAGTCCCAGCATCCCCCATCTTGGGACACTGAAAGTAACTGCCAGACAACGGAGTCAGTGTGCCTGAGACTCCGCAATCCCCACCTGCTGCGACCTATGTCTTCTGCAGCCAACCAATACGGACGGGTTTGTGAGGCGCCGTAAGTACTCAGCGGCTCGCCATGTAATCATGGCCCCATGCTGGCCAAACACAGTCCTCTCGTGGCCGCAGCGTTTCCAGATAGATTCAATCCCTCGAAGAAAACACACCTGTGCCACTCACTTCTGGAAACGTTAGGACGGGTTCCCTCAGCGTGCAGTGGCCGCACGCAACATATCCACAAAAGTTGCCACAATGAAGAACAACAGAGAACAACAGTGGTCTGCATGCAGGTAGGTAGCTTTATTTAGTCCTTGGCATGACGCGTTTCAGCATAGTGCCTTCATCAGATGCCAAACAAACATTACTGGCGCTAATTCACAGTTCCTCTTTTGAATGCTACCTGCATTCCCCCCCTATATATATGTCCAAACAAATGCCCGAAAGCTTAGGAGGGCACTCGACAGCTTGCCTTCCCTCCGGATTACCAACAGCATTCTCCTGCACTTTCCGGTAAGAATTTGCATATGCCGACGCGTTTCGAGTCGGAACGACTCTTCTTCTTGGGCTTTTCTCAAATGAAGCACAAACTCCTTTTTGCCTTTACGATGCTCTTTTATTGCAAATGAGGCCCCCTGGTGGGCCTTACTCCCACGTTGATAACCGCTGTGCATTTTGGGCTCAGTAGTCCTAAAAAAAGAGAGTTCACATTATTCCATAAGTTGGTGTACTTTCCATTTGCGACATTTCAATTATATATTTTCCTTTAGTAAGGTCCAGTCAATGTCAGGAGAGTGCATTTAACATTTGGCTCGAAATGATAACAGAAACCTACTGAAGGAAAATAATTTCCTCGAAGAGGGACTACGTGTCCCAACATGCTCTATCATGAACTATGCACTAAGCCAAGCCCACTGAGGGTAATGAACTAATCAAGTATACAAAAGAGTGAAAATAAAAGAGAGCTTCTTCTGTTTGTCTTTCAGAGCAAGCCTATGAGTAAGATGTCAATAATCGAAACGCGTCAGGCGACAGTTTACCGCGATGCCAAAGAGAGCCAGTAATGAAGTCCGCATGTTCTACTGCCTGCCGAGTGCCCTGCCAAGCTTTCGGGCATTTGTTTAGAATCTATTGATACGGCGGCCCTGCCGTAGGGAGGAGCACCACCTCATTGAAACACAAGAGGGGCTGCGGCAGGAACTGTTCCTGAAGCCAAACAGCGCAGGCAGTTTTTGAAACTAAGTGACTCTCCAGCAACACCACGGATCCTACTAAGGAAAGAAAAAAAACTTTTCAACGAAATGATAACAGAAACCTACTGAAGGAAAATAATTTCCTCGAAGAGGGACTGCGTGTCCCAACATACTCTATCATGAACTATGCACTAAGCCAAGCCCACTGAGGGTAATGAACTAATCAAGTATGCAAAAGAGTGAAAATAAAAGAGAGCTTCTTCTGTTCAGAGCAAGCCTATGAGTAAGATGTCAATAATCGAAACGCGTCAGGCGACAGTTTACCGCGATGCCAAAGAGAGCCAGTAATGAAGTCCGCATGGTCTACTGCCTGCCGAGTGCCCTGCCAAGCTTTCTGGCATTTGTTTAGAATCTAGTGATACGGCGGCCCTGCCGTAGGGAGGAGCACCACGTCGTTGAAACACAAGAGGGGCTGCGGCAGGAACTGTTCCTGAAGCCGAACAGCGCAGGCAGTTTTTGAAACTAAGTGACTCTCCTGCAACACCGCGGATCCTACTAAGGAAAGAAAAAAAGCTTTCAAACGAAATGATAACAGAAACCTACTGAAGGAAAATAATTTCCTCGAAGAGGGACTACGTGTCCCAACATGCTCTATCATGAACTATGCACTAAGCCAAGCCCACTGAGGGTAATGAACTAATCAAGTATGCAAAAGAGTGAAAATAAAAGAGAGCTTCTTCTGTTATGTCTTTCAGAGCAAGCCTATGAGTAAGATGTCAATAATCGAAATGCGTCAGGCGACAGTTTACCGCGATGCCAAAGAGAGACAGTAATGAAGTCCGCATGGTCTACTGCCTGCCGAGTGCCCTGCCAAGCTTTTGGGCATTTGTTTAGAATATATATATATATATATATATATATATATCACAAAAACACCTCCATTTTGCCGGGGGCCCCCGGTCCTGCAGGGCGAGCTCTGGAGCCAGGAATGGAGATCCTGGTCGATACTTCATCCACACACGAAAGAGCCCAACACTGACTGAGAGACAGGCTTGACTTTTATTCGTCTGGAAAGCGGAGGTAAAAACACCCAAAATCCTTACGCGTTTCAGCCGTTAGGCCTTGATCACAGGTGAGTGTAATTACAATTGTAGTCCCAGTGGTCACATGGCTTGTCTATCAACTACAAGCCCCATAATGCAATGTCCTTTTCCTTTTGACATCGAGACATGGCATATTTTCAATAAAGCAATATTTGCGTGTAATTGCAATGTCCCAATGAATTCCTTAAATCTCTGCATAGTGCGAGTTCCTCCGCTCCCCTGAAATTGCTGCTTGTCATGCAGTGCCATCAGGGAAAGAATGAACCTTCTCTTCTCCCTTTCTCGAATTAGAAGCTGCCAAATAGCAACGGAAATCCTTAACGCTGGTGCTTCCACGAGCGGACCATGCCCCCTCAATTGACATCACAAAAACACCTCCATTTTGCCGGGGGCCCCCAGTCCTGCAGGGCGAGCTCTGGAGCCAGGAATGGAGATCCTGGTCGATACTTCATCCACACACAAAAGAGCCCAACACTGACTGAGAGACAGGCTTGACTTTTATTCGTCTGGAAAGCGGAGGTAAAAACACCCAAAATCCTTACGCGTTTCAGCCGTTAGGCCTTGATCACAGGTGAGTGTAATTACAATTGTAGTCCCAGTGGTCACATGGCTTGTCTATCAACTACAAGCCCCATAATGCAATGTCCTTTTCCTTTTGACATCGAGACATGGCATATTTTCAATAAAGCAATATTTGCGTGTAATTGCAATGTCCCAATGAATTCCTTAAATCTCTGCATAGTGCGAGTTCCTCCGCTCCCCTGAAATTGCTGCTTGTCATGCAGTGCCGTCAGGGAAAGAATGAACCTTCTCTTCTCCCTTTCTCGAATTAGAAACTGCCAAATAGCAACGGAAATCCTTAACGCTGGTGCTTCCACGAGCGGACCATGCCCCCTCAATTGACATCACAAAAACACCTCCATTTTGCCGGGGGCCCCCGGTCCTGCAGGGCGAGCTCTGGAGCCAGGAATGGAGATCCTGGTCGATACTTCATCCACACACAAAAGAGCCCAACACTGACTGAGAGACAGGCTTGACTTATACACACACACACAGAGATATGCAAGAAGCAACAGCTCGCAACCTTCCCTGTCCCCATGGGCATCGGTACATGCATGGGTTTGAGACCTGTATACTTGAGGCAAACTTCTTCTGAGTCCAAGAAAAATGCAGGCATGCTTTAATGCTGAACAGCATGAACAGTATATTCAGAAGCAAACATACCCAACGCGTTTCGGCAATGACTCGCCTTGGTCCCATGACCAAGGCACGTCATCACCAAAATACACCGGATATGTTTGCTGCCGAATAAACTGTTCACTCTTTTCAACATTAAAGCGTGCATGCCTTTACATATATATATATATATATATATATATATATATATATATATATATATATATCGCTTAAATAATAAATGTTGATCGGCCTTGAAGATGCTGTCATGCTATAGGTTCTGCTTGTAACAAACAGAACTGGTTACTGATGATGTTTGTAAAAGGTATTCACATGTGAGGTACCTTGTAGAATCACAGCAAAGAATCCCTGCAATTGTTACAGCTCGCTTGAGTTCAGCTTTCACAGTAAGTGCTCATAATCTGGGAGCTCTGCGATAAGCAATGAGTGGCGGTTATGGAAAAAACCTTTTGTAATGTCTGCATCAATGAGGACACCTGTAAGGAACATCTACAGGAGCTTGCTAGGTTATTTCCAACGCGAGGCCGCCCTCTGCATATCACAGAGCAACAAACTGAACAGTCTTTGCAGTAACCCAGGGAAGCGATTATTTGGAGCACCAACAGCAGAAACAAAAGTGACAGAATCCCAATAATGGTTGACTATCATCCATCAGCTCCTAAGTACAAAAGCATAATGCAAAAAAAGCACCTCACTTATTGTCCACATACGACAAACTGCAAAAGGTTTTTCCAAAACCGCCAGT